>CM060904.1:224888048-226088048 GCA_030737815.1 Allium fistulosum
ACTTGATCCTTCCACAGCAGTCCGTGGTCAAGCAGAGGGACACGGCTGAAGAGAAGGCTGCCCAAGCTAAAGAAGGGGCCGAGTCGAAGAGCAGTAAAAGGAGGCCCTTTCCAAAACACCCGGTTGCCGGGGGGAAGAAGCTCAGAAAGTCTGACGGTCCCTCTCCCAGCACATGTCCAGATATCCCGGAGGAGGGAGAGGTGGAGGAGGAGCAAGGCGAAGATGGAGGAGAAGGCGCTGGAGGGCATGCGGTTGCTTGCAGCTGAAGAGGCAGGTGTGCAAGTGGAGGATGATGATCAAGTTGATCAAGGAGCAGATGCTGGTAAGTCTTCCTTTCTAGTCTTTCCGTTAACTTGGTTGCTTATCACTAATGAATTCTTTCTCTGACCGGACAGGTGGGCAACAGGACAAGGATAAGACTCCGAAGCAGCCGGCTCCTTGATTCGACCTGGAAAGTTTTTTTTGTGGACTTGACATGGTTGTATATGTTAGTCTTAAAACAGTAAAGTAACTCTTAGGTTGTAATTTTTGCTACTTGTAATAAATAGCTCTATTCTTGACGTGTAATTCTTTAACTTAAGCTGATTCTGTTGTCTTTTGAATGTTTTGGCTATTTTGACATGTTGTATGAGAAATATAGCTATGCATATTCTTGTAATTAAATTGTGTTTGATGTCAGGTTCTTGTTTAAAACATAATTTCATGACTTGCAATGTTAGCGTGAGGTGTGAATAAATTACAGTCATGTGTTTACACATGAAAGAAGGAAATACCGCCCTTTATATTTTGCTTGTGGATGGCAGCTTTGAATATCCTGTGTGACCGAGTAAGGGGTGCGGTCCAGTATCTTGCTGTGAGTATCCGCTTCTATTAGTGAATGTCTCCTATTCTGTGTCCTGTACTTCAGGGATTGTTACAGAGGATAGGAGAAAAATTTCTTAAGTAAAATTGAAATATGTGAAAAAGTAAAACTTCTAATCACGGAAGGCCTTCGATGTGCTTAAGTTCGTGGCAAACGGGCTTTGTAGTCACTTTCCCTAGCTGTGGGTCTTGGAGACATTCGTCACCCATCTTACGCCTTCGCGGGGAGTTAATTCTTTTTTACCACAGCCGCACTTAAGACACATCGGAGCCGAGATCGCGCACAGTAACTACCCGGGCCATTATGACCCGTAACCTTGGGTATTATTCGATTTACTGTGGCCGACTAGCGTGGGCGCCGATCGTCAACCGTGAACTTCCCCTGGCTGGCCACACCTTATGTTGGGGCTTATAGTCGGTTCACAGTTGCCGGCGAGCCGAACGCCGTAATGAGCTGCCTCGGCTATAGTCGGCCTTCTCGGTGGCTTATAATCGGCTCATTACAGTTGGCTTTAAGGGCCATCGCGAGCAATGAGTTAACCCGCAACAGAGGGATGCCAGAGCAAAAATGTCTCATTGGCGAGGGCATAGATTCGCATAGTACCTGTTAGGTCTTGTCCAGGTGAAGTTGCGCTGTGGAGTGCTTTGAGTGGAAATGCTATAGGATTTTGTTCAACAAAAAATGATAAAGTTAACAAGCAGCCAAGATATAAAGGAACAAGTTAAAAAAGAGACAAGGTTTTTTAAAGTGGTTCGGCATGAAAAGGCCTACGTCCACTGATTCTCTTTGTTAATTCACTTCATATGGGCAGTACAAGTTAAGAAAAGTATCGACGGAGGTGTTGGATGTTCCATGCCCTGTGGAACACCTCTCCGTCCACTGTTGACAAAATATAAGCTCCATTGTGGAGATCTTTATGAATTACATATGGTCCATCCCAGGTTGGATCTAGTGCTCCAGGGCGAGGGAAAATTCGCTTGAGGACAAGATCCCCTTCTTGTAAGGTACAATGCTTGACTTTGGAGTTGTATTGTGCTGCCACTTTTTGCTTGTGGGCCGCTGCTTTAAGTACTGCATCATTTCTTCTCTCCTCAACTAGATCCAAAGACATGTGAAGGAGTTCTTCGTTCTCTTCTGGGTTATAATGGATCCTACGGTGGGAAGGCACAATGGTTTCAACAGGGAGCATAGCCTCCGATCCGTATGCCAAAGAGAAAGGAGTATGCCCCGTTGATGTTCTAAAGGATGTGCGATAGGCCCACAGTGCCGTAGGGAGTTCATCCACCCAAGCGCCCTTCGACTTTTCGAGTTTCTTTTTTATTAGAGTTTTCAGAATTTTGTTGACAGCTTCGACTTGTCCGTTTGCCTGGGGATACGCTACGGATGAGAAGCTTTTGTGAATTCCGTGCTCTCGGCACCAGTTGACGAATTCCTCGCTGTCAAACTAAAGTCCATTGTTTGATATGATTTTGAGTGGGACTCCGTACCTGCACATAACATTTTTGATCAAGAAGTTAATAACTTTTGCTGAAGATACTTTATTCAGAGGTTCCGCTTCCACCCATTTTGTGAAATAGTCAACTGCCACTATAGCATATTTGACCCCGCCTCGGACCATTGGTAGCTCGCCGATTAAGTCAATTCCCCATATTGCGAAGGGCCAAGGGCTGGTCATTTGAGTAATCTCAGTTGTTGGTAGCCGCGGAATCTTAGCAAACTTCTGGCATCTGTCACACTTTTTGACGAAATCTAAGGCGTCCTTGCTTAAGGTGGGCCAGAAATATCCATATCGGAGTATCTTTTTTGCTAATGTTTGCCCTCCGGTGTGATCTCCGCAGCTTCCCTGATGAATGTTGGATAAGATTTCCTTGGCTTCCCTCCCAGCGACACACCTTAATAACGGGTTAGAGAATCCGCGCCGATAGAGGATGTCTTCTTGTATTGTGTAGAGGGAAGCTTTCCTCAAGATTTTCTTGACTTTGTTACGCCCGTTGGGTAGTGTGCCGCTTTGTAGGTAGTCTCGGATGGGAGTCATCCAAGTTGCTTCTCCGGTTGCAGCTATCAGATTCACTTGCTCAAAACTTGGGGTCAGTTGCTTTGAGATGGTTACTGCTCCGAAGATGGCACTGTCTCTTACACTTGCTTGCTTTGCCAATTCGTCGGCCTCTTGGTTCTCTTCCCGAGGGATGTGTTTGACTAAGTAGTGGTATAATCGGCTGAGAAGTAATATGCTATGAGTCGTTCTTCTCGAGCTTGGAATTCTCCTAGTATTTGATTAACAATAAGTTGAGAATCGCTATGAAGACACAAAGAATTGGCTCCGATTTCTATGGCAAGTTCTAATCCAGCTATCACTGCTTCATATTCTGCATCGTTGTTGGTGGCAGCGAACTCCAACCTTATAGCATAGTGCAGCTTATTTCCCCTAGGAGTGATTATTACCACACCTGCCCCCGAGCCTTGTTCGTTTGATGCACCATCCACAAAGAGATTCCACTTGATGTCTTCTGCTATTTCCAATTGCTCCTTATCTTCGTTGGTAGTGAATTCTGCAATGAAATCAGCCATGGCTTGTCCCTTGATGGCGGTGCGAGGGTGATAGGTGATATCATACTGACTTAGTTCAATGCACCATTTAAGTAGTCGCCCAGAAGTGTCGGGACGATGGAGTACCTGCCTCAGTGGTTGATCGGTCAGAACTTTGATGGAATGGGATTGGAAGTAGTGACGCAGTTTCCATGATGTGATTAGTAAACAGTATGCTAGCTTCTCAAGTTTAGGATATCTGACTTCTGCCCCCGTAAACCTCTTACTTACGAAGTAAACTGGCCGCTGCGTGCGGTTGTCTTCCCTTACCAAGGCAGCGCTTAGGACGTGAGATGACACAACAAGGTATATGTATAACTCTTCGCCTTTGCTTGGAGTCGAGAGTGCCGGTGGTTTCTGGAGGTGTTCGATTAAGTTAAGGAAAGCGGTTAAGCATTCGTCAGTCCATTCGAACTTTCCTTTGTCTTTCTTTAGTGCTTCGAAAAAGGGGACGCACTTGTCTGTTGCTTTGGAGATGAATCGGCTTAGGGCGGCCACTTTTCCATTCAGGCTTTGCATTTCCTTTCGAGTGGAAGGTATCTTGATATCCCTTAGCGCTCGGACTTGTTCAGGGTTTGCTTCAATCCCTCTGGCATGGACGATGAATCCTAAGAACTTTCCTGATGATACTCCGAAGGAGCATTTTAGAGGATTCAACTTCATTCCATACTGGCGAAGTACTTGAAACATCTCGCCTAGGTGGCTTACGTGATCGTCGGCTTTCCTTGACTTTACCAGCATGTCATCCACGTATACTTCCATAGTTTGCCCTATTAGCCCTGCAAACATCTTGTTGACGAGGCGCTGGTAGGTGGCTCCTGCATTTTTAAGTCCGAAAGGCATTACCTTATAGCAGTATAAACCCCGGTCAGTGATGAAACTAGTGTGGTCTTGATCAGGAGCATGCATAGGAATTTGGTTATATCTTGAGTATGCGTCCATAAAAGATAAGAACTCGTGCCCGGCTGTGCTGTCTACAAGTTGGTCGATTCGGGGAAGTGGGAAGCAATCCTTTGGGCAGGCGTCGTTTAAGTTGGAAAAGTCAATGCATGTTCGCCACTTCCCATTAGCCTTCTTTACCAGCACCGGGTTAGCGATCCATTCCGAGTAGATGGCTTCTCGTATGAAGTCATTGGCGAGTAGGTTCTTTACTTCTTCATCGAGGGCTGCTGATCGCTCTGCCCCCATACTTCTCTTTCTTTGTTTTACGGGCGCCTTGGTAGGATCAATGTTTAGTACGTGGCATGCTACGTCGGGGGAGATTCCGGTCATGTCAGCGTGTGACCATGCGAATACATCCAAGTTGTGGCGGAGAAAGTCGATGAGTTGCTCCTTCAACTCTGCTTTTAGTTGGGACCCAAATTTCAATAGTCTACTCAAGTCGTGCTTGTCTACAGATACAAACTCCATAGCCTCTGCAGGCTCGGCGGTGGCCTCCTCCTCTTTGTCCATGGGGTCTAATTCATTGAAAGGATCGCTGGTATATCGAAGAGGAGGGTCTTTCTTTAGTTGCTACGCTTCTAGGTTTTTCGTGCAAAGGGCAACCTCTACACCCTTCCCTTTATCCTTCCTGAGGTTGTTGCGAAGTTCAGTCACATAGCAGTCTCGAGTAACGTCCTGGTCCCCTTCTACTTCCCCTACTCCATTGTCCGTTGGAAATTTCATCTTTAGGCACCATGGGGCTAGGACAATTTGGAAGTCAGACAAGGCTGGCCTTCCTAAGAAGGCGTTGTAGGCCGAGTGGTTTTCTATTAGCACAAACGTCTGTTTTCGTACAACGGAGCGGGGATGGCTTCCAATTTCAACAAAGAGGTCCAGTTGCCCGAGGGGCATCTTCGCATCTCCAGTGAAACCGTATAGTGGTTTATTGCAGGGAGATACATCCTTCATTGATAGTTTCATTTTGTCGAATGCATGTTTGAACAGGATATTTACTGAGCTTCCGGTGTCTACTAGAATTCGGTAAACTTCGGCGGGACCGAGCCGGGCAGAGATAACCATGGGATCCATGTGAGGGTATCGCCTTCCTTCTAGGTCACGCTTACCGAATGTGATGTCGTCACTTTCTTTCCGCTTCGGGTGGCGCTCTTCTATAACCAAATTGATAAAGTCTTTATTGTCTCTAAACGACTTTCCATATCTTTCCATCTCCTTCCAGCTTCTGTCTGCGATGTGCGGTCCTCCTGAGATGGTATGGACCACTATTTTCTCTTGACTAGAGCCGCTAGTGTTGCGGTTTTTTCTGCCGATCTCCGGTGAGGGTAGCCTTGGGTTCTCATTGGCAGGAGCTGGAGTCCTGTCCTGACCTTTTACATAGCGTTCCAGTTTCTTCCTTCTGATGTGTTCTTCAATCAAGTCCCGGAGATGATGGCACTCATTGGTATCATGCCCATGAGATTCGTGGAAGCGGCAGAACTTTCCGGACTTCTGCGCATTATCTGATTCCTTCTTGTATGGTGGGCGTTTGTATCTAACTTCGCCTTGGGTGGCAAGGAAGATGTTTTTGACGGTTTCGTTCAAAGGAGTGTAAGTGTCGAATCTCGGTCCTGGCCGATATAGGCGCTTTTCTCCTTTCTTGCCCCCAGCATTGTCTCTAGAATCATTTCTTCGAACGTCCCTTGCCACAGCAGGCGCATTGCTGTGAGTTGCCTTATTTTGCTGTCCTGACTGCCCCTCAATGCAGCATCCTCAAGCCTCGTATATTTCCCGGCTTCATGGAAGAAATCGGGTAAAGTAGCTGGTTTTTCTTTTGTCAACCTTCTAGCAAATTTAGTGTCCGAATGCACACCACTACAGAGGGCCATTAGGATAAGCTTCTCATCGGCATCTTGAACTGCGGCCGCTGCGGCATTGAATCGGGTTAGGTATTGCTGCAATTTATCTCCAGGTTTCTGTTTGACACTGGATAAGGAATAAGCGTCCTTAGGTTGTTCCACATGAATGCGGAACTGACTGATAAACTTTTCTTTCAACATTGCCCACGAGCTGATGGATCCCTGGGGTAGATGACAGAACCAGGAGGTAGCGAGATCTGCTAAGAATAGTGGAAAGCATTTGCACAGTACTCCCTCTGTCGCTCCACTCATGAGCATATGTTGTGTGTATCTCTGTAAGTGTACAACGGGGTCGGAGGTTCCTTTATAAGGTTCTATTGTTGGCATCTTCCATTCTCGGGGGGTGATAGCAACTTCGATATTGCGGGCGAATGAGCTGGTTACCCTAGCGCCTATCCCTCGATCTCTTTGCTCCCGTTGGACGCACTCTCTGAATAAGCGTGCCATCCTTTCATCAGAATTTGGAGCAGATAGAAACGAGTTTGGTTCTGTTCTGTGGGATTGATTCCGTCCAGATGACCTGTAGGGATGGTATCGTCTATCATTCCTCATATTTTCCAGTGGCTGTCTTTTGGGAGCATGCTAGGGTCAGCTACAGTTGGCCCTTGCCTTGATCTTCCCCTGCTGGGTTCTGATCTAAGCACTTCCTCGGGTCCAACTTCGAGCTGGACTCTAGCTCGGCCCCGTTCACTAGCGTTTCCGTGGTTAGGCAGTATGACAGGCTCAGCTACAGTTGACCTCCGCCCGGTACCTCCCCTGTTGGGTTCGGTTCCAAACATTTCCTCAGGCCTAACTTCGGGCTGTGCTCGATCTCGGCTCCTACCATGGCCGCTTCTGCCGTTAGATCCTTCGAAGAAGGAAGATCTTTGTTGTCTCTGAGATCCTCCAAACTGGGACTCGCCCCATGATTCAGTGTTGCGGTTGGACTCTTCAGCATCCCTTAAGCGTGACATGAGATGGTCCACCAAGGCTTCCTGCTGGGACGTGAAGTGGTTAGTTACTTCAACCACAACCCTGTCTAAATCTGCCCTAGTAATTGCTGCGGGCTGTTCTGCGGCAGGAGTGGTCGGATTAGCCTGTCCTTCATTTGGTACTGCTGCTAGAGGAGGACGATTTACTTGATCCGTGACCGCTGGATCTGGAAGACTGCTGGATGCGATGTTTTTTCCTTTGTTAACATCTTTTTTCTGCTTGGGAGGCATGTTTTCCAAACGATGAATGAAGCTGTTAGGAAAAAGGTTAAGTGGAAGAAGCTGAAGCTTCGAGCTTCTAGCTCTCAGTGAAAGCACCAAAAATGTTTGCACAAAAAATGGACAAACACCTCAAAGTCGTATGATTTAATAGATTTTATGTTGTTCTTAGTGGTTTGGGTGATTTGTGCGAATATATGAAAAGCAGGGGCTAAGCTGTAAAGACACGCAGATTTATAGTGGTTCAACCAGAATGTGCCTACGTCCACTTTATATGTTATTTCTCTTTTCTTGTTTAGATTACAAGTACAAAGCTTTGATACAAGTAAAAGAAAGTTGTTTGAATGTTCTCTCCATCTTGAGCTCTCAAACTTGTCCCCCGTTGTTGTACCCCTGCCCCTCTATTTATAGAGTGAGGCTGGGGGTAGGGGTCTTGGATGTGCATAGCTGCTGGTGGGCCTGGGCTGATGTGATCTGGCCTGGCACGTCTTGGTCCGGTAGCACTCTGATTCGGCTATGCATGGAAGTGGAGTTTGGACCGGTAGTGAGGTTGGTTCGGTGGTGAGGTTGGTTCGGTAGGTGAGGTTGGTTCGGTAGGTGAGGTTGGTTCGGTGAGGTTGGTTCGGTGGTGAGGTTGGTTTGGTGATGAGGTTGGTTCGGTAGGTGAGGTTGGTTCGGTCGGTGAGGTTGGTTCGGTAGGTGAGGTTGGTTCGGTGAGGTTTGCTTTGTAGTTGGTTCAGTTAGGGAATGCCGTATAGTTGGTTCGGTTGTTCTGGTGGCTCGTCCCTTGCTTCCTCGTGTTGGCTTGATGATGGTAGAAACATACCCAACAGCTCCAAAGGTGAGTCTCAAATGCCGTAACACTCAGTCTGACCTGAGCATAAAGCAAAACACAAAACACTCGAGTCAGGATTAACATTCTTATATAGTAAATTTAACTCAAGTGAAATGTCAACTGAAATAGAAGTAACTTAAAGGATGTTTAGGATACCCATCCTCTAAGGATCCGTGGAACTATCTACTATGTAGTAACATACGCTATTATAATATGTCTATAGTAAAGTAAACTATTAAAATAGCGTTAAGGCGTTACCCATATCCCTCTTAATACATTTTTATATATTCCCATAGTCTATACAGTACCGTAATTCCTCCGTAAACTGGAGGGCTATCAGAGGGCACTCCATAGGTATGGTACAAACCAAACTCGTTGAAGGCGCGATAGGGCATGCAACAAGGCACTCGAGGCAATGCCAGGGTAGATATACCGTTTGTGGATTCGGACTGGTGGTAACGCATAGCAGCTACTACCGCCCACCTCGTGACACACTCCCAAATAAAAGGGTGCACCCAATCAAATCACAAAAGCAATAGAATGGTATCGAAGAAATGTGCCCGATCGGAGGAATGACCTCACTTGGCCCGGCGTGGCTCCTGTTTTAGCCGCATCAAGCTGACTCACGGGAGTTAGGGCTACGTAAATACCATATAGAATCGTCACCAAACCATCCTACTTCATTTCTGGAATCTCCACCACATACACAGTTGTTAAAGTGGTTTTTGGTATCGGCAGAGAGTATGACAATATCCTATCCCGGTCTCTTTAACAACCAAACTCTTATTTCACACCGTGGTCATTTCATTTCAAATAGTCCATACTTCAAAATCAAAATATCATATTCATTTCAAAATCATATCAATTCGATATCATTATACACTGTAAATCATACTCATTTCCAAAACTCGTAACACTTTCGAAATTATAACACTTTCGAAATCATAACATTTTAAAACTCATAACACTTGGGAAACCATAACACTTTTGAAATCATAACACTTTTGAAGTCAACACTTCCGAAATCATAACACCTTTGAAATCATAACACTTTGGGGATCATAACACTTTTGAAATCATAACACTTTGGGGATCATAACACTTTTGAAATCATAACACCTTTGACTTAACCAGTTTAGATATTGAAAATAGTATATATATTAAAATAGTTATAAATTAAAATAAAATACTTTATATAATAAAATTAGTTTCCTCCAATTTTGCAAATCGATTCAAACCATCTTAAATTCCAAAATTCAATTTAAATCAATTCCACTTTAACCATTTCAATTTAAAGTTTAAAGATTCAAATATTTACAATATAAATTTCATTTATATTTCAACATTTAACTTTAATTTTATTCAAATTGGAAAGTATTCACTTAATCATTTTAATAACAATTTATTAAAATCCCAATTTATAAATTTAAATCAATATTAAATATTCAATCTCAATTTTATTTAAATTGAGAATATTCATTTAGTCACTTTTTATCAAATCAAGTTATAAATTATATTTTTCAAATCTCAAAATCAATAAGTCAAATAAATTCTTATTGAAATTCAATTATTAACCAATTTAAAATTCCAAGTCAACATTAATTTATCTTTCCAACCTTTATTATTAAAGTTATAAAAAACTTTTTTTAAAATATTAATATAAATTTAAGTAAATAATTAAACATATTATATACTAATTAAATTAATTTTTTATTAAATTAAATCTTATTATTAAATTTATTTATATTAAATCTTATTTTATATATTTAAAAGTAATAAAATTATAAGAAAAATCTTAAAAATTTATATTTTCAAAACTAACTTATAAATTTAAAATTTCCAAAACATAAAATTTAAAAATAAAAAATTTAGACTTATATAAAATAACATTTATATTTATATTATTTTTAAAAATCAATAATTAATAAAACCCATATATTTCATTTCAAAACTTTAGAAATCATTTTCAAAATATAGACCAACATTGTCTGTATATAATTTTCTATCCTATGGTCAAGTGATACAGATATTTATCATTTCAATCCGCAATTCCAATATCTGCGGGTATATCATTTCAACCCGCAATCCCAAAATTTCAAAATAAATGAAATCGCTTGGGTTTATCATTTCAACCCATAACGATTTTCCCTAATTCTAGAATATCATTCGGGTATGTATCATTTCAACCCATAGGGAATTATAAATTAATATGGAACTTGCAGAGTAAGAACAATATGATAATAATATAATATATCAACCACAAGCATATATCATCAGTAATAAATAAAATAAAATATATACAACATGATATGGTGTCATATATCACAGGTGAACAATTGCAGATAATGGCATATCATATTTAACAATTAAATAACTAGCAATTCAGATTTAACAGCATATTTCAATTGTCGTTTCAAGTGAAATCAAATATACTAACTATAAGAATGTTAATCGTGAGTGATTGATCACCTTTCGAGGCTAGAGAGGTGAACGAGAATGGAAGCGAATAGACAAAGACAAGCACACAGATCGAATAAGCAGGACAGTGACAACTGCTGTTGTAAATCTGAACAGCGACGAAACAAAGCAAATTAATAGCTAGAGATTGATGGAACAATATACATATTATAATTTAAATCAATACTTATATATATATACTTATTTAAAAATGCGAAATACTTATATATATTATATATTATTCCTTCAAAATATCAACATAACATATTATATATATATATATATTTCAAAATACTAACATAACCTATATATATATATATATACTTAAACACATCAAATTTGTATTGTCAACATATAGTAGATACTATAGACATATATATATTTACCTAATATATAAACTGACCTAAAACTCATATATAATATAAACCCAGAAAGATCATATATATATAATTATCTACACAAACATGTTATACAAACTTACATATAATAATATATAAACTGACGTATAAATTTACATATATATATATATATATATAGTATATATATTTTCTTTCAAATCAAAAGTTATAAAACCCGTTTATTATAAAACTATATATTTCTTTCAAAAAGGTTCCAAACAAAACCTAAACATATTATAAAATACTCCAAACATATAATATATACCTATAAGCTTCAGAAAGAAAAGCATATGAAAGCAACTACTCAGATATGAAAACAAGTTATATAAATATGCTACACTATTTACTTTACACAAATAATTGAGAAGGGAAAGTCTTGCCTACAATAGTATATATACACACACACACACACAGACTAACACATATATTTAAAAAAAATATATTATATTATATTTACAGTACCCAAAATCATTTCTTGAAACTAATATTTTATATGCATACTAATATATATACTGTTATATGTACTAATGCAACAGGAAATTTATACTTCAACAAATATGTATCTAAACCCAATATGTCAATATATATACGTACGCTTATATACGTAAGCTCTCACATATATTACCTTCAGAAATGGCATCCATCAACCTTCGAACACACGAAGAAGGCTGCACAAGCTCAAGGCCAGGGGAGGCGGAGGCTAGGTGTGGGAGCAGGCGGTTCGTGGGTGGTCATGCGATGAGATGCGGAGATGGAGGGTGGGTTTCGGTGGCTGCCTTATGGGTGAGTTCGACCGACGTGAAGCGGATCTGGGCATAGGTTTTTCCACGTGGAGGGTAGACAAGGAGGGAGGAAATGGCTACAGCTTTGGAGAGGACTTGAAGAGGGAGGAGGTTCGGTGCACAGGTGGACACGTGGTTCACGAGCTAGGTCGGAGCTAGGGGTCTGGAAGGGTGGGCTCGGTTGGAGATGACGGATTCAACATGATGATTGGTGATGGACTCTAGTGGACGTGCAGGCGTCAGGTGTGGAGGCCGTAGGTGGAAGTATGGGAGGAGGGAAGAGGCGAGGTAGGTTCTGCAATGATGGAGAAGATGAGCAGTCCCATCACGCAACAACAAGCTTTCGAGAGAGAAAAAATAATAATAATATAAACTTTGTATACATAATTTTTTTCTAAAAAGAAAGCACAGACAAAAGAGAAAGTGGAGAAGCAAAACGAATGAACAAACCGCTTTAAATAAATTGCATTGGGAATAGTAAGAGTCAAAATGTGGAATTCAGAGAGAAGAAAAAAACTGATGGCTATACGTTTACACAGTAGATATATGAAGGGGCACAAGGAACCCAAAGGTTCAAAATTAGATATCGGTACGGTCAATTGTTTTCACGGATGTCACCGCATACCGAACTCTGAAATGCACAATTGAATATACCGCGGAGATCAGCACGACGATACGAACGGAATGGTACACAGATATGAGTGATGCGATCATCCTATCAAAAGTCGACGTTTCACTGCTAAACTACTGCAAATTTGTCGAAAATAAGATAAACGAGGCTAGAGAAGTCCAAATTTGAAAAAACGAAATATGACGTCTCATTCAGAAATAGTTTACATTTTTATTATATAAAAATATTCAGATTTCGGAAACATTTAATTTCCATCAATTTTAACTGATTTAAATTGAAATTGAAATTACACAACAAAACTAAGTCCCATATTATATGATGAAAATCTGACATTTGCTACGTTTAAATGGATGTATCTCAAATATCAAATTTTCATTTCCAAATTCAATTATTTAAAATTTCATAAAAATTCAGCTAGTTATGTTATAAAAACCGTTAAAATTTACAGGTCGTTACACTCTCCCACTCTCAAAACTTTTTGTCCTCGAAAAGGAATGAGGTAGGAGAATATGACCAACCAGAAAGAAAAGATAGATTTAAAATACAAATACAATAATTAATTCAAAACCACATAAATTTTATTTATTTTAAAATTGATTAATATTCAACAAATCTGGTTTCAATCCATTTTATTTAATCAATAATATTCATTTATATTCATATTTTGTTGATTTCAATTCAAGCTAATTTCATTCAATTTGTTTTGTTTCAATTTATTAATATTTGTTACAAAATTTCTTTCAAAACAAAATTTATTTGATTTAACTCATTTATTAAGTCTATTTATCTTCCGTTGAGTTGCTTCCACTAAAATTCAATTTCAACTATTCTTAAGTCCATATTTATTTACTTAAATAGTTTCCCTTTTATTATTTGACTTATTTCACACACATAACTTATAATATCAATTAAATGTACAAAAGCCATTATAACAATCAAATTTTATTTATAAATTCCCTTAACAAAATCTCATACTTGAACATCTTATTACTTGCATTAATATTGTATACTATTCAATTGCTATTCTTATTAACATTTAACTATTTCTAGGTAAGTTATACTAAGGTTCTGAGTGAAATTAAATACTATACAAATTTGCCATTTATTTACAACATTGATATTAAGAAAAATCTCAGTTTGAACATTTTTATGACTTAAATTTCTCTTGTATAACCTTCAATTACACATTTCATTAATATTTTAACTTTTTGACTATTTTAGGTAAGTTATATATATTAGAATGTAATTGATTATTATACAAATAAATTTATCTCATTTCAACTGTTTTAAGTTGTTTAAATTTCAATTTCTCATTTTAGACTATCCAATTATTCAGAAATCTTGCTTCATTTTAATAATTGAAAACCATCACTTTATACAAAATTAAAGATTAATTTCCGGTTTCACTTTAAACAATTTTGAAATAAATATATGCATATATATTATATAAATCAAATCACATTCAAGAAATTCAAATCAAATCCATTTACCAAAACAAAAGTGTAGCAAAGCTACTATGTGGTCTCTCTACTTCGAGACTTGAAAATGAATGTCGATGATGCTGTAGTCATCATCGAAATTATTTTCCAACGACAAAATAGGAGAGTTCTGACTCACTTCTTTTAAAAATTTTATGGAAACAATTTTCATTCGAAAATACTTTCAAATAATATAATTTCAAAACTTTGAAGACCAAATTTTGAAAGGTACCAGAAATTTAATTCTTAATTCTTAAAATTTAAATTCATTACATTTTCAAATCAGGTTTTAAACCATAGTTTTAAAGTTCAACACTAGTTAAGGTTTAGAAATGTTGACCAAACCATAAATGAAAATATAGTATTATCATTTCTAACAACTAATTTAATTAACTATCCAATTTCTGAAAATTATACTTTATATATATATATATAATATAATCATAAAATTATTTCCTTTACCAAATTTGAAAACAATATTGTGTCAGTTTGCTCTGTTCAAGTGTTTGGAATTCCTATCGATAGTGTTGGCCAGACGAATCGATCGAAACCCCCAAATCAAACCTAACAATTCAAACAACACAATATAAAACATTTTATATTAATAACAAATACACTCCTCACACGATGATTCAAGAATGGATGTTTAAACAAGAATAGAGATTCAAGTTTAGAGGAATCCTGGTCGAAGAAAATTCCATCAACGAAGACAGCTCGAAAGGAAGATAAGGCAATTAAATTACGAGGAGAAAAGGTGGATAGACTTATATAAATCGCGGGCGACCTTAACCGGGTCAACCGAGACTTAGAGAAGGCGAGAATATCATCAAAGAGAATGTGGACAAACTGTTGAGAACATCGCGGAAAACGCAATTTATAAGATCAACGAAGAAGGCAAGAGCATTGGTTAATCCAAAAGGAATGACTAACCATTCATAGAACCCTTCGTCCGGGAGGGAGGACGATTGGTCAAGCTCCAGGAATAAGATCGATGCGGTATTCGAATTCACTGTTTAGGAGATGAGAAGTGACTTCACCCAATATCATGATGACTTCTGATTATCGGAGTGGAGTCAAGATTACAAGGGAATTACCCTGATAGTCTACTAGAGATAGTTCGGGCTTCGGAGGAAATAACAACATCAAACCGAGGACATAGAAATCTCTGGTGAATCAATGCCGGTTGTAAAGGAGTTCCACCCCTTGACAAATCATACGAAGGTTAGAGGGACCGCCAATGGGATCATTCACACTTAAGGAAGAAGTTGCTAATAGAGGTGGCAAGATGTGCTCGAACTTATTATAGGGATTGATAGAAATGGAGCTATGGGATGCTCCGGAATCAAGAAGGACACGAACAGGGTGGGACCAGAATGGATTTCAGAACAAAGGGGAAAGTTCCAAAAATTCAATGGAATTTGAATCAAAGAGGAAGATGTTCAAGCTTGAACATAATTAAATTTTACTCCATATACTAAGTTTTGCCTAAACCAGAGCTCTGATACCACTTGTAATGACCCGGTATTTCGAACCATTCGCATCCGCACATGTCGGACTTGAATTGCTCAAAACTCAGATTGTTAATTTTATATTTGGCAAAACTCAGCATATACAGTAAATAAATCAATCACAGAATCACAGACACAGAGTAATATAACAATAAGCAATGGAATAGATAAATAATAGTTCTTGAAGCTACTATAAAACAATAGAGTTTGAAATAGAATACAATAGAATATCTCCAATACAATGTAGTCTCGAATACAAACAGATGACAAGTCTGAACAAAACAACTAGATAGCTGAAAGCTGAATAGATATAGATGGATCCTCAAGCAAAGCTCCAAAGCTCGAAAGGTGAGTCCTAAATGCTGTGACACTCAGTCTGACCCGAGCATAAAGCAAAACACAAAACACTCGAGTCAGGATTAACATTCTTATATAGTAAATTTAACTCAAGTGAAAAGTCAACTGAAATACAAGTAACTTAAAGGATGTTTGGGATACCCATCCTCTAAGGATCCGTGGAACTATCTACTATGTAGTAATATACGCTATTATAATATGTCTATAGTAAAGTAAACTATTAAAATAGCGTTAAGGCGTTATCCATATCCCCCTTAACACATTTTTATATATTCCCATAGTCTATACAGTACAGTAATTCCTTTGTAATCTGGAGGGCTATCAAAGGGCATTCCATAGGTATGGTACAAACCAAACTCGTAGAAGGCGCGGTAGGGCATGCGACAAGGCACTCGAGGAAATGCCAGGGTAGATATGCCGTTTGCGGATCCAGATTGGTGGTAACGCATAGCAGCTACTACCGCCCACCTCGTGACACACTCCCAAATCAAAGTGTGCACCCAATCAAATCAAAAAAGAAATAGAATGGTATCGAAGAAATGTGCCCAATCGGAGGAATGGCCTCACTTGGCCCGGCGTGGCTCCTATTTTAGCCGCATCAAGCTGACTCACTGGAGTCAGGGCTGCGTAAATACCATATAGAATCGTCACCAAACCATCCTACTTCATTTCTGGAATCTCCACCACGTACACAGTTGTTAAAGTGGTTTTCGGTATTGGTAGAGAGTATGACAATATCCGATCTCAGTCTCTTTAACAACCAAACGCTTATTTCACACCATGGTCATTTCATTTCAAATAGTTCATACTTCAAAATCAAATATCATATTCATTTCAAAATCATATCAATTCGATATCATTATACACTTTAAATCATATTCATTTCCAAAAATCGTAACACTTTCGAAATTATAACACTTTCGAAATCATAACACTTTAAAAATCATAACACTTGGGAAACCATAACACTTTTGAAATCATAACACTTTTGAAGTCATAACACTTCCGAAATCATAACACCTTTGAAATCATAACACTTTGGGGATCATAACACTTTTGAAATCATAACACCTTTGAC
Source organism: Allium fistulosum (assembly GCA_030737815.1). Taxonomy (NCBI): domain Eukaryota; kingdom Viridiplantae; phylum Streptophyta; class Magnoliopsida; order Asparagales; family Amaryllidaceae; genus Allium; species Allium fistulosum. Next base: position 224,905,045 of record CM060904.1, read on the forward strand.
TTAACCAGTTTAGATATTGAAAATAGTATATATATTAAATAGTTATAAATTAAAATAAAATACTTTATATAATAAAATTAGTTTCCTCCAATTTCGCAAATCGATTCAAACCATCTTAAATTCCAAAATTCAGTTTAAATCAATTCCAGTTTAACCATTTCAATTTAAAGTTTAAAGATTCAAGTTTAAATATTCAAATATTTACAATATAATTTTCATTTATATTTCAACATTTAACTTTAATTTTATTCATATTGGAAAGTATTCACTTAATCATTTTAATAACGATTTATTAAAATCCCAATTTATAAATTTAAATCAATATTAAATATTCAAACTCAATTTTATTTAAAATTGAGAATATTCATTTAGTCACTTTTTATCAAATCAAGTTATAAATTATATTTTTCAAATCTCAAAATCAATAAGTCAAATAAATTCTTATTTAAATTCAATTATTAACCAATTTAAAATTCCAAGTCAACATTAATTTATCTTTCCAACCTTTATTATTAAAGTTATAAAAATCTTTTTTTAAAATATTAATATAAATTTAAGTAAATACTTAAACATATTATATACTAATTAAATTAATTTTTTTATTAAATTAAATCTTATTATTAAATTTATTTATATTAAATCTTATTATATATATATAATAAAATTATAAAAAAATCTTTAAAATTTATATTTTCAAAACTAACTTATAAATTTAAAATTTCCAAAACATAAAATTTTAAAATAAAAAATTTAGACTTATTTAATATAACCTTTATATATATTATTTTTTAAAATAAATATTTAATAAAACCCATATATTTCCTTTCAAAGCTTTAGAAATCATTTTCAAAATATAGACCAACGGTGTCCGTATATAATTTTTTATCCTATGGTCAAGTGATACGGATATTTATCATTTCAATCCGCAATTTAAATATCTACGGGTATATCATTTCAACCCGCAATCCCAAAGTTTCAACATAAACGAAATCGCTTGGGTTTATCATTTCAACCCATAACGATTTTCCCCTATTATAGAATATCGTTCAGGTATGAATCATTTCAACCCATAGGGAATTATAAATTAACAGGGAACTTGCAGGGTGAGAACAAATATGATAATAATATAATATATCAACAACATGCATATATCATCAGTAACAAATCAAATAAAATATATACAACAGGATATGGTGTCATATATCACAGGTGAACAATTGCAGATAATGGCATACCATATTTAACAATTAAATAACTAGCAATTCAGATTTAACAGCATATTTCAATTGTCGTTTCAAGTGAAATCAAATATACTAACTATAAGAATGTTAATCGTGAGTGATTGCTCACCTTTCAAGACTAGAGAGGTGAACGAGAATGGAATCGAATAGACAAAGACAAGCACACTGATCGAATAAGCAGGACAGTGACAAGGTTGGAACTACTGCTGTAAATCTGAACAGCGACGAAACAAAGCAAATTAATAGCTAGAGATTGATGGAACAATATACAAATTATAATTTAAATCAATACTTATATATATACTTATTTAAAAATGCGAAATACTTATATATATATATTATATATTATTCCTTCAAAATATCAACATAACATATTATATATATATTTCAAAATACTAACATAACCTATATATATACTTAAACACATCAAATTTGTATTGTCAACATATAGTAGATACTGTAGACATATATATATTTAACTAATATATAAACCGACCTAAAACTCATATATAATATAAACCCCAACAGATCATATATATATATATTTATTTATCTACATAAATAGGTTATACAAACTTACATATAATAATATATAAACTGACGTATAAATTTACATATTTATAGTATATATATTTCCTTTCAAATCAAAAGTTATAAAACCCATTTATTATAAAACTATATATTTCTTTCAAAAAGGTTCCAAACAAAACCTAAACATATTATAAAATACTCCAAACATATAATATATACCTATAAGCTTCAGAAAGAAAAGCATATGAAAGCAACTGCTCAGATATGTAAACAAGTTATATAAATATGCTACACTATTTACTTTACACAAATAATTGAGAAGGGAAAGTGTTGCCTGCAATAGTATATATATACATACATACATAGACTAACACATATATTTAAAATATATATTATTATATTTACAGTACCAAAAATCATTTCTTGAAACTAATATTTTATATGCATACTAATATATATACTGTTATATGTACTAATTCAACAGGAAATTTATACTTCAAAAAATATGTATCTAAACCCAATATGTCAATATATATACGTACGCTTATATACGTAAGCTCTCACATATATTACCTTCGGAAATGGCATCCATCAACCTTTGAACACACGAAGGAGGCTGCACGAGCTCAAGGCCAGGGGAGACGGAGGCTAGGTGTGGGAGCAGGCGGTTCGTGGGTGGTAACGCGTTGAGATGCGGAGGCGGAGGATGGGTTTCGGTGGCTGCCTTATGGGTGAGTTCGGCCGACGCGAAGTGGATCTGGGCATGGGTTTTGCCACATGGAGGGTAGACGTGGAGGGAGGAAATGGCTGCTGCTTTAGAAAGGACGTGAAGAGGGAGGAGGTTTGGTGCACAGGTGGACACGTGGTTCACGGGCTAGGTCGGAGCTAGGGGTCTGGAAGGGTGGGCTCGGTCGGGGATGCCGGGTTCAACATGATGATTGGTGATGGACTCTGGTGGACGTGCAGACGTCAGGTGCGGAGGCCGTGGGTGGAAGTATGGGAGGAGGGAAGAGACGAGGTAGGTTCTGCAATGATGGAGAAGATGAGTAGTTCCATCACGCAATAGCAAGTTTTCGACAGAGAAAAAAAATAATATAAACTTTGTATACATAATTTTTTTCTGAAAAGAAAGCACAGACAAAAGAGAGAGCGGAGAAGCAAAACGAATGAACAAACCAGTTTAAATAAATTGCATTGGGAATAGTAATAGTCAAAACGTGGAATTTAGAGAGAAGAAAAAAAACATATTGCTATATGTTTACACGGTAGATATATGAAGGGGCATAAGGAACCCAAAGGTTCAAAATTGGATATCGGTATGGTCAATCGTTTTCACGGATGTCACCGTGTACCGAACTCCGAAATGCACAATTGAATATACCGCAGAGATCAGCACGACGATACGAACGGAATGGTACACAGATATGAGTGATGCGATCATCCTATCAAAAGTCGAAGTTTCACTGCTAAACTGCTGCAAATTTGTCGAAAATAAGATATACGAGGCTAGAGAAGTCCAAATTTGAAAAAACGAAATATGACGTCTCTTTCAGAAATAGTTTACATTTTTATTATATAAAAATATTCAGATTTCGGAAACATTTAATTTCCATCAATTTTAACCGATTTAAATTGAAATTGAAATTACACAACAAAACTAAGTCCCATATTATCTGATGAAAATCTAACATTTGCTACGTTTATATGGACATATCTCAAATATCAAATTTTCATTTCTAAATTCAATTATTTAAATTTTCACAAAAATTCAGCTAGTTACGTTATCAAAACCGTTAAAATTTACGGGTCGTTACAGGTTTAAAATTTATTTGGGCTACTATATAAAGGATTTTGGGTTTGAAATTCATATATGTTAGGTAACATATTAAAAATGAATTATGATGATTTTTGGGGATTTTTCCTAAGTTACCTAAATTAAATTATTTAAATTTGAAGGACTAAAATGTCTTAATTGTTTTGTTAAAGGGAAGGGCTACTTTGTAAACAATTTTTAATTCTGGATGAATTCAGAAGTCTTTTAGAAAAGATTCTGGTAAAGTTTATGGCAACTAATTATAGTTTTACAAACAGGCGAGTTAGTTGAGAAACATTTACTTAAAAAGGCAACAATACAGTTTTGAAAAGATTTACTACTTCGCCACTTCTGTTTGCTACCTTTCTACCCCGTACCTCCGCCCCCAACCAAGTTAAAACTAATGCACATGCTGTCAATGCTTTAGCACGTAGTGGACTGGAGAAAGGAGGAAGGTATAGAGTCAAAACAATGTTTTCGAAGGAGTCGAGGCCATTTTAAATAGCTTTCGAAGGTCTTTGTTTTGCTTTCAAAAGAGATGTCACTTGCCTTTCTTTTAATGGATGCTTTCGAAAGGGGTAAATTACTTTTATATAGCTTTCGAAGGGGTTGCTGCCTTTTTGTTTAAAGGGTAGCTTTCGAGCTAGTTGTCGTATATTATGTTTTAAAGAGAAGCTTTCGAAAGGGTAGTTTTGAACCAAGTTGAAACTTTGCTGCGGTCTTCATACCTTTTGAATAGATTGAAATGTTTCAATGAGTTCGAAAGGCAAGCCTTTGTTTTATAAATATAACAAGCCGCTCCCCAATGCTTTTGAAAGGGATCCAGTAGCCCTTTAAACTAAAGGTTTCAAAGGCAATGGCTTCAAAAGGATTTTTGAAGGTATCCTTCCAATTGTTTTATTTAAAGATTAAAGCTTTTGAAAGGATGGTTCTGAAGCCATCCCTCAAACTCTTTTATTTGAAAGTTAATGGTTTCAAAAGGGGTACTTTTGCTTATATTCAATTTGACCTAAAAAATTAAACACAATGGTTTCGAAAGAGGTACTTTCAAAAGGTTTTGAAGCTATGCTTCTATAAGATGGAAAGGTATGCTTTAATACTTTTGAAAGGAATGTTTTGATGGTTTCAAAAGAAAGGTTTTGATGCTTTCGAAGGAGATATTTTAAAGTGTTTCAAAAGGAATATGTTTAAGTGTTTTGAAAAGTAAGATTTGAATGCTTTCGAAAGATATATTCTAATGGTTTCGAAAGTAAAGGTTTAAAGTTTCGAAAGCCATAGTTTTCAAAACAAAGAACCCAATCTTAATTTTATAAAGGAAAACCTAAGGCAATATAAAAGAGCTTTGAAATGGCTTTCAATTTTGGAGTTTTTGAAGAAGATTTCCTTGATAAAAATAATAAGTTAAAGGTTTTAACCATGTTTTGTATGTTATGATCATTTATGATGTGTGCTTCTTCTATAAACATATTCACTTTATAATTGAACCCGCAACTGTATTTTGGGGAGTAAGGGCAGAATAACCAGCTTGGTTGTTCGATTGGTGAATATAATTTGAGATTAACTCCTGAATGGGTAGAGTTGCATCCAGGAGGCCAGGTAGACTAGAACATAGGATGCCCAAAGACTGATCAAGAAGTTGTTACTTTAGACAGGTTTATATTAAACTCATGAAAACTATGTTTGGAGAGAGTTATTGGTAGCGGCCAATAGGTTCGTAGTGATCCCACAAAAACTATATTCGGATAAAATCATTGACAAAAATCAATAGGTTCACAATAAACCCATGAAAACTATGAGATAAGAGAAGTTATTGGAGATGCCAATAGGTTCAGAGAGAACCCATGAAATAATGAAGTTACTTGCATAGGCCAATAGGTTTTTGTTGATCCCATGAAAACTATGAGACCGGACAGATAGTTCATAAGCTTTGAATAGATTATTAGTCAGCCCATGAAAACTATTAAGTTAATAGTGACTCTAAAAACTATAACTAAGAAAGATAGTCAAATGAATGGGGATGAGAAATCTAGAATATTTTGCTTATTTGCATATCATCATGATATTTTAAATTACGATATTTTTAATCAGTGTGGACGTAAGAGCATAGCATATGGTTATTATAAACTTTTAGGCAAGATACTAATTAGGGGAAAACCCGTTCTGCTAAGCGGCGTGGTCTCACTGGATATTTAAATGGTTCGAGATGGTAGGTTATTATTCATACCAGGATTTTAGTCTGACTCGAAGTTTATATTTTCCCCTTGAACTCTTGGATGCTCAATTGATTTTTATTAGATTGAGAGTTGAGGTTTTCAGGTTTTCCTTTTGATAAATAAGCTTCAGAAGACGTGCAGGAGGCAAGCTAGCTAATAGGAGTTCTTTTTATTTGATTTCACTGTGTTTTGATGTGAAGGCAAAGCTGTTTATTTTCCTATATATAGACTCTGATCATCCAATAGGGCATCTCCATATGTTACTCTTGGCGTATTTTGTAATAGTTATATTTTCTCTGAACATGGTTCTCGAATTTTGGATTATGTAATGAATTTGAAATATGATTGAAATGAAATGAGAAATTGTTTAATGGTTTTAATTTTTTTCATATTATGTGTTTGTTATATTAATGTATCTAACATTACCGCCTTTGGTCATCAAGAATTAATAACTATGGATGACTGCAACATCCGTAGCCATTACTTTTGGGCCTTCAAGTAGGGGATGTTACAAGTTGATATCAGAGCATAGGTTTATAAAAACTTAAAAAAAAAAATCAAAATTAAAAAGATTTTTCGAAACATAACCCAATAAATCAGAAAATATGGTTGGGATTTGGGTTAACGCTATAGTAATGTACTCGTATTTGATATATATCAGTACATAATCCCATCTCTCTTAAATCGTTCTTCAGTATCTTACTAAGACTCATATAAAGATTTGCGAGAAAGGAAGATATGGACGTAGGAAATAGAAGAGGAAATATAGGCGGAGGAAGCACCACAATCAATGAAAATGCTCGACCCAACAGGAGATATCAGGGTCAACTGGAAAATGCTAATCAAAATGCAGATGCCAATGTAGGTGCTTGAAACCCGCCAAAAGATATGGGATGATGTATTAATTCTTCGTTAATCTGGAGCAAGCAGTAGTTGCCACAGAAGTAGCTAGGGATAATGTTAGGAATGTTGGAGGAGCTAATCCTGTGTCCCCAGTTGGCAACAACTATGCCAAGTTGAATATGGATTATACTAGTCTTGGTGGTAAGCCGTTTTTGGGAACAGTGGATGCTATAGAAGTTTAGAACTGGCTTTTGCATTGTGAAAGGATCTTTGTTGACTTGGGATTAAAGATGAGCAGAAAAGGAGGCATGCTTCTAGACAGTTCAGGAAGCAATGCTTCATTGGTGGAATAATGTCACTACCAGAGTTCTCGAGGAAGGGTTGACTTGGGTTGAATTTTGGAGGAGATTCGAGGAGTGTCTGAAATAGCAAAGTTAGCATTATCGAGGAAGTTCATGAACTTGGTTCAAGGCGAGATCTCGATGATTGAGTATTCCATGAAGTTTGATGAGTTATCTAGATATGGAATTGCTACCATTGACACTATCATCAAGAGGAATGAGAAATTTATTCGGGGATTAAGACCAGAGATTGCTAGGGTAACCCTGCCACATCTTCATGATCCTTGTAACGTTGTTATGGAAATGTCATTCCGACATGAGAAGATGCTTGCTGCTTATGGGAAGGAGAAACAGGTTGAAACCCAGAGTTCTCTTGGCAAGAAGAGGAAATTCTTTAAGAAGAAGGGAACCCAGAAGAGAGAAGCTGCCAAGAAGGCAAAGGCTAATCTGGATTGCTTTAAGTGCGATAAGGGTCATTACGCTCATGAATGACGAATTGGCAAGGGAAAAAGGCCGCAGACAAGAAGGGTGTGAAGTGCTTTAACTGGGACCAGGTTGGGCATTATAAGAATCAGTGTCCAGAACAAGTTAGGGTGGACAAGGGAAAAGTTTTGTTGTTGGACCATTCTCTACTAGGCTAACTACTGCTGAGAAAGGAAAGACTGTGATGGAAGGTACACTTTTGACTCGAAGTACACCAGTTAGGTTACTATTTGATAATGGTGCATCACATTCATTTATTCTCAGTGTTTGGTTGATAGGTTATGTTTAGAACCCACATACCTTGTTACTTCCTTAAGGGTTGCGGATCCGATTGGAAGGTATGCAACTCTTGGAATGAGATGTGATTAGTTAGAACTTGATTTTTTAGGTCATAAGTTTACATACAGTCTGTATGTTTTTTATTTCATAGATTTCAGAATCATTTTGGGTATGGATTAGTTGGGTAGATACGAGGCTATGATGTTTTTCCAAGATGGGGAAATATCGCTAAGACACCCTAATAGTCATGACTGAATTATATTCTCAGTGGAGGATTCTGATTATAATGCTTGTGCTCTATTGAGTACTATGGAAGTAAAAGAAAAGTTAAGTTAGGTTTGAGCAGTAAGAGAGTTTGCAGATGTTTTTGAGCCGATTATAGGATTACCACCGAAACAAGCCATTGATTTTTGAATATATCTTATGCTAGGAGCAGAACCTGTAAGTATACCACCTAGATGGATGACACCGACCGAGATGAAGGAATTGAAGGTACAACTAGTGGATCTAGAAATGAGAAGTTTTATTAGACCAAGCAGTTCACCTTGGGGTACGACCACGGTGTTCATGAAGAAACCAAATGGGTCGTTGAGGCTGTGCATCGTCTATTGTAAGTTGAATGAGAAGACGATCAAGAATAAGTATCCTTTGCTGTGAATCGATGTATTATTAGATCAGTTGTGTGGAGCTAGAATATTTTCCCAACTGGATTTGGCGATGGGTTTCCATCAGTTAAGATTTGAAAAGGATAGTATTCCGTTGATAACATTTCAAACTGGGTATGGTTCGTACGAGTGGTTAGTAATGCCATTTGGGTTAATGAATGCACCATCTTACTTCGTAGATTTGATGAACCAAGTTTTCCGAAAGTACTTGGATAGGTTCATATTGGTATTTATAGATGACAATTTAGTGTACTCTAATGATGAAAGAGAGCATGAAGACATTCTTAGAGTGGTACTTGAGATGCTAATGCAGCATAAGTTGAAAGCGAAAATTTCCAAACGTCATTTCTGGAAGAAAGAGGTTAAGTTTCTTGGTCATGCGGTTTTAGAGAAGGGTAATGTTATCCCGTCTTTTGGCAAGGCCAGGATACCAAGAGATTGGTTGAAAACCGAGTGTCACTCGTCATGGATATCGATGAATTTTGTCCGAGTCCGGATGAAGCTATAGTTGATAGGACATGACCAAAAAAGCAAAGAGAGCCAACGCCCCAAATTTCAGGTCAATCCGGGTTCATATGATCAAGTTATGATGGATGCAAGGTGAAAGGAAAAACGTGTTTTCATATCCATCAACGGGCCCCATTTCGTATCCATCAAGGAGTATTTGTTCGTATCGATGGAGTTAGTCCATCGAGTTTGTATCGATGGATTTCGTATCCATCAGTGGTCCTCGTTTCGTATCCATCGGTCTCATGTCGATTAGGATGGCTAAGTCCACGCGTCGATAAACTTCGTATCGATCGACCTTCAGCCAGAGAGACTTGTTCGTATCCATCAGTAAGTCGTCTACTTCGTAACGATCACCTAATGTCAACTTCGTATCCATCGAGGAAAGGTCTTTTCGTTTCCATTGACCATCAGTAGTTCGTATCCATAGATGACTGTTGTTCGAATCCATGGATGAGGTCCTATTCGAATCCATCGGGTCAACTAGCTTGGGTGACGTGTCATCCCTCGAAGAAAACGAGGCGAGATATATGGAGTCGAAGCAGTCAACACGGAGTAAAGACCGGATCGACGCGAAGCGCGCGCGCCACATCATCCCAGGAACACGTGCAGTCATCGACACGAAGGGATCGAGTCGAAACCATGGAGACGAACCAAACAGCCTTTGAGAAATCTCACTTCGTATCGACCATATCTCATGATCCACTGATCCAAATGCAACGAAATTTTCACAGGAGCTTGCGTACACAAAAAGGAATGTCTCTGCAAAATTTCAGCTCGATTGGACATCATTTTGATCGATATGAAATGGATTCGTATCGATCGTAGATCGAGGTGAAACTTCCTAAGGTTGGTCGTGTGGGCCCCCTCACGTGCCAGACCGAGTCTCCCGAAGTTTGAACGAAATCTAAGCCTCCTACACCTATAAATAGAGCCCCAGAGCCTACAGAAGAAGGACTTTTTGATTTCTCAAGCGCCCAGACTCTGCCGGATTGAGACTTGCATCCCACTCTTGCTGTTGAATTCGAATTCTAAACTGTAATTCGCTGTTGTTCACTGTAATTGCTTGTAATCATTGAAAGAGAATCAATAAAATCATCAAAACTTCATAGTGGACGTAGGCAACACGCCGAACCACTCTAAATTGCTTGTCTTTGCATTTTACATTTCTGTTTGTTGGAGTTTTTGTTAGATAATATCTGTTTTACCTTTACATTCTTCATTTTATCTCTTCAAATAACTTCCGAAGAGTGTTGTGCCCATTTTTGGTACAAACACTTTTGGTGCTTTCACTGAGAGAACCAGCTTTTTCTCCTGCTCCTTGGATCTACCATCGATACCAGATTGCATAAATCTAAGAGGAAGATCCAGATATCTAATCCGGAATCCTTCCATTCTATTCAGATTTGCGTAAAGTCTAGGAAAGGACTCCACCACTGGAAATGGTTAGTACAAGAACTGCCGCTACAGCTGCTGATCAAGACGGTCGGGATAGACAGAATCCTGTATAGCCGCCACCATCCAATCAAGACAACACCGCTCACTCAGATCCGTCAGAACAGTCACCAGACAAGAGTTCCAAGTGTTGCTCCAAGAACTGACCCAAAGCCGGCAACAGTTGGCTGAATAGTTGTGCGCCAATGTGGAATTGACCAACCAACTAAACTGCCAAAGCCGCAGAAGGTCCAGGAGGGATGATGTTTCCCGTGCGTCTACTGAAAGTTCCGCCTCGTCTGACTATCACCACAGTTCTATCCGTCCCCAGCTAGAGGGGAGTCATGCTCAAACTACTGGATATCAACCTGCCTTGACCGTTGGACAATTAAGGACAGGGCCGTCGACCAGCTTCCAAATAGGACCCTCAACACGAGGAGGCACTGCTCCATAGTATACCACGGACAACCGCCGCGGTAGAAACGAGGGTTGATACCCGGAATCTGTCAGAGTCTAACAATCAACAGCGTGGACATACTCCTGAACCATATGTCCCAGAAGACGCTGAGCCAAGGAGGCAAAATACGGACCGTCGACAGCGCCCGGTCCAAACTCGCATTGTGGAACCCGACCACACCTTAGCTCAGCATGCCTAGAATGTGCCAGTGTCAGATATTTCGACCATGGTACGTCAGATGATTTGCGAGAGTCAGGGGCTCACTAAAGACGATTGGGGAATCTCCCGTAGTCATACCCCTTTTACAGACGAGATATTATACGCTGAACCCCCTCGGCGATTCAGAATGCCAACTCCCCCAATGTATGAAGGAAATAGTGACCCCAATCAACATATTTTGAAATATGAATGGTCAACGAGTGCTGCAAGGGCTGACGATGCAGTGAAGTGTCGAAGTTTCCCCATCTCTCTAGGGGGAATCGCAACAATGTGGTTTACAAGGTTGCCACCTAGATCTATCTCTTCGTTTGACCAACTGGCTAAAAGGTTTATAGAGCAGTTTCGTTTGCATGTTGCTAGACCGAAAGACGTTAACACCCTGTCTAGTGTTACCCAAGCTCATGGAGAGACGCTCAGGCGTTATTTAGAGAGGTTCCACGCAGCATGTGTTGAAATTAGTAATCCCAACGATAACTCGATCTTGATGGCATTAACCAAAGGGATCGATCCCGATTCTGAATTTGGAAATTGGTTAGCCGGGAAACCGCCCGCATCGTTGGATCGTTTTTACTCCAAAGCCGCTCAGTTCTTATGGCAAGAGGACGCGAAACAGTCTAGGAAGCTGGACGATGTGAGGCCCAGTAGTGAGGGAATACAGAGTAATGTGGCAGTTAAGCAGTCCGGTGAGAGTTCCGGAAAAGTTCGGTTGAACATACAGAACAAACAAACCCAGCCGAGAGGCAACAATGGCCAGGATAAGAAAAGAGATCAGAACCGAGGTCCGAGACGTAGACCTCCAATGTTTGACAACTACATGCCGCTGAACACGTCATTGGAGAACGTATATTACAGACTTGCAACACTGTACAGTATAAGAAGCTTGCTCCGAAACCCTTATCGGAGAGGCAGGTTCAAACAGGAAAGTTATGTAGATTCCACAAAAGCTACGGTCACAATACCAATGAGTGTCGACATTTACAAGACCTCATCGAGAAGTTGATCAGAGAGAGGAAGTTAGATCAGTTTGTGCGGGCGCCGCAGTCTGGTGGTGCCGGCCCTTCGAATCAGAATCGTTCACAAAATCAAGAAAGACATGAGGAACCCGCTCGTGCGGGCGAGAGGTTGGTTATCAACACAATAAGTGGTGGTCCCCACCCAGCAGACAGAAGCTGGGGGGAAATGGAGTCGTATGCTAGTTCTACCAGGCATGCAGACTTCGAATGTTGCAGTAATTGTGAAGATGGAACTCCGGCTAAACAACAGAAGATAATATCTGATGATATTGTATTTAGAAGCCGAGATGCTGATAAAGTCGAAGCCCCTACAATTGACCCACTAGTCATATCTGCCCAGGTAGGCCCTGCTTGGATGAAGAGAATCCTGGTTGACAGTGGGAGCTCTGTGAATATCTTGCTTAAACAGGCTTACGATTTAATGAAGATGAAAGCAAAGGATTTGAAACCCTGCCGATCCCGAATCCACGGCTTTAACGGGAGTGCTACTATACCCATTGGAGTAACAGAACTACCGGTGGAATTGGGAGTTGGAGAACGTCGGAGAGTCCGGATGTTACAGTTTGTTGTTTTAGAGATTGATTCACCTTATAATGCGTTTTTGGGCCGACCGGCCCTTACTGAGTTCAGGGCGGCCATCGCCCCATGGTGTTTGACTCTGAAGTTCCCCACCGATCGTGGGATTGGAGTCATTCAGGGAGATCAGGCAACGGGGAGGGCCTGCTATGTTGCTGAGCTGCGCGGGGCACATCGAAAGGAGAAGGGAAAGGGCGTAGAGGAGTCACTCTGCGTCCGTTCTATTGATGATTGACAATTGGTGCCTGGGCCTCGGCTCGGGCACCACAACCAATTCCAGAAAGACATTGACCCTAGGAACAATGAAGATAAAGACGAATCCAAGGAGAATCAAGCTTCTCCGGCCGAACTGACTGTGGACGTCCCAATCAGTGAGGATGATGATTCAAGGATGCTAAAAGTCGGGTCTCAACTGGGCAAACAGACACAACAGGAATTGGTTGAATTTCTCCGAGCAAATCTCGACGTCTTCGCCTGGACACACTCTGACATGTGCGGGATCTCGTCGGACATTGCAAGTCACTCCCTGAATATTGATCTGCGATATGTCCCGGTCAAGCAGAAAAGGCGCGGTATGGATCCAGAGAGATCTGCCGCCCTTAAAGAGGAGGTTGATAAGTTACAATCAAATGGGTTTATCCAAGATGCCTTGTATCTAGAATGGGTGTCCAACCCCGTACTGGTTCAAAAGCCGAACGGGAAATGGAGAACTTGTGTCGATTACTCTGACTTAAACAAAGCTTGCCCGAAAGATAGCTTTCCACTTCCTCGAATTGACCAGCTTGTAGATTCGACGGCTGGGCACAAATTACTATCTTTTATGGATGCTTATTCTGGCTACAATCAAATACACATGCATTTGCCTGATCAAGAGCATACCAGCTTCGTAACCGATCTAGGACTCTATTGTTACAAAGTCATGCCATTTGGTCTAAAGAACGCCGGAGCAACATACCAACACTTGGTCAAACGGATGTTCGCCAACCAGATCGGGAAGACCATGGAGGTTTATGTGGATGACATGCTAGTGAAATCTCGATTCTCCACGGACCACGTCAGAGATTTAGATTCGATGTTCCGCATCCTTCGGGAATATGGAATGAAGCTTAACCCATTAAAGTGCCACTTCGGCGTTGCATCTGGAAAGTTCCTTGGGTTCATCGTCAACGCTCGAGGGATAGAAGCGAATCCCGAAAAGATATGGGCAATAAGGAACCTGCAAACCCCAAGAACCATAAAGCAAGTCCAGAGCCTAAACGGGAAAGTAGCAGCATTGAGCAGGTTCATCTCAAAGTCCACCGATAAATGCATTCCTTTCTTTGATCTGATCCAGAAAGGAAAACGAAACTTTGAATGGACCACGGAATGTGAAGGCGCGTTCCAATCGCTGGTTCAACATCTTTCCACGCCTCCGATCTTGTCAAAACCAGTCGACCACGAGCAACTGTACCTTTATCTGGCAGTATCGGAGCATGCGATCAGTGCCGCTTTAGTTCGGGAGGAAGACAAAGTGCAGAAACCGGTCTACTATGTTAGTAAACGGCTAACAGGAGCTGAAAGAAATTACCCAAGACTGGAGAAACTGGCTTATTGCCTGGTCATTGCCTCAAGAAAGCTCCGCCCTTACTTCCAAGCTCATCCTCTTACTGTGTATACCGATCAGCCGTTACGACAGGTCCTCACGCGGCCTGAGACGTCTGGTAGGTTACTCAAATGGAACATTGAACTAAGCCAATTTGATATCACTTACGCTCCACGGAGAGCCATTCAAGGACAAGTCCTGGCATATTTCATAGCCGAATTTACCGTTCCAGAGGACTTGCCCGAAACCAGTAAATCCCCTGAATACATCTGGAAGTTGTATACCGACGGTGCATCAAACGATCGGTGTTCGGGCGCTGGTGTTGTACTTGAAACACCCGAAGGCCGATCCATATGTTGCGCTTTGAAGTTCGATTTTCATGCAACTAATAATGAAGCTGAATATGAAGCCCTCTTAACCGGCCTAAAATTTGCCAGAGATTTGAGGATTATCGCTGTGAAAATTTATTGTGATTCACAGTTAGTGGCGTGTCAAGTACGGGGAGAATATCAAGCGAGAGATCGAAGGCTGGCTGCTTACTTGGCTCAAGTTTAGAAAGTACTGAATCAGTTTGATTATTATGCCATTTATTACATACCTCGAGAACGCAATCAAAAAGCCGATTCATTGGCAAAGTTAGCCAGCACAGGTGAAGCACAGCAAATGGGACTTGTCCCCGTTGAAACTTTATCCTCCCCAAGTATTGATCAAGGAGAGACGGATTTTGTATTTGAAACCGCTCCAAGTAGGGAATCGTGGATGACTTCGTATCGAAATTACATTGAGAATGGGACGTTGCCCGAACATAGAAATGAGAAAAGACAAATTCTACGAAAAGCTTCACGGTTCGTCATTCAGAACGGAGTCATGTACAGAAGAGGTTATTCTGTTCCTCTCCTCCGATGTATCGCACACGATGAAATCAAACGAGTGTTACATGACGTACACGAAGGAGCGTGTGGCGATCACACCGGTGGGCAAGCTCTTGCTAAGAAGATACTCCGATATGGGTACTACTGGCCGACAGTGAACCGAGATGCAGCAAACTATGCCAGAAAGTGCGATAGGCGCCAGAAACACGCCCGAATTCTAAGAGCCCCGCCTACCGAGATAACTCAAATGGTCAGTCCCTGGCCATTCGCGATGTGGGGCATCGACATCATCAGCGCTCTACCTCTGGCAAAAGGTGGTGCGAAGTACGCCATCGTCGCCGTTGACTACTTTACAAAGTGGGCTGAAGCTGAAGCCCTCGCAACCATTACGACAAAGAAAGTGATAAATTTTGTGGTTCGCAACATCATCTGTCGATTTGGGGTCCCGCATACCATCATCACCGATAACGGAGCCCAATTTGAAAGCGCCGAATTCAAGAATTTTTGTCAACGGTTTCATATCCATAAAAAATTCTCGACAGTCGCACATCCCCAGGCAAATGGACAGGTTGAAGCTGTCAATAAAGTTATAAAATCCATCCTAAAGAAACGACTGGAAAAGGCCGGGGGCAAATGGGTTGATGAACTTCCTATGGCATTATGGGCTTATCGAACGACTCACAAGACCGCAACCGGACACACCCCGTTTTCCCTATCTTATGGCTCAGAGGCCGTTATTCCAGTCGAGACGGAAGTGTTTTCCCATCGCGCGACTTACTATGATCCGAAAACAAACGCTATATTACTTGCTGAATCTTTGGATCTACAGGATGAGAAGCGGGAAGAGGCTGATTTGAGAGCAGCCGTATATCGAAGTCGAGTCGCCCGATTGTACAATACCAAAGTTCGACCTCGAACCTTTGAACTCGGCGACCTCGTTCTCAAAAGAATCTATCCAGTTCCTTCACACATGAAACCAAATTGGGAAGGACCATATGTGATTACACGAAGACTCGGAGATGGCACATTCAAACTATCGACCGTTGACGGTCTTGATTTGCCAAGGGCCTGGAACAGCGAGAGTCTCCGTCGCTATTACACATGACAGGCTTTATTTATTTCATTATATCTTTCCATTTAGCAATTTGTTTCTGCATTTCGAAATTTGAATTCTGTAATAAGGCAACTGACTTTGCCGCATTTTCTTATTTCAGCAATAAAATGCCATCTCTTCGAGCCAGAGCTGTGATTCATTAAATACGATATACGACATCACGATGCACGGAGAGCTAAATCCCATTACGCAATGGGACTTATTCAAATAGAGAGTGGCTGTGATACGACCGGCCGCTCGCTAAGCGAAACCCGAGCTCGGGGGCAAGTCATTACACCAATAGGGTTGGCACACAACAATCCTATAACCGACTCCGTATTCCCAGAGCGCGAAACGAAGTATAAACATTCGACTCCGTATTCCCAGAGTGCGAAAACGGAGTATAAACATTCAACTCCGTATTCCCAGAGTGCGAGAACAGAGTATAAACATTCAACACCGTATTCCCAGAGTGCAAAAACGGAGTATAAACATTCAACTCCGTATTCCCAAAGCGCGAAACGGAGTATAAACATTCGACTCCTTATTCCCAGAGTGCGAAACGGAGTATAAACATTCGACTCTGTATTCCCAGAGCGCGAAACGGAGTATAAACATTCAACTCCATATTCCCAGAGCGCGAAGCAGAGTATAAACATTCAACTCCGTATTCCCGGAGTGCGAAACAAAGTAAACGTTCAACTCCGAACTCCCGGAGTGCGAGTCGGAATGCGGACGCTAACTCCAATTTCCAGGATATGGGTTGGAGTACTAACGTCAATCTTAAGTTCCCAGAATGTGAACAACCGCTCACAAGATGATCTGTATCCCTAGAGTGTGGATGAAACGATCCATAAGGAAACGAGTGTAGTTCGACCGCCCGGTCCTCACTCATTGCGATCGCAAGCTGATCACCATAACTTCACCCCGGAACTGGGGGGCAGGTTCAAGTGTTAATCACTACCCGAAACTGCATGATGTTCAAGTCCGATTCAATCTCCGATCACAACTCAAGTCCGAGATTTCCGGACTTGGCAGACAAAACAAGCTATGCTTAAACGTTAAAATAATGCAAGTGCACCGGACTGAAGTTCGAACACTGCAACATTTAAGCGTAAAAGGAATTTAAGTTGAAGCAATAAAACAAAATTTTATTTCAACTAATCAAAAGCAATGGTTCATACACGAGCCTTTCCAAAAAATTCCTTCTAGCAGGGGCCGAACCCGCATCTATACACGGCCTACAAAAAGAAAAAGATAACGAAATTCCTCACTGCAAAAAGGGAAAACACATGCCTAAAAAAGTCTATCTAATCTTTCTGTCTCCTCAGCTTCTTCTTCTTCGAAGAACTACTGGAGCCACCAGTAATCTTTCGTTTAGAGCCTTTCTCCTTAGGCAGGCTTCCCTCGGACGAAGGCATGATGTCAACATCATCCTCCGAGCTGGAATCTATGGGAATGCTTCCCGCAGGAGGTGTTGGAGGAACAAGATCTACAGCCGGGGGCGGGACTGGCACACTAGTATCAACGAGCGTGCCCTCGGGAGATATAATCATAAGGGGAGTGGGACCCTGCGCTACTGCTCCGCCATCCAAGCTGCCACCAACGCAGCTGCCGCCATCTCGGCATCAATCTCAGCCAACATAGTTGCTTCTCGTTGTGCTCTGGCCTTACTATGTGCCGTAGTGGTCTGAGTTGAAATATCAGAAGTAGACGAGAATTCACCCAGACTGATTGGTAAGTCTGCAAAGGGATCACTCTGTCGACCAAGGAGCTCGTTTATCATCTGTTCATCAAAAGAGAGTGAGCTCCCCTGCGTTACTTCGACCGGCGCTAGTGTCACAACGGAGGTCGCCTCAGAGATGATGGCCTCCAGCACTTGGCATGATTCCTGGGATGCGGGAGGCGCAGCTGGTGCAACTTCAGTCACTGGTCAAAGAAAAGAAACGTTTGTTAGTATACACTTCCATACAAATCCTCCAGTCCAAATGTACAAGGATTTAGTTCAGAGTACCTTCCTTGGTTCGACTCGGGGTCGTCTGAACGGCTTCAGAAGGATGCTCCTTAATAGGAGATAGATGTGGTCGGTCTGGATCATAAGCCGGTATAGGCTGAGAGTCGATCGTTGAAGTTGGCTCAGATTGAGATGACACAACAATCTCGGAACTTGCAATATGGTGCTCAGCACCAGAGCCTCCTCCAACTTCCTGGGACTGGGCGCCAAGCCTCTCCGACTCGTGAGAAATCACGGAGTCATGAAGAACCTTCTTTTCATCGTCATTAAGTATGCGGTTCTCCAGCTCGAATTCATCAATGGCTTCATCAGGGTGCCCAGATTTCTCCTCCTCAACCAGTAGGTTCCAGGCGTTGTAGAGATTTGTCGGGTAATCATCGAGCCAAGTCAGATCTCGGTGCCTTAGCACGTTGGCATTGTAAGTGACAAGTAGCTCTTCCACTTCAGCCTCAATCCTGGCTTCCGCCTGTCGTACCTTCTCATCAACCCTGGATTCAGCTTCGCGGACTTTTTCCATAGCCGCATCCTTCTCCTTTCGAAGCACCACCGCCGGATCACAGGCTTCTTGCGCAGAGACGTTGGCCGCATCCTTCTCCCTCGCCATTTCGGAGAACTTAGATTTCAGCTCATTAAGTTCTTTGAGGGCGGCGCCTCTCTCGGCAGTAATAGTGGTGTTCCTATGACCCATGTCCTCTATAGCGGTGTAGTGCTCTTGTTTCATTCTGTTCATGGCTGAGTTAGCGTCATCGGCCTTTTTAAGAGCTTCCATTTTGGATTTACGGGAAGACTCAGCCTCGGCGTTGAGCACTTGCACAATTCGGTCTTTTTGACCCAACTCCTTCTGCAATTTTTCAATAGCGACGGCCCGATCAAACGCCACTTTTGATGCCTTCCTTGCGGCCCTCGCCCACTCTTTGTACTGGAAGAATATGTCCGCAACATAATCATGAATGGTATTCTCAGCCGTTGGCGGAATTCTCCTCAGATGTGGGGGGAAGATGTAACCATCAAAGCAAATGTCGGGGAATTCCTTCCTCATTTGCGCAAGTTTGGCTGCTCCTTCCCCGGTCGAATCAGTCACGACAGATGCAGTGGGCAAGGAGGTGACTATTTCGGTTCCGCGTGGAGGGTCGGATCTAGGAGCATGAGAGGACGGCTTGGGCCGCGAAGTTTCGGGAGGACGCGTAACTACGACTGGCGGTGGTACAGGAATCCTGGGAGGAGGAGGAGAGCGAGATCGAGACCGGCGTACATATTCCCTGTCTCTGTCAGACCGCTCCTGACTGGAGTATCCCGTATCATAGTCTCTGTCTCCCTCTCTCCTGCGTGGCTCATAGTAACGACGCTTGTTGCGCAAACTGCTAAGCACAGAACCGCGTCCAGACATCGTACCTGAAAAGTAAAATACGGAAGATCAGTAACCGTTTATGATATACTGTTTGCAGTTAGAAAACTGTGTTGTGCCGTGAAGAGTGTATGGATGTGTAACCCCCCGGACCAACCAGAAGTGTCGATCGCGCTAGTGGGAAGAGGCTCGCTAACATCGAAGGTATACTGCAGTTCATCCAATTCAACGTCATGTTGTGCAGACGCAAGGTCCAGAATTGGAAGGTCAGCGAGCCCTTCGAATTGATTTCCGGCTTGCAGGGAGGATGCCTCTGAGATTTTAATTCCTGAAGGGGGCGGTTTAAGACCACAGACTTCCGCCTCCCAGATTTAGACTGTTTAAAAGCCATTGCCTTGCCTTTTCTTTTTTCATCGGAATCCGGGGTTGCATCAGCAGGCTCAACCAACGGCTCCTCATCAATATGAGTTCTTTCGGAGTCAGGTTCCTCGATTACTACGACTTTAGGTTTCTTCCGCTTGACTTTTTCTCCGGAGACAGTCTTTAGTGCGCCATCAAGCCTTATGCTCTGTCTCCGCCCAATCAACCCGAGAATTCTGAGATTCCGGTCCGTTAACAGCAATTCAATATTCCTTTCTTCACTTGGAATTTCTTGGAGGACCCGGACTATCTCTTTATAGTAACCGCCTTCAGGTCGCTGGATTATTGCTGGAAGAAAAGAAATAGGAAATATGAGTTCAATTTCATTCATGAATTGCCTTGTCAACTACTTGGGAAAGAGATGATACTCACGTCTGAACAGCCATCTTCTGGAAAACCCCGGAGGACATCGGACGTAGAACCACTCCGACTTGAAGTAGCTCAGTCTAGTCCACGACCCCGGTACCACTTGGCAGTTTCTTACAGACACCAAGAATGTGAAAGATGGACTGTCGGTTCGACTTTTGAAATTGAACAGGTATCTTATATCGGTCATACAGGGAGGTCGATAGAGGTACTCCATAAATGCAATGAACAAGCTGTTAAGTGAAGCATATCCATTCGGGTGTAACTGAGACGGAGCAATCCCTAGATAAACCAACACTTCTCTTATATATTCGTTGAATGGAGGAAGTGTCCCGGCTGCACATGCATGTCGGTTAAATGCAGTATATCCCTCCGGGGGATTATGCTCTGTCATCTGGTCCCGGCAATAATACATCGTCTAGCGGTAGACCATGCCTTAAGCATATTCTCCCAAGCATATCTTCGAAAACATTTGACGGGACCGAGTCAGGTGGACTATTGATGAAGGACGCATCAGGCAACTCGTCCGGAGCTGGACCGATGACCTCGACCTCGATGTCCGGTATTTCAATTCTGGGAGGGGTTAGACTCTAAGTTTCTTGCTGCTGCGAACTTGATGGTTCCATAACTAGCTAACTCACGAGAAATCATCATTAGACGACAAAAAGCCTGTGCATTCCCCAGTGTAAAGTGTATGAGTGTGTTGTGCAGTGCGAGTGTTGTGCATGACGTGAACAAATTCTATAGAGTTAAAGAAGGTATGCAAATGGCGAAACTTCGAAGTCCAGTAGGAGTGACCATCATCGCTGACCGTCACAACCATGCCATCAAGATAGTGGCAATCGATTCAAGTTCAAGTCCGTTATCGCATCGTTAAGTTACGGTTCCATCAACGAGCTTCGAAAGGCAGTCAAGTATGCAATTCTATGTTCAAGTTCAGTTATGCAAGGTGGAAGCTCGTCGGAGTTAAGTGTCAAGATATGCAAGAGTTTGCCAAGTTTGTGAAATTTCAGTATGGAATCGATCGCAGTTCAGGTTCAAGTCGAGTCAGAGGCGCAATCTTTTTCGTATCGATCCAGTTCGAATCGATACTTTCGTATCGATCAAGGTCGACTCGATACCTTTCGTATAGATAGGTTTCGAATCGATAACATTTTGTATTGACCGGATGAGTGGGTTTCAGATCGATCAGAAAGGCTTACTTCGCATCGACAAAGGGTTAACAACTTTGTATCGACTAAATGCATTGGTTTCGCATCGATCCAAAATTGTTGATTTTTGTGCCGATCGATCTCTTGGTCTTCGCATCAATCGTTTCAGATCGACACAAGCCCCAACCATCTTCGATCGATGCGAACCTCTTCATCCCCTTTAACTTTTCAATCGATACTGAGTCATATAATCTGGGTCGATTCGAACCCTCCTGTCCCGGATCGACACGAACTAGAGGTGAAGCAATTTCTCCACGCCTCCTTCTTCTCCGATTAACACGAGCATCGCCATGGCCATCCTCAACCAAGCTATGGCCCAGATCTGACCTTGGCGCTGCCATAATCAATTATCAACAAGAACATGATGGATCTGAGATCTGAACTTCGTCGCCCGAATTCAGTCATGATTGGTCAATTACCTGGATTGAAGTTGGAATTCAAAGGATTAAATAATAATATTTGATTGATTCGAAAGCCTGGAACAATTTTTCTTCTCGAGTTCATAGATCGATACGAAGGTGCAGAAGATACGAGGCAACAATAAAAAAGTAAAAGTGAAAAAGTGACAAAGCCCCGGGTATTATATGGAGCCTAGGGAACTGGGTCGATTCGTCTCCCAGTCAACCTGACCGGTCGCAACCAGTCAAACAACGCATCGATACGAATGCTCGTTTCGAATCCACCTGAAGACGATGGACTTCATCGATTCAAAGCGCACAGGGAAGCCACCTGAAGACGATGGACTTCATCGATTCGAAGCGCACAGGGAAACCACCCGAAGACGATGGACTCCAACGATTCGAAGCATCCATTTTATGAGCCATCGATTCACAACAGAGCAGGCCTATCGATACGAACATGGTTTTCGTATCCATCAGAATCCATCGATACGAATAATCATTTCGTATCCATCAGAGATCATCGATGCGAATCAGAATCCACCACAATTTGTGACCATCGATGCGAATGAACATTTCGTATCCATCAATTCAGCCCGCATCGATACGAAAAACTACTTTCCAACTTTTTGCATCGATTCATGAGAGGATCGATACAAGAGGATAGTCAAAAACAACCATCAAGCGTTGTTTCAACTCGAATTTCAAATCGGTTCAGGAGAGGACCGATACGGAGTTCGATAACATACTAAACTGGCAATGACTCATGAGCACACAATGTTGGCAAGAATCGGCTAATCATTGTCACACGGCAGTCAATTATAGCAATGCAGAGTACAGCTTCCAACAAAAAATACAATACTTGTTCAGAGAGAAACCGCAGCTTGTCAAAGTACATCATGTTCCCACAAAATGCACTTTGGGAGGCAAATGTTATCCCGTCTTTTGGCAAGGCCAGGATACCAAGAGATTGGTTGAAAACCGAGTGTCACTCGTCATGGATATCGATGAATATTGTCCGAGTCCGGATGAAGCTACAGTTGATAGGACATGACCAGAAAATCAAAGAGAGCCAACGCCCCAAATTTCAGGTCAATCCGGGTTCATATGATCAAGTTATGATGGATGCAAGGTGAAAGGAAAAACGTGTTTTCATATCCATCAACAGGTCCCATTTCGTATCCATCAAGGAGTATTTTTTCGTATCGATGGAGTTAGTCCATCGAGTTCGTATCGATGGATTTCGTATCCATCAGTGGTCCTCGTTTCGTATCCATCGGTCTCGTGTCGATTAGGATGGCTAAGTCCACGCGTCGATAAACTTCGTATCGATCGACCTTCAGCCAGAGAGACTTGTTCGTATCCATCAGTATGTCGTCTACTTCGTAACGATCACCTAATGTCAACTTCGTATCCATCAAGGAAAGGTCTTTTCATTTCCATTGACCATCAGTAGTTCGTATCCATAGATGACTGTTGTTCGAATCCATGGATGAGGTCCTATTCGAATCCATCGGGTCAACTAGCTTGGGTGACGTGTCATCCCTTGAAGAAAACGAGGCGAGATATATGGAGTCGAAGCAGTCAACACGGAGTAAAGACCAGATCGACGCAAAGCGCGCGCGCTACATCATCCCAGGAACACGTGCAGTCATCGACACGAAGGGATCGAGTCGAAACCATGGAGACGAACCAAACAGCCTTTGAGAAATCTCACTTCGTATCGACCATATCTCATGATCCACTGATCCAAATGCAACGAAATTTTCACAGAAGCTTGCGTACACAAAAAGGAATGTCTCTGCAAAATTTCAGCTCGATTGGACATCATTTTGATCGATACGAAATGGATTCGTATCAATCGTAGATTGAGGCGAAACTTCCTGAGGTTGGTCGCGTGGGCCCCCTCACGTGCCAGACCGAGTCTCCCGAAGTTTGAACGAAATCTAAGCCTCCTACGCCTATAAATAGAGCCCCGGAGCCTACAGAAGAAGGACTTTTTGATTTCTCAAGCGCCCAGACTCTACCGGATTGAGACTTGCATCCCACTCTTGCTGTTGAATTCAAATTATAAACTGTAATTCGCTGTTGTTCGCTGTAATTGCTTGTAATCATTGAAAGAGAATCAATAAAATCATCAAAACTTCATAATGGACGTAGGCAACACGACGAACCACTCTAAATTGCTTGTCTTTGCATTTTACATTTCTGTTTGTTGGAGTTTTTGTTAGATAATTTATGTTTTACATTTACATTCTTCATTTTATCTCTTCAAATAACTTCCGAAGAGTGTTGTGCCCATTTTTGGTACAAACAGGGTTTGTTAGTCGATCCAGATAAGATCGAGGCTGTTAATAACTGGAAGAGACCAAAGACAATGACTAAGATTAGAAGTTTTCTTGGACTTGCTTATTATTACCGGAGATTCATTAAGGATTTCTTGTAGATAGCAACGCCTTTGAGTAAGTTAATTAGGAAGGATGTGAAGTTTACTTGGTCTGACAAATGTGAGGAAGCATTCCTTAAGTTAAAGCATTTGTTAACCAACGCGTTTTTGTGAGGTTCCAGATGGAAACCAAGGGTTGTTGGTGTATACCGATGCATGTGGAACCGGATTAGGGGCCATGTTGATGCTGAAGGGTAAAGTAATTACCTACGCTTCATGACAGCTTAGACCGCATGAAGTGAGAGATATCCTACTCATGATTTAGAGTTGGAAGCGGTGATCTTCGCATTGAAGATATGGAGACACTATCTCTTAGGTGAGAGATTTAAGCTATACAAAGATCAAAATTCCTTAAGATATTTATTCTCTCAAAAGGAGTTGAATATGAGACAATAGAGGTGGGTGGAGTTTTTAGCAGCTTATAATATTAGTATAGAGTATACACCTGGAAAAGGAAATAAACTAGTGGATGCTCTTAGCAGAAAACACCTTAATGTGGTGTTAGCCATGTTGGCAGAATGGGAAGATCTTGAAGCTTTGACAACTTATAGTGTGCAGTTAAGACCGACGGCTAGTTCTAGTTAGAGCACCACCATGTTGTCCTTTTTAGAAGTTTGACCAGTTTTGATGGAAAGGATTGCTTTTAAGCAGAAAGAGGATACATTATTAGCCGGGAAGATTATAAGGCTTGAGGTTGGGTCTGTGATCGATGATCTAAAGGATTTTAGCCTTAGCCACCGGGGATGGTTGAGAAAGAAGGGACGGTTGTGTGTTACGAATGTTGTGGACTTAAGGAAAGAAGTTCTGAGAGAATGTCATCGATCCAAATTTACGATTCATCCTTGAGGAACTAAGATGTATCAAGATATGAAGGGGTGCTTCTATTGGGAAGGTATGAAGAAGGATGTTGGTTTGTAGGTTAGACAGTGTGCCAATTGTCAAAAAGTGAAGGCCGACCATCAGAAGTCGAGTGGATTGCTTCAACCTTTGGAAATGGCATTTGATATCCATGGATTTTATAGGTGGGTTACCAAGGTCGAATAGAGGAAATGAAAGTATATGGGTCATAGTGGATAGTTTGACCAAGAGTGCCCATTTCATTCTAGCTAAGTCAACCAGGATGACACCTGTTTTAGCTAAGTTGTTTAGGAAGAACATTGTTAGACTGCATGGAATTCTAGTGATAGAGATTCTTTGTTTACCAGTGAATTATGAAAGAGTAGGCTGGATGTGTTAGGTACCAAGCTCAAGATGAGTATTGCGTACCACCCTCAGACGGATGGGTAGACCGAGAGAGTCAATAAGGTACTCGAGGATTTGTTAAGAGCTTGTGTATTGGACTTTGGTGGATCTTGGGAAGATCACCTACATTTAGTCGGGTTTTCCTATAATAACAGTTATCGGACTAGTATAGGAATGACGTCTTTTGAAGCTTTGTATGGAAGGCTATGTAAATCCCCAGCATGTTGGTTGGAGACTAGAGACAGATTAGTCTTAGGTCCAGATTTGGTTAGAGAGATGACAGGGAAGATTGAGTTGATTCGAGAAAGGATGAAGGAAGCTCAATCTAGATAGAAGAATTACGCAGATAAGAGGCGTAATGTTCTAGAATCCTAAGTGGGGGATAGAGTCTTCATTAAAGTATCACCAACGAAGGGTGTGGTACGATTAGCAAAGTCAAGGAAACTGGCAACAAGATATGTTGATCCGTTCCTAGTTATAGAGAAGATTGGAAAGCTCGCGTACAGAGTAGAGTTGCTGAGCTGTATGGCAGGTGCCCATTGTTTGCGCAAAAATTGGACAAACACCTCTAAATTCGATTTTTAGTTAAATCTTGTTCAAGTTGATAGATTTGGAGTTTTAAATGTTTCAACATGTAAAAGGGATGATTTAAGCAATCGTAGAACAATTCACAAGTTCAAAGTTTGGAAAGCAGTTAAGGAAAGTAAATCACACAGAGTTTTATAGTGGTTCATCCAGAATGTGCCTACATCCACTGTCCATCTTATTTTTCTCACTTTGATTTGATTACAGGTACAAGATTGTTCGGAAAGAGTAAAAACTTGGAGTAGCTGGAGTGACTAAATCCCAGCAGAGTTTTCTCTCTTTCTTTCCCCAAAAATCGGTCCTCATTGTTGTTGAGAAGCTCCGGTATTTATAGAGTGGAGTTGTGAAGTGTGGAGGAGAAAGTTATAACTTTCTGAGTTTGCTTCGGCATTTGAGCAGGTGTAGTTGGATCGACATTTGGGGTCAGGAAGCTTTCCTGGCCTGGTTGTCCTTCCTTACATTGGTTTGATGTTCCTGCTCTGGAGTCCCTTACTTGCCGGACCAAACATTTGATCCGGCATGCTTGTGTACCGGACCAAATGTTTGGTCCAGTGATGGATGCTTCGTCTGGTCTAGCATGTCAAAGAATGCTAGAACAAATGTTTTGTCCGACATATCAGAGAATGCCATACCAAATGTTTTGTCCGGCATATCAGAAGATGCTGGACCAAACATCTGGTTCGACATGCCGGACCATATGTTTGGTTCGAAATTTCAGCAAATGCCGAACCAAGCATCTGGTCCAGTAATTTTGTTCTCTATGCCTTTTGTCTACCATTGCTTTCTTCTTTCTTTTCTTGCCGGAAACCCGAGCCAACACTTGCCCCCCCAAAGTATGTTGTGTAACTACACGACATGCTTTGTTTTGGTTCGTCATTGAACTTCCACCACCGACTAAAACGGGTGACTGTTCATCTTCCCCTTTTATTTTCCTTTAAATACATCTTCTTCTCTTCATTCTTTTACTTCTACTTTCTTAACCAAGTTTCTCTAATCTATTTTGGTTGACTGCATACTAATTTGAGCTCGTTTTCTCTGCTTGAATTCGGCTATTTTTGCGTCTTCGTAGCTTGAGCTAAGCCTCCCTAGATTCGATTACTGGTTCTAGGGTTCTAGGGTTTCGATGTCTAGGAGAGTTTAGTGCGAGCATGAGCGACTTCAGTCTCGAGTTGAGGGGAAGGAAGAAGGCGACGAGCTTTGGTGAAGGAGAATTAGGATTAGAGTGCTTCATTCATTCTAGGTAGAGTTGTGTGTTCATGTTCAAGTATAAGAAACACAAGGGAATATAGGAGCCTGACAGTATTGTTGTGAATGTGATTTTGATATATGTACGCTTGGGCATTTCCACTAGCACGCTTTCTGTTCAACGGGCAGAAATGGCATAGATTGCTCCTATACATTTTGGTTGTCACTAGGAATCCATAGTAGTTATAATGAAAATATATTTGGATGTTACAACAATTGGGCTTTGTGCACTAGCTATTAAGCTATTACTAGTTCTTGTGTAATAAACAAGTGAGCTTTGCCCAAATACTACAAACATCTATAGATAGAAGATATCCGACAGGCACCATTAAACAACTTAGTTTTGATATATTTATATCACTGGCAAAAGTAATGTGACTCGGTATGTTTGGTTCGGTGTTGGGGGTATTGAAAATGCCGAACCAAACGGTCTGAGCGCGGTGTTTATTGGTATGCTGATCTAGAAGGGGAAACATTTTGAGATGGTTAGGTTAGGAATATGGATTTAACTGGGCTAGACCATGAATGCTTCTATTTCTATTCATAGTGGTATCTCTGTTGGACTTACGCTTGACTTTTATCTCTTGTACATGAATATGTCTTTTGGTCGCGAGCTCCGTTCCAAGTTTGCGGCTTCACAGCCTTCCGGGGCTGGTCCCTCTTCTTATGATGCTCTAGTGAATCCTCCCAGGAAACCAACTTCTGCTTACTCTTTGGTGGAAGGCCACGCTCCTAATCAGATGCTGGTTAGGCCTTTGGAGTGTTACCCCAGCGTGCTGACGATAGAGAAGCTGAACTCCATAGCCAGTGCGTTTGGGATAGATCGTCGGAACATGATACTACCCGGTCAGATGATAAAGCTTGCTTTCCCCCAGGGGGATATATGTGATTCCTCCGCTTACCAATTAGATCGCCAGCTTCGTGATCTACTTGAAAGTTGCTCCCATGCAGCTTCAACTGAATTCTTATGCCATTCTAACATGTGCATACCAGATATTCATGAAGCGGTATTACAGACCCCCTACCCACAGAGAGATTAGATACCTGTATAATGTAAGGAGTTATCGAAAGTGGAGTCCCTTCATCAGCTTAGAGTCTGCCCATAAATTTAAGCCTATCCTTGATCTATATTCCAAGTTTAGTATGTTCAAGAGGGAATATTTCTTCGTGCGCGATGATACCGTTGCCCAACATGCTTTCACTTCCGGCTGTAAGTCATTGTATTATCTTTTCTAAGCTTTTCGTCGACTTGGTTTCTTATTGCTCCATAATTTTCAGGTTGTGTGAAGGCGGCAAAGAATGATGGCTTGAAAAAGATGGCCAAGGAAATATTGGCTATCCTAGAGGCCGAGAGGGAAGCCTCGTTCCTACTTCTTTATACGGTGCTTCGATTTTACAACTTGGTCGACCCTGGACAATCCATGTACAATATTAGGCCAAGTTCTCCTGAGAGAGCAGTGGGAGCCGGAGGAGATAAGGGAGATGGAGATAAAGGCAAGGGTCCAGAGGAGGAGGGTGGTGTGGCTGGAGCCCCAAAGAGGTTGAGGCATAAGAAGAGCACAGTTCTCCCTCCCCGCTCGGGGAAACCTTTGCGTATTTGGGATGCTCCTTCCCCTGACGACCAGGGGGGTTCACATTTGGAGAGAGAGAGAGAGTGAAGAGGATGAAGGATCGGAGGGCGATTCTGAAGCAATGGAATTGGAGGTTCATGTCTCTCTAGATGTGGAGATCATAAGTAACGAAGGCTTGGGCATGGATCCTTTGAAGAATGCCGAGGCTGTGTGGGAGTGGCTTGAGCAGTTGGAACAACTTGAGCTAGTCCCGGGCCAAGTTCTGTTGCTGATCCTTCCCAAGAAAGTGTGGCTCCAGGTGACTTGGGTGGAATACCGTCTCTTCCAGTACAAAGTGGAGCGGGAATCAGCGAGGAATTCGGGCTTTCCCTAGGTATTTTCGATTACCGTATGGATTTTTGGATACTTCTTGAGAACTTTTTGTTTTTTGATGGGTCCTAGCCTCCACTTGCTCCTCAATCCAATGAAGTCCGGTCACCATGTGTTTTCCTTCCTTCGAGTGGAGTCCCATCCCAGTGTATTCCCTACTTGAGTGAGACCCCGTCTCGGCCACTTGATCCAGTCTACCCTAAGAGTTTATAGTAGCTTGTAGTGTCCCAGTGTCTTGAGCATTTTGCTTTTATGCTTTCTCCATTTTTGAGTTCTAATGTTGTTGCTCGTATTACAGGGAAAAGGAGGAATCCAAAGAGGAATGATGTGTCCAAGCGCTCGAGCAGTTCAAACGGATGAAAATGGCTTCTTCTTCTTCCAAGACCGCGCAAGAGAATATTAGGGAGACTCCACCAGGCCTGGATAGAGGAGAGAGTCGTGAGTCCCAGAAACATGCGAGGTCTCTGGATAAGGAAGCCACCTCCCTTGGTTCCCAAACTTCCTCTCACCATCGCAATCATAATCCGATGGGTTCTGAAGTGTACGAAGTGCCGGATGAGTTGGGGGAGGGCAATGTCGATGCTTTTTTCTCGGATTATCAGTAGTCAATGCGGAATCCCTTTGAGAGTCATCCTGATATTAATCCCGACTATGCGACTCATCGTGCGACGGACCTTGACACTGAGTTTCTTTTACCTCGAAATCCCTTGGTCCGGATCCTAGTTGAGGCGAAGACTCTTGATTTTGCTAACTTGACAACGAGGATGGTCCAGAGTACGGATGAGACCAGAAACATTGTTGATTATCAGTCCCGTTTGTCGAAGGCTAGTGAAGAGGTTAGGAGGGCCAATGTTCGACTACGTTTAGAGGTGGAGGATCTTCGCAAGGCTCTCAGGGAGAAGGAGGCTAAGTTAGAGGCGGTCGAGACATCCCGCATATCGGAGATAACTACGGCCAAGGAAGAAGCAATGAAAGAGGCTGCCGACCTATGCAAGGCTCAGATTGACATGCTATCAGCTCAGTGGATGAGGCTCGACAGAAGAATCTGGAATGGATCCGCTCCCTCAAGGGCAAAGTGAAGAAATTAGAAGGGGCCTTAGCTGAGCTGAAGGAGTCTCGGGGTGAGTGGAAAAAGGAGAAGGACTCATACCAGGCTGAGATCGACAGGTTGAAGGCAGAGCATGCCCAATTGAGGAGAGATAAGGAGCAGTACATGAATAAGGTGGTATCTCTCCAGACCGAAGTCGACAAATCCAACAACTTTTGCGACACAGTCAACCAGATGCTGAAGGATACTCATTACATGTTCTGGAAACAAAGGAACCTTCAGTGGATGGATGACTATCCTCAGGTGATGGCAGGAATCCATGCTCGGCTAATCGAGGAGACCAAGGCTGCAGTCGCGCAGGAGGAAGGGGCCGTGTATGACGTTGGAATGGTGAACAGCCAGTTCACAGTAGAGGAGACCAAAGCCATAGCCAAGGGGTATGAGCTGTTGGCGGTGGATGAGGATGGCTCGGATCTTGAGGGACTTGGTGATCCACATCATGCCACCGCAGGTACCTTGTCCTTTTGCTTTAGTTCCTCCATTACCTATTATGGATTGCAAAACTTTTGATTCTTCATACTTGCATTGTGCAGGGACGTCTTCGAGGCAAGCTGGGCCTTCGCAAAGTGAAGGCGAGCCTTCGAAGGACATAGTTGGAGGGAGCAGGCCGAGCGGCTAGGATGTCCTCCCATCTTAGTTGAAGAGATTTCCATTTTGCTTTATGTATGTGGTTGAGAAGGATGTATGGCTGTTTAGTATTTGTGTGTATAGACAAAAATCTTTTTATATAAAGATTTCTAACGTGTAATGTTTAATTTATGTTTTTCGTATGTTTATCTAGAATGGCTCTTGTGATGTGTGATTTTCATGGTCTTGTTTTCTCTACTTATGAACTGTTTACGACTTGGTTAATCATTATTGTGTTTAGAGACGCTGAAAACCATAAACATGTTGTTATATTCAAGGCCGATCATGAAGGATAACTACTCGGGTTAATGCCCGTGTCATGAGTATTATTCGATTTATCGTTGCCAGCGTGCATAATGTCAATCGTCAAGTGCGAACTACCCCTGGCTGCAGCCACACCTTAATCGTTGGGTTTATAATCGGTTCGTAGTTTTCGGCGAGCCGAACGCCAATGATGAACTGCCTAGGCTATAAATCATGCCTAATCCGTGGCTTATGATCGGTTCATCATTGCCAACTCGGGGGTGCCGATCGTCAGTAGCGAATTGCCAAGGCTTGTTTCGTGCCCCTTATCGTGGCTATCTTACTTTCATTACTGCCGACAAGTGTCTGCGATCACTCGTAGTAGGGATTGTCATCAGATAAAATAACTAAACGAAAGAATGGTTAAATAAGGTAAGCAATTCGAGACACTGAATTTTTATAGTGGTTCGGCCGAAATATGCCTACGTCCACTATCTTTCTTTTATTGCCTCATTTAGTACATGTTTCTTTACAACTCAAGAGAAATAGCGACGGAGATGTTGGAGATTCCATGCTTTCCCAAACACCTCCCCATCTATCGTCGATAAGATGTAAGCTCCATTGTGAAGATCCTTATGAACAACGAATGACCATTCCCAAATTGGATCTAGTGTTCCTGGTCATGGGAAGACTCGCTTGAGTACCAAGTCTCCTTCTTGTAGTGCTCGAGGCTTCACCTTGGAGTTGTACTACCTTGCCACCTTTTGTTTATGAACGGCAGCTTTGAGGGCGACGTCGTTTCTTTTTTCCTCGATTAGGTCGAGTGACATGTTTAAGAGCTCCTCGTTTTCTTCCGGATTATAATGTATCCTGCGGTGCGAGCGGACGACTGTTTCTATGGAAAGCATAGCTTTAGTTCCGTATGCCAACGCGAACAGCGTATGCCCCGTTGCGGTCTTGTAAGAAGTTCGATAGGCCCATAGGGTAGTAGGCAATTCATCGACCCATGCCCCTTTGGATTTTTCTAACTTTTTCTTGATTAATGTTTTCAACACCTTGTTTACTACTTCGACCTGTCCATTTGCCTGAGGATATGCCACAACCGAGAAGCTTCGGACAATCCCATGTTCATGGCACCAGTTGGAGAATTCTTTACTGTCGAATTGAAGTCCATTGTCCGATATGATCTTCTGCGGCACCCCATACCTATATAGGACGTTCCATATTAGGAAGTTTATCGCTTTGGTAGATGAAATTTTGTTTAAAGGTTCCGCCTCCACCCATTTGATGAAATAATCCACTGCCACTATAGCATATTTTGCTCCTCCTCGACCCATGGGGAGTTCCTCGATCAAATCAATTCCCCAAATGGCGAATGGCCATGGGCTAACCATCTGGATTAAATCGATAGGTGGTAATCTCGGGATTTTGGAAAATCTTTAGCATTTGTCACACTCCTTAGCGGACTCGGCAGTGTCCTTGTTTAGTGTGGGCTAAAAGTATCCATAGCGTAGGATCTTTCTAGCTAGAGTCTGCCCTCCGGTGTGATCACTGAAACTCCCTTGATAAATGTTGTTAAGGATATCCTTTGCTTCGTTCCGGGCGACACACCTTAGCAGTGGATTGGAAAAGCCGTGATGGTACAATATGCCATTATAGATGGTGTAGCGGGATGCCCTCCTCAAGATTCTCCTGACTCGTTCTGATCTACTTGTAATGTTCCATTTTTCAAGTATCTGACGATGTGGGTCATCCATGTCTCCTCCATACCAGCAATCAGTGTGATTTACAGACACTCACAACTTGGTGCAGATTGTTTCATGACAGGGGCTGCCCCCTGGGTTGACTCAGTTCTTAAGCAAGCTTCTTTGGCGAGGGCGTCCGCCTCTTGATTCTTCCCTCGTGGGATGTGTTTTATTACATAATGGTCTAGTTCGTTAAGAAGGGTTTTAGCTCTTTTGAGGTAAGATGTAAGCTTCTGTCCGCGAGTTTGGAATTCCCAAAGGATCTGGTTCATAATTAGTTGTGAATCACTATGTATGCATATCGACCTAACCCCTATCTCTTTAATGATTCCTAAGCCAGCTATCATTGACTCGTATTCAGCTTCGTTATTGGTTGCAGCGAACTCCAGCCTCAGTGCATAGCTTAACTTCCTTCCTCGGGGTGTGACTATTACGACTCCTGCCCCCGAGCCGAGCTCGTTCGATGCTCCATCAACAAACATATTCCATTTGACCGTTTCCTCAATTCTTACCGCCGCCCCCTTATCTTGCATTGTGAATTTAGCTATGAAATCAGCCAAAGCTTGCCTTTTAATTGCAGTGAGCGGATGGTAAGTAATGTCGTACTGTCTCAGCTCGATGCACCATTTTAGTAGGCGCCCTGACGTGTTTGGCTTATGCAAAACCTGTCTCAAAGGTTGATCTGTTAGAACTCTAATGGAATGTGACTGAAATTAATGCCGCAATTTCCTGGATGCTATTAGCAAACAATAAGCTAATTTTTTGATCTTTGGGTACCTAGCTTCTACCCCCATGAATCTCTTGCTAATGAAGTATACCGGTCTTTGGATACGATCATCTTCTCGTACTAATGAGACACTTAGCGCGTGAGAGGATACAACTAGGTATAGGTAGAGGCTCTCTCCATTTATCGGAGTAGAGAGCACTGGCAGCTTCTGTAGGTGCTCTAGCAGATTCTGGAAAGCTGAGTAGCATTCACTGGTCCATTCGAATTTTCCTTTGTCCTTTTTGAGGGCTTCAACGAACAGGATGCACTTGTCCGTGGCTTTGGATACAAACCTGCTCAGAGCGGCTACCTTCCAGTTCAGTCTCTGCATTTCCCTTCGTGTGGCTAAGATTTTGATGTCTATTAAAGCTTGTACCTTTTCAGGATTTGCCTCTATTCCTTTAGCGTGCACAATGAAACCTAAGAATTTACCCGAAGAAACACCAAAAGAGCATTTCAAAGGATTCAGCTTCATCTGGTATCTGTGCAATATTTGGAACATCTCGTTTAGGTGGCTCAGATGATCCGTTGCTCTTCTTGATTTGACTAGCATGTCATCGACATAGAGTTCCATGGAGTGACCAGTTATCTGTTTGAACATCTTATTAACTAGACATAGCACCGGCGTTCTTAAGCCCGAAGGGCATGACCTTGTAGCAATATAGGCCCATATCCGTGATAAAGCTAGTATGTTCCTGATCCGGCACATACATGGGGATCTAGTTGTATCCTGAATATGCGCCCATAAATGATAACAATTCATGCCATGCGGTTCCATCCACTAGTCGGTCGATTTGAGGCAGAGGAGAACAGTCTTTGGGGCAAGCATCATTGAGGTTGGAGAAGTCGATGCAGGTTCGCCACTTCCCATTGGACTTTTTCACCAAAACCGGGTTGGAGATCCATTTTGGGTAAATGGCTTCGCGGATAAAGCCGTTGGTGAGCAGATTCTTCACCTCTTCGTTGAGAGCAATTGACCTTTCTATTCCCATGCTTCTTTTCTTTTGTTTGACTAGGATCTTGGTTGGATCTATGTTGAGGTAATGACAAGCTATTTCGGGGGATATTACTACCATGTCTTCATGGGTCCATGCGAATATATCAAAGTTCTTGCGTAAGAATCCTATTAGCTGGATTTTGAGGTTCTGGTTCAACTGAGAACCTATCTTTAAAAGCTTTGTCTTGTCGTGTTCATCTACCACCACATGCTCCATAGCCTCTACGGGCTCGGTGTTGACCTCCTCCTCTCTATCTCTAGGGTCCAACTCATTAAATGGGTCGCTAGTATGTTCGAGAGGAGGGGCCTTATTTGATTGCTATACTTCCACATTTTTAGCACAGAGGGCGATCCCAACGCTTTTACCTTTTTCCTTCTTTTGTTTTGGCGGAGTTCTGTCACGTAGCAATCGCGAGCTGCATCTTGGTCGCCTTCTACTTCTCCTATTCCATCATCAGTTGGGAATTTCATCTTCAGGCACCATAGGGCCAAGACTATCTGGAAATCTGGCAACGTGAGCCTTCCCAAAAATGCGTTGTAGGCAGATTGTCCATCTACCAGCACGAATGTTTGCTTTCGGATAATTGATCGGGGGTGACTTCCTAGTTCAACGAACTAGTCTAGCTGTCCAACTGGCATCGTGGCTTCCCCAATGAACCCATGTAAGGGCTTATTACACGAGGATACATCTTTCATTGATAACTTCATTTTGTTGAAGGCATGTTTGAAGAAAATATTCACTGAGCTTCCTGTATCGACTAAAATGCGGAACACCTCTATCGGGCCGATCTAGGCGGAGATAACCATGGGATAAGTGTGCGGATACTGTTTTTCGACCAAATCTTCATCGTTGAAAGTTATGTTGGCCCTTTCTCTCCGTTTTGCGATGTGCCCTTCACTCATGGAATGAATATATCCTTCTCTATCTTTCAAGGATTTCACGTACCTCTCCATTTTGGCCCAACTTCCTTCTGCTGCATGTGGGCCTCCAAATATGGTATGGACAACTATCTTCTCCTGGTTGGAGCGACTCGAACCTTCCCCTTTCCTTGTTGTTCCCTTGCGGGGGTTGCCCAGGTCCCTCGTAGACCGAAGCGGAAGAGTCGTGTCCTTTCTGCACGTATCGTTCCAATTTATTTTTTCGGATGTATTCCTCAATGAGATCCCGCAAATGCTGGCATTCTTCGGTGTTATGCCCATGAGACTCATGGAAGCGACAATATTTTCCTGTTCTCATTGCGGCTTCTGACTCTTTTTTGTATGGAGGGCGTTTGTATTTCAACTCGTGTTGGGTAGCCATGTAAATGTTCTCCACAGTGTCGTTCAGAGGAGTGTATGAATCAAACCTCGGTCCAGGTCTGTATCGTTGCTTATTGCCCTTTTCAGTTCCAGAGTTGTTTTGGTGGCCATTTTTTCCTTCATTATTCAGCTTACTCCCTTCTCCTTGGGATGGGGCACTTATGTTTCCTTGGATGCTAGAAGCCTTTGCGGGTTGCTTGCTATGACGGTGAGCTACCGCATCTTCCAATCTTATGTATTTCCAGCTTCATGAAAGAAATCTTGAAGAGTTAGAGGTTTTTCCTTCGTCAATCTCCCTACAAGCATTGAATCTGGATGGACGCCTCCGCACAGCACCATCAGTATAAGTCTTTCATCTGTGTTTTGTACTGCTGCTGCGGTAGCGTTAAAACGGGTAAGATATTGCTGTAGCGGTTCTCCGGCTTTCTGTTTCACGTCCGACAAGGAATAAGCATCTCTAGGCTATTCCACATGGATTCAGAATTGACTTATGAATTTTTCCTTCAACATTTCCCAAGAGCTGATGGATCCATGAGGCAGGCAACAAAACCAGGTGGTTGCTAAGTCTGACAGGAACAGCGAAATTTCTTTACATAGCACGCCTTCAGTTGCTCCATTCATGAGCATGTGCTGGGTGTAGCGCTGTAAGTGGATGACTGGGTCTGACGTGCCTTTATAGGGATCCATGGTGGGCATCTTCCACTCTCGAGGAGTGACCGTTGCTTCTATATCCCTAGTGAAGGGGCTGGACACTCTTGCACCTATCCCTCTTCCGGGTTGTTCACACTTGAGATATTCCATGAAGAGGCATGTCATCCTCTCCTCGAATTCTGGGGCAGCCCTGAGAGAAGTGGGAGCTTCTCTTTGATATTGGTGGCATTTGGAACCTTGATTGAGGCTGGATTGGCGATGGTTGGCTCGAAGTGTGACAAGATCAACCACAGTCGGTCCTTGCCTGGTGCCCCCTTGACTGGGCCCAGCTCTTGATGATCTTTCAGGACCGGCTTCGGGTTGAGTCCTAGCTCAGCTTTGGGTCCTTGTATCTTCTTGATCGAGCTCGTTATTTGCAAGAGATATGTTCCTTCTATGCGACTATCCAAATTGAGATTCACCTCGAGATTCGGTATTGTGAGTGGATTCCTCCGTGCCTCTTAAGAGTGTCATGAGTTGGTCCACCAAAGCTTTTTGTTGGTCAGCGAAGCGGTCAGTCATCTCATTCACAACCCTGTCTAAGTCTTCTCGGGTGACAACTGAGCCTGGAGGTAGAGAATGAGTAGTTGGGTTTTCTTGATCTTCTTGGATGGGGTTGAGTGTACTTGTAGTGGCTGCGTTCTTACCCCTATTAGCGTTGCGCCTAGGGGGAGCCATGTTCTAATGCTGAGTTCAGGCTTGTAAGGTGAATGGATAGAGGAGTTAGGATCTCTACGCCCTTCTCAGTGAAAGCACCAAAAATGTTTGCGCAAAAATTGGACAAACACCTCTAAATTCGATTTTTAGTTAAATCTTGTTCAAGTTGATTGATTTGGAGTTTTCAATGTTTCAACATGTAAACGAGATGATTTAAGCAATCGCAGAACAATTCACAAGTTCAAAGTTTGGAAAGCAGTTAAGGAAACTAAATCACATAGAGTTTCATAGTGGTTCAGCCAGAACGTGCCTACATCCACTGTCCATTTTATTATTCTCACTTTGATTTGATTACAAGTACAAGATTGTTCGAAAAGAGTAAAAACTTGGAGTAGCTGGAGTGACTAAATCTCAGCAGAGTTTTCTTTCTTTCTTTCCCCAGAAATCGGTCCCCATTGTTGTTAATAAGCTTCGGTATTTATAGAGTAGAGTTGTGAAGAGTGGAGGAGGAAGTTATAACTTTCTGAGTTTGGTTCGGCATTTGGGCAAGATTAGTTGGATCGGCATTTGGGGTCAGGAAGCTTGCCTATCCTGGTTGTCCTTCCTTACCTTGGTTCGATGTTTCTGCTCTGGAGTCCCTTACTTGCCGGACCAAACATTTGATTCGACATGCTTGTGTACCTGACCAAATGTTTAGTCCGGTGATGGATGTGCCATGCTTGACCAAATATTTGGTCTAGCATATCAGAGAATGCCGGACCAAATGTTTGGTCTGGCATACCATAGGATGCCGGACCAAACATCTGGTCCGGCATGCCGGACCATATGTTTGGTTTGGCATTTTAGCAACTGCTGTTAGCACTAGAAGTGGTCACTAACACCCAAGAGTAGATTTGTATAGAGAGATTAATGAAGATAATAAATTTAAACAAAGGAATATATGCAACAGAAACTGCAGAAACAAGAACACCAGAATTATAGTGGGTCGGCGTAACTGCCTACGTCCACTGTTAATGTAATCTTTATTGCTTTTCTTAAGGACTTGAATACAGATTCAATCCGTAAACAAACTACTCGTATACAAGTTTTAATTAAAAGAAATGAGTACGAAAAATGACAGAGGGTCCCCGAAGTTCTCCAAAAAAGGTCCTTTTTCACTACGCCCCTGCCCCTCTATTTATAGACGAAGATAGGCTAGACTTCCTTTCCAGGCCTAGGAGCAAAGTACCTGGGCCCATATATGGGAACCTCGAGTCGACCGACCCAGGCATACCAGACGGGGTACACCGAACTGAAATGCCGATCCAAGATGGCCGAACGGCTAAGTGAACTCTTTAAGGACTCGGAGTAAGTGGTATAGTGACTCGAAGCAAGGAAATGCCAGCCGCGTCACCCTATTGCAGGTTGAAGAGTTAACTAACCTCTACAAAAAATTTTCCGAACCAGGGTCTGTCGAACCATGCACACTGAAACACAACTGATGGTACTGTTTTGGCTATGTTCATTTGACCAAGCGGCATGTGACTTAGTTCTTCTGAAACCGGTCCACGACCAGCCGAACCATTAAGATCAAATCTCACCCATACCGAGCTACCGAGGCCAAACCCTTCTTGGCCGAGCCATCTTGTCCTCCTTATCTCAGCCGAGCGATGAGTGTGTCTTCCAGGAAGAACGACGAGTCTACCTTCCAGGCAGAACGACTTGTCTACCTTCCAGGTTGAACGACTTGTTCTCTGGCCGAACGACATTTTAACAGAACTTCTCGAGACCGAACGAGACATGCGAACCATTATGACTGAACAAGGCATTATGAACAATCCAAACCAAATAACGTAATGTATCCCCTAGCCGAGCGACATTCATTGAATTCCTAGCAGCACCTTTCTTTGGCCGGGCGGCACATGCTATTCTTCCTCTGCCGAACCATACATTTTGGACAAATCTCCATATAGGCCGAACCATGAATACAGGGCGGACCATGTATATAGGTCGAATGATGGGCCTATGCTGAACTTCTCAATTCAAATCAGTCTTTCACTGGCTCGAGTTTCACTTAGATTCAATCAAAAACTCTATAATTAGTATCTCGTAGCCGGGCCAAGCAACCGGGTAACATTTACCCCCCAAAGCATGTCGTGTAAAGCAACACGACACACATTGAATCAATGATCAGTTCCTGCTTTCAAACGTCGAACTTATATGATGAAGGTCGAAACATGGCAAACCTTCCTAGTGCCTTGTACAGTCTCGATTTTATTTTGCCCTCTTCTTTTTATATGACATTAGGCAGGTCGGCATACAGAAGCCGAGCCACACGATCAGTTTTCTCGAATAGGAGCAAGTATGTTTAGCAGCAGACTTTCCAAAGTGCAATGACCGGTTCTTCGGGAAATAGCCTATTCACCTCCTCCCTACTATTTATAAGTGCATTTTCTTTCTTCTTCTCTCCACTTTTTCTTTATTCCTTCAAGACCTACTAACCTACTTCCCCCGAACCTCAACAACTACTCCAACCTTCCTTTCTCCTCCCAACTCCAGTACGTTTGCTCCTCAACTCCTTCTGTTAATAAGCCTAAGCGAGTTTCAACCCTAAATCCGTGACTCCTACAATCCTCAGTTCATTCCTATAGGTATGAATCTCTCCCTCGACCCATTTTCCCAAATTAGGGATTTTGCACGAAGCTCGAGTTCATGAGTTTCCTTCAGATTACGATCAGTAGGAGTTGTTGTAGTCGAGGGAGGATGAACTGGAAATAGGAACATGCGTTTGACTATGAGCTGGATATGGCTCTAACAAATGTGAGGTGAGGGGAGAAAAAGAAAAAGATATCGGTAGTCACTTGGATGTAGGTTCTTGTTAGGCCACCAAGCGAGGGAGAGAGGTTGTTAGGTTAGTGAAATAGAGCTAAATTGGTGATCGAAGTCATCCGATGATTAGGGAACGAGAGAGAAGAGAGTGTGAATGGTTCTGTATTTTAGGAGGAAGTCTGTTGTTTGGTAGACCTCTCATGGGAGTAGTGCTATGGAGGTAGAGGGAGAGAATGTCGTTCGGTCTATAGAGAGGGAGTGAGTACCGTTCGGTCTATAGAGAGGGAGTGAGTACCGTTCGGTCTATAGAGAGGGAGTGAGTGCCGTTCGGTCATTAAGGAGAAGTAACGAGCATGTGGGTCGGCGTTGGTAATCCGAAGTATCTTAACCCGATCATTTAAGTGACTTATCTCCATAACCAACCTTAAGCAAATTGAATAAAGCATGACAAACAAAAAAGCATACAAGCCCAAGCACTTGACTTAAACTAACTCCTTTGCAATATGAATGGTTTCAAATACAAACTTAACTTAACAAACGCGAACGACAGTCTTCACATCCTGTGATGCCAATGTCCGACTCTAAAACCACTACTGTCAACCACAGAACAGACTGTAGGAGACAACCAGCGATGATAGTATCTGAAGACAACAACTTAAAATTCTATCAAAACACATTTGTGCCTTAAACTTTAATTTTTTTTATGCTCGCACTTCAGTTGTAGCACTAGTGCACACACAACACGGGGGGATATATTATTATTTATTATATCTGATATCGATTGTCTTTCAAGTATAGTTTAAACAGGATTTTATCCACATCCATTACTCTTTAAAGATGTACAGAAAGTCGAGCTCTGCTACGGTTCCCGATAAGCCTGATCCAAGCTCTCAACAGGAGGTAGTAGGTACTTCGGACCCACCGACGACCTCCACGCAGGGCATTCCGGATCCATCCGCTGCAATTATTGGCCCAGCACAATATGCTATAGATGGAGCAATTATCCTGGACAATCCAACTGATTCTCAAGCTTCAAGAATCAATGAAACCGCCCTTCGCCGGATATGTTCAATCCACGGAATCCCTTTTGACGACATATTAACTCCATCAGGACGAGATCGTCCTCACCTGTCCCCAGCCGGATATACAGCTTGTAACAAATTCATGTGCTGGGTCGGGAGTGTGCCACCATTTAATTCATTTCTTCGTGAGGTGCTGCAGTACATCGGGATCGCTCCGGCACAGCTTCACCCCAACAGTCACGCATTTCTTCATGGCACTTGCATTCTCTTTATGAGCATCTTATTCAAGCTCCCCACTCTTGAGGATATACGCTACATTTATCGTTTTAAAAGACGATCTGACAGCCCCTCTTTCATATTCCTTGAGCCACACTCTAAGTGTCAGATCCTGATGGGGGCATGGAGTAAATTCTCCCAATATAAGCAAGAATGGTTCTACGTGCGCTGCCCCCTGGCTTTGCATAAAGATGGTTGAAAGGGAGTAAGTTCCATTTCCAGAATCGTTACTTATCTAAGGCATGAAGTGCATTTTTTCTAAACTTCCTTGTGTCTTTTGCAGGCATCAGCCCACGTCCCGAAGGTGCGAGGTATTCCGAGGCCGTCGAGGCCATTCGTGCCACTCCCGTGGAGGAACGGGAGATCAAATTCGTTATTTCCAATGAGTCACTTCTAAAGTTTGGGCTATTGGCGGAAGGTTGTCGAACTAGTCTCCCATCCAGCGCTACTACAGCCAGACCTGCGATGGTGAAGGGTAAAGAACAAGCCGGGTCTTCGGTGCCCCTACAGGCGGGGCCTCCGACATGCCCGAGGAAGGTGATATTAGAGAGGCCGGGGTTTTCAGAACATCCGATGAGCATATAAGTCCTCTCTCAGAACCGGTGATCGACGCACCTGACATCGATGTACCGCCTCCTCCATTAATGGGGAAAAAGAAACTAGCCTACAAACTAAGGAAGAAGACAGTGGGCGGAACCTCAAAGGTTACAATTACTCCGATGGAGAAAGAGCCATCTCCACAATACTTGGAGGGTTCACTAAAAGGCTTATCAGATCTCACCATCCCCGATGACTTGCTCAATTACGGCTTCGACGACCCAGAAGCCCTAAAACTTCACTCGCCCGTGAGAGGCGACAAAGGCGTTCAAGCCAATCACCAAGGAGAAAAAACTCCGATAAGTAAAGCTAAAGAAACAGGTCCATCGGGGGGAAACATTAGGACACACACTAACACTCACTCTCCACCCCACACTTAAGCTTTAGCCATCGTATGATCATCTCTAACTTGTTTTCACTTGATTTCTATGCAGGTGATATGGGACGCTCACACGGCTTCGACCGCCTTCGCGGTTCCTCTATCTTTCATCACTCCAGCCGATACTCAGGGTCCGGAAAACACCGAGATAGAGAAGACAACAGCGATAGAGACTACTGTCCTCGAGATTCATCGTCTCGAAGGAAAACTTACAGCCACTCTTCCTACCCCAACGATCCTCCTCCTCAACCAGAGCATAGCAGGGAGAAATCTGCTCAAAATGGGTCTTAATCTGAAGCTCCTTGTGATCAATATTCTGGTTCATCAAGCACTAGGCAATCCCGTGAGCTTCACAAGAAATCTGTAGTTTTGACTAAACAAACTTCCTCTAGCCCTGCACATGATCCATCGATAGCAGAAAAGCTAGCTGAGCTTAAAACCCCATTTCCAAAAATATGCTTTGATGGACTAAAGTTTCTTCCGGTGGTCCATCCTATTCCAGGGCATGTTAAACAAAGTGCCATTGCTTGCAAAAATAATGTGTACGTCCAACATGATGCATTCGTTCATTTAGTGGAAAAAGATTCAGAAGTTTCGGTGGAACGTCAACATGAAATCGATCGCCAGAAACTCGAAGCTATTCATGACAAAGACATTATCAAAGCCCATGATGAAGAGCTTTCCTCGTATAAATCTCAGCTTGAAGCCGCTTAAAAAACCGCTAAAGACACAGCTGAAGCAGTCGGTCGTCTGGAAGCCGCACACAAAAAGGAAATTGATGAGGCGGTTCAACGCTGTGGTGCTTTAGCCTTAGAAAAGGATTAGATCCAAAAATAAAAGGATGTTCTCGCTCAGCGAGTTAAAGAATTGGAGGAGCTACTCCTCAAAGAAAAGAAGAAAAAAATGCAGCTCAAGAGGAGTCACAACGATATTGTGATGAGATTGTCCCTACACGACTTTTAAAAGCAAAGCTTGATGAGGAGCTCTCCAAAGCTGAAGCGCTGAAGGACGAGGCCCGTGAAGAGGGCAAAAGAATGGCGCTCTTGGAAATCGATTCTCGCCTCGAGGCGGCTGCTGAGGCTGGTAGGGAGGAAATTAAGTGCATGTTTGATTCACTCATAGCCGAGTATAACGCTCGAGTTCTCATGCATCA
This sequence comes from Allium fistulosum, assembly GCA_030737815.1. Classification (NCBI taxonomy): domain Eukaryota; kingdom Viridiplantae; phylum Streptophyta; class Magnoliopsida; order Asparagales; family Amaryllidaceae; genus Allium; species Allium fistulosum. The sequence goes on from CM060904.1 coordinate 224,948,786, forward strand.
CGACCTAACTTTTCTTGGAGAGGGTTACCTCGAATCTTTGGCCGAAGCATGGGACACCCTAATAAAAATTAAAAAGGTCGAATTGGGACTGAAGAGGTGGATGAGGAGTCTCTTGTGAAGGAAATGCTCCGCAAGAATGAGCGCACTGACCTATCTGCGGCAAAGGACCTTTAGGGAAGGGACTCTTCCTCATCAAAAGGAAAAAATGACACTGCCGGTCCATCCGGAACCGAGTCCTCAGTTCCTCCTCCTATTCAGCCGATTGGTCGCCCATCACTCGATCCCTTCGAGCAGCATATTGGCTATGATCCAGAGAAGCCTGGATTTGATATTCACGCTCCATCTCCTATTCAGGAAGGTGAAACTCCCCGAACGGCTGAGAGTCAGCCAGAAACTGGTACATAACTTTTCTTCCTAGAGTTCAAAGGGCCATCGTTTTTAGCGAATAATAAATATATCCTAACATTTGTCTCTTACGATTTCGTGTAGGCCATTTTGATCCCGAGCCAACTCCAAGGAGCGATTCCATCGTAGAAAAGGAGGGGGAAACGGGAGAGGCAATTCAGACTGGAGAGACTCCCGGACCTAACGCTCAAGTGATCGAGGCGCTCGATGAAGACAAATATGAAAATCTATCACCCGTGGAGGAACATGATGAAGTTGAAATTACGGGCGCCTCTGAACACACTTCAAAATCGAGCATGGCGGAGCAAGTTATAGAAGAGAAGAAAAAGAAAGCCGAGATTAAGGTTGAGCCTCAGGTGGTGGAACTTGATGATCCATTGAACAGGCCCCTGAAGGTTATTCTCCCCGGTGGAATCTCGCCACAGGAAGTTCCTCTTCCTTCCCCGGGCACCACTTCCCTAGTAAGCAAGGCGTCCAAGAAAAACGCTTGGGGGAGGAGTCTTCAGAGAAATCGAGGAAGGAGAAAAAGTTAGAAAAGTAGCTTATTTATTTTCATAGTCGTTGTAAATAGATTTTTTTCTCCGAGTTTAGGAGAAGTTGTAGTGAAACTGAATTCTCGATTAGTAAATAAAATTTTGCTTTTTTAATGATCTTTGCTACTTAGCTTTACCACTCTTCTTGTACCTAAAATCCAGGGTTGTGTGGGTCACTTAAGCTCTCGTTTGTTTCCGCATGACGTAGAGATTTCTAAATTTCTTATATTTTAGCCTGTGCTCCAAAGGCTGAGAGATTTTTGAATCGTTTATACTCTAGTCCGCACTCTGGGAACTCAGAGTACTCTAGTCCACACTCTGGGGACTCAGAGTACTCTAGTCCACTTTCTAGGGACTTAGAGATTTTTAAGTCGTTTATAATCTAGTACGCACTCTGGGGACTCAGAGTACTCTAATCCACACTATGGGGACTTAGAGATTTTTAAGTCGTTTATACTCTATTCCGCACTCTGGGGTCTCAGAGTACTCTAGTTCGCACTCTGGGGACTTAGAGATTTTTAAATCGTTTATACTTTAGTCCGCACTCTGGGGACTTAGAGATTTTTAAGTCGTTTATACTCTAGTCCGCACTCTGGGGACTTAGAGTACTCTAGTCCGCACTCTGGGGACTTAGAGATTTTTAAGTCGTTTATACTCTAGTCTGCACTCTAGAGACTCAGAGTACTCTAGTCCACACTCTGGGGACTTAGAGATTTTTAAGTCGTTTATGCTCTAGTCCGCACTCTGGGGACTCAGAGTACTCTAGTCCGCACTCTAGGGACTTAGAGATTTTTAAGTTTGGGTGCGCGTTCATGCGCCAGACAAAATAATGTAATTTAATTTTTGTCACAGAATTGTAACATACGGAAACATCAATAGTTCATGGAAAAGACGGCTTCAAGCCTTTATTGATCATAAGAAATGGAAACAAACTGAATTGTCTTATTACATGCCGAAAACTAAGGACAACAAAATCAACATACACCGGAAATAATTGCAACTAAAACGTAAAAGAAATAGACTAAGTGTAATAACAATGTAAATGCTCGCTATTCCATGCGCGGGGAAGTGTCACGCCATCTACTGTCGCTAGCTTGAAAGTTCCTTCTCTAAGCCTCCATTTGATGACATACAGACCTTCCCATGTGGGATTCAGATGTGATGGGCTCGGAAAGACTCGCTTCAAAACGAGATCACCCACATCGAAAATTCTCGGTCGAACTTTTTCATTATAATATCGAGCAACCCGGCGCCTATATGCAGTTGCTTTTAAATCAGCTTCTTCGCGTTTTTCGTCGACAAAGTCCAGCGATTCCAACAAGAGATTCTGATTTGTCTTAGGATCATAATAAGTTACCCGTGAGAAGGAACTTCAAGTTCCACGGGTATCACAGCTTCAGCGCCGTATGCCAAGGTGAACAGAGTGTGGCCAATCGCGGACTTGTGGGTGGTTTTGTAAGCCCAGAGCGCCGTCGGAAGCTCATCCACCCACTTGCCTCTAGCCTTCTCCAAATGTTTCTTTAATATTGATTTTATTATTTATTTACGGCTTCAACTTGTCCATTCGCTTTAGGGCGAGCGACTGCCGCAAACCTTTTCTCAATGTGATACTTTTGGCAGAATTCTTTGAACTCCTTACTCTCAAATTGAGTTCCGTTGTCCGTGATGATAGTTCGTGGGAGGCCAAAACGACATATGATGTTTCGTACAACGAAATTAATTACCTTTTTGGTGGTGATTGTAGCTAAAGGCTCTGCTTCTTCCCACTTGGTAAAGTAATCGACCGCAACAATTGCATATTTTGCACCACCTCTGGAAATTGGTAAGGAACCGATTATATCGATCTTCCAAATTGCAAATGGCCAGGGACTAACCATTTGTGTGAGTTCCGTTGGCGGAGCTCTCGGGATTTTCACATACTTTTGACATTTGTCACATCTTCTCACGTAGTCCGCAGCATCCCGATTTATAGTTAGCCAATACTATCCATAGCGGAGGATCATTTTTACTAGGTTCTGCCCCCCAGTATGGTCACTACATTCTCCTTCATGTACTTTCCTCAAGACTCATTTTATCTCATCGTGGGCGATGCACCGAAGTAAGGGAACCGAGAATCCCCTACGATACATTATTTTGTCCTGCATTATATATCGTGAAGCTTTGCGAATGACTTGTCGTCTTTCGTTCTTTCTATCGGGCAAAGTCTCGTATAGTAAGTAATGTTTGAATGGAGTTATCCATGAATCCCTTTCAATTTCCGTTCCTAGCACAAAATCCACTTCCATCTCGTTTATGCTCGGAAATTGTAAATCTCCGACGGAAACCAAGCCCATCTGTTGTGCATCGCCAGTACTTGCGAATTTTGCCAATGAATCGGCTTCCCTATTTTGTTCACGCGGGACATGCGAAATATCGTAATATTCAAAGTCCGCCAACAGTTCTTGAACTCGAGCGGGGTATGGAGCAAGCCTCTGCCCCTTTGCTTGATAATCTCCTCGGACTTGGTATACCACCAATTGTGAGTCATAAAAGATTTCAACCGATCTTACTCCGAGTTCCCTGATAAGTTTTAAGCCAGCAAGCAATGCTTCATACTCAGCTTCGTTATTCATAGCTGGGAAATCAAGCTTCAAAGCATAACAAATTGATCGGTTTTCAGGGGTTACAAGAATGACTCCAGCCCCAAAGCAATGGTCGTTGGATGCCCCATCGGTGTATAGTTTCCATCAGATGTAGGGAATAACATCATCACTGTTTGGTTCGTCTGATATGGTGAATTCTGCGATGAAGTCTGCTAGCGCCTGCCCTTGGATAGCCCTCCATGGCAGGTAGGTGATATCGAGTTGACTCAACTCAATATTCCATTTCAGTAACCTTCTTGAGGTCTCTGGTCATTGGAGTACCTGTCGCAAAGGTTGATCGGTATAAACACTGATCGGATGCGCCTGAAATATGGACGAAGCTTGCGTGATTCAATCACCAAGCAGTAGGCTAGCTTCTCAATTTTAGGATAATTTCTTTCTACCCCCATTAAATGTTTAATAACATAGTACACCGGCTTTTGAACTCAGTCCTCCTCGTGAACCAAAGCCGTACTAATGGCATGCTGAGATACAGCCAAGTATACATACAACACTTCATGGTCTATAGGTTTCGACAGCACCAGGAGACTTTCCAAATGTTTTAACAGAGCTCAGAATGCATTCTCGCAGTTGGGTGTCCATTAAAAATTTCTCTTCCCTTTCTTTATTACATCGAAGAAGGGAATACATTTGTCTGTCGCTTTGGATATGAATCGACTCAGCGCGGCCACTTTTCCGTTGAGGCTTTGTACTTGCTTTATAGTTCTAGGCACTTGTATGTCTCGAATAGCCTGAATCTTTTCTGGGTTAGCTTCAATTCCCCGGGCATTAACAATGAAACCCAAAAACTTTCCTGACGCAACGCCAAAGGAACACTTCAGAGGATTGATTTTCATTCCGTAATACCTGAGTAGACCAAACATTTCCGCTAAGTCTCGAAAGTGGTCGTTTGACTGCCGTGACTTCACGAGCATGTCATCCATTTAGACTTCCATCGTCCTACCAATTTGGTCTTTAAACATTCGATTCACCGGATGTTGATAAGTCGCTCCTGCATATTTCAATTCGAAAGGCATCACTACATAACAGTACAGTCCAATGTCTGTGACAAAACTAGTGTGTTCCTGGTCTAGAATGTGCATCGGGATTTGATTATATCCCGAGTACGCATCCATAAATGATAATAACTCATGTCCTGCTGTTGAGTCGACCAGCTGATCAATTCTGGGTAAATGGAAACTATCCTTAGGGCATGCTTTGTTCAGATCTGAGTAATCCACGCAGGTCCTTCATTTCCCATTTACTTTTCTCACCGGTACGGGGTTAGAGACCCATTCTGGGTAGAGGGCGTCGCGGACGAACCCATTGGCTTTTAGTTTGTCCACCTCCTCTCTGAGAGCAGCGGACTTCTCCGGGTCCATGCCTCTCCTTTTTTGCTTCACCGGCACGTATTTCGGGTCTATGTTCAACATATGACTCGCAATGGCGGGAGAAATCCCGCACATATCGGAATGCGTCCAAGCGAAGACATCCAGATTCGCTCAGAGGAAATCAGTAAGATCCTCGATCATCGAGGGGTTGAGTTGTGATCCAATCTTATGTACCCGCGATGGGTCATCGTGGCTGACTGAAATGTCAATCGTTAGTTCAACCAGTGCTGCTTTTGGCTCCTTGGGTTCCTCATCATCATCCCTCAGATCTATGTCTCTATAGATTCGATCATGTTGCCCAAGCCAAGGCTCGGGCATTACTTATCAATCTTCAGTGACTCAGTTGTGGACGGAGTTATCCAGAACCTTTCCTTTCTCTCTTCGTTGGGCCTCTCTCAGCTCAGCCACATAACATGCACGACCAGTCGCCTGATCACCATGCACAACACCAACTCCTTTATTCGTCGGAAATTTCACAGTTAAACACCACGGGGCCAAAGCTGCCCTAAACTCTGCCAGGGTCGGTCGACCCAGAAACACATTATAGGGAGAACCGACATCCAAAACGATGAGCGGTAGGATCCGCACCCTCCTACGTTCACCTTCTCCAAGTTCAACTGGCAATTCAACAAAACCCACTGCATCAGTAGCCGCACCATTAAAGCCATGGATACGGGCTTTAGATGGTTTTAGGTCCTTTGTCTCCATCTTCATCTGGTCATATGCTTTTTTGAAGATGATGTTAACAGAACTTCCAAAGTCAATCAGTATTCTTCTCACAAAAGCTGGCCCAATAGTGGCCGAGATGACCATCGGATCAATGGTAGGTGCCTCTACCTGATCGGCATCTCTACTTCTGAACACTATATCATCCATCATCATTCGCTGTTGCTTTGCCGGAGTCCCATCTTCCGTGTTTGAACAACATTCAAAACCTGCATGATTTAGGGAACTAGCATAACGCTCCATTTCTTGCCAATTCTTGTCTGCAGGGTGAGGCCCACCAACTATCGTGTTTATGACTAATCTGCCTCCAGCTCGAACGGGTTCCTCAGATCGTCGTGGAGCCTGTCCACGATTGGGATCGGATGTCCCCTGACCGCCTTCCTAAGGGTTCTTTACGAACTCCTATAAATTTTTCTGTCGAATCAGCTTTTCAATAGCATCATGGAGGTGCCTACAATCCTCAGTATTATGCCCATAAGTCTCATGGAAGCGGCAATACTTCCCAGTTTGCTTTTGCTCCTCGGTGGACTCTTTCGGGCGTGGCTTTCGATATTGGAAAGTATTACAAGTCGATAGGTAAATATTTTCCAGAGATGCATTCAAATGAGTGTATTCGTTGTAAGTTGGGATCCTTGGTTTCCACTTTCCAGCTTCCCTTTTCTTTCCGGAATTTCCTCCTCCGGATCCTTTTGACTGCTCAGGCTTGTTTTGAACATTGACCTTGACTTTTCCAGAGTTGTCACCAGATTATTTTACAGCAATGTTGCTCTGCACAGTCTCCTTGCCGGGTCCTGGTGCATTGTCTCGCCTCGTCCACCTGGCTTCCTCCCTTCTTATGAATTGGCATGCCTTTAAATAAAAACGTTCTAGTGTAGCCGGAGGCTTTCCTGCCAGCCAATCACCAAACTCCGAATCTGGATCTACTCCTCGCATCACGGCCATTAAAATGGCATGGTCATTCGGGTTGCTAACTTCAGTAGCAGCAACGCGGAATCTTTGTAAGTACTCCTTTAACGACTCCCCTAGGGCCTGAATTACACTAGACAAGGACATAACGTCCTTGGGACGATTGGCATGAATCCTGAACTACTCCACAAATTTCATTGCTAACTCATCAAAATTGGAGATAGACCGCGGAGGAAGTCGGGTGAACCACATGGTAGCGATTCCAGATAAAGTTATTGGAAAACACCTACATTTAGTTGCATCGTTTGCCCTAGTTGAATCCATCATCCACCCATACCTCATTACATGCTGTCGGGGATCAGTCTTCCCTTCGTAGGCCGGGATAGTCGGCATATTAAACTTCCTGGGGTACGTAACATGTAGGATGGCATCTGTGAATGGAGTATGACTCCTAGATACGCCCCAATCATCATTAGTTAAACCTTGATTTTCCCTCATCGGCTGTCTGACCATGGATGATAGGTCTTGGGTTTGTATGGAAGATGGCAAGTTGGAATCTGTCCTGCGGGACCATTCCGGTTGGTGCCTCCTCTGTTGACGATCTACCAAACGTGTACCCCAGGGACCTACTTCATCATGACCTTGGTGAGCTAGTCGTCCAGCTTCCACTCATGCTCCAAATCCTAAGTTTCCTGTTTCAGCTTGAGCGCGATTTCTTTGGTGTAAGTGAGGGGCCATGGCTCCAGGTAGGGAACTTAGACCATCCCTGGTTGAATGTTCTGCTACACCTGTTTGCGTTATTTCAGTTCTACAACATCTACGCCTGGGAGGTTCATCAGACGAAGTAGAGCTGTCAGACGAGGAGTAGGAAACGAGACTTCCTCCAACATTCTGATGCTGTTGTTGAGTAAGCTGAGTCATGAGGTTGGCATTAGCTTGAATCTGCTCGTTAAGCTGTCTCTTGCTTTCCACAAGTTCTCTCATCAGCTCGCTGAACTCTGTTCTGGTGACAACTTCCATTTGGTTTTGGGCGATGACGGTCCCTGCGCTCGGATTAGCTTGTTGATTGATGGGTCCTACTTTTTGGACGCTAGCGGTCTCGTTGACGTCTGCATTGTGGGAGGCTGATCTAGTACGTGGTCTTCCCATCATAGAGTTATCGGTTGGAACTCTGAGTAGAATCAATGGACTTCTTATGAATGAAATTGGATCTTCTTTGGAGGATTTCCTCAATCCAGTAGCAACAAAGGAGATCCTATCGACCTGAGAATGCAGTTCTCAATGAAAGCACCAAAATGTTAGCACCAAAATTGGTCACTAACACTCAAGAGTAGATTTGTATAGAGAGATTAATGAAGATAATAAATTTAAACAGAGGAATATATGCAATAGAAACTGCAGAAACAACAACACCAGAATTATAGTGGTTCGGCGTAACTACCTACGTCCACGGCTAATGTAATCTTTATTGCTTTTCTTAAGGACTTGAATACAGGTTCAATCCATAAACAAACTACTCGTATACAAGTTTTAATTAAAAGAAACGAGTACGAAAAATGGCAGAGTGTCCCTAGAGTTCTCCAAAAAAGGTCCCTTTTCACTGCGCCCTTGCCCCTCTATTTATAGATAAAGATATGCTAGACTTCCTTTCCGGGCCTAGGAGCAAAGTACCTAGGCCCATATATGGGAACCTCGAGTCGACCGACCCAGGCATACCGGACGGGGTACACCGAACGAGAAATGCCGATCCAGGATGGCCGAACGGTGAATTGAACTCTTTAAGGACTCGGAGTAAGTGGTATAGTGACTCGAAGCAAGGAAATGCCAGCCGGGTCACCCTATTGCAGGTTGAAGAGTTAGCTAACCTCTACAAGATTTGTCGAACCAGGGTCCGTCGAACCATGCACACTGAAACACAACTGATGGTACTGTTTTGGCTATGTTCATTTGACCAAGCGGCATGTGACTTAGTTCTTCTGAAACCGGTCCATGACCAGTCGAACCATTAAGATCAAACCTCACCCATATCGAGCGACCGAGGCCGAACCCTTCTTGGCTGAGCCGCCTTGTCCTCCTTATCTCGGCCGAGCGATGAGTGTGCCTTCCAGGCCGAATGACGAGTCTACCTTCCAGGCCGAACGACTTGTCTACCTTCCAAGCCGAACGACTTGTTCTCTGGCCAAACGACATTTTAACCGAACTTCTCGAGACCGAACGAGACATGCCGAACCATTATGACAAACGAGGCATTACGAACAATCCAAACCAAATGATGTTATGTATCCCCTAGCCGAGCGACATTCATTGAGTTCCTAGCAGCACCTTTCTTTGGCAGGGCGGCACATGCTATTCTTCCTCGGTCAAACCATACATATTGGACAAATCTCCATATAGGCCGAACCATGAATACAGGCTGGACCATGTATATAGGTCGAACGATGGGACTATGCTGAACTTCTCAATTCAAATTAGTCTTTCACTGGCTCGAGTTTCACTTAGATTCAATCAAAAACTCTATAATTAGTATCTCGTAGCCGGGCCAAGCAACCGGGTAACAACTACCAAACCAAGCATCTGGTCCGGTAATTTTGTTCTCTATGCCTTTTGTCTGCCTTTGCTTTCTTCTTTCTTTGCTTGCCAGAAAACCGAGACAACACCAATAATGTGTTTCATGTATCTTATTTTGTAAGTATGTGCATGATCCGAAGACAAATATTCCTCCGACCGAGTAGGAAGATTTGATAGTAGAATTGAATTTGACTTTTGTTAGACAACCAGTTCGGGTTGTAGCGAGAGATGAAAAGAAGTTAAGAAACAAGACTATCAAGTTGGTGAAAGTTCAGTGGAGCGACAGCAAGAAGGACTATACCTGGGAGATAGAAGACAAGATTAGAGATATTTATCATGATCTGCTGTAAGGGTATGTTCTATATTTGCTTTATATATACTGTTGCTAGTCAGGTAGGCTAGTATGATAGTTAGGAGTTGTTAAGATGGTTGCTATACTTAGTATCCAGTTCTTACTGAATTTCGAGGATGAAATTCTTGAAGGAGGGGAGCTTGTAACACCCTTATTTTTAAATACCATTATTCAGGAGATTTAATTAGATAAATTAAATAGAATAATGTAAAGATTAGAGTGATAAGTGGATTGAGATTTGGAAACTAAATAGAAGGCATGCTTAATTAAATAAAATTAAAAGAATGAGTTTATGGAAATGGTTTCATAAGTTAACTAATAAGAGAATAAGGCAAGGGCATTATGAGAAATAGCTGTCCACCATAACCCTTAACGCCTAAACCCTTGTTCTCATTTTCATTCCATATGTTCATAATTCAAAAACGTAAGAAAAGAGTAGCTTAAAGCCGGCCATAACCTAGGGGAAGTGGAGATTAAAAATTTAATAAAGCTTAGGATTCAAGCAAAGGAGGATTAAGTAAGATTAAATCTCAAAGTTCCTTATCCAAAGAAAGGCGAATAATAATCAAAACCATCTCATTTTCGTTTTTAAAGAGCAGTTGATTTTGGGTTTTAAGTTTAAACCTTTATGATGATTTTAAGGACGATGTGCTTGGATTACATGATACATTTAATTCAAACAAGTATGTTTGATAAATGTTTTATTCGACTGTAAGGCTAAAACTGTACACATTGGGTTTCGAATCCCGTGAGGATTAATATGTTATGTAAAACAGTATTTTGGAGATGGGTTTAAATTTTCATAATCATCCAAGCTATGGATAATTTATTATGAATTTTTGAAGGAAGAAATAAATAATTGGGTTTAAAATTGATTTCGGCTATTATATAAAGGATTTTGGGCCTGAAATTTATATATGTTAGATAACATATTCAAAGTGAACTATGATGATCTTTAGGGATTTTTCTTTAGTAATTTACCATGTAAATTAAATTCTTTAAGTTAGAGGACTTAAATATCTTGATTGTTTTGTTAAAGGGAAGGGTTACATTGTAAACTATTTTTAATTAATTCTGGATGAATTCAGAAGAATTTTAGAAAAGATTTCGGTAAAGTTTATGGCAACCAATTACATTTTTACAAATAGGCAAGTTAGTTGAAAAGCATTTACTTAAAAAGGCAACAATTTCATAGATTTACTGTTTCACCACTTTCGTTTTCTACCTTTCGACCCCATACCTCTGCCCCCAACCAAGTCAAAACTAATGCATATGGTATTAATGCTTTGGTACGTAGTGGATTTGAGAAAGGAGGAAGATATTGGGGCGAAACCATGCTTTCGAAGGGGTTGAGGCCATTTTAAATAGCTTTCGAAGGACTTTTTTTCCTTTCAAAAGAGATGCCGCTTGCCTTGCTTTTAATGGATGCTTTTGAAAGGCGTGAATTGCTTTTATATAATTTTCAAAGAGGTTGCCTCCTTTTTGTTTAAAGGGTAGCTTTCGAATGAGTTGCCGTATATTATGTTTTAAAGAGAATCTTTCGAAATGGTAGCTTTGAACCAAGTCGAAACCTTGCTGCCATCTTCATACCTTTCAAATAGTTTGAAAATTTTCAATGAGTTCGTAAAACAAGCTTTTGTTTTATAAATATAACAAGCCGCTTCCCAATGCTTTCGAAAGGGCTCCAATAGCCATTTAAACTAAAGGTTTCGAAGGTAAGGGCTTCGAAAGGTGTTTCAAATCTATCCATTCAACTGTTTTACTTAAAGATTAGAGCATTTGAAAGGATGTTTTCGAAGCCATCTGTTTTCCCCAAACTCTTTTATTTGAAGGTTAATGGTTTCGAAAGGGGTACTTTCGCTTATGTTCACTTTGACCCAAAAGATTAAACTCAATGATTTAGAAAGAGGTACATACAAATGGTTTCGAAGCTATGCTCATGTAAGTTTGAAAGATATGCTTTAATACTTTCGAATGGAATGTTTTGATGGTTTCAAAAGGAAGGTTTTGATGCTTTTGAAGGAGATATTTTAAGGTATTCTGAAAGGCATATGTTTAAGTGTTTTGAAAAGTAAGATTCAAATGCTTTCGAAAGATATATTCTAATGGTTTTGAAAGTAAAGGCAAAAGGTTTCTAAAGCCTTAGTTTTCAAAACAAAGAACCCAATCTTAATTTTTTAAAGGAAAACCCATGGCAATATAAAAGAGGTTTGAAATGGCTTTCAATTTTGGAGTTTCTGAAGAAGCTTTCCTTGATAAAAATAATAGGTTAAAGGTATTAGCTGTGTTTTGTATGTTATGATCAGTAATGATGCGTGCTTCTTCTATAAACATATTCACTTTATAATTAAACCCGCAATAATTTTGGGGAGTAAGGGCAGAATAACTAGCTAGGTTGACCCATTAGTGAATATAAATTGAAATTAACTCCTAAATGAGTAAAGTTGCATCCAGGAGGTTGGGTAGACCAAAACATAGGACGCCCAAAGACTGATTAAGAAGTTGTTAGTTTAGACAGGTTCATAGTAAACCCATGAAAACTGTGTTTGGAAAGAGTTATTGGCAGGGACCAACAGGTTCGTGGTGATCCCATAAAAACTATATCCGGATAAAGTTATTGACAGAGATCAATAGGTTCATAGTCAACCCATGAAAACTATGATATAAGGGAAGTTATTAGAGATGCCAATAGGTTCGGAGAGAACCCATGAAATAATGAAGTTATTGGCAGGGACCAATAGGTTCTTATTGATCCTATAAAAACTATGAGACTAGAAACATAGTCTGTTTGCACCAAAAATGGCCACAAACCCAAAATTTCATGAAAGTACCAGTGTATGAACACAAATCAGCAGTATATAATCACAGTTCTCAGATCTAAGTAATATAGAAGATAAAAATTGAAGAATAATGAACTTAAAACGTAGAGAGATAGACAGAAACACAAGGTTTATAGTGGTTCGGCGATCTTACCTACGTCCACTTTGAAGTTGATGATTTTATTGATGTTTTTCTTGATGATTTCAGTTGATTACAGCAGATTGCAGTCAATAATGATGATTTACAGCAGTGAATGTAGTTAGTAGTAGCAGCAACGGAGTTCAGATCTGGATCTAGCAGAGTCTGGGCGTTCGAGATCTCAAAGAAGAAGAGAGAACCCCTTTTCTGTTGGCTTTGGGGGTCTATTTATAGGTGTAGGAGGCTGGTATTTCGCTCAGATCTCAGGAGACCCTCTCTGGCACGTGACCAGGCCCGCGCGCCCAAGCCCGTGAAGTTTTGGTCCGATCCGTGATCGATACGAACGGATTTCATATCGATCAAGATTTCATCCAATGGAGTCGAAATTTGGCATGGACATTCTTTAGCATGCACGTAGTCTTCATTGAAAATTTCATAGCATTTGGACTTGTAGATTAGGAGATATGATCGATACGAAATGAGATTCTCGGTTGGCTGTTTCGTTCGACTCGCTCTTGTTTCGACTCGCTCTTTGTTAGACTCGGTTCTGTTTGACCCGGTGAAGTGGCGCTTATTCGTATTGACTGTTGTGCCTTGCTTCATATTGATGGATATGAAGTGGAAGTCTCTGGATGGATGCGAAGTTGGCGTTTGAATGATCGAGTCGAATTGTGGCTGGAAGCGGAGCGAGTCGAAGAGGGCTTTTCTAAGGGATGTGAGTTGAGCGAGTCGAAGGGAGCGAGTCGAAGTAAGCTTCCCAGATGGATTCGAACGGAGCGAGTTGAAGAAGGCATCTCAGATGGATTCGAACGGAGCGAGTCGAAGAAGGCATCTGATGGTTGCGAAGTGGTCACTTCTGCTGGTTGCGAAGCGAGTCGAACTGATCGATTCGACCTGTGGTTGGTTTTCATCTAATTTTGTATCGTTCATAACTTGAGCATATGATCTCGGATTGACCTGAAATTTGGAACGTTGACTCTCATAGCTTCGCTTGTCGTGTCATATCAATTTCGGCTCGATCCGGACTCGGACAAAATTCGTCGATATTCATAGTGAACCTGCGTATAACCGATTTTCTAGACGGACTGTCTTTGGCCTCTAGTCAAGTTCTTGGTGTCACGGCCTTGCCAAAAGGCGGGATAACATAGTCCATAAGCTTTGAACCGGTTATTATTTAGCCCATGAAAACTATTAGGTAAATTGTGTCCCTAGAAACTATAACTATGACAGATAGTCAAATGAATGGGGATGGGAAATCCAAGATATTTTGCTTGTTTACGTATCATCATGATATTTTAAATTGCAATGATTTTAACCATTATGGATGCAGTATATGGTTATTATAAGTTTTTGGGCAAGATACTAGTAAGGGGGAAACCCGTTTCGCTAGCGGCGTGGTGTCACTAGACATTTAAATGGTTTAAGATAGTAGGTTATTATTCATACCAGGCTTTTAGTCCGACTCGAAGTTTATGTTTCCCCTTAAACTCTTGCGTGCTTAATTGATTTTGAGTAGATTGAGAGTTGGGGTTTTTAGGTTCTCCTTTAGGCGAATAAGCTTCCGGAGACGTGCAAGAGGCAAGCTAGCTAATAGGAGTCCTTTTTATTTGATTCCGCTGTGTTTTGATGTAAAGGAAGAACTGTTTCATTTCCTATATATACACTCTGATCATCTAAGGGGGCATCTCCATATGTCGCTCTTGGCATATTTTATAATAATTATATTTTCTCGAACGTGGTTCTCGAATTTGGGATTATGTAATGAATTTGAAATATGATTGAAATGAAATGAGAAATTTGTTTAAAGGTTTTAATTTTTTTTTCATATCCATGTGTTTCTGTTATATCAATGTATCTAACAATACCACATTTGGTCACGGAGAATTAATAACTATTGATGACTGCAACATCCATAGCCGTTAGTTTTGGACCTCCAAGTGGGGGATGTTAAATGTATAAAGAAAAGCATGTTGATATGTCTGTTTAGATTGGTGTATGTAACTCTCTCCATAATATGAATGGTGAATTACTTATGATCATTAGGGTGCACCAAGGAGTTAAATACTTGTGGTTATCCGAAACAATTACATAATGACTTGACGAGAGTCTTCTATCACAAAATACAACCAAGTCAAAAGATCTCATGGTAACAACATACATTAGTCTTTGGACTTAAGGGTATTGTTGATCTTAAATAGCCAAGCTATACTTTGATACTTTGATTATGATCAAGCACATTCCATGGAGACCATGTTACGATCATAGTTGGATACATGTTCAACTACTTGAAGTTAAACACTACTAAAAAAATGGTTCATCCCTTTCATCGTTGAAGGTTAGTATCACCATAGTTAGTGGTCACCTTAAAGTCAGAATCTCAGGCTAAATTAAATTGATTGATCGATAAATGTACTGGATTGAACCAATAACTTTAATGTAGTCAAAATTAACTATGGATATTAATAGAGTTTGTGATGTTAGACCACACCTTAGATATCATAGTGATGTAGTGTCGACAAAACGAAAACATGACAACAATATCATTACTAGGTGCACCTTAATAAAAATTAGAAATTTAGTGTTACCTAAATAATCTATCAGTGATTCAACTTGTGTCCAATACTGTACTTCGACAAATTCCATATAGGCTTCGGTATTTGAATTATTTAAATATTGATCGAGGACCGTGTAACACCCCGTAATTTGGAGTTAGTTATTTAATTAGTTAGTTAATTGATTAGGCTTCGAAAATGGAACTTATACAAACCATGGAATTTGACTATGAAATTTGCACCATTGCGTTCGTGGCGAAATTCTAAGTAACTTTCATATTTGGAGTTTTGCGATTGGAGTCCAAACGAAGAAGTTATGGACGAAAAACAAATTCGAAACGAAAGTAATTAAATAAGAAGAAACTAAGTTTTTATATTAATTACCCGGGCCCACAGGCCAACCTATTATTGGGGATGGCCGACTAGTCACAAGGGCGATCTACCAATGGCGACGTGGAGGCAATAAACCTTGGCCGCAATGACACAGATTTAATATATCTCAAACTAACGATTCTGGTTGATTCTAGCGCTTATACATTCAGGCCTAATCCTCCCTTCTCTTCTCATATTTTTATGGAGGCAGTAGCGAAGCTCTACCATTTCTTCTTCTCTACTTTCTTTCAAAATTATAGAGATATGATATTTGTATCTATATACATACAAATTGGAGAACAGTAGAAATCTAATAAAAAGGAGAAGTGAAGAGAATCAACCATATACATACTTGAGGTAATTTATATATTTGTATCTAGTTTCTCTCCCATCCTAAATCCTTCTCGGTTCTGTAATTCTAATTTATGTATATATCCTTATATATATGTCTATATATATATACACATACATCTCTTGGATTAAAAAGGCTTTGGAGATGAATCAAATGTTCTACTTCAGATTTGGAGATTTGGATCGGTTTTAAAAGGTGAGTAGGATATTTTATAGATTGCCATGATATGAAAATTATCCCGTTGGTGTATATTTTGATTTTTATGCCTGATTGGATAATTGTATATGAATTGTAGGCAACAAGTTGAATACGATCTGAATATAATAAATATCACCTATATATTTTTGTTTATGAATTAATTTAGCATTGTATATAACCTGATTTGGAAATCAGTCTCAAAAGCGTGAATTTGGAATATTGGTTCAAATGAAATTTATTCCAGGTCTGAAATAGGTTGTATAATAATGTTATAAATTTTGATTATCACCCTAATCTTGTTAGAATATATACTTTTCTATATTTGGAATTGTTGGAATTTAGATCCATTTAATATTTGTAAATTAGTTTGATTTCTTTCCCTTTAAGAAATTACAACATTTGATCTAACAAGCAATAGATGCAAATAGAAAGAGAAAGAGATGTGTAAAATATGAATTCATTGTAGTTTACACTGTCTATTTCAGTAATAAAAAGAAATAGTTATTCCTTATAATTTCAAACGACGTAATTTTTTATATTTTAAAGTTAAATATTTTATTTTGGACTAATTTATGGAAATTATAGTAGATAATCTTCTTAAATATGATTCCGACAATTTAACATGAAAAAGTATATTCTAGTGAAAATATATAACTAGAACATATTTAAAAGTAAATATTTGTACGTAATTACTGCACTTATAATGATTTAATAAAAAGCAAATAACGACGCTTGCACGTAATACTTGCATTTAGGATAATTAATTAATAGAAAAAGAGTTTAAAAGTTTATAACTTCAATAAATGGTAATAAATACGGGAGTTGCAATAAATTGATAGAGTAAATGGACTAATGGGACTGATAAAAATGAAATAGATATAAAAGGTTACTAATTTGAAATTAGTAATCATACATAAATGCCTTAGAAAATGCCCGTTAGGATTTGATGGAAAAACTGACATTTATAAGCATTAAATGGGGATTTATGGGTAGATAAATATTTAAGGTAAATCTTATTTTATTTTATAAAAAGGGAATTAGTAAGCTAAGTCCAACGTCTACCTAGAATAATATAAATAAAGACTTAGGATGATTAACTGGACGTAGTGTTGCGAGGTCAGTAAAGTCAATCGATGGAAGATCGCCCTTCACTTTGAGGCTACCAGCAGTCGGGTGTACTTACTGATATCACTAATCCTAGGACCCATGACAACGTAAGAGATTGAGCTTTCTTTCTTAATTGGAAAGTATTAAATGGTCCAAAATTTGGAATTAGGAGCGGTGAGGGATATCTCCATAGGGATTCACTTCTGGTTTGAGGTCTTAAGTGGCTAAAGGATCCTCCTCTCCTTCTAAATGGAAGTATTAAGTAACATAGTGATATTACAAATAAATAAACAAGGATGTCTCTAAAAACGGTTTACTTCAACGTTGAAGCCTTAAGTTGCTGAAGGGTCTGCCTTCCTACCGAAAGAAGTAACCTAATGAGATGCCATATTTATAATTAAAGAGCAAGAGGTGGATATCTCGAGAAGGATTCGCTTAAGGTTTAGGGTCTTAAGTGACTATAAAGTCCTCCTCTTTCCTATAAAAGAAGTATTAAGTAACCCAATGAGATTTCCAAGCAATGACAGCTAGATAGTACCATTGAGGAGCACGCTTCTGGAAGCAGGTCTTAAATGATGGGGTCTGCCTATTTTCCACTGGAAAGTATTAAGTGGCTTGGGTACAGTCTCTTACATTGCTAAAGTCGTATAATAACAGTACAATTTAGGAGCACGCCTTGGGGATAGGTCTTAAATAATGGGGTCTGCCTTAGTTAAGGTCTTAAATGACCAAAGTCTGCATATTTTCTAATAAAAAGTATTAAGTAGCTTGGGTACTATTTATTACATGATTACTATTTTATTGGCGACAGACACAGTAATAGTTGGACCTTAAATGATATAAACCTTAAATAGTGGTTATAGGTCATATACTTAGGACCCATCGACCATAGACAACACTTATAGGAAACCACCTTGGGAATAGGTTTTAAGTGATAGGGTCTACCTTAATTAAGGTCGTAAATGACAAAGTCTATTTTTTTTCTCTTTTAAAATTATTATAGAAGCCTGCTTCATATTTAGAAGTACTAACTGGCTAATATGTTTGGAAGTATTGGGTGGTTGATATGGCTTCATTAGTGTTTCATACATTGGGAATGGGTAAGTATGTAATCGCGTGTACAATGGAAGGTTAGACTAGAAGCTAACTTTAATGGACATAAGAATTAAATGAAAACCTATCGGTATAAGTTTATGTCATCGACAATTTATATTTTTCGAGTCACCAGATTTAGATGAACATATCATTGGAGTGGGATGTGCTTTGTTGTTGGAGAATTCTTCTTTCTCTCATGCTCGATGTTGATGTGACAATCTATTGTCCAAGGAATACCATTAGTTCCAAGGTAGTAGTCATAGTCAAGTATTCTTATCCTATTATTGTTTCCGCTGTGAGTTTAGATGTCTATCAATCTCTAATAATGCTCATGCTTATTTGCAAGTACTAAATCCCATGGTCTGTGCTTTGATGGACTTGGGTTTTGATATTTGTCGAAATTTAGGCCTATTAAGGTGCATGTTGTTACAGACTGGGTCACACTAGAGAGTCAACACGACTATGTTGTTAGTTAATTTTCGAGTTTAACGGGTGTAAAATTAATTTATAACGGTTATAAATTAATAAAAAATATTATATTAAGTTTTTATGGGCATTTTAATTATTTCTTTGAAGCCTAAAAATTAATTAAAACCATGTATAGAAGTGATATGTCGATTTAATAAAAGAATGAGTTGAATGAATTAAAAATAATAATTGATTTCATGGTTGAACCAATTGGCCTGAAGTTTGAAACCTGAACTAGGGGGAGATGGGGCATCACATGTGGAGACAAGGGGACTTAATCTTCAAAGGGAAGAGAGAAAGATGCTAGACATTTATGATCTAGTTGGCTATAAATAATTTCCTTATTCATTCTCTCCAATCACTGAACCAAACCATAACCTTAGTCTTTATTACTAATATTGGTGAAGCCTTGTATATGGAGTTGAATCATAAAGGATAAGCAGGGGAGTTCATGGAAGGAAATGACTTGCAACCAAGTCGTTCGACGATCGATGTGATCAAAAGTGGTAACTATTTTTTTAAAATCATGTCGTAAATGTAAATATTATTACTACATGCTTGCACTTCCACTATCGCTTTCGACCATGAAATAACAAAAAAATCAAAATAAAAAAATAATTTTTTAATAATAAATAATATAATTTTATTATAATAGATACATACATACGTACGTACATACATATAATTAAAATTCCACCCAAATTTAATTTTTTTACACATATGAAAAAACACATGTGTGTAAGCGTATAACATTTTCAAATTAAATATCTTACGAAATTTCTCTCGCAATTATTAAAAAAACGATAAATTGATATTCATATTTTAAAAACTTATTTTTAATTTTTGAATTTATGTGTACATAAAATTAATAGTTTACAGATTATAAAAATCCTTTATACTAGCGGCCTAAAAAGTATAATTTAGATCTTGAAAATTTTAAATTATTTTAAAATTCAAATCTCAAAGTAAATATTTAAATTTTGATATATATATATAGTTTTAATTTGTAAAAAAATCGATGACGATTTCAAATAAAAAGATACCATTTTTTATTTGAAAGGTCAAACTACATTAAATTTTAAATTATTGAACAACTAATATATATATATATATATATGGATTACTAAATAATATTTAGTTTAGATATATATGTTTATATTCATACTGAATATATATATGCATTTAATACTAAATTATATTATGTGATATATTTGTACTAAATATTAATTATAATGTCTAAAAATATTTTTTTTATTAATAATAGATTTTATTATTGTAGATAAAAATATAAATAATTATTAAATCATCATTAAACTCCGACTTCATTCCTAATTATTAACCATAAATCCAATGGTTTATTAAAAACCTATGACATATATTCTTTATGTTGCGTCTAGGTTAGACCACTATATCTAATATAGTTATAATGTTTGTAATATGCATACGAATATATTACAATATCAGAATATGAAATTAAATTAAAACAAAATTCATAAATTAATTAATAACAAAATATTATATATTACTTAAATAGGAAAAGAAGAATCAACACTCCAATTTGCTATGTGTCATCATCCATAACCCTCGCAAGTCAACTGCATTTCCTTTATTTGCATATTTTATCTTTTCTGATTTACTTTCACACATTCATAACCGTTGCTCTCTCTTCATCCCATGTTTTCTGAGGCATCTCGATTGGTAAAATCCTTTTGTGCGATGCACTACAAAGTAGCGTAGCTATAATCAACTTGAAATAAAGAAATTCTACAAAGTTTACGGAGGCAAAAGAGATCAACACTTTGAGGGAGGCGCTTCTTTATTCTTCCTTGGCGGCCTCATGACTTCTCAATTCATAATGGAAAATCTCATCTTCTCCCTTGGCGGCTTCATGACTTCTCAATTCAAAATGGAAAATCTCATCTTCTCTTTTTCATGGCAGCAAATTTCTCGATTTTTCCTTCCCTCTGATTGATTTACTTATTTCTTATGAATTCATGACTATATTATTATTGATTTGCACTTAAACGACTCTGACTTAAAGCAGATCTTTTTTTCATATTATTACCTAATAGTTGTTGGATATGATTCAGTTGATATTTTGGAGATAAAATAATGGCGCTATTTGTCATTAATATATATTATTAACATTATAGAATGATGCTTGTTTTTTCCTGTAGTTTCAATTGTGATTATTCGGTCATGATTGATTCTTAGGAGGTCGATGATTAAATGCATTTCAATTCTTCAAATGCAATTAAGTGTGAAAAAACCGAGTAAAATTCATGTATTTCCTGTTTATTTTCATATTAAAGGAATGAATTGTTTGAATTGGATTATTCTTTGTTGTCCAAATTATGGGATTTGGTGTTATCTGTATTACCTTTCATATTATTATGCTTAAGTTCTTATCATTTGCATATATAGTTTCAATATATCTTTTATAAGACGACACTAATATAGTATTACATTTTCATTTAATTATTTAATGTTTCATCAAGTTTAACTCATGAGTTTCTCCCAGAAAAGTTTATTTGTTTAAGTGGTGTTACTATTGCATATTGTTATTGTTAGCACCAAAATTGGTCACTAACCTCGTTGAGAAAGATTGTGTAGAGAGATTAATGAAGAAGATGAATTAGAACTGAAAAATAGTGTAATTTAATGCCAAAAGAACAACAAAAACGAGAACACCATATTTATAGTGGTTCGGCGTAACTGCCTACGGCCACTTTGAGTTTTGATCTTTATTTCTTTCACAAGTAGTTGAATACAGATACAATCCATATATTAATGACTTGAATACAAGTTTGAACTGAAAATAATCAGTCTTGAAAGTGGCAGAGTCTCCCCATTGTTCTCCCGAAAAAAGGTCTACTATAACTACAAATGGACAGGTTGAAGCTGTGAACAAAATCATAGAGTCTGTACTGAAGAGAGGTTTGAAAAACTCCTCAAGTGGCTGATTGCAACCCTTATTTCACAGAAAATACAAACAAGGAATCGCGATTGAATTGCAATTAAACTAGATGGAGTTGGCGACGACTTATGAGCATATAAAACGCATCCGAGAGCCAATGGCAAGAACATGTACCCGAACATGCATGTGTACATCCGAAAAAATTCGACTTCTTGAAATCAACAGAAATTGAATTCTCACTAAGGGTTATTAAGAGAAGACTAGATCAGATTGTCGAAGCTTATTAGCTCTGCAGAATTAGACACGGATGGCCACTGATGAACTACAACCCTGGATTTATAATATTGGGAATCGACCAAGCATCACGATGACCAAAGAAGGATATAACACCTTGGGAGGATAAATTGAAGGATAATGACTATTCAAGAAACATGGTGGATTTTTTTCTGAAGACAAGGAATACTCGCTGATTCAAAGCGTGTTGTGTTGCTTCACACGACACACTTTGGGGGGCAAGTGTTAACCGGCACCTTGGCCCGGCTACAAGACGACAGTTGAAGAGATTATCGTTAGCACTAGACAAGGTTCTGACCAAGAAGAGCCTGAGGATATACAGGTTTGATGCAGTCGACATGTTTTGGCATTTAGGTACGGTTCGGCAAGAATAGACCAACTAGCTTGAGATCGCCCTATATGGGCCAAGTCACCTTGGCCTTGAGCCCGTGAAGGAAGTCCAACCCATCTTCTTCTATAAATAGAAGGGCAGGGGAATAATGAAATGGACCTTTTTTCGGGAGAACAATGGGGAGACTCTGCCACTTTCAAGACTGATTATTTTCAGTTCAAACTTGTATTCAAGTCATTAATATATGGATTGTATCTGTATTCAACTACTTATGAAAGAAATAAAGATCAAAACTCAAAGTGGACGTAGGCAGTTACGCCGAACCACTATAAATCTGGTGTTCTCGTTTTTGTTGTTCTTTCGGCATTGAATTACACTATTTTTCAGTTCTAATTCATCTTCTTCATTAATCTCTCTACACAATCTTTCTCAACGAGGTTAGTGACCAATTTTGGTGCTAACAGTTATTAATGAGCCCTTTGAAATATAAGCATACAGAAACTTTCTTCATTTACTTTGATGTTCTTACTATTCATTCATGATTCAAAATGTGCTAATAAATGTTCATACTACCTTTTGTATCAAAAATATAATATTACGATGTAAAGAGTTATGGAAAATATATTTACCAAATAAATATCTTCATGGAAGACCATCACTTTTATGTGCTAATATATAGGAAATAGCTGAAAAACCTTATTCAACTTTCACGGTAATGATTAAAAATATAAGATTATTTTATTTCATTTTATCTGTATAAATTTATTTATCAGCGTTAGGGATGGAATCCTAACATGGTTACTAGCTTATAAACAAAGATTTGAAATTCTCGATCATTCGTTGGGAATACAAATGAATATATAAGGTTATGTTACAAGAGTTCCATGCCTGACTTAGGTTAATAAAGCCTTCAAACTTTTCTATAACTAAAGCGAAAGACATGGAGGAAAGGAATTTTATGCATATCTTTTTTTAATCGGCTTTGTGCAAGCCTACTTCATCGGTTTTACATGCTTCATACAACTTACATAGGAACCAAGCTTAAGACTCTTCTAACATACTAAAACTCTTTCACTCCATTTATATATTCGGAGACTTAAATTTTTTTGGCCTTAACATTAGAAATTCAAAAACAATGTTCTTGGTTAAAAATTCCTCACGTTGATAAGTTGATTTTTTTTCCAACAATGTTGATGGAAGCTCTCTAATTTATCATGTATTTATTGCGGTACAAATGGATACTTTAGTATGAACCATGATCCTCTTATCCTAAGTTACTCCATAATTGGTTCTATAGGTTAACTAATTGTAATATCTTTTTTTTAATGCACGGTAGTTAAATACATGCATAATTTGAAAGAATATTTCTATATTATGGTGGTCCATGTAACTTAGATTTAATTATAAAAGATTAAGTCGTAATATGATTTTAATATATAAGGTGATACCATGATGGATGGTTTCAATAAAAGATATTAAAATCTGGGATTAATAATATCCCTCTTACCTTGCCTATTAATTAAATATGTTGACTTTCATAAGGTTTATATTAATTGTGTATATATATTAAAGGGTAGTTACTTTTCTGGTAACTAATATATATGCTGTACGTGCAAAAGAGGCAGTTATAAAAAAAAACTACTTCTGTTTTTCTTTTGTATATAAATAAATGAAAAGTGAAAGTCCAGACATAAGTTTTTCATTCATCAGAAAACAAAAGAAAGGAAAAGGCAAAGGAAGAAAATAATTGCATCAAAGGAATCCGCTGCAAGTTAATTAATTGAAGAGCATGGATCAAGGTTAGTAAATCTATATCTTGTTTTGGTATAATTTAGGGTTAAATTCAATTCAAGTCTAGATCCGAATTGGGACTGATTTCATAACACAGAAATCATAAAAGAAGAATTGCTAACAATTGGTATCGGAGCAATTTAGGCTTGATTGATTTACCGTAATTTTGTTTTTCGAATTGCCTGCATAAATTCGTGTATTGAGTCAATTGGATTTGCAGTCATTCATATGCCATAAATTGAATTCATTTTTTTTTGTTTTTCCTGGGTAACTGCCTGTTCTGTTCGAAACCGGTCGACCGCTTGAAAAACACCGGTCGACCGTTTTCAAACAGAGACCAAAACTGTCGACCGGTAATTTTCAAGTGGTCGACCGTTTTTATACTAAAAGATGAATAAACTATTTAATCCAATTGACATTTAATTCTGCATAGGGTATGACTTGTTAGTCACCAAAGTGGCCTAGTTGTATCTAAATTTAGACATTTAAAATAACAGTATTCAATTATTCATGATTAAAGCGATGCTAATAATGACATTAGAGTTTGATTGAATAATTGTTTTTATTAATTATGTTCTAGGAGATCACCCAAAGGTGGATCATTGAATATAGTTCGTAACACTAAAGTGGATTGATCACTGTGTACATAGGTTGAATAATATGTATATCCAAAGATAGCATTCTTATTTAACCATATGTGTTTTGATTAATTATTAAAGTATTTAAATTTAGCATCAATGGAAGTGCTTGCACTTAAGTATTGCCCAAAGGTTACTTGAATACATGCTTTATTGTTATATTTATTTTCAATATATATAAAGTTCTCAAAGCACTAAAAGATTAGTATGTATAAATGATTGCAGCTTCATCTAGTGTGTTTGCATCTGCTAACTCTGTCGTGAAGTTCAATGGGCTAAACTATGCTGATTGGTCTGAACAAATTCGGTTCACACTGGGTTGTATGGCTTTGGACCTTGCAATAATAATGGAAGAGCAACCAACCATTACAGATACTAGCTCTGAAACTGAGAAATCTCTTTATGAGAGGTGGGAGCGGTCTAACCGGTTGAGTTTGAACCTCATGAGAATGACTATGGCGGAAAGTGTTAAGCCATCTATGCCCAAGACAGAGAATGCAAGGGAATTCATTCATAAGATTAAGGAGTGTTCCCAATCGGATTTGGCTGACAAGTCAATGGTAGGCAGCCTTATGAGTCAGCTAACTACGAAGAAGTTTGACTGGTCTCAGCCTATTCATGATCATGTGACTCACATGTCGAATTTGGCAGCAAAGTTAAAGTCCTTAGGGATGGACGTAAATGAGACATTCTTGGTCCAATTCATCATTAACTCTCTTCCTCTTGAGTTTGGTCGGTTCCAAGTGAACTACAACACCATTAAAGATAAATGGAACTTTCAGGAATTAAAGGCCATGTTGATACAAGAGGAAGGGAGATTAAAAAAGATGAAGGATCAGTCTGTTCATCTTGTCGGTCATGATGGTGTCAGCAGCAGTAAATGGAAGCCAGGTAAAAAGGACAAGAAGAAGGATAAGGCCCCAAAAGGCCCTGACAGCAACATCCGAAAGGAATTGAAGTGTTTCTTTTTCCATAAATCGGGACACTTCAAGAAGTAATGTCCGAAAAGGAAGGCATGGTTTGAAAAGAAAGGTATGTATTATAGTTATGTTTGTTTTGAATCAAACCTTATGGAAGTGCCTAATAATACTTGGTGGTTAGATTCTGGTGCAACTACTCATGTGTCTCATGTAAAACAGGGATTCAGTTCGATCCAGCCCATAAGAGAAACTGAGCAGTACTTGTTCATGGGGAACAGGATGAAGGCACGAATAGAAGGCATAGGGACTTATAGTTTGATTTTAGACACTGGTTGTCGAATAGATCTTGAAGGATGTCTCTATGTACTTGAGTGTGCTAGGAATCTTGTTTCTATTAGTAGGTTGGATAATTTAGGTTTCTGTGTTAGTTTTGGACATGGTGTATTTTCATTGTACAAACATAATTATTTTTATGGTAGTGGTACTTTGATTGATTCACTTTATAGGTTCAATCTTGATATTAAATTTTCTGAATCCTTGTTTCATGTTGAAAGTCAAGGCATTAAACGTAGTGCATCTAGTGAAAATTCTGCTTACTTGTGGCATCAAAGAGTTGGTCATATTTCCAAGGAAAGACTAATGAGGTTGGTGAAAAGTGAAATCCTTCCTCAATTGGATTTTAGTGACTTAAATGTGTGTATAGATTGCATTAAAGGAAAGCAGACTAAACACACAGTAAAGAAACCCGCCACAAGAAGCACTCAGCTTCTTGAGTTAATACACACCGATATATGTAGTCCTTTTGACGTTCCTTCTTGGAGCGGTGAAAAATACTTCATCACTTTTATTGATGATTACTCACGTTATGGATATGTATATCTGCTGCATGAAAAGTCTCAATCTGTGGATGTCTTTGAGATATTCATAAATGAGGTGGAAAGACAGTTAGATAGAAAAGTAAAGGTTGTGAGATCTGATAGAGGTGGTGAATTTTATGGTAAATATAATAAAAGTGGACAATGTCCAGGTCCATTTGCAATGCTCCTCGAAAGTAGAGGTATTTGTGCACAATATACAATGCCTGGTACACCTCAACAAAATGGTGTAGTGGAGAGGCGGAACCGTACATTAATGGAAATGGTTAGGAGCATGTTAAGTAATTGTTCATTGCCCTCTTCGTTGTGGTTATATGCATTAAAGACTGCTACGTATTTACTTAACCGGGTTCCAAGTAAGGCAGTTTCTAAGACTCCTTATGAACTGTGGACGGGAAGGAAACCTAGTTTAAGGCATCTACGTGTTTGGGGTTGTCCAGCAGAAGTGAGGCTATATAATCCACATGAAAAGAAACTTGATCCAAGGACAGTCAGTGGTTTCTTCATTGGCTACCCTGAAAAATCAAAGGGGTATGTGTTTTATTGTCCTAACCATAGTACGAGAATTGTTGAGACAGGCAATGCTAGGTTCATAGAAAATGGTCAATCTAGTGGGAGTGGTGAATCACGAAAGGTGGATATTCAAGAGATTCAGGTTGAAGTTCCTTCACCTGTCATTCCACCTAAAGTTGTTGTACCAGTTGTTGTATCACAGTCACATGACGTATTGGAACAACAAAATGATGTCCAAATACCATAAGATGACATTATAGTGGATGAACCGGTCATAATTCAAGAAGAGATTAATGAACCACAAGAACAGTTAAGGAGGTCTGTAAGGGAAAGAAGATCTGCTATTCCAGATGATTATGTGGTTTATAATGTTGGAAATGAATGTGACTTAAGCATTGATGAAGATCCAGTCTCATTTAGTAAGGCCATGGAAAGTGACAATTCCGATAAATGGTTGATTGCCATGAAAGAAGAAATTAAGTCTATGGGTGACAACAAAGTCTGGGACCTAGTTGAGTTGCCTAAGGGTTGTAAGACAGTTGGGTCCAAGTGGGTCTTTAAGACGAAAAGGGACTCAAAGGGCAACATTGAAAGATATAAGGCCAGACTTGTTGCTAAGGGCTTCACCCAAAAGGATGGCATTGACTATAAGGAGACCTTCGCTCCAGTTTCAAAGAAGGACTCCTTGCGGATTGTTTTGGCTTTGGTGGCTCATTATGATTTAGAGCTTCACCAGATGGATGTGAAAACCGCCTTTCTGAATGGTGAATTAGAGGAGGAAGTATATATGGATCAACCTGAAGGGTTCTTGGCCACAGGAAATGAACAGATGGTGTGTAAACTTAGGAAGTCAATATATGGACTTAAACAAGCTTCCAGACAGTGGTATTTAAAGTTTAATGATACTATCATGTCATATGGTTTTGTAGAGATTGCCGTTGACCGGTGTATCTACATAAAAGTTAGTGGGAGCAGATTTGTAATTTTGGTCCTATATGTTGATGATATTTTGCTTGCTGCAAATAATCTAGGGATGTTACATGATGTAAAGAAGTATCTCTCTAAGAATTTTGAAATGAAAGATATGGGTGAGGCATCCTATGTGATTGGAATTGAAATCATTCGAAATAGATCACAAGGATTGTTAGGATTGTCTCAGAAAAGTTATATAAGTAAGATCTTAGAGAAATATAGAATGGACAAATGCTCCGCAGGAATAGTTCCAATACAGAAAGGGGACAAGTTCAGTAAAATGCAATGTCCTAAAAATGAGTTGGAGCGAAAGGAAATGGAAAGAATCCCGTATGCATCAGTGGTTGGGAGTTTGAACTACGTTCAAACTTGTACTCGACCTGATATAAACTTTGCTGTTGGAATGTTGGGTCGATATCAAAGTAATCCAGGAATGGATCACTGGAAAGCTGCTAAGAAGGTCCTTAGGTACTTGCAAGGCACCAAGGAGCACATGCTTACATATAGGAGATCTGAGCATCTAGAGGTCATTGGATATTCAGATTCGGATTATGCCGGATGTTTGGATAGTAGAAAATCTACATTTGGTTATGTGTTTCTAATAGCTGAAGGGGCAGTTTCATGGAAAAGTGGAAAGCAGTCTGTCATTGCTACTTCCACTATGGAGGCAGAATTTGTGGCATGCTTTGAGGCCACTATTCATGCATTGTGGATGCGGAATTTTATCTCAGGACTTGGAATTGTCGATAGTATATCCAGGCCGTTGAGAATTTATTGTGATAATTCCGCAGCCGTCTTCTTCTCTAAGAACGACAAGTACTCTAAGGGTGCTAAACACATGGAGTTAAAGTACTTATCAGTGAAGGAGGAAGTGCAGAAACAGAGAGTGTTCTTTGAGCATATTAGAACGGATGTCATGGTAGCGGATCCGTTGACTAAAGGACTACCTCCCAAGGCGTTCATTGGCCATGTCGAGCGTATGGGAGTTATGGATAAAGCCTTGCTATTTTGATTACAGTTGCTCATAATATAGACACTTAGAATTCGCTTATAGTTGTGTTTTTGCTTTATTGAACATGTTATCATTATTGTTTATGTATACACTTATGGTTGTTTGATGACATGTGTTTCTTGAGACTTATGGTATTGCTCAAACCTTAAAGAAATTTAAAGTTGGGATTGGTTTGTGATACATGGAAGAAATCTTGTCGCTCAATGACTTGTGACCGCCATGATCCAATTAGTTCTAACTTAATTAAAGTAAATGAGTTTATGTTGGACTTGATATAAGAGTGCATGCTTAAAGTATATATGTTAAGTCATCAAATCGTCACATGGACCAAGTGGGAGAATGAAAGAATATTTCTATATTATGGTGGTCCATGTAACTTAGATTTAATTATAAAAGATTAAGTCGTAATATGATTTTAATATATAAGGTGATACCATGATGGATGGTTTCAATAAAAGATATTAAAATCTGGGATTAATAATATCCCTCTTACCTTGCCTATTAATTAAATATGTTGACTTTCATAAGGTTTATATTAATTGTGTATATATATTAAAGGGTAGTTACTTTTCTGGTAACTAATATATATGCTGTACGTGCAAAAGAGGCAGTTATATAAAAAAAACTACTTCTGTTTTTCTTTTGTATATAAATAAATGAAAAGTGAAAGTCCAGACATAAGTTTTTCATTCATCAGAAAACAAAAGAAAGGAAAAGGCAAAGGAAGAAAATAATTGCATCAAAGGAATCTGCTGCAAGTTAATTAATTGAAGAGCATGGATCAAGGTTAGTAAATCTATGTCTTGTTTTGGTATAATTTAGGGTTAAATTCAATTCAAGTCTAGATCCGAATTGGGACTGATTTCATAACACAGAAATCATAAAAGAAGAATTGCTAACATAATTAACTATACTTGCCTATAGTGTATAGTAGTAGGATAATTTTGTAAAATAATCACAAGTACATGGCTTAATTTAGTCCACTTATACTCAACTTACATGTACATTATTTATTATTACAAGATACCTTAAACTTATAAACATCTCACATCATTCATGAATGCTTTTTACTGGAAAATCAAGAATGAAAGTACCTAATATACTAAATCTTATATTGTTATGGTTATTATTTATAGGGTAAAGCATTTCATATGTACATTTGTTTCTTTAATATACTGTCATGTCCTTAAAAAATGCACCCAAGGTGCTAAAGTGTATATCTGCCCTACCACGAGCAAGATATTTATAAACGTTCTGAACATAAGTCAGTAATTTATGTTAGTTAGGGAATAATGAATATAAGATGGTAAGTCAACTAAACTAATGTTAGTTCAAAAGTGAGTTTTGTTTTGTTAAGAAATTGATCATGCTCAATTTTACAATGTCTGATTTATGCAGTGGAGTCATTTACATAACTTTTATATATACAAATTAAGATTGAGGAAGAAATCAAATGATGGAGATTCTAGATCATTAGAAGGTATAGAAGCAAGACTTCTATTCGATATGACTTTATGTCTACCAAGACGCAAAGAGAGTGGATTGGTAAAGAAGTAGGTAGAAGAATTTCTTGAACCTTCTAAGCAGGCATGTCATTACATTAATGTTTTCCTTTGATGTAGTATATTGTTTGTAACCTCTTATTACATTAATGCTTTCTCTCTAAACTATTTTGTTAGATGTCTCAATGTGCAACGTAACATTTCCTTTTTCGATGATCAAATATACGCTTACAATAAGATCTTTGAGATTGGTTGTTATATCTGTTAATCAAATTATTTTTCATCTATAAGCAAGACATCTACTAGAGCCTGTAAATACAGTTCTAGTAAAACATATAATAGGTTTTTTTTAGCATTTGTAAAAATGTTCTGCAGATAATAGATTTCTAAATCATGATTGCTTCTTCGGCAAGACATCTACTAGAGTCGGTAGATACAGTTCTAGCAAAACATATAACAATTTTTTTTTGCATTAGTACAGAAGTTCTACAAATAATGTTCTTTTTATTGTTTTAGTACCGAACAATATAAAAGTATGAATTTGCATTGATTGCTTCTTTTCTAATTTGATGTTTGAAAAGATTAGTATGCATGTGATGTTGTGATATTCTAACTTTATATGATATTGTGCACTTAAATGACGCTGTTTTGAATCACTATGCTAATGTTGTCGACATGGCTGTAGCTTTCGGCACTCTACCTCATCCATAGTCTATGCCTGAAGTGCATGTTACCCAAAATCGTACATTTCCTAAGCATTCACATTCTTGTGTTGTGTATTCTCTACTTCAATTATTCCTACTGCTCATCCAACACAGGGATTGAATGCTTTAACTGATCATGTTTGCACGTTCATTCGGTGTATAATAGTTCATCACAAGATCAACCTACTGTTCAACTTATAGATTATGTAGCTCCTGTCAAGTTACTACCTAATACACAGAAATTTTTTCTCATGCACATGCTCATACCACTTCTTGCCATGTCCAAGGTTTAATGCAAATTTTCATATGCTATTGTGCTTTTTGTTGATCGTGCTATGCCTCAATCAAAAGCTTTCAATTCAGTACCTTCCATTGCTATGATTTGCTAGTTCTCACCTGAATATACTTATCCTTTCCCGACTGCCAATGCCTGGAATTATGCTGCTGCTTCTTCGTTCAGTTCATCTGTAATGCACTGTCAGAGTCTTCTGATGCTCAATCTACATCTATGTCCCTAGCCACTCAGCCACATTTCTGAAGGAAGCTTAACATGCTATGTTGGCTTTGGAAAATCATTTTGAGAGTGCTCATGCTCACCCTTTACCTGCATTTGCTTAATTGTTGCATGATGTTCATAATTTCCAATCAGTTGCTGATGCAGCCCCATATATTATTGCTAGCGTTGCACAAGCTCATAATTCTGAAGCTTTACAGAAGCTTACCCTCTTCATGCCAACTTGATGCAAATGTGGATAATTTTGTAATTCCAGAACCTCTATAAGTAGGTGATATACTTTTTTATATTGCTTTAAAAAGTCATTCTTAATAACCAAGTTATGATGTGTGAGATATAACTTAAGATGTTTGTTCTGTCATTGCCATAACTAAGCTATAGTTTTGAATGTTTATGGTTGCTAATGTTTGGTTGCATAGGGAAGACTGTTCTTCCCCAATCCTGATTTAATAAAGAGGTTTGAGTTAAATGCTCCACTCAACAAGTATAATAGGTTCACACTTTGTATTCAAGATATGATTTTTGGTTATACAGATTATACATTTCTCGAATCTACCGCTTAGGGTTTATTTTGCACTTTTTTAGGCGTTTTGGTGTGCATGCTTGAGCATTCTACTCTATTTCTATCTACTGTATTTCTTTGACTTGAAAATTTTATATTATAGAGTGTTAATATGTTGTGTTCATATTATGTTTTGTCTTTTAACATATCTTGATCAATATTTACTTGCAGTTACTCTATAGTAACATAATGTTGCTCATGCCTCTCAAGGGTCAGACTTTTGACTAAGATCTATTTCAGTCTATCATATTTGACCCAACAACTTATGGGAATTACAAATTTATCCATAAACTATGATAAATTATGCTTAGTATCAGTAATTGTCATTATACTGATACTAATCATAGTTTACCACAGTTTATGGATAAATTTTGTAATTCTCATAAGTTGTTGGGTCAAATATGATGGACTCAAATAGCTCTTAGCCAAAAGTCAGACCATTGAGAGGCATATATATGTATGTGTGTGCGCACACACGCACGCATACAAACACATGGGGCTAGCTATTGGAACATAAAATTAGACATAATTGATGATACAATAAATTCGAACCATTTGGTCTTATTATGTTCACACATAAGGTTAAAATCAAGGGGCAATCAAATGGTTGATTCATTGTTTCACCAATCGTGTCATTATTTTGTGTCCAAATAGATTTTCCATGTATGCGTGACACACACACAGAGTCAAGGATTCTGCTACACCTCATCAACACCCCTTTAGTTCGAAATCCAAATGAAAGTGCGTATGTTCTTACATAGGCTAAGATCATTTATAAAAAATTTGGTTTAATTTGAATAATCCTAACATGTTCAGACTCATGGTAAAAGTAAGCGTTTTAGCAATCAATATTCAACTTAAAATTTAAAGGAGTTTCAAAATGATCTCATTTTTTGTGGACATGGTGTTCATATAGTAGATTGAACATCTTTAAAGCCTCGTTTTATTTGGAATATTGTAGTTATAATTAATTTACATTCTTACAACAATGTTTGTAGTTCATAAAACTACAACCGTTTCTAGCTTACGCAGCAAATATTTACAATTTAAGAAATCACAAATGTTTTTCCTTTGGTCAAAACTAAAAATGTGAATGTTTTGTTATAACCGATTTTTAAGAAGGGATGAAAGTATATTTTGATACTTGAAATGATGTTATATACAAACGGCTAAATCGACTACAGTAACAAATCACCAATACACACACATGATATTTTCATATATAATTTATTACCAATCAACATTATTCTACCGATTAAGCTACTTTATTTTAAAAATTTATGTTCCTACGAATAGTTCTTGCTAATATGGTTATAAAGACCTCCCGTGTGCGTAACACGGGCTACACACTAGTCAATAAATCATGCCAAGGAAACATTTTAATACACAAATTAGTTGAATAAAAATTACACCCGGCCCCAAACTATTTTATTAATCGGTACTTAATATGGTAGTATAAAATTAATTTTCTTTTTTAGAAAATTAGTACTGTATTAACAACTTAGAGTTTAATACAAATGTATAGGTTATAGGTACCCAAATAAATCATCTCATACGAAAGCTTATACTAATATGAGACAATATAGAAACATTATACAGGTATGTTATTCGTATTCTTTACAATAGTTAACATTAATAAATGTAATACTTCGAAGGGTAATTCTATTTCCACCCTGTTTTTGGCCTTTGCCACCCCATCAAATTTTAAAAAATTCAATAGACATTTTTACCCTTATTGTAATTAGTCTGAAATGTTTCTATTTGTCCATATCCTTTCACTTTTCCTCCTTTTCTTCCACCATCGATAATTCTTTTCCACTGTCCAAAAATGGATGAGGATTTCAGTATATTTTTTGAGAGGATGATTAACTGGTAGAAGAAACAATGATTTTGAAGAAGAAAACATGATCGATTCTCAGTATATGTATTTTTTTGCTTGGGCGATGTTTTTTAAATACTGTACATATGTTTTCATAGGTTTATTCGTCGTAGCTAGAATATGATATAACTAAGTTCACATCTGATAGAGTAAGGGGTATGCCCTAGAGGCAATTATGCAATATGTTACATATATATAACACATTGACTAATCTTGTCTGAAATAAAGGTGTTTTCTTTCTATTATATTCTTAATATAATGTATTATATTAATCAATTAATTTAGTCAAAAGAATATTTAATAGAAAATCCATAAATATTATGTTCTGTGATAGTAGTTACAAAGTGTTGTAATTGTGAGCAATTTCTCACAGTGGAAATAAATATACCATTTTAAATGTTCCTAGCCAAGATGCAATGATACTGGATATCGATGATCCGTTGAGACTAGAGTTCGTAACGCTCCCTAAATATTGGGCAACGTATTACTCATCTAGGGGTTACGTACTGACAGTTACTGGATAACTATGAAACGACTCACTTGATAGTCTTCTGCTGGTCAATAGCTAAGTTCAAATAGAAAATATCGATGTGATTGTCAGTTCTTTCAACTTGAGAATACCGTGGATTTTCAATATGAAAGCTCCGCTTTGATTATAGTCAAATCATGGCATGACATCCATTGAGTGACTGTAGTTGGGTCGAGTGGAAGTATTGGAAGTGAAGCTGTAATATCCCGTAAAATGAACCACAAATAAATGAAATAAAATTTAATAAAATATAGTAAGGTAGAATATGAAAATTTTATAAAATTTATAATTAGACCACATAAGTTATTCCATTGCATTCGTGGCAAAATTATAATTTGTTTCCATATATAATATGCTGAAAACGAAGCTCAAACGAAGAAGATATAAGCATTTCAAGTTCAAATTTAAATTAATTAAGTTTGAATTCAAATTCAAATGAGAATTTAAATTTTGGGTATGAATTTAAAAATTAGCTTGGGGGCTAAGTAAACGTTTCAATTAACGTTTAACATTAAGAATAAATAGGGTAAAAAATTAATCAAAATCAAAATGCAATGGAAATGAAACAATATTGCCCAAAATAAGGCGGAGCAGTCGACTTACATGGGTCAACCGATCGGCCGTAGCAGTCGACCAGTTGAGCTTAGGCGGTCGACCGTCTCCTGATGGTGGCATCTGGGGTTTTGCGTTTTTTAACGCTCCATATTTTGCTGTTTCTCTTCCAAGTTGATCCTACAGTTCTAGTGCGTTTCAACCCCTATAAATAGAATCCTATCCTCTTCACTTTTGTTCGTATTATTTTGGAGAATACAATGAAAATATGTCATTTTTATCTCTCTAAATTAGATTCAGAAACTCATAGAAAATTCAGGTAAGAATTCATTCTCTTTTCTAATTATTTCTTCTTCTTCCTCCAATCTATTCTTCTTTTGTTCTTTCTCCAATTGGTCCGAGTCTAATAAAAATATATACATCTTCCACATCGTTTTAATATCAAAAGAGAGAGATTTTGGAGGAGATTGAAAGGTGTGCAAATCCAGGAAAGTGAAGCTAAGGCTTTTCTGTGAGTGGAAACCTTAGCATTTCTTTTTCAATAAGTGTTTGGTGTATCTCTATGGTTTTGAATACGCCTTAGGGATTTTTGGATTGCGATAATACGATATGTAAAATCCTTCAAAATTCTTTTTTATTTCAAAATGTCAATTCTATGTTGAGATTCTCAATTTTTTGCATTAATTCGATGGAATTTGTTTTGTCTATGCAATTTTTGATAATTTCATAGTCTATTCCACTTCTCTTCTTCTTTGATTCAATTTATGATTCTTCAATGAAATAAGGGGATTAGATTATAGATTTTATTTGTAGTTTACACCACTTATTCCACACAAGTTTCCTTCTTATCTATTTCTTGGTAAAAGAGGAGTTGAATAGAATATGGAACTTAGATTGCAATTCCTATTATTTAGGATATTCCATTGAATTGGTGTAATAAGAGTTTCTATTTTATTTACAAGTCTGTTATTGCAGTTTTGGTTATGGATATATATTCCCTATTTTGGATTAGAATCCCTTATTCTGTTATATTGAAATCTTAGGAATTTGAAGAAAAAGGACTAGTAATAGTATTTGGTTGCAGAATTGACATTTAACGCTAGTTTAGGACGTAAAATTCATGCTTTTAGAATTTCTTAGGCACGAATATTAATTTTTATCTATTAGCGTAATTAATATATAATTATTGCGTATATGGCATGGTTAATTAAGTATTAATTTTCATTTATTTCCCCCATTACGAATGTAATTGATTGTTAGGAGAAAATAAGAGGAAACTCTTATATAACTTAATTATTATTGTAAGGTGTAATAAGGAATTCCTATAAAGCATTATTTATGACCGGTGAGATGAGTATTATTCTATATATGGAGTGTACTTAATTTATGGCTAAGTCATAAAGATGCAAGATCAATAGAGTTATATGATAGAAATCTGCTCTTCACTTTGAGGCTTCCACCAGTTGTGTACACTTCCTATTGATATGAGATATCCTTATGACAAATATTTATAATAACGAGAGGTTAGTCCTAAATTTGGTAGGAGAAATCTGCCCAGCTAATCTGGCTATCTGTTCCTATGAATAGTCGAACTAATGAGACGTCATTACGAGTATGGGCTATAGTACGAGGGGCCTGCTTCGGGTTCTTGAGGTATTAAGTCGTTGTTTGAGGGCCCGCCTCTTTTCCCCAAATGAAGTATTAAATGGCCCAGGGGACACGTTATGTGGTATCTCTATAGGGGTCCGATTCTAGATAAGGTATTAAGTGACTGATTGAAGGTCCACCTTTCCAAATAAAGAAGTATTAAGTGACTTGAGAGTCCATATGATACCAACTAGATAGTACCATTGAGGAGCACGCCTTGGGAATATGTATTAAACGATGCAGTCTACCTTTATTAAGGTATTAAACTACTAGATTCTGCCTATTCTTCAATAAATGGATTTAAGTGGCTTGGTTACTATCTCTTGCATCGCTAGTTAGTTATAACGTGGGATTTGGGTATGGGATTTTAATACCCGCTTCTTTCCTTAAAAATAAGTATTAAATGATTTTAGTGGTTTTATGTTCGTAGACATATTCATATTTTGAAATATACCGCCCAAGTACTAAAAAGGTAAGATTTGAGGTTTTTATTTACCAGACATTTGTTGTTCTAACTCACTCCTCATTACAACACAGGTTAAAGGATGTTGATGGCGAAGATGATGCTTAGAGACAGAGATGGTTTGCTTGTGGTAATATTTATCATTTTCACTTGCTTTTATGTGTACCCATGTATCTTGACTATTGTTGTAGCAGGTTTATGATACGATTCGATGGTACTTTGTATTTTAACATATTTATGATTTTGAAATAAACGGGTACACTTTGCTATTATATTTTATTCCATCCGCTGTGAGTTCCGAAAGTTTAGTTATGGCTATATACTGTTTTTTTAGTTCTACCAACAGCTTACCTAAGTTTCGATAGGCCTTTTCTAGGTCAAAATTTAGGCCAATTTGGGGTGGGTTGTTACATTTGTTATTAGAATCTAGGTTAACCGATCAACGGGGAAAAAATACACATATGATTGATGTAGTTGTTATTTTGAAAAGATTTTTCGATATTCTTACTATATATCTATGTTTATATATATATACCCTTTTTTTGAACATACGCATATACACTAGGCAATTCTTTTCTTTCAGCATATAAATACTATCTTAGGAAATAATAACTAAATATTCAACCTACAGATTGTCGATTTGGCCGAGAATCAATCTTCTTTCAGACAAGGAACCCTACCCAAGACCACCCATTTGTGGAATGCCCAAATGGTGTAGACAATATCTTAGGACTATTGAGCAAATTCCTATTCATCAAGCTGCACCAGTAGCACCTGCTGCCTCGCTTGTTGATGCAGCACCCAGGAAGGATATTCTCTTCACGGAGGAAGCTTTGGATTGGTGTAACTTTGTGACTAATGAGCATCCTGGAAGGATATTCTCTTTGGATGAATTCAAAGACAGATTTGAGATGAGATTCATGTCTAGAGCAGAGATTAGCTTACAAATGAAAAGGTTCATTC
Source organism: Allium fistulosum (assembly GCA_030737815.1). Classification (NCBI taxonomy): domain Eukaryota; kingdom Viridiplantae; phylum Streptophyta; class Magnoliopsida; order Asparagales; family Amaryllidaceae; genus Allium; species Allium fistulosum. The sequence continues at coordinate 224,986,968 of CM060904.1, forward strand.
AGTTGAGACAAGGAGGTTTTACTCTCAAGGAGTATACAGCTAAGTTTACTGAATTGGCTAAATTTGGGATGAGCCTAATAAGCACACCTATGAAAAAGGCCATGAAGTTCGTGAAGGGTCTAAATTCCCCATTAACAGAAACGTTGTTGACCCAAATCCCTCGCATATAAGATGTTGGTGGAAATGGCAATGCTGCACGTGACCAATACGGAGGATAATGAAGTAGAAAAGACCCAAAAGAAAGGAGGGTCAAAGAAGGGAAGCTTTTGGGCCAATAAGAAGTCAAAGGGGAAGTTTAAGAAGGATGACAAGGTGTGTTAGAGATGCCATAAGAAGGGTTATGAAACCAAAGATTATAGGGTGAATTTGATGAAGGAAGCCTTTAAACGGAAGTGCTTTAATTACCATGAGGAAAAGCACTACAAGATTCAGTGTCCTAAGATGGGCAAGGAAGGATCAAGCAGACATTCCTTTGTTATTGAAGCTGTCCCTATTGCTATCAAACCACCAAGAGACCAAGGGAAAGTAGCTCTAGAAGGTATAACTCTTATTTTTGGGGTTACTATTTGTACCCTTTTTGATTCTAGGGCATCACATTCCTTCATATCTAGGAATTTAGTAAATTTCTTAAACCTTCAAAATCAGATGGTCAATAGCCCAATAGAGGTTTCCATTCCCACTAAGGGTTCGGCCCATCTTTTTCTTATTTCCAAAGACCTAGTGTTAGACATACGCGAGGTTGATTTCATATGCAATGCGCATGTTTTAAATTTTGCTGGGTATGGACTTATCTTGAGTATGAATTGGTTGTCATATTATAAAGCCATTCTTGATTGTGATAAGAGGGTTGTATGACTAAGGAGTTATGGAAGTCGTGACCTAGAAGTTATTTATACACCCAAGGATTTGGTTGAGTTAAGCCATTTATACTCACTAAGTCAATCTATTATCGGAGAACGATCATCTATATCCATAGTTTGGGAATTTCTTGACATCATCGAGGAGGTCTCGGATCTCCTACCCCATAAGGAGATTAAGCTACGAATCTATTTGGAGAAGGACACAAGGCCCATCGCCTTACCTTTGAGGCATACGGTCCCCAAAGAAAGAAGAGAATTGGATAAGAAAATCTTGGAGCTATTGAAGAAAGGATTCATCCATAGGAGTACCTGTTTGCACAAAAAATGGACAAACACCTCAAAGTTGTATGATTTAGTAGATCTTATGTTGTTCTTAGTGATTTGGGTGATTTATGCAAATATATGAAAAGCAGGGGCTAAACTGTAAAAAGACACGCAGATTTATAGTGGTTCAGCCAGAATGTGCCTACGTCCACTTTATATGTTATTTCTCTTCTCTTCTTTTGATTACAAGTACAAAGCTTTGATACAAGTAAAAGAAAGTTGTTTGAAAGTTCTCTCCGTGCTTGAGCTCTCAAACTTGTCCCCATTGCTGTACCCCTGCCCCTCTATTTATATAGTGAGGCTGGGGGTAGGGGTCTAGGACGTGTATAGTTGCTGATGGGCCTGGGCTGATGTGATCTGGCCTGGTACGTCTTGGTTCGTCATTGCTTGGTTCGGAGGTGGTTGGAGTGTAGGATGGACCGGTGGTGGGATGGTGAGGTTGGTCCGGTGTGGAGATGGTTCGGCAGGAGATGGTTCGGTGGGAGTTGGGAAGGTTGGTTCGGTTGGTTCGGCAGGAGGTGGTTCGGGTGAGGTCTGCCGAATGGTGCCTGCCGAATGGGGTTGAGCGAGGTCTGCCGAATGGGTCTGCCGAATGAAGCAAGTTTCTTGGTCTCGAGGTCTTCTGGGTGAGAACACGCCCAACATTTGCCCCCCAAAGTGGGGCATATTCTTGAATATGGCGTGCTTTGTTTTTGGTTGTTTATCCTAGGCACTCCCATTCGGTCTCAGAAACGAACCGGTGGTCCGGCTATCTTTCCTTTCCTCTATAAGTAGGGGCTCCGTACTCTTGTTGTTTCCTTACCGATCGAAAAGTGCCGAGCCAAACTCTCAACACCGAATCATTTACAGTGCCGAACTAGGCTGGTTTTGCCGGATCAGGTGAGGTTTCCCTTCCTCGCCGAATGACCACTAAGTTTTATACTACCGAATGGGTCTTTCGAAAATGCCGGATGGGCTGTGGTTTTTGGAGATGAGGATACCGAATGGGTTTTTGGTAGTGCCGAATGGGCCAGTACCGGATGAAACCGATGACTTTAAATGCCGAATGGGCATGAGAAACCACCGAATGGCCTTGATAATTTTGCATTTACTTTACCGAATGACAACGGGAGTTTGAGCACTTTGATTTCATGAGTGAAATTCCATATTATATACTTACTTGTTTACATCCTTTGTTCTAACATTATGCTTTTCCGGTGTTGTAGATAATGTCTCGCAAAGTAGAAACTCGATCAGACAAGAAGAAATCCGGGGGTGAAGGAGGTTCCTCTGCCGTGCCCCCAGCTCAGCCGAATCCCGAACGTCACGGACCAACCCCGAGATCATTAGTGGACGGGTACGGCCCTCAGGAAATTCTAAACTCCCCGCCCGACTGTTTTCCTAGTTCCCTCAAGGAGGAGCAGCTAGATGCCATCTCTCGTTCTTTTGGAATTGATAGGGCGCGAATGCTGTTGCCAGGGAGAGATGTTATGCCATACGACCCCCCTGAGGGGTACTTTGCGTACAGCAGATACCACTGCATGTGTGGTGCCATTCCGCCTCTTAATGTTTGGGTAGTCAGCTTCCTTACATATCTCAAGGTGGCCCCATTCCAGCTTCAACCCAACTCCTATGCTATCCTGGTTAGCCTCTTCGTCATTTTCCAAAGGAAGTATGGTCGTGCTCCTTCCAACCGGGAGATCCGGTACTTGTATAATTTGAGGGGCTATAAGAAGGGGTCCCCATACATTAGCTTGGAGTCAGCCGTGACCTTCAAACCGGTCTTGGATCTGTACTCTAAATTCAGCATGTTCAAGAAAGAGTGGTTCTTTGTTAGGGACGACTCCGTTTCAATCCGGCGTTTTACTTCTGGATGTAAGTTGATGCTTTTACTTATAATTTCTATTCCGATTGCGATGCTTCTTCTCATACTTTCTCATTTTTGCTAGCGACAGGTGGCTTTCCGGTTGTGGAGACTGACCGCCTGGTTCAGACGGCGGCTGAGGTAGAAGCTATTCTTGGGAAATATAGATCATCTGCCTTCTTGATCAGAAATGCGATTCTTCTGGAATATAACTTAATCCTCCCGCAGCAGTCAGTAGTTAAGCTGAGGGAGACGGCGGAGGAGAGGGCGGCTGCTCAGACCAAAGAAGGTGTTTCGGTGGAGAGTAGTAAGAGGAAACCTTTCACAAAACCTCCAGCTGTCGGAGGTAAGAAACTCAAGAAGTCGGATGGTCCCTCCCCCAGCAATTGTCCACTTACCCGGGAGGAGGAAGACATAGAGGAGGAAAGAGGCGAGGGCGGAGATGGTCGGGATGGTGACAAAGGTGGCGATGGCATCGGGGCCCTACTTCCTGGGCAAGCGGGCGAGATTCAGGAGTGGACGGATGATGCGTTCCACCAGGCTTTTGAGGGGTTGGATGAAGATCTGGCTTTGGTAGAGAAGACCGGGAAGGCGGACAAAGCCGGGACTGGTGCAAGTGAGTCTTCTCCGACCATTCCAGCCAAGGTGGCTCCGACGACTCAAGGTGAACTCTTGACTCCTGCATGCTTCATTAATGATAGGGACTTAGGAATATTTTATGACCCGCTCCCGTCCTGGAACGAAATCCAGGACTTATTGCAGTATCCCACTCCTCCCCAGGGTTTGTACAACCACAGCTGTGTTTCTTTTCCTTTTTTTTAACTTGTAATTTACCGCGTTTCTCGAATCATATAGTGATGTAAGTTTGTGACACTTGTTCTTTATATCAGGAGCAGGCAAGACGTCCAAAGCCTCAGACCTTCGACACAGGCTTGAGCAATATAAGCTTTCCAAAACTTCTGCTAAGCCGAAGCCCTCGACCCAACGCTCCGGGGATGTAGTCGGCTACCGTCCTCTTCTTGGGGTCATCGAAGAGGGTATTCAGCAGAGGAAGAGGAGTCATCCTTTATCCGAAACTTCGCCCGGTCCTCAGCTTCCGGCTCAGCCTCTTCATGATATCACTGAAGAGGGTAGCGAGTTCGCACCCTCTCCGCACCCGTCCAGAAACCCTTCCGTCACTCATATCGACCGTCCTGACTTGGCTCGTAATCCATTTGCGGGTCATCCTGATCTGGATCCAAGTTCCCACGACATTACCTTTGATGAGGTTACTGGTGAGCACCTTCTTCCCCGCAATCCCATGGTACGGGTGCTTGATGAAGCTAAGTCCTTAGATCTTGATCTACTTACCACTCGGATAGTTACCATGGGAGATGAGGCCAAGGCTAATATTGATCGGGTGGCGGAGGAGACTAAAAAGCTGATGGGGCATCATGCCCGGCTGGTTAAGGCCGGAGAGGAGATTGGGAGCGCCAATATCCGACTTCGATTGGTGGTTTCGGATCAGGCCAAACAGCTTGCGGATCAGGCTATTTAGATTTCTCAGCATGAGGCTGCTACTGGGCGACTAAGGAAAACCATGGAAGAGGCCAGTCGGGCCGAATTGCGGAAAATGGAAGCTACTTGCAAAGAACGGATTGACATGGCTATTGCCACGGTGGATGAGGTTCGGAAAGCGGATCTCGAGCAGGTGGAGGAATTGTCCGGGAAACTTGAGGCTGCAGAGCTTGCTCAAGCCAAGTTGAGGGAGGAGATGGAGGCAATGCGGGGATCCCTTCTGGTTGACTGTTCGAGATACCGATTGGAGAGAGATGCCGCCGTTGGGAGGTTGTCGGCTTCCGAGGCCCGGATGAGGGAGTTTGAGGAGAATGAGGGGATGATGGACGAAATGCTCCAGGATATGTACTTCCGTACCTGGAAGCAGGGCAACCTGTCCTGGATGGATGATTATCCCAGGGTCATGGCTAAGATTTATCTCCGGGCTCTGGAGGAGGCTAAGGCTGATGCAGATAAAGAGGGTGGAACGGTCTTCAGTATGGATGTGGTCACTGCCCAGTTTACCAAGGAGGAGAAAGTGGCGGTAAAGGAGGGTATGCGGCTGCTTGCTGTTGAGGAGGCAGGTGTGCAGGTAGAGGATGACGACCAGGATGGTCAAGAAGCAGGTGCTGGTAAGTCTTCCTTTCTAGTCTTTCCGTTAACTTGGTTACTTATCGCTAATGAATTCTTTTTACGACCGGACAGGTGGGCAACAGAGCAAGGACAAGACTCCGACGCAACCGGTTCCCTGATTAGACCTGGAAAATTCTTTTTGTAGACTTGACATGGTTGTATACGTTAGTCTTAAGACAGTAGAGTAACTTCTAAGTTGTAATTCTTGCTACTTGTAACAATCAACATTATTCTTGACGTGTAATTTTTTAACTTAAGCTGATTTTGTCGTTTCTTGAATATTTGTTGCTATTTCGACATATCGTATGAGAAATGTAGCTATGTATATTCTTGTAATTAAATTGTGTTTGATGTTAGACTCTGGTTCTAAACCATAATTTTATGACTTGCAATATTAGCGTGTGGTGTGAACAAATTATAGTCATGTATTTGTACATAAAAGAAGAAAATACCGCCTTTCATGTTTTAATCGTAGATGGCAGTCTTGAATATCTTGTAGGACCGAGCATGGAATGTAGTCGAATGTCCTGCCACTGTGAGTCCCTACACCCATTGGCGAGTATCTCCTACTCTGTATCATGTACTTTAGGGATTGTTATAGGGGATAGGAAAAAAAAGCTTTTTAAGTAAAATTGAAATACGTGAAATAGTAAAACTTCCAATCACGGAAGGCCTTCGATGTGCTTAAGTTCGTGGCAAACGGGTTTTGTAGTCACTTTCCCTAGCTGTGGGTCTTGGAGACATTTGTCACCCATTTTACGCCTCCGCGGGGAGTTAATTCTTTTTTACCACAGCCGCACTTAAGACACATCGGAGCCGAGATCGCGCACAGTAACTACCCGGGCCATTATGGCCCGTAATCGTGGGTATTATTCGATTTACTGTGGCCGGCTAGCGTGGGTGCCGATCGTCAACTGTGAACTGCCCCTGGCTGGCCACACCTTATGTTGGGGCTTATAGTCGGTTCACAGTTGCCGGCGAGCCTAACGCCGTAATGAGCTGCCTCGGCTATAGTCGGCCTTCTCGGTGGCTTATAATCGGCTCATTACAGTTGGCTTTAAGGGCCGTCGCGAGCAATGAGTTAACCCGCAGCAGAGGGATGCTGGAGCGAAAGTGTCTCATTGGCGAGGGCATAGATTCGCATAGTACCTGTTGGGTCTTGTCCACGTGAAGTTGCATTGTGGAGTGCTTTGAATAGAAATGCTATATACTCAGGATTTTGTTCAACAGAAAAGGATAAAGTTAACAAGCAGCCAAGATACAAAGGAACAAGTTAAAAAAGAGACAAGGTTTTTTTAAAGTGGTTCGGCACGAAAATGCCTACGTCCACTGATTCTCTTTGTTAATTCACTTCATATGGGCAATACAAGTTAAGAAAAGTATCGACGGAGGTGTTGGATGTTCCATGCCCTCTGGAACACCTCTCCGTCCACTGTTGACAAAATATAGGCTCCGTTGTGGAGATCTTTATGAATTACATATGGTCCATCCCAGATTGGGTCTAGTGCTCCGGGGCGAGGGAAGATTCGCTTGACGACAAGATCCCCTTCCTGCAAGGTACGATGCTTGACTTTGGAGTTGTATTGTGCTGCCACTTTTTGCTTGTGGGCTGCTGTTTTGAGGATTGCATCGTTTCTTCTCTCCTCGATTAGATCCAAAGACATGTGAAGGAGTTCTTCGTTCTCTTCTGGGTTATAGTGGATCCGACGATGGGAAGGCACAATAGTTTCAACTGGGAGCATAGCCTCCGATCCGTATGCCAAAGAGAAAGGAGTGTGCCCTGTCGATGTTCTGAAAGATGTGCGATAGGCCCATAGTGCCGTAGGAAGTTCATCCACCCAAGCGCCCTTTGACTTTTCGAGCTTCTTTTTGATTAGAGTTTTCAGAATTTTGTTGACTGCTTCGACTTGTCCGTTTGCCTGGGGATATGCTACGGATGAGAAGCTTTTATGAATTCTGTGTTCTTGGCACCGGTTGGCGAATTCCTCGCTGTCAAATTGAAGTCCATTGTCTGATATGATTTTGAGTGGGACTCCGTACCTGCATAGAACATTTTTGATCAAGAAGTTAATAACTTTTGCTGAAGATACTTTATTTAGAGGTTCCGCTTCCACCCATTTGGTGAAATAATCAACTGCCACTATAGCATATTTGGCCCCGCCTCGGCCCATTGGTAGCTCGCCGATTAAGTCAATTCCCTATATCGCGAAGGGCCAAGGGCTGGTCATCTGAGTAATCTCGGTTGTTGGTAGCCGAGGGATCTTAGCAAATTTTTGGCATCTGTCACACTTCTTGACGAAATCTAAGGCGTCCTTGCTTAAGGTGGGCCAGAAATATCCGTATCGGAGTATCTTTTTTGCTAATGTTTGCCCTCCGGTGTGATCTCCACAGCTCCCCTGATGGATGTTGGATAAGATTTCCTTGGCTTCCCTTCCGGCGACACACCTTAATAATGGGTTAGAGAAACCGCGCCGATAGAGGATGTCTTCTTGTATTGTATAGCGGGACGCTTTCCTCAAGATTTTCTTGACTTCATTACGCCCGTTGGGTAGTGTGCCACTTTGTAGGTAGTCTCGGATGGGAGTCATCCAAGTTGCTTCTTCGGCTGCGGCTATCAGATTCACTTGCTCAAAACTTGGGACCGTTTGCTTTGAGATGGTTACTGCCCCGAAGATGGCGATGTCTCTCATACTCGCTTGCTTTGCCAATTCGTCGGCCTCTTGGTTCTCTTCCCGAGGGATGTGTTTGACTAAGTACTGATCCAATCGGCTGAGAAGCAACTTGGTCTTCTTTAGATATGCTATGAGTCGTTCCTCTCGAGCTTGGAATTCTCCTAGTATTTGATTAACAATAAGTTGAGAATCGCTGTGAAGACACAAAGAATTGGCTCCGATTTCTATGGCAATTTCTAGTCCAGCTATCACTGCTTCATATTCTGCATCGTTGTTGGTGGCAGCGAACTCCAACCTTATAGCATAGTGCAGTTTATTTCCCCTGGGAGTGATTATTACCACACCTGCCCCCGAGCCTTGTTCGTTAGATGCACCATCCACAAAGAGATTCCACTTGATATCTTCTGTTATTTCCAGTTGCTCCTTATCCTCGTTGGTAGTGAACTCTGCAATGAAATCAGCCATGGCTTGTCCCTTGATGGCGGTGCGAGGGTGATAGGTGATATCATATTGACTCAGCTCAATACACCATTTAAGTAGTCGCCCGGAAGTGTCGGGACGATGGAGTACCTGCCTCAGTGGTTGATCGGTCAGAACTTTGATGGAATGGGATTGGAAGTAGTGACGTAGTTTTCGTGAAGTGATTAGTAAACAGTATGCTAACTTTTCAAGTTTAGGATATCTGACTTCTGCCCCAGTAAACCTTTTACTGACGAAGTAAACTGGTCGTTGCGTGCGGTTGTCTTCCCTTACCAAGGCAGCGCTTAAAGCGTGAGATGACACAGCAAGGTATAGGTATAATTCTTCGCCTTTGCTTGGGGTTGAGAGTACCGGTGGTTTCTGGAGGTGTTCGATTAGGTTAAGGAAAGCGGTTAAACATTCGTCCGTCCATTCGAACTTTCCTTTATCTTTCTTTAGAGCTTCGAAAAAGGGGACGCACTTGTCCGTTGCTTTGGAGATGAATCGGCTTAGGGCGGCCACTTTTCCATTTAGGCTTTGCATCTCCTTTCGGGTGGAAGGTATCTTGATGTCCCTTAATGCTCGGACTTGTTCAGGGTTTGCTTCAATCCCTCGGGCATGGATGATGAACCCTAAGAATTTTCCCGATGACACTCCGAAGGAGCACTTTAGTGGATTCAACTTCATTCCATACTATCGAAGTACCTGGAACATTTCGCCTAGGTAGCTTACGTGATCTTTGGCTCTTCGTGATTTCACCAGCATGTCGTCCACATATACTTCCATAGTTTGTCCTATTAGCCCTGCAAACATCTTGTTGACGAGGCGCTGGTAGGTGGCTCCTGCATTTTTAAGTCCGAAGGGCATCACTTTGTAGCAGTATAAACCCCGGTCGGTGATGAAACTAGTGTGGTCTTGGTCGGGAGCATGCATAGGAATTTGGTTATATCCTGAGTATGCATCCATAAAAGATAGGAGTTCGTGCCCGGCTGTGCTGTCTACAAGTTGGTCGATTCTGGGAAGCGGGAAGCAATCCTTTGGGCAGGCGTCGTTTAGGTTGGAGAAGTCAATGCAGGTCCGCCACTTCCCATTAGCCTTCTTTACTAGTACCGGGTTGGCGATCCATTCTGGGTAAACAGCTTCTCGTATGAAGTCATTGGCGAGTAGATTCTTTACTTCTTCATCGAGGGCTGCTGATCGCTCTGCCCCCATACTTCTCTTTTTTTGCTTTACAGGTGCCTTGGTAGGATCAATGTTTAATACGTGGCATGCTATGTCGGGGGAGATTCCGGTCATGTCAGCGTGTGACCAAGCGAATACATCCAGGTTGTGGCGGAGGAAATCAATGAGTTGTTCCTTCAATTCAGCTTTCAGCTGGGACCCAATTTTCAGTAGCCTACTTGAGTCATGCTTGTCTACAGATATAAACTCCATAGCCTCTGCAGGCTCGGCGGTGGCCTCCTCCTCTTTGTCCCTAGGGTCTAATTCATTGAAAGGGTCGCTGGTGTATCGAAGAGGAGGGGCTTTCTTTAGTTGCTATGCTTCAAGGCTTTTTGTGTAGAGGGCAATCTCTTCACCTTTCCCTTTATCTTTCCTGTGGTTGTTGCGAAGTTCGGTTACATAGCAGTCTCGTGCAATATCCTGGTCTCCTTCCACTTCCCCTACCCCATTGTCTGTTGGAAATTTCATTTTCAGGCACCATGGGGCTAGGACAATCTGGAAGTCAAATAAGGCTGGTCTTCCTAGGAAGGCGTTGTAGGCCGAATGGTTTTCTATCAGCACAAACGTCTGTTTCCTTACAACGGAGCGGGGATGGCTTCCAATCTCAACAAAGAGGTCCAGCTGCCCGATGGGCATCTTCGCATCTCCAGTGAAACCGTGTAGTGGTTTATCGCAGGGAGATACATCCTTCATTGATAGCTTCATTTTGTCGAATGCGTGTTTGAACAGGATATTTACAGAGCTTCCAGTGTCTACCAAGATTCGGTAAACTTCGGCGGGACCGAGTCGAGCAGAGATAACCATGGGATCCATGTGAGGGTACTGTCTTCCTTCTAGGTCGCGTTTACTGAATGTGATGTCATCACTTTCTTTCCGCTTTGGGTGGCGCTCTTCTATAACCGTATTGACACAGTCTCTATTGTCTCTAAGCGACTTCCCATATCTTTCCATCTCTCTCCAACTTCTGTCTGCGATGTGCGGACCTCTTGAGATGGTATGGACCACTATCTTCTCTTGACTAGAGCTGCTAGCGTTGCGGTTTCCTCTGTCGGTCCCTGGTGAGGGTAGCCTTGGGTTTTCATTGGCAGGAGCTGGAGTCCTGTCTTGACTTTTTACATAACGTTCCAGTTTCTTCCTTCTGATGTGTTCCTCAATCAGATCTCGGAGATGATGGCATTCGTTGGTATCATGTCCGTGAGATTCGTGGAAGCGGCAGAATTTTCCAGATTTCTGTGCGTTATTTGATTCTTTCTTGTATGGTGGGCGTTTGTATCTAACTTCGCCTTGGGTGGCAAGGAAGATATTTTCGACGGTCTCGTTCAAAGGGGTGTAAGTGTCGAATCTTGGTCCTGGCCGATATAGGCGCTTTTCTACCTTCTTGCCCCCAGCATTGTCTCTGGAATCATTTCTTCGAACGTCCCTTGCCACAGCAGGGGCGTTGCCATGGGTCGTCTTACTTTGCTGTCCTGACTGCCCCTCAATGGCAGCATCCTCAAGCCTCATGTATTTCCCGGCTTCATGGAAGAAATCGGGTAAAGTAGCTGGTTTTTCTTTTGTCAATCTTCTAGCAAATTTAGTGTCCGGATGTACCCCACTGCAGAGGGCCATTAGGATAAGCTTTTCATCGGCATCTTGAACTGCGGCTGCTGCGGCGTTGAATCTGGTTAGGTATTGCTGCAGCTTTTCTCCAGGTTTCTGTTTGACGCTGGATAAGGAATAAGCGTCCTTAGGTTGCTCCACATGAATGCGGAACTGACTGATAAATTTTTCTTTCAACATTTCCCATGAGCTGATGGATCCTTGGGGTAGATGACAGAACCAGGAGGTAGCAAGATCTGCTAAGAAGAGCGGAAAGCATTTGCACAGTACTCCCTCTGTTGCTCCACTCATGAGCATATGCTGTGTGTACCTCTGTAAGTGTACAACGGGATCGGAGGTTCCTTTGTAAGGTTCCATTGTTGGCATTTTCCATTCTCGGGGGGTGATAGCAATTTCGATATTGCGGGCGAAAGGACTGGTTACCCTAGCGCCTATCCCTCGATCTCTTTGCTCCCGTTGGACACACTCTCTGAATAAGCGTGCCATCCTTTCATCAGAACTTGGAGTAGATAGAAATGAGTTTGTTTCTGTTCTGTGGGATTGATTCCGTCCAGACGACCTGTAGGGATGGTATCGTCTATCATTCCTTATATTTTCCAGGGGCTGCCTTTGATCTTCTGGGAGCGCGCTTGGGTCAGCTACAGTTGGCCCTTGCCTTGACCTCCCCCTGTCGGGTTCTGATCTAAGCACTTCCTCGAGTCCAACTTCGGGTTGAACTCTAGCTCGGCCCCGTTCACTGGTGTTTCTGTGGTTAGGCAGCATGACAGGCTCAGCTACAGTTGACCTTCGCCCGGTACCTTCCCTGTTGGGTTCGGTACCAAATGTTTCCTCAGGCCTAACTTCGGGCTATGCTCGGTCTCGGCTCCTACCACGGCTACTTCTGCCGTTAGCTCCTTCGAAGAGGGAAGATCTTTGCTGTCTCTGAGATCCTCCAGACTGGGACTCGCCCCATGATTCAGTGTTGCGGTTGGATTCTTCAGCGTCCCTCAAGCGTGACATGAGATGGTCCACCAAGGCTTCCTGCTGGGACGTGAAGCGGTTAGTTACTTCAACAACAACTCTGTCCAAATCTGCCCTAGTAATTGCTGCAGGCTGTTCTGTGGCAGGAGTGGTTGGGTTAGCCTGTCCTTCATTTGTTACCGTTGCTGGAGGAGGACGATTTACTTGATTCGCGACAGCTGGATCAGGAAGACTGCTGGATGCGATGTTTTTTCCTTTGTTAACATCTTTTCTCTGTTTGGGAGGCATGTTTTCCAAGTGGCGGACGATGCTGTTAGGAAAACTTGCTAAGTAGATGAAGCTGAAGCTTCGAGCTTCTAGCTCTCAGTGAAAGCACCAAAAATGTTTGCACAAAAAATGGACAAACACCTCAAAGTTGTATGATTTAGTAGATCTTATGTTGTTCTTAGTGATTTGGGTGATTTATGCAAATATATGAAAAGCAGGGGCTAAACTGTAAAATGACACGCAGATTTATAGTGGTTCAGCCAGAATGTGCCTACGTCCACTTTATATGTTATTTCTCTTCTCTTCTTTTGATTACAAGTACAAAGCTTTGATACAAGTAAAAGAAAGTTGTTTGAAAGTTCTCTCCGTGCTTGAGCTCTCAAACTTGTCCCCATTGCTGTACCCCTGCCCCTCTATTTATATAGTGAGGCTGGGGGTAGGAGTCTAGGACGTGTATAGTTGCTGATGGGCCTGGGCTGATGTGATCTGGCCTGGTACGTCTTGGTTCGTCATTGCTTGGTTCGGAGGTGGTTGGAGTGTAGGATGGACCGGTAGTTGATTGGACCGGTGGTGGGATGGTGAGGTTGGTCCGGTGTGGAGATGGTTCGGCAGGAGGTGGTTCGGTGGGAGTTGGGAAGGTTGGTTCGGTTGGTTCGGCAGGAGGTGGTTCGGGTGAGGTCTGCCGAATGGTGCCTGCCGAATGGGGTTGAGCGAGGTCTGCCGAATGGTGCCTGCCGAATGGGTCTGCCGAATGAAGCAAGTTTCTTGGTCTCGAGGTCTTCTGGGTGAGAACACGCCCAACAGTACCTCTCAATGGGGAGCCCCTATTATTTTTGCCACTAAGGCAGACGGTTCTCTCAGACTTTGCATCGATTATAGGGAATCGAACAAGTTGACAAGGAAGAATATGTACCCTTTATCTAGGATTGACAACTTGTTCGACCAATTTGTAGGAGCTAGGATCTTTTCTTAGTTAGACCTAGCAATGGGATTCCAACAGTTAAGGATAACAAAGGAGAGCAAGTCAGAGACTGAATTTTGCACTATATAATAGGCTTTATGAGTGGGAATTAATTCCTTTTGGATTGAAGAATACCCCAGCATACTTTGTAGGTTTGATGAGTAGAGTATTTAGGGGACAACTTAATAAATTCATCGTGGTGTTTGTTGATAATATCTTAGTTTTCAAAGGCAATAAGCAGCACGAGGACCACCTTAAGAAGATATTAGAGACTTTGAGGTGGAACCATCTCAAGGCCAAATTTTCTAAATGTCATTTTGGAAGAATGAAGTTAGATTTATTGAGCATATTGTTTCGGAGTAAGGATTGGTTGTAGACCCCGCTAAAGTGAAAGCAATCCAAGGATGGAAGACCCCTAAGAGTGCATTAGTGGTTAGAAGTTTCCTAAGGTTGGTAGGCTATTATAGAAAGTTCGTCAAGAAGTTTGCACCAATAGTAGCCTCCTTAACCCAATAGACTAAGAAGAACCTAGTTTTTTCTTAGGATAAAAGATGCACTAGGGCATTTGAGAAACTTAAGGAGTCATTGACTAGTGCACCTGTGCTCACCATTCCCGATGGAACCAAACCATTCTCGGTTTTTACAAATGCTTGTGGCATAAGGATTAGAAGCAGTTTTAATGCAAGAAAGGAAAGTAGTTGCTTACACTAGTAGACAGCTAAAAGATCACAAGAAGAGGTATCCAGTGCATGACTTGGAGTTGGCAGCTATTGATGTGGAGACATTATCTCTTGGGAGAAAGGTTTGAGTTATTCACTGATCATAAATCACTCAAATACCTATTTTCCCAAAAAGATTTGAATCTTAGGAAGTAAAGATGTATGGAGTATATAACATCGTTTGACTTTAATATCAGTATACCCCTGGAAAAGGGAACGTGGTCGCCGACACCCTTAGTTCGAAGGCATGCTACCCTAGGTGATATATATGAATGGAGATAGTTGGAATTTCTCTCGAATTTTAACTCTAGTGTCATAGAACCTGTTCAAGGTTTTCTAACAGTGTTGGAGATTAGACCAGCCTTGATGGATCGTATAGAGCATGAGCAAGTAAGGATGAGAAGTTAGTAGAGATTTTGGAGAAATTAAAGAAAAGGGAGCATTTTCCTCATGCTATGAGGTATTCAATTGATGATAAGGGATGCTTGAGAAGATATGGATGCCTTTATGTTCCAATAATTGATGATTTGTTGAGAGAAGTGCTTATGGAATGTCACTACTCTACGATGACCATCCATCCCAGAGGAGATAGGATGTATAAAGACATGAAGCAGATCTTCTTTTGGAATGGAATAAAGAAGAGCGTGGTTGAGGTTGTTGCTAAGTGTTGACATGTCAGAGAGTTAAGCTGAGCAAGGAAAGCTTGGTGGATTATTATTACCTTTGGAAATTTTGACTTGGAAATGGGAACATACTTCAATGAATTTTATGGAAGGATTGCCTAGAAGTCAGAAGGGAAATGAGGCTATTTTAGTTGTTGTGGATAGACTCACAAGGATTGCTCATTTTGTTCCAATTAGGAGAAACATGAATGCCACCTCTCTTGCATAGATTTATGTTAAGGAGGTTGTTCGTTTGCGTGGAATTCCTGTGAGTATAGTCAATGATAGTGACCCTTTGTTTACTAGCAAATTTTGGAGGAGCTTACAGACAGCTCTGAGAACTTCTTTAACTCTTAGCACTGAATATCACCCATAAACCAACGGACAAACGTAGAGGGTGAATAGGATTTTGGAGGAGTTGTTGAGAGCTAGTGTCTTGGACTTCAGAGGACATTAGGAGCATCATCTACCTTGGGTTGAGTTTGCATATAATAATAGTTATCAAGCAACGATTGGTATGACCCATTTTGAAGCGCTTTACGTGTGGCCATGCAAATCGCGTAGTTGTTGGTGGGAAACCACCAATAAAGTATTATTGGGACCCGATTTGATCCGTGATACCATGAAAAAATTGAGTTGACTAGGCAAAGGATGAAGGCAGCATAAGATCCTCAGAAATATTATGCGGATAAAAGACGGAAAGAACTTGAGTTTGAGGTTAGAGATACGGTGTTTGTTAAAATCTTCCCTTTTAGGAAGGTTGTTAGATTTTGCAAACCCGGAAAATTTGCACCCAGATTTGTTGGAGCATGAAACTAGGAGACTTCGCAACAAAATAATTAGACAGGTCCGAGTACAGTGGGGGACAATCCAGTGGAATGCACTTGGGAGACCGAGGAGAAGATGAAGAACATCACACGTAGGTTTTCACTAGTAATTTCTATTAACTGGGTTTTTATACCAGCAGAATTCAATATGAGTTAAAGCATTTAGATTAAACCAGAAAGACTCGAAACTTGATGGGAAGGCCTAAAAATACAAGACAAATGACCCTAAGAAGTTTGGAACATTTTTATGCTAATATTTTGGATCGATACCGATTCAATCCAATTGGATCAGTATCGATCCGAAATATTGCTTTATTGGATCTCCAATCCACTTGTCTTACAATCCTATGTCTCTACTATGTTTATCTACCAAGTTTGATTACGTTCCAAGCATCCGAGTTCAAGAAGTAAAAACTTTTTCGATTCAAATTATAGATCAGTCAAACCCATATGTGAATCACCATCAAAGCAAGTCAACAAACTACAAAATCACATGAAGAGCTTCAAAACGAACCAAGAAAAACAACCAAATAACCGTGGCATCAAAAATGCTCAATTATTTGGATCGGTACTGATTTAAATAGTTAGTTCCTATGATCCCCAAATTTTCTAGGCTCTTTCTTCACACTAATTGCATGCTCCTGGTGTAGAAGCTCTTGCCCAAGTGCTCTCCAACTCCTATAAATACCATCCCATCTGCAACAGAAATGGGGGATCTTCTGGACTGGCTGCAACTCCGACACTATGATTCTTCACTCTTCTTCTCTCACATAACAGTTACAAAGGAGCAACTGAGATCCTCTGGTTGTCTCTAAGTACTTATGATTTAGATCTAACCTAGGTGGTTCAATTATATTGTAAACGAAATCAATCTTGTAATAGCAATCAGCTAATAAAAGTTATGAAGTGGCTGTAGGCTTCATTAACAGTCGAACCACTATAAAAATCTCTTATCTCTTTACTTTTTGCGCGATTTACTATTGCTTTTTCTATTTCGTTTTCCTTGATAAACAGGGCTGGTGTTTTCACACTTAACTCAGGGTATTTATCCATTTTTTGGGTTAACATTTTGGTGCTTTCATTAAGAAGAAAGTGAATTCAGGCATAGATCTAGTTTTTCTCTTTAGATCCGCCAGATCTAGAAACTAGATCCATCAAATCAGCTCTAGGAAGTTTGAAGCTTGCCATTTAAGATTAATGGCGAGAAGAAAGAGAACTACCTTCGAAATATCCATAGGAGCCATTATAGCTGGAGAAGAGACCAATCCTCAACAAGTTGGTGTTAACAACACTAATAATCTACTAACTGGAGCGAATTGTGCCGGGATCTTCTACTCAGCATGAAGTTTTCACTAAAGGCGAATTGAACAAGATGGTTGATGAAATCAACCAAAAAATGGAGAACATCCAAAAAGCTCTTATGGATAAATTAAATGCCCTCTTAACCTAGCAATCTCTAGCTGCTTTAAGAACCATGCCGGAGCTCACGACCGCCACGGAGTAGAAAACTCTTTCATTTCTGGCCTAAATAGAAGAAATGAAAGGCATAAGCAAAATGGAGTAGTGGGTGGTGCTGCAGGAATCACCATAGAAGGAAACACAACCACTCCACCATCTGCACTGCTAAAAACTTGAATCTAGGGGAGAAAACCTCACGAGAAGATATAGTAGTGGACCTTTCCGACTCCAAAGATGGTGAGAAACTTGACGATGACAAGTTGGAAGAAAATATTAATGCACTTAATACTAGCTGGGAGGTCCAAACTATCCCGACTGACCAACCACAAGCGAATGAAACTCCAATGTAGTGGCTCTCTCGAAGACAAGAGAGCCTAGGCTTCAGCGCATTATATAACCAAGATCGTTTGCAAAATCAAACACTTGGCATGGTCACTGCCAAGCTAACCTACAGACCACCAAACTTCAAAGTCATATATTGCGGATATGATCAAGTGCTTGATGGACGAGTAAGGATGGGAGAGATGATGAATGTGGATCCTCTCTAAGCCAGACTCCCTTCATTGATAACATTCTGAATGATCGGTACCCTGAAAAGTTTACTATGCCGACTATTCCATCTTATGATGAAATTAGAGATCCCAAACCTTACTTGTACAAGTACAATTGGTACATGGATGGAGCAAATGCTTCAAATGCTATCGATGTAGATGTTTTCCATTCTTATTAGAGGGAATTGCTTCTATGTGGTCCACCAGGCTCCCACCAAAATACGTCTCCACTTCCAATGAATTAGAAACAAAATTTCATGATCATTTTAGGCTTTATATGACACAACCAAAAGACGTGATGTCCTTATTTGGCCTATTCTACGGACAAAATGAATATTTGAAATCCTTCATGACTCGGTTCAACACCACAGTGACTGAAGTAAGTAACCCAAACGAAGATGTGGTCTTTATGGCCCTGGTCCACGCTATCCATCCTGACATTAAATTCGAAGAATGGATCAAAATGAAATAATCTACCACTAGGAAGGACTTTAACTGAAAGACAAGGTACTACTTGAGATTGGAAGAGGCAGAGGAGCTAGAAGGAAAACCTGCTAACAACCAACCAACGCTGGCCAGAGTGGTATGGTAGTTAACCAAGATACAAACCCCTCCGGGACCGCTGCAGGAAACACGGGGAAGGATGGGAACAAAAAAAGAAGAACTAGAATTCCAACAAGCGAAATGGAGGTAACAAGAGACATAAAGGCTTGAGGCCCGAAGACTACACCTCGCTCAATGATACTCCAGAAAACATTTACCCTGCGACATAAGGGATGGAGAAGTATAAGTGGCCACCTGAAAAGGAAGTGACCGATTAGCTAAAGCGTTCCGGAAAGTACTACCGCTTCCATGAAACACATGGTCACAACACAAATGAGTGCCATCACCCAAAGAACCCGATTAAAAGAGTTAATTCAGGAAAACAAGCTTTAGTAGTATTTGAGGAAACCACAAAATCCTGACCACCCTGCTGCACCCGAAGCACCTAGAGAACGAGGAAACTAAGCTGGAACTAGTGAAGAGGGATCCAGACGACCGACCAAAGATTCATCATTATAATGATATTTGGAGGACCTTATCCATGCAGAAGAGTTGAGGAGAAATAGTGCAATATATAAGCTCATTGAAACATGTTCCAAAAGATTCGTACTTCACGATTGAAGAAGGAACACCTGCTAAGCAGCAGAGAACCCTGAATGATGACATAGTATTCCAGAATCGAGACACTGAAGGAATAGAAGCTCCAAGCCTCAAACCCGTGATGGTGATGGTAGGGACCAGACTAGCCATAGTCTGACGAGTATTGGTGGATAGTGGCAGCTCTATCAGTTCCTGTTCAGACACACATTTGATCAAATGCAGATAGGTATGAAAGATGTATCCGCTTGTCGAATAAAGATCCAAGGATTCACCGATGAACCTAAGAAACATCTTGGAACAATTAATTTTCTTGTAGAACTTGAGGAAGGCAACTGAAGAGTTGTCCTCATCCAGACCTTTGTGATCGTAGATGAAATATCCACCTACAATGCTTTCTTGGGTCGACTTGCTTTAGCAGACTTCATGATTGCCTATACTCAATGGTTTCTAACTATGAAATTTCTAACGGAGAATGGATTTGGGGTGATAAAAGGAAACCAAAGTTGTCGCTAGAGAATGCTACATTACAAAACTGCGCGAATCTAGACGAAAAGAAAAGGGAAGAATATGGGGAGAACTCTCCTCATTTGTGAACCTACCGCATAGCAACTACAAACCCGCCCTTGGCTTGGGGACCATACCCGATTCGACAAGGCTTTGGACCCTAGAAAGAAGAAATCATGGGAGGATCGGGCAGCACTGGCTTAATTAACGATGTCCTAGTCGATACGGATGACCCAACTCAGGTCCTAAAAAATTGGGTCACATCTTGGAAGCAAGATGCGACATGAACTAATTAAACTTCTTTGTCCCAACCTAGAAATATTTTCTTAGACGCATTCTGATATGTGCGGGTTGTCATCAAAGATTGCATGTTACGTACTCAAGATCGATCCAAAGCATACACCAGTGAAGCAAAAGAGGCACAGCTAGGACTCAAACGGTCCAAAGCACTAAGAGAAGAACTTGCTAGGCTGATGGCGAATGGCTTTATCTGCGATGCAACCTATCCCAAATGGGTATCCAACTTGGACTTGGTCAAGAAATCCAATGGGAAATGACGAACTTGTATCGACTACTTAGACTAAACAAAGCCTGCCCAAAGGAAAGCTTTCCATTGCCTAGAATCAGCCAGCTTGTGGTCGGAAAATCAAGATAGGAATTGCTATCATTCATGGATGCTTACTCAAGATACAACTAGATTATGATGTACGAACTAAATCAGGTTAACGCCAGTTTTATCATCGATCTAGGATTATACTGCTACAAAGTTGGGCAACTTACCAACGGTTGGTGAAAGCCATTTCAAACATCGGATCGGGAAGACTATGGAAGTCCATGTAGATGACATGTTAGTTAAATTGCGCATATCCGCAAATCGGTTGGACAACCTCACCGAAATATTGGAGATACTCCGTAAGTAAAGAATGAAACTCAATCCACTCACTTCGGGGTAGTCTCTCTATAAAGTTCCTAGGATTTATTGTAAGTGCTAGAGGCATCGAAGCTAATCTCGAATAAATTATCGCCTTATAGGAAGTCAGGGCCCTAAGGATTAAAAAAGAGTTACAAAGCTTGAATGGAAAAGGTGTAGTGCTAAGCCGGTTCATCTCAAAAGTAATCGACAAATGTATAGCATTCTTTGATGCACTAAAGAAGGGAAAGAAGAACTTCGAGAATCAGGCTTGCCAGGCTGCCTTCGAAGAACTACTACGACATATGGAGACTTCGCCAATCCTATCTAAGCCGGTAGATGGAGAAGATTATTATCTACTTAGCAGTCTCTCCACATGCATTGTGTTCCGCTCATACGAGATGAAGCTAGGATCTAGCGACCCGTATATTACAACAGTAAACGGTTCACTGGACTGAGAAGTACTATTTGAATTTGGAAAAACTAGCATATTGCCCCTTGATTGCATCTAGAAAGTTACGACCATAGATCCAGTCACATCCGATCAAAGTACCAACAGATCAACCCTTGAAGCAGGTGTTGTACTACCACAAGACCTCTGGACGGCTTATTGAATGGAACATCAAATTGAGTCAATACGAAATCACTTACCATCCTCATAGGGCGATCAATGGGCAGGCTCTGGAAGACTTCATTATCGAGTTACAATATGAGATAGTGAAGAAGAAATTATTCCGAAAGTGGAGGCACACTGAAAGTTATTCGTTGACTGTGCATGTAACAACTTTTGCTCGGGGGCAGAAGTCGTGCTCGAAACTCCTAAAGGAAGATCCGTTTGCTATGCTTAACGCCTGGAATTCCCTACAACAAACAATGAAGTAGAATATGAAGCATTGATAGCCGAGCTGAAAATCGTGAAGGAAATAAGGATAAAGTCTATACATATCTATAGCGACTCTCAACTAGTCGTCTATCAGGTGAGAGGCAAATATCAAGCCCGTGGAGAGAACCTCGCTCCGTATCTATCTAAAGTGTAGGAACCACTGAACGACATCGAGCGTTATGAAAGTGACTGCTATGCTGTTGGATCGAAATGGCCAACAGTTGTAAACAATGTAAATGTAGTGGCGATGCGATATAAACTAAGTTATCTACTGAAGCGGAATATGAGTATAAAAATAAATAGTAAAGTAAATGACACCAGGGATTTTTATACTGGTTTGAACTCCCATTCTATGTCCAGTCCCAGAATCCTTTTGGAATTAAAACTAGCAGCCCTCACTTAACCCAGAGGAACATGTATTACACCGCTTGAGAAACAGAACAGGACTTTGACCGCCTGAGCAACAGAACAGGACTTTGACCGCCTAAGCAACAGAACATGACTTTCTTACAAAACTGGATTTAACTTGACTTTGTGTGTTCTGAATAACACGGATTTGTCACTTGTAGTACACCCTTCCTATAATCTTATCCTCAAGTATGATGTGTATGATTGTGTGTATATGAAGAATAGGAAGTTTCAAATTGCTTGAAAGATATGAAATTGAGATCGTAAGCAATAAATATATGAAAGCAAGAAAGCAATAGATTCGAAGAATATAATTCAAGTTAAAGCAAGAGAGAAAAGTAATTGAAGTTATTTTATCATTAGAACACAAGCATATATATAGTATATAAGGAGCTGCAACTGCTGGTGAAGAGTTCTCAATGAATAGAAATGGTTGCAACTCTTCGCGAGGAAAAAGGCTATTAAAAAAGGAAGTGTCTTTTCAAAAAAATGACAGTTACAAACAGTTCAGTTGACTGGTATAGAAGCTTAAGTCAACTGAATTCAAAAACATGCATGTGCATTCAAAAGTGCATAGATTCAGTCGACTAATTGAATGTATTCAGTCGACTAAATTCTGTTGTTAAACAAAAACTACCATAGCTCATTTGGTTAGAGCACTAGCCTTCTAAACTAGTGACCCGGGTTTGAGCCCCGCTCCATGCATTTTTTGAAAACTTGATTTTGATTAAAATATGCATGAAAGTTTATTTGAATGTGAATGGTGATTCTTGAGGAAAGATTTTAACAAAGCACTAAACTAGACTCTATATACATATTTGGTGACTCTTGTTAAAAAACTATACGAACCATACTTTGATTCATTGAGTCCGGATGTTGTCGTAGTCGTAGATTTGTGAATTGTTGTTTCATGTCAGCAATCAAAACCTATGATCCAACATTCTCCTCTTTTTTGATGATGACAACTCCATTTGCTACGGACGATTCTTCGACAAGCTTTGTTGTCTTATCTCTTCCCCTGAATATATTCCTGTAATTGTGCTATAGATTTCTCCTCCTGAATCTATGCTATATATTCCTGTAAATAATTAATCTTTTCTTCCCCTTAATATGTGCTTGCATTGTTTATTCCTGCAAATAGTGTTAGAGAAATATCTTTCTCCTCTTTTGTCATTGACAAATAGGAGAGTTTATATGATGACATAAATTATATTCCACATAAGTGTTAACGTAGAACAATATAGAACAAAATAACTACTACTTATAATGTAAGGTATCAAAAAAAACATTTAAAGCATGCGATACCTAAGGTTCTTATAATTTCTTAATTTTTAGGAAACCATACCCATTTGGGTGTGGTTGAACCTTTATAGATATAATTTTCATTACAAATCACATTCTTAAAATAGTTGCTAATATAAAGTTGTTTATCATGATCAATCATATTAGCTGGAATCCATATCATAATACTATTAGTCATTAGCTTAGTACTTGAAAAATAATTTCTACCATTTCTAAAAAAAGTATTACTATAATTGTAAGTGGTTTTAGAACTATCTTTGTTACAAGTACTATCATTAAAATTTTTATACAAGAATGCATATCTAGTACTATTTTTACTTTTAGCTTGTTTATAGCCTAAACCGCTTTTATCATTGTGAGCTTTAGAATTTGTAACTAAGGAAGATAAGTTATCTTTACCTTTGTTAAAATTTATGATTTTTGTATTTAATCTTTCAAAATTTGCCTTAGAATCACAAACTTCTTTTTGCGAAATATTATTATTAACTTTTAAAATCTCACATTCTTTAGATAATTCTAAATTCTTTTTAATTAAAGCTTCATTCTCTTTTTCAAGAGACAAAATTAAAGAACTAGAATTGTTTAAAGAATTTTCCAAAAATGTATTTTTATTTTTCAAAACATTGATTTCCTCCAAAAGATTAGTGTTTTTCTCTTCTAACTGCTCATTTTCTTTTTGTAGGAAACCTTTTTGTAAAACAAGTTCTTCTACGGTATTTTCAAAACATTTAGTTTGTTTTATTAAAAATTTATTTTCCTCTTTTAAATTGAAATTTTCTTTCTCACAAACTTTTAACTCAGCTAAAGCAATTCTATTAACTTTATTCAAAGTTTTACAATCTTTTAATAATTCATCATGTGCTAACAAAAGGTCTTTATATAAAGAATCTAAGCATACCGATTGTGATCTGAGTTTAGCCATGAAGCATTTGCTTGTTTGCTCCTTTGATTCTTCTTTATCGCTCTTCCTCTTCCTATTGCCTTGACTAGATCTCTTTATGGCCATTTATTCTAGGATGTTGTTACGATCTCTAGAATCCCAGGCTCTGATACCAAATGAAAGTGATTGCTATGCTATAGGATCGAAATGGCCAACAATTGTAAACAATGTAAATGTATTGGCAGTGCGATATAAACTAAGTTATCTACTGATGTAGAATATGAGTATAAAAATAAATAGTAAAGTAAATGACACCAGGGATTTTTATACTGGTTCGAACTCTCGTTCTACGTCCAGTCCCAGACTCCTTCTGGAATTAAAACTAGCAGCCCTCACTTAACCCGGAGGAACATGTATTACACTGCCTGAGAAACCGAACAGGACTTTGACCGCCTGAGCAACAGAACAGGATTTTGACCGCCTAAGCAACAGAACAGGACTTTGACCGCCTGAGCAACAGAATAGCACTTTCTTACAAAACTGGATTTAACTTGACTTTGTGTGTTCTGAATAACACGGATTTGTCACTTGTAGTACACCCTTCCTATAATCTTATCCTCAAGTATGATGTGTATGATTGTGTGTATATGAAGAATAGGAAGTTTCAAATTGCTTGAAAGATATGAAATTGAGATCATCAGCAATAAATATATGAAAGCAAGAAAGCAATAGATTCGGAGAATATAATTCAAGTTAGAGCATGGAAGAAAAGTAATTGAAGTTATTTGATCATTATAAACACAAGCATATATATAGTAGATAAGGAGTTGCAACTGCTGGTGAAGAGTTCTCAATGAATACCAATGGCTGCAACTCTTCGCGAGGAAGAAGGCTATTCAAAAAGGAAGTGTCTTTTCAAAAAAATGACAGTTACAAATAGTTCAGTCGACTAGTATAGAAGCTTCAGTCGACTGAATTCAAAAACATGCATGTGCATTCAAAAGTGCACAGATTCAGTCGACTGAATTCTGTTGCTAAACAAAAACTACCATAGCTCATTTAGTTAGAGCACTAGCCTTCTAAACTACCGACCCGGGTTCGAGCCCTGCTCCATGCATTTTTTGAAAACTTGATTTTGATTAAAATATGCATGCAAGTTTATTTGAATGTGAATGATGATTCTTGAGGAAAGATTTTAACAAAGCACTAAACTAGACTCTATATACCTATTTGATGACTCATGTTAAAAAACTATATGAACCATACTTTGAGTCGTTGAGTACGGATGTTGTCGTAGTCGTAGATTCGTGAATTAATGTTTCATGTCAGCAATCAAAACCTATGACCCAACACGTTACATCATAACTCATATTCCAAGGGAACAAAACAAGTAGGCAGACTATCTAGCTAAACTGGACAGTTTTGGAGAAGCTCAGTCAATGGGACTGGTCCCAGTTGAAACTCTGACTGCTCCAAGCATAGACGAGATGGATATCGGCTAGATTTCTGAAATGACCAAAGAACCTGAAACATGGATGAGACCAATGAAGGACTATCTACTTAGAGGAACATTCCCTCCATAAGAATCAATGGAAAAAGCTCCTTCGAAAGGGCACCACAGTTTGTAATACAAGATGGAATACTTTAACGAAGGGGATTGCCTACCCACTTGCTCAAATGTGTGATGAATGGCGAGGCTCGAAAGATCCTCAGGGAAGTTCGTGAAGGCAACTGCGGATTTCACACCGAAGGACAAACCTTTGCAAAGAAAGTTTTCTGATATGGATATTTTTGGCCAACGGTCAACCATGATGCATCGGATTATGCCAAAAGGTGCGACCAATGCCAAAGTTTTGGCACGATAAAAAGAACTCCTTCAAGAGAGCTAAAACAAATGGTTTTCCCATGGCCATTCACAATATGGGGGATCGCTTTGATTGGTGTATAGGCTATTGGCAAAGGAGGAGCCAAATACACTATCATTGTTGTTGATTACTTTACTAAATTGGCCGAAAAGAAACTACAGGCCACCATTAGCACAAAGAAAGTTATTAACATTATCACTAAAAACATTATTTGCAGGTTTGGGGTGCCGCAAGAAATCATCACAGGTGATGGAACTCGGTTTGAAAGCGTCGAGTTCAAATACTTTTGTAAACACTTCCGAATCGAGGGAAGCTTTTCCGCTGTTGCACATTCGTAGGCAAATGGGCAAGCGAAGGTAGTAAACAAGATTATCAAGTTCACCATCAAAAAGCAGCTAACTAAAGCTAAAGGAAATTGGGTGGATGAACTTTCACTTGCACTATGGCTTATAAAACAAAGCACAAATCTGCAACCGGGCACTCTCCGTTCACCTTGGCATAATGTTCAGAAGTAGTGATCCTGGTGGAACTGGAAGTCGCTTCTCAACGAAAGCAGAACTTCAATCAAAGGCAGAACGAGCAGATCTTGCACAAGTCGCTTGATATGGTCGATGAGAAGGGGGAAGAAGCCGAGCTAAGGATTGCCGCTCACCAGAAAAGGGCAGCACGACATTTCAACTCCAAGGTCCATAATCGTAATATCGATGTAGGAGAACTTGTCCTCAAACGTGTCTACCCTTTACCAGGAAAATTCAAACCAAGCTGGGATTGGCCCTGTGTAATCGACCGGAAGTTATGGTATGGCACGTTCAAGCTAACAACCATTGATGGAACCTAAATTCCCCTTGCTTAGAACAGCGAATGGTTTCCTCATTACTTTATCTAAGACTATCTTATGTATTTCCTATTTTTGCGAATAAGCCATCCTAGGATACCGGAAGCATTGTAAATAGGCATAAATTGCCTAAATTTTATTTTGATTAATGAAATTGCTTTGCTTTCTGAACCAACAAAACTCTGTTCACATAAGTAGCCCGCCGAGTCGACAGGTTCAAATCGATTCAGAACCATCCGATCACTATTTGAGATAGTGGAATCACACTCAAGTACGCCCCATCTAGGCGCCAAGTTGACGAAAGCAAGCCGACTCAAACCGGTGATCGACAGAACTCGATCCCCTCCTCTTAAGAACCGGTATTGCTTCGGCGACACCGGAAGGTTCAAATCTAAGTCGCACATTTTGTAAGCCGCACACTGCCTCCTGAATTGTGGAATCACGTCCAAGCAAACACAACTACCTAAGCCGCGCATAGCGTAGTGCTTCTTGGTTTGCAAAACTACGACCGAGCAAGCCTCGGTCCCATTGTGCGTATTTCGTAAGTCGCACATCACTACTAGGATCAACAAAATTGCATCCAAAGATGATGAACACTCATATTACCAAAAGCCACACACCGCTTCCGGAGCCAAGGAAATAGTACTCCAAGGAGCGAAACTTATGCACAATAGCCTGAATGTCAATATTGTGATGAAATCACATAACATAATTTCAAGTAATCGGTGTTGCTCTGGCATCACCAATCACTTAAGCATGTAAATTACTTATCGTAAGGCCGCTAAAAAGCTTCATGGATATCTCAGGTCAGAAAAAAAATGGGATATCTAAAATGAGGATAATAAAACCAGAAGTTCCAAAAGATAGGAATTACAGTATAGACCCAACTGGGGGCATCCAGAAGACTGCCACACCCAGTCTCGTATCAAGTGCTTAGAGTAAACCGTCCCATGAACTAAGGGAGGCATACACCAACACTCAATCAAAATAGCAAATACTTTATAGTTCTGTTACTCCAAACAATGAATTTTGACAGTAATTATAGGAATAAACAAAATAGTGCTAAATAAAAAACAATGGTATAAAAAGACAGCAGTGCATAGAATGTAGATAAATAGATGTTGGATATTACAATCAAAATTTCAACAGTTTTATTACTTAAATTGTTTTTTAAGTACAACAATAGACAGTGAGGGCCGTACCTGCACATTATCGACCAAGAATAGGAAAATACAAACATCACTGTTGCAACAACAAGAAGAAATGCTATGTGCAGACTCTGCACTTGTACAAAAAGCAACCAAAAAAGCAAAAGCCCTGCTTCACGAATACATGGATAGATCATGACTTCTTGTCACTACTTCCCCTGCCGCTTTTACCGCCTCTGATCGACAACTTCTCATGCTTCTTCCTTCTTGAGGCGATCTCACTTTCAGAAACATTGCCACTGGCGGACGCTCCTTTCCCTTTGTGCTTGCAGGATTTGTGAGAACCCTTTGATGACTTTTTTTACTCTTCAACCTTCTCCTTCTTCACCGCTACCATCTGCTGCTCGGTTATCGGCTACATGGCCCTACTTTCTCTGGTTAGCTAGCTTGATCTGCTTACTCCCGTGTGTCAGTAGCTGCCAAACCCTCCTCTTAAGATATAAAAGGGGTCATCCAAACCATGCAATGCTACAATTTGCTCGGAGTGGGAACCAGGCTTTGAACCAGATACAAAGACGATAGTTGATGCGGTCAGAATGGTTGTAGATCCGGCACCGTGAGGAGGAGGTAATTCGGAAGGAAGGGTGGGTTGATCTATAATATCAGAATAAAGGGTGGTTATCTCACCAATTTTATCGGGCGTAAATTGGAAGTCTTCAAATACAAGAGAGATAAGAAAATTACCTGCTGTAGGGGTCTATTTATGTTCCACAACTTCGAAGTCCTTACCATTGCCCTCTTTTGATGGCTGCATAATCATAGGAGAAGTAGAAACAATCCCTCATCAGTGCAAAGATATGAAGATGGATCACTAGGACCTAAAGGAAAATGCCCGGTTATAGCCTTAAAGGTGGCCACGGCATCAATCTCTTCAAGTTCCCTGTCCAATCTCAAGATTTACTGCTCTCCCCATATGCTTTGCAGGACTCTTCATTCAGATATGCCTGTACCAACTCCTCTTTGGTATAACCACCACCAATGTCATAAAATCAGCGAGGATCTCTTCCCAGACTACCGTAAGCGTACGAGGGAACAACAGACCCAAGTAAGTAAGACTCCCCTGATGCACCATACAGTTGGCATAGAAGCCCAAAATAATAGCGTCCAATCCTTTCATCTTCTTTGTGAAGGTATCTTGAGGCTTTGAAAAGCTGGCATTTGTGTTAGCCTTCTCTACCGCCAACTGTTTTTTCTCAGCATCCAAATTCAAAACTTGTTCGCAAAGAAAGGATATTTCTTGAGCTTGCTCGATGATGATTTTCTTCTGCATCTCAACCATCGTCTCGTTTATCCTCAACATTTCTTTTAAAGCCACCTCATCAGTATGGAACTTCTTTATCTCATCTCTAAGTATGATTGCGGCTTAGTCAGTGGTTCTTTTACCTCCTTTAGCAAAGAAGCACTTTTGCTCTCCCCCTTGAGGGCGTCATCTCTCTCTTAGCCTCTTGATCTCCACATCGTGATCTACAGGTTGCTTCTCGTACTCATCCCTTTCAGACACAAAAGAGAGGACTTCCTGGTAGCTGTTCTGATTAACAGTAGGCAATTGCATGCATAAATTTTCCCACCCCTTCAGCTTGCTCCAACTGCTCTGAATTGCTTGGAAATGAGGTAAACAAGGTTTTAGTACAAACTAACTTCAGATTGGGCTTATAAAAAACAATCCCCTTAAGAACAAATTAGGGAACACAACTTGTAGATGTGGGGGACCAACACGAAGAATATAAGGCGCACGCCTTGAAATCTGGGGAGAGGCGGTCATGACAGTATGAGTGGAGGAGGTCACAACAGCGGAAGCAGGGACATTTATTCTAGTGGAAGTAGGAGCTGTGAAGCAGATTCTTGCTCTTGGTATCTTTTCGGCCCCTTTGGTAGATTTCCCCACTCAATCGGGCTCTTCCTCTTCTCGTAGCCACTTCCCCTATCACGACCTTGATCTTTCTCGGCACAACAACGCTCTTCCACCTCCCTATCCTTCCTTCTTTTACTCTCCTCGTTAGTCTCCTAGGGAGCATAGTACCTTGAAGAGTGTCTCTACGAATGCTGAGACTCCAAAACTCGATTAGATCGTTGTAAAAACCACGAGACTTGATTAGTACAGTTAGCGATAAAATGGATTTAGGAATGAGATGTTTGATGAACTAAAACATAAAAAAAGTGTGATCCTAGTGAAGTGTCTATTGCAATTTAATAGCCCCAACGGAGTACACAAACCGGATCAGTCACCAACTAATGCCAGGACGTTGCTTCCTAAAGGGATCTTCTGAGTAGACTAGGAAAGCAACCCTTCCGAAGTGAAGTCATCCATATTCACAAAAATATCACTCTTATTTCCTAAATAAATGCCAGCACCTTCCAACAGAGAGCTGATTACTGGCTCAATCTTGGAAAAAGCTCCCTCAATAGGCTCTAAGGTGAGGGTGCATGATGAGGGCTTAATTCCAAAGCTTTGTCACCTAATTTGGCGTCACCCTCGTCTGTGTCCCAATCTATTTCTTCCTCATTTAGAGGATTCTCCTTGCGGATTTCTCCTACTTCCATATCTTCAATAAGCGAAGGCCTTCCCTTCCATTGCATAAACTCTTCTTTTCTCTCTTTTGGAATTGATGGCATTTTGGGTGGATTGTCAACCCTGACTTGAGTTTGGATCTCCTCGAGGATCTTCTCTGACTCATCGGATGAGCCACTTTCACCATTATCATCATCTTCACCAGGGTCATAGGAAGAGGAAATAAAATAGGTTCGGGCTCTAGAGTAGGAAGGATACCTAATGAATCTAATGGATCTCCCAAGGTGTAAAAGCCCACATCATCGAAGGTTCTCATCGGTGAGCATGAATCTAATCGTGCGCTCTTGAGCATCGATCACGAGGTGCTAAGAATGACGTCGAGTGTTGGTTCCTTGTTAATCTTCGAAAGAACTGCAAGGAATATATGATTGTTCGGAAAATTTATAGCAATTAAAGGGAACTCCAATCATAGTGAAGGAGACTTACCTCAAGTAGTCCATAAGCGGGTGAATCCTTTTGGATACTTATAAAAAAAGAACCGATTCTTAAATGAAGGAACTTTACTGGGAAGATCCAATATAAATTTCCAGCCACACTGCGCTTCAATATAAACAAGTGAAGGATTAGCCTCTCTCTTCTTGAAAATAGAAGATACTGCAACTCAATGAAGCTCGGGGCATGATTAAATGTCCGCATGAACATAACATATAAGCACGTCAGCATGGCGTATCCATTTGGAAGAATCCGGGAGAGGGGCCAACCCTATGTTTTGAAGTATTGTCATTAAGAAGTGAATGAACGGGGGTACTGCACCATACATTCACATATATCGATGGCAAGCCATGTATATAGAAGGTGTGCTATGAGAAGATTCTCCTCTCGATGGCAGAAGCACATCATCCTTTTGGATACCATATTGCGAGAAAATGCTTTGCAATATCCTATGTGTAGGAATTATAGATGCTTTCTCCGGAGGATCAAGCAAGACTATGAAATTATGAGGGCTGCGATTGATGACAAGACCAACTAGAATTAAACGACCATATTGACCTGAAGTTATGGAAGCGCTGGATCCAGCTAAGATTGATGATTCTGCTTTAAAAGGAGGCAAGTTCCCCTCAACTGACTTGCATCAAAAGATTTGCGCATTATTCTATATAAGAAAGATTGTGTTTAAAATGGTTAGGTATGCCTAATATCTAAACTATGGACCCTTGCATAGTTGATACTTGAAATCCAGAGATAATTGATGTGTACCAACCATCGATCAGATTCCAAGTATTGACTGAGAGTGTGTGATGTGTAATCTAAGTGAGAATGGGTCAGGTGTCTTGAATGCGGTGAATAAACCATTTTGTGTAGATGGCTCATTTACACCGGAAAGTGCGATCCATATCACCTATTAATTTCATTTCTTCTATCCTTAACTGTTATCGATCAATGATCGATAACAGATCCATTGTTTGAAGAGATGTGGAAAGTACTTCCTATTCCAAGTACACCAACTGTGCAACAACAAGACCAATCCAAAAATAGAAAATATAGATCGATGGGTCCAAATCAAGTAAAGAATTCTCAGCATAAGTCAATTTTAGTTCTCTGGAAGGTGATAACAGCATGAGTTGCACATAAGACGCTACCTTAAGTTATTACTACTTTCCAGAAAAACCAAAATTAATCCATAAGACATGTGTCGGGATCGACTGTGTAACTCGGTGCAGGTCAATTCTGACTCTTTGGATGAAGATAGCAAAACATGTCGAGTACTGGGGCAGAACCCTAGTTTCATTTCATGAAAAATTCAAGAACTTAATTTTCTATCTTCTTCCACAGCACAATTAACTCGGATCTTCCATTGTATCCATCACCGACACAACTTTATCACCAATCGCTAACGTAGTAATACGTCAAAATCCAAGCTACCAACCTTCGAATTGGAGAAGATAATCAATCTTTAGTTTAGGCAAACCTAAAACTATAATTTTACTAGGATCGGATCAGCGGTCTTCACGAAGTTGGAGACTTCTGGCGGCGGTTCCTTACTCCAATCAACGGAAACGGCTTCAGGAGGCGGCAGCTGATGGCACTGGTGGTGGAGATCGATGGCGGCAGCTCTTTGATGGATGGAATGCTTGGATTGGCTAGCTAGGGTATGGAGAGGTCGGATCGGCAAGAGGAATGAGGATCGGATCGAATGGAAATGAATCAAAATGAGGGGTCGGCTCGTATAAAAAAAGAAAGAGAAATAGAAAGGTTAGAAAAATTATAAAGTACTTAGATGGTACCGATCCGTTCCGATTGGATCAGTATCAACCTAAATTTACTCCTCTAAATGGTCCTAAATTTTCCATATGTGACCTATTTGGTGTTCGTATTCATTTTGGAAATTATCAAGTCAAGACCACTCCGTAATCGTAAATAATGGAGATTTACGCTAAGGAATGAACAGTTAACCGGTTCTTTATGCATAGCATTTCAAGATAGCTCAATATGATTAATGAAAATCCTTAAAACGGAAACCCAAATATAGTCAATTCTAGAGCACACCGTGTTTTCAACAAAAGCTTACTCTGGGTCACTGGGTTTTTAATCTAGTAGAATTAAATAGGAGTTTGAACATTCATATTTAACTAGAACGACTTGAAACTTGATCAGAAGGCCTAAAAATAAAAGACAAAGGACCCCAAGAACTTTGGACCATTTTTAAGCTACGGATCGGTACCATTCCAAAAGATCGCTTTATTGGATATCCAATCCACTTGCCTTACACTCCTATGTCTCCACTAAGCTTATCTACCAAGTTTGATAACATTCCAAGCATCCAATTTCAAGAAGTAAAAACTTATCCAATTCAAATTACTGATCAGTCAAACGCATAGGTGAATCACCATCAAACCAAGTCAACAGGCCACAAAATTATGTCGATAACATCAAAACGAAGCAAGAAAGACAGCCAAATAGTAGCATAAAAAATGCCCAACTATTTGGATCGGTACTGATCCAATCCCATTGGATCAATACCATTCCAAATAGTTTGCTCCTATGATCCCCAAATTTTCTGGGCTCCTTCTTCACACTAATTGCAGGCTTCTGGTGTAGCGACTCTGGCACAAGTGCACTTCAACTCCTATAAATACCATCCCATCTGCAATAGAAATGGGATCTTCTGGACTGGCTGCAACTCTACCATTACGATTCATCACTCTTCTTCTCCCACACAGCAGTCACAAAGGAGCAACTGAGATCCTCTGGTTGCCTCCAAGTACCTATGATTTAGATATAACCTAGGTGATTCAATCATATTGTAAACCAAATCAATCTTATAACAGTCAGCCAATAAAAGCTATGAAGTGGATGTAGGCTTCATTAACAGCCGAACCACTATAAAAATTTATTGTCTCTTTGCTTTTTTTGCGATTTACTATGGTTTTTTCTATTTTATTTGCCTCGATAAATGGGGCTGGTGATTTCACCCTTAATTCAGGGTGTTGATCCATTTTTTGGATTAATAATTTCTCTCCCCAAATTTTAGGATTTTGGTTGCATCGTGGTTGTTAAATTGGATGGTAGGAGATGGTTGTTACATTTTTTCACAATCACTTTGCAGTCATGTAAAATTTTTATGCATGTTTAATGTGTTTGTATATATACTTGCATAACACGATTACACCTTCACACTAGGATTGAGCTCATTTTAGCATATCTGTAGTACATAATCATATTACACTATTGGTTGTTGTATAACATGGATGTTATTGCATGTAACAATGTTTTCCCCTTGCAAGATCTCGAGACAAAATACCTTTTAAAGGGGTGTTTGCACCAAAATTGGTCACAAACACCCAATTGCCAATGAAAGCACCAATATACAGCCGCATATCACAAATAGAGTATATTTAGAGAGTATAATATGAAGAATAACCAAAAATTAAAATGAAAGCAGTAAAAAGGAGAAGATTTATAGTGGTTCAGCTAACTCCGGCCTACATCCATTGCAACACCCCATATATTTTATAACCTTATTTATGACATTTAATAAGTCAAACTAAGTTAAATAATGTAAAGATTGATAGATGATGATTTGATTAGTTAGAGGTAGCCGAGCCATATTAAAGGGGTTAACTAAAATAAAATAACACTAAGTAAGGTTTTAGGAAATGAGAAGGGTATTTTAGGAAATGGCAAAACCTTATACCCTAAACCCATGTTTTTAGCACCAAAATTGGTCACTAACCTCGTTGAGAAAGATTGTGTAGAGAGATTAATGAAGAAGATGAATTAGAACTGAAAAATAGTGTAATTCAATGCCAAAAGAACAACAAAAACGAGAACACCAGATTTATAGTGGTTCGGCGTAACTGCCTACGTCCACTTTGAGTTTTGATCTTTATTTCTTTCACAAGTAGTTGAATACAGATACAATCCATATATTAATGACTTGAATACAAGTTTGAACTGAAAATAATCAGTCTTGAAAGTGGCAGAGTCTCCCCATTGTTCTCTCGAAAAAAGGTCCATTTCATTGTGCCCCTGCCCTTCTATTTATAGAAGAAGATGGGTTGGACTTCCTTCACAGGCTCAAGGCCAAGGTGACTTGGCCCATATAGGGCGATCTCAAGCTAGTTGGTCTATTCTTGCCGAACCGTACCTAAATGCCAAAACATGTCGACTACATCAAACCTGTATATCCTCAGGCTCTTCTTGGTCAGAATCTTGTCTAGTGCTAACGATAATCTCTTCAACTGTTGTCTTGTAGCCGGGCCAAGGTGCCGGTTAACACTTGCCCCCCAAAGTGTGTCGTGTGAAGCAACACAACACGCTTTGAATCAGCGAGTATTCCTTGTCTTCAGAAAGAAATCCACCATGTTTCTTGAATAGTCATTATCCTTCAATTTATCCTCCCAAGGTGTTATATCCTTCTTTGGTCATCGTGATGCTTGGTCGATTCCCAATATTACAAATCCAGGGTTGTAGTTCATCAGTGGCCATCTGTGTCTGATTTTGCAGAGCTAATAAGCTTCGGCTATCTGATCTAGTCTTCTCTTAATAACCCTTAGTGAGAATTCAATTTCTGTTGATTTCAAGAAGTCGAATTTTTTCGGATGTACACATGCACGTTCGGGTACATGTTCTTGCCATTGGCTCTCGGATGCGTTTTATATGCTCATAAGTCGTCGCCAACTCCATCTAGTTTAATTGCAATTCAATCGCGATTCCTTGTTTGTATTTTCTGTGAAATAAGGGTTGCAATCAGCCACTTGAGGAGTTTTCCAAACCTCTCTTCAGTACAGACTCTATGATTTTGTTCACAGCTTCAACTTGTCCATTTGCAGTTATAATGGATCATGGAAGGTCATAAGGACAGATGACGTTACAGATAAAGAAGTTGATTATTTTCTTCATCTTGGTCGTGGTTAAGAGTTCTTCATCTGCCCATTTGGTGACGTAATCAACTGCTATGATGGTGTATTTCGCACCACCTTTAGGATCGACAAGAAGATGATTTCAGTGCCCCCAAGTGGCCAACGGCTATGAACTAGCCATTTGAATAATTTCCATCGACGGGGTTCCCGGATTCTTTGCAAACATCTTGCACTCGTCACATTGTCTAGCATGATCAACCGCATCTGGGTTGATAGTTGGCCAGTAATACCTGTAGCAGAGTATCTTCTTTATCATGGTTTTCCCCCTGATGTTATTACCGCATTCTTCTTCATAGATTTTGCTTAAGATATCATCATGGGCGATATGTCGAAGCATGGGGATTGATAAACTCCTTTTGACACACAAATTATTCTTAGATGATTTGGCGTGAAGCTTTGAGGAGGATCCGTTGTTTTCCATTCCTCCGTTCAGTAAGAATTCCTCATTGTAGATAGTCTTTGATAGGAGTCAACCATGACACCTTTTCATTTTGTTCACAGAGTACGTGTGTAATGATGTAATACGTGAAGTCGGTTAGTAGCTCTTGGACTTGGTCGAGATAAGGAGCAAGACAATGACCCCTAGCAAGATCAACTTCCTTAAATTTGTATACTACCAATCAAGAATCACAAAAGATATGTAAAGTTTTCACTTCAAATCCTCTAGCAAGTTTGAGGCTGGCAGTCAAGGCTTCATACTAAGCATCGTTGTTTGTTACAGGTAAATCGAGTTTTAGGACGTAGCAGATTGATCGTTCCTCAGGAGTCATTATCAAGCCATAACACTGATCATTGGATGCTCCATCCGCGTACATTTTCCATCTTATGGTTGGTTCTCTGCTACTCTTCGAGTAGTCATTTGAGGTAGTGAATTTGGGTGTGAGGTCTGCTAATTTCCGTCCTTGGATAGCCCTTCGTGGAATATAAGTGATATCGAATTAGCTTAGTTCGATATTCTATTTAAGTAGTCTTTCAGATGTCTCAGGTCATTGTATACCCTGTCGCAACGGCTGGTAGGCATAGACGTTGATGGGGTGAGCCTAAAAGTAAGAGTGGAGCTTTCATGATGAAATCAATAGAGATTGTGCTAGCTTTTGTAGCTTCGGGTTGATATCCAATGCATGGCTCGCGATAGTTAATGAAATCACATATGCATGTCAGAATGGGTCCAAGGGAACATATCATCATTTATTCAGAAAAATCCAACTAATTCTTTTATCATCATTGCACTGAGCTGTGATCCGATATTCAGCACCCAGAAAGGGTCGCCATGGCTGGCTTTAATGTCGACTGTCAGCTTAGCAGGTGCCATCCCAGATTCTTTGAGTAAAGATGTAACTATTTTGCATAACATTCAATGTGAAATATGGTTGGGACGGCCAATGTTGATGGTTACTCTAGTCGAATCCTAGAGTCTTGTCATGAGTTATTGAGTCTAATAGCGAAGGGCTCTGAATGCTCTAATAGATTATCAGCAAATGGCCAAAAATCAGGCTTAAAAGCGCATTAAAGGAAATGTCGAGTGGGGGTCAGCCTCGAGTGGCATGAAACTATATAGCTGGATCTTGCTATGAGTTTGAATTTGCTTGTGCATTCGAGTAACGCACTTTCTATTCAATGCATTCATGATTCTTTACCCGTCCTTCGGGTTGGAGTAAAAGTCAATTTCCCATGAGCTAAGGTATCGATTTAACGATTCTATCTCTAGGCATCCTTTCGGTCGTTGCCTTGAGTAGCTATAAGCACTATATATACGTTTTAATACTGAGCTATCGTAGCCAGTTTTTGGATGACCATGCGTCTTCTCCCAGTCTCGGGTTGTTAAATGTACTGCATGGACGGTTGAGTCTCGTCCTAGCTATGTTTATGTCTTCACCTAAACTCCAAAGACATAGAGGTGATTGGTGAATAGTCGGTTCACATTCATCTTGCTTCTCGCTCGTGCCCCCAGGTCTGGGGCATATACCGATAAGTAGGAAGGCCAGCCACGTCCACTTTAGCTTTACTCTCTTTCCCGTTGAATCGTGGGATCATGTCAGTCGATGGGAGACTAGGTCTCGCCTATCTTGGATTTTATCGTGGTTTTTCATTCCAAGAGGAATACTTCGATGCCACGTAAGTTTCAAGGCGTAATTTGGACAGTGGATGGTCATCCACGTCCACTTTGGTTCATGCTCTGTAATCAGATCTCGAGGTAAAGTTGGCTACAAATGCAGTCGGGTTATGCTCATCTAGTTTCATACTCCTCCTGACGAATCGAACGAGAGTGTTGGAGAATTTTTGACCAAGTATTCGTGGTTTACCCTCCTTTCCATACTCTAGGGGTCATAGTTTCTCAAAAAACATTCGAGTCACATTCGTATGTGCTTGGTGCGGATCGGCATTGACCCTTGGTCTGAGGTATGATATAGTAGGTTGCTCGTAGCTTTGGATGCCGTTTCGATTAGTTCAGTATTAAGGCCTCCCTGTAGTCGCTGCCTCAAGTTATAAAGAACGCCACGCTAGGGCTATAGTAAGCTGTCGTATTCGGCTTTTTAGTGTTTTGTACCCCTGCCCCCAGCATTGATTTGGCCAGGTCACTAGTTGGATGGTCGAACTCCATCCTTAGCGGGTTAATAATCCTCTTGTCGATTCCAGGCCGAAGTTTACGGAATAGAAAATGGTCGGAATCCACTCGTCTATTTATCGATGTTTATACACCACTCTGCATTCTGGTGACTTAGTGTTATTCTCCCTCCGGTTGACTCGCGCCCAATTTGTGTTCATGCTTCGGTCCACGCTCCGGGGACTTAGAGATTTGTCGAACGGTTTATGCTTTAGTCCACAGTTCGAGACGCAGAGATTTTCGTCAACTCGTTTATACTCTAGTTCGCACTCTGGGAACTTAGAGTAATCTGGTCTGCTTCTGGTATTTAGGGATTTTTCTGAAGTTGTCTATAATCTAGTCCATGCTCTGGGGACTGAGAGTACTGTAGTCCGCACTCTGGGGACGTAGAGGTTTTTGAGTCATTTATACTATAGTCCACACTCAGGTACTTAGAGTACTTTAGTCCGCATTCTGTCTCCCGTTCCAAAGGGTGAGACCCTCCGGATGGCTGAGAGTTTGCCTAAACCTGGTAGATAATCCTTCTCTTTAAGATTCTCTTTAAGATTTCGAAAGTCGTTATTCTTTATGCAGGACTATTGCATTCTAATGTTTGTTTTCCACAATTTTGTGCAGGCCGTTCTGACCCCGAGCCCACTACAAGGAGCGATGTCGCCAAGGAAGTGGGGGAGAAAACAAGTGAAGCCACTCACGCAGGGGAGGCTCCTGGTCCAGACGCTCAGGTGATCGGAGCGCTTGATGAAGACAAGTCTGAAACCTCCTCTCCTACCGACGGGGGTTATGAAGTAGAAATTACAGGCACCTCTGAGCACACATCCGAATTGAGCATGGAGGAACGGCTCGAGAAAGAGAAGGAGGAGACGGTCAAGGTCATAGTAGAGCCCCGAGTTGTGGACTTGGACGATCCTTTGAACAAGCCGTTGAAGGTCATCCTTCCTGGCGGGTCCAAGCCCATGGAAGGCCCCCGTACTCCTTCAGTTGCTACCCCTCTATCAAAGAAGAGTACCAAGGGTAAATGCTCTGGAGAGGAGAAGTTGAAGAAGCACAAGAAGTGATTACTATCCTCGTTCAACGAGAGTTAGTTTAAGTCATGTAATTATTTTCATCTATTTCCTTAGTCCTTGTAAATAGAATGTCGACTTCGAACATTGGAGGGGTTGTAATAGAAACTCATTTCTGAATAAGGTTTAGTTCCTTTTTCTGTCTTACAAAAGACTCTTATTGTTCAGTTTTCTTTGTGATTGTGATTTTAATCCAAGCAGTTGTGAGTAACATAGACTTCTCAGTCCATCTTCATATAACTCGGAAACTCTTCGGGAGTCGTTGAACTTCCATTCTGTGCTTCGAGCACTTAGAATACTTTCTAGCTCGTATGTCAGGGATTTGACAAATTCAAGTCATCTGTGTCATAGTTCATATTCAGGGAACTTGGAGATCCGATTCGCTTATATTCGAGTCCGCACTCTGGGGAGTTAGAGTACTCCAGTCCGCACTCTGGGGACTTGGAGGTTTAAGTCATTTATACTCTAGTCCACGCTCTGAGGACTCAGAGTACTCCAGTCCGTGCTCTGGAGACTTGGAGGTTTAAGTCGTTTATACTCTAGTCCGCGCTTTGGGGACTTAGAGTACTCCGGTCCGCACTCTGGGGACTTGGAGGTTTTAGTCATTTATACTCTTGTCCGCGCTCTGGGGACTTAGAGTACTCCAGTCCGCACTTTGGGGACTTGGAGGTTTAAGTCATTTATACTCTAGTCCGCGCTCTGGGGACTTAGAGTACTCCAGTCCGTACTCCGGGAACTTGGAGGTTTAAGTCGTTTATACTCTAGTCCGCGCTCTGGGGACTTAGAGTACTCCAGTCCGCACTCTGGGGACTTGGAGGTTTAAGTCGTTTAAACTCTAGTCTGCGCTCTGGGGACTTAGAGTACTCCAGTCCGCACTCTGGGGACTTGGAGGTTTAAGTCCTTTATACTCCAGAGCGCGCTCTAGGGACTTAGAGGTTTAAGTCGTTTATACTCTAGTCCGCGCTCTGGGGACTTAGAGGTTTAAGTCGTTTATACTCTAGTCTAGGGGAGGGCGCGGTCGATTAACCGCTCAAATCGATTAATTTTTGCAGTTAATCTAAACTAATAAGCGGTTCGGTTAACCGATATTCGGTTAATCATGGTCAGCTGTATCGACCAAACCACAACTTTTAAACCGTGGTTAACCATTCGAATAGAACGGTTAACCGATTGTTTTTCGCGGTTAAACGGTTAATCGGTTAACCGGCCAAGTTACAGCGGTTAACCGATTAATTTGCAACTATGCATAGAAATTCAAAGTTCAAAATTACAAGCATTACAACTAGTCACAGGCGGGCCACAACAGCATTACAACTAGTCACCATAGCACTGAAATTACAAGCATTGAATAGAAAATGACAAATGTAACCATAGAAATACAACTGCAAGTCTACATCTACAAACATTGAAACCTTGCATAGACCATTACAAGTTTATAACCACAACAGACAGCATTACAAAGCTAAAGCATTCATATTTCATAGTTCATACATGCCACACATTACAAACATTACAACTACAATAATTTCGTAAACTACAGCAGCCATCAACCAGCGTTACAACTTCGGTGACTCGGTCTCCATTCTCCAAGTCTCTTTGCCCAAGGGTAAACAAATGAAAGTTAGATGAAAAGTGAAAATAGAAACACACGATATTAATACACATGAATGGCTAATTTCAATGAAGTAATCAATTTAGTCATTACCTGAACAAATTAATACATATGAAAAGTTTTCCATTACCCTCATTTTCAAGGTAAGAAACATCAGAAATAAACAAAAAGCAGTATTGGAATCAAAACATGAACAACAATTATATAATTAACAAAAACATCAAACAATTATATGAAATCAGGATTTAGATGACAAGCGAGCAAATTAGCAACTAGCAAGAATATCATTTAAATTAATAGGAAACAAACTAGCTTTACAACACTAAATCAAACTGTCTGCATCCATTCCATCTCTCAAAAAAATGAAAAAAAATGTCCTTGACAAACAATACATTTATTTGATCTTCAAAACCATGGATCACTGCATGCAGTAATGCACAAATATATGGAATGCCTCAATAACAGAACTACAAACATGAATGCACAAATATCATGCTTTTTTGGAATGAATTTTAACAGGGAAACCTTGTTAGACTAATGGCAAGAGGTGAACATCGTATAATCTAACTGCTTCAAAATTTTGTATGGCATATATGGCTAGTTTATGTTAATTTCATGCACGCTGTTTGAACTAAGCTATCCATACTTTACAGCAGCAATTATAGAACTGAAGAAGCATTAATTTGTATTAGTACACTACCGGATCATTCATGTTTTGGTTAATTTATATACAACTTCATCAACGACAAGCTAATATAAGCAGATTACCCATGCATGTCTTACACATTTTTGTCTGCCAAACATATTACATTGATTATTGTCTTACAAGTACCAAACGATATTGAAGTTGCATTCAAATTAAAAAGAAAATGACAATAGCCTTGCTACTAAACAAGATGATATTGAAGTATCATCTGGATATCACTACAACTAGTAGTTTATTATTATTGTATTACTGCTACTAAACATTATTTTAATTTTTTATTTTATTTTTGTTATTATTTGAATATACACTTAACTGGGCAATGTCCATAGATTGCTGAGAAAAATGTATCAATCTATAACATATACTCTGTTAACTAGGTTGATTTACTATCCCCTTTGAGCTTCAACTCCTACACATCTCATTGATTTCGTTACGGTCGGGCCAACTGAGTAAAAGAAGCAAACATTACTTAAATACATGGTGACCGATTCCAAGCTTGATCAACATAAATAAACTATAAATGGTATCATCAATTGCAAACAACTACATTGTCTTACATCTAAAACCTTTCTCCAATTGAAAACATAAAAGCTCTATGAATTTATGTCCCTTCTACTGCAAAAAAATTAAACCTGAAACTATGAATACTACTAAAGTTCATGTCAATGAAATCAAGACTATGGTGCCAAATCAAATATTTCAAAATCAGTCATATATTTCTGAACAGATCAACGTAACAACTAACAAATCAGAAAATAAACCAAGCTTAACCATTCCAATATAACATCTAACAAATCAGAAAAATCATTTGTAAAAAATAAATCAAACTCACGTTTTTCCTCTTCCTGCTAGTATTCACCATTGCTAAAATTGACGATCTGGATAGTAAAGACTGAAGAGCAAGGCGGCGGAGGATCGATTCGATTATCATGGATTCAAATTCAATTATCACGGATTCATGATTCGATTATAGAACAGAGGAAAATGAAATAGATAAGTAGATAACTATTTTATTTTTGGGAACGAATTCGAAGTATGAAGATAGTGAATAGCGGCTGGAGCCTTTCTCAATTAGGGTTATGTAAAAATTGTTGGGCTGGGTTGCGAATAGTTTTGGGTTTTTCCAATAATTTAAAAAATAGTTTCGGTTAACGGTTAACCGATAAATAACCGCGGTTAACCGTTAACCGAACCGATTTTGATCGGTTAATGTCGGTCGGTTAACCGAATGTTCGGTTAACCGATTTTTTCGGTTAAAGCGGTTCGATTAAGGTCGGTTCGGTCGGTTAAGTCGGTTCGGTTGGTTAAATGCCCACACCTACTCTAGTCCGCGCTCTGGGGACTTAGAGTACTCCAATCCACACTTTGGGGACTTGGAGGTTTAAGTCGTTTATACTCTAGTCCGCGCTCTGGGGACTTAGTGTTTGTACCAAAAATGGGCACAACACTCTTCGGGAGTTATTTGAAGAGATAAAATGAAGATTATAAATGTAAAACAGAGGTTATCTAACAAAAACTCCAACAAACAGAAATGTAAAATACGCAGACAAGCAATTTAGAGTGGTTCGGCGTATTGCCTACGTCCACTATGAAGTTTTGATGATTTTATTGATTCTCCTTCAATGATTACAAGCGATTACAGCAAACAACAGCGGATTACAAATTAGAATTCGAAATTGACAGCAAAGGTAGGCTGCAAATCTTAATCTGGCAGAGTCTGGACGCTTCAGAATCAAAAGATCCCCTTTTCTGTATGCTCTGGGGCTCTATTTATAGGCGTAGGAAGCTCAGATCTCGCTCAAACTTCGGGAGACTTGGTTTGGCACGTGAGGGGGCCCACGCGACCATTTCCAGAAAGTTTGGCCTTGATCTGCGATCGATACGAATCCATTTCGTATCGATCAAGATGACGTCCAATTAAGCTAAAATTTGGTGGAGACCTTCTTTAGTGTGTATGCAAGCTTCCCTTAAAATTTCATTGGATTTGGATTAGTAGATCACGAGATATGGTCGATACGAACTGAGACTTCTCGAAGGCTGTTTGATTCGTCTCCATGACTTCGACTCCATCACTTCGTGTCGATGACTGCACGTGCTCTCAAGATGAGGTGGCACGCACGCTTCGCCTTGATCTGGTCTCCACTCCGAGTCGACCGCGTCGACTCCATATATCTCGGCACGTTCGCATCGAAGGATGACACGTCATCTTGGCTTGATGGCTTGCTGGATTCGAATAAAGCGTTACTGATGGATTCGAGCAAGCGATGGTCGATGGATACGAACAACTCTTTCTCCAATGGATACAAGGCAGACACTAGCTGATGGATAAGAAGTGCTCCATCTGCTGAGGGGTATGAAGTCCATCGATACGAACTCGATGGATTCGAACTCAGCCGTCCCTGATCGATACGAACTCATGGGAGTTTGGCCGATATGAAGTAGGCGATCTGCCGATGGATTCGAATGAGGCCGAATCGAACCTAGGTACTTCGATGGATTCGAATGAGGCCGAATCGAACCTAGGTACTTCGATGGATTCGAAGTTGATCGATATGGAAATGATCGATTCGAACTAGAGCCTGGAGATGGACACGAAATCACACATAGTGATGGATACGAAATCTAGACTTTTCCCTTCAACTTGAATCGATCATAACTTGAGCATGTGAACCCGGATTGACCCGAAATTTGAGATGTTGACTTCTATGATCTTTCTTGTCATGTCCTATCAATTGTAGCTCAATCTGGACTCAGACAAAATTCAGTGATATCCACGGCGAGCTATCCCTGTTCTCTTAGTCG
The DNA here is from genome assembly GCA_030737815.1 of Allium fistulosum. Taxonomy (NCBI): domain Eukaryota; kingdom Viridiplantae; phylum Streptophyta; class Magnoliopsida; order Asparagales; family Amaryllidaceae; genus Allium; species Allium fistulosum. The sequence continues at coordinate 225,031,176 of CM060904.1, forward strand.
GTTCCTTGGTGTCCTGGCCTTGCCAAAAGGCGGGATAACACTTAGAGTACTCCAGTCCGTACTCTGGGAACTTGGAGGTTTAAGTCATTTATACTCTAGTCCGCGCTCTGGGGACTTAGAGTACTCCAGTCCGCACTCTGAGGACTTGGAGGTTTAAGTCATTTAAACTCTAGTCCGCGCTCTGGGGACTTAGAGTACTCCAGTCCGCACTCTGGGGACTTGGAGTATTAAGTCATTTATACTCCAGTCCGCGCTCTAGGGACTTAGAGGTTTAAGTCGTTTATACTCTAGTCCGTGCTCTGGGGACTTAGAGTACTCCAATCCGCACTCTGGGTACTTGGAGGTTTAAGTCGTTTATACTCTAGTCCATGCTCTGGGGACTTAGAGTACTCCGGTCCATACTCTGGGAACTTGGAGGTTTAAGTCGTTTATACTCTAGTCTGCGCTCTGGGGACTTAGAGTACTCCAGTCCGTACTTTGGGAACTTGGAGGTTTAAGTCATTTATACTCTAGTCCGTGCTCTGGGGACTTAGAGTACTCCAATCCACACTCTGGGGACTTGGAGGTTTAAGTTGAGAGCAGTCGTATTTCCACTCTTTAATTTGTATTCATCTACTATATCGAGGCTAATGTCGTCGAATGAACAATCGAACCACGTTTGCTCACGGAATGGGATTCTGCCCCCCAGGATAAGGGACGGAATTTGAAAAATGGATGATCGATTCTCGTCCGCTTGGTGATTATAGCTCTTCCAATCAAGTCAAGGAAAGAGGTATATGACAGATGGTTGGATCACATCCATGTTGGGTTAGATAGCCAAATCTCTTACACTTTGCTCCGTATCTCCTTCTAGAAAATAAAGATAATAGATTGTTGAGTAGACAAAGTAAGTTGCATTTGTTCCAAGGTGCAGTCGTGTCCATATATTGAAAGCGATGGTTAGCGAGTAGGCAGTCTACCATAGCTACTTCAAGTTGGGCTTTCGAACAACCTTTCGTGTTCAGGGTAGGATTTGATGTGTAGATGATCAAATCACGTCCACTTTAGGCGGATCCCCGGCGTCATTGAGCTTCATGAAGGGTATATGTATTTTGTCAAACTTTGTTCTAAGTTTCGATTGGAGTGGATGATCGGGCCATATTCATTCCGAGCCTTGTTTAGGTCTCCAAGTCAAATGTGGAGGTCGATGGATGGATGGTCGGTTATGTTGGCTTTGTATTAGGCTCTGACCGTGATGAGCTTTTCAATCTCTAGTCCTTGGCCCCAAATCAAAGGCACATGGTCGATAATGAGCGAACGAATAATGCTCGTCTTGATGAAACTCCACAAATCCGATTAAGGTCTGCGTGGATTGGTTGGAAGCCAACTTTGAGTACTTGGTCACCTGCATCGTTTTAAAAGAAGTTTAGTTTAAGTCTGCTGCAATTCAAAGCACATTTCAAATTGAAATAGAAAATAATCCAAAGAAGTTTGGGATAAATCTCATTGATGAGTGGAGCAGCATCATGTGCTTGCTGTTCAACTCTGCCCCTAGCCCCTTCTAGTGGGATGCCAACTGCCAACTGTTCAATTATTAATTATAGTTCTTTATTGATGGGCATCCGCAGTTCCTGGCTCGCCCTTCTATGAGGCTTGCATGTACTACTGAAGCTTTCTTTTCCGAAAAAGCTTTTCGATCACACCTCGGAGGTGTTTGTAATCGCCAGTGTCAGGATCAGTGTGCATCTTGGAATATACAACATTCCTCCGATTTTCTCTGGACTTCGATGGGCTATCTCGAGGTTGGTTTCCAGTACCAATTTGAGTCATGAGCTTCCAAGTAGAGGCTTTCGATTGAATCAATCAAAGAGCATATGATTCGAATTTTGAGATCTTGCTTTGTCTACTAGAATCAATGTCCTTAGCCGACAGGCCTGCATTGTTATTTTTCTTAGTATGCTCCACTCCTCCTCACTTTAGTTCTGATTCATTTTGTAAAAGAAACGGTCCATAGTCGTAGGAGGCTCTTTAGCTAACTAGCTGCCAAAATATATCTGGAGGTCGACTTTCCTCAAATGCGATTAGTATGATACCCTTGTTAGTATTTGGAATAAATTGCTTAGAGCCAAACATTGGTTTGCTTGGAGCACTACGCCATAAATGGCCTACTGCAACACAAAAAAAATGTTGGCTCAGGCCCGAAAAATGTTGCCATAGGTCTATGGCAACACTTTTAGGGTGATGCAATTTTTGCCGTTGCCTTAGACCTCAAAGGCAACATTTTGACTATCTAAGGCAACATAAGTAATATTGTTGCAATAGAACCCTATTTGGGTCTATGGCAACACCCATAGGTGTCTGTAGCAACATTCAAAAATGTTGCTATAGATATTAACTTTCTGAATTTGTGGGGCCCACAATGTAGAGCACATTTGATTTTTTAATAGAAATAAATATTTATTTAATAAAATGCTATTAGAATTTGATATTCAAACAGTAATTTATTTAAATAAATTTTTTATTTCAACATTTGAAATAGTACAAATTCCTGACTCCACTATTTTACAATTCAATGATATATAATACTGATATTCACATATACAGATATTCCTCACTACATCACTCAGTTCACTCATTACATATGCAGTTTCAATTTATACAGACACTGACAAATATATGACGAGCCGAGTGCCGAGCCGAAGGCGAGGCGAGAAGCGGGTCCGGGCGCAGCGCCGGCGGGGGTCCGGGGCACCGCAGTCCCGGCGGGCACCGCCCGATTCATCCGATTTCGGAAGATCGAGCCTTCTTTGAAACGACGTAAAATGATGCACAAATGAACACCTCCTGCGAATTTGAACACCTCCTCGATGATTGACTTTTGCAACTCTTTCATGGCTTCTTCTGAATCATCCGACCTTTTTCCAGCCATCATTCTTAGCTCTGCCTTGGTAAAAGACCTGAAACCATGATAAATAAAAATTGACATTTCATCGAACATGTTGCATGTTAATAAGTAATACATTACCCTTCATCGAACATGTTGCCTAATCACCTAATCACAATCGCTGGCATAACCACCCATTCCTTCCTTCCACAAAACAGTAACAGCAACCTACCATTCCACCACCAGCTTTCTTTCACCAATCCAAACTGCCTTAACCCAAACTCCTCCCTGCTACATTTCAAGCAACAACAACCTTCTCAAGCAACCACTGCATACTTCATTATCCAAACCCCTACCAGCAAACTGCATTTTCTTCCAAACTACCATCTCACAACCAAAACATCCCAAACGCGCAACAACAAACAAAGCTCTAACCTATCACTTCATATACTTCAACCTCCATCACACCTTCATATCCAACTTCTGCAAACTGCGACAACCAGATTCACCATCCAGCTACAATCAGCCACAAACTCCTGCCCCTATCACCTAACGAACTCGAACCATTTCTGCACATAGCACAACAAATCCCTTCCTCTACAATCTGTCACAACCAATTCGCATCTCCTCACTAACCCTATGCCTTCACCATCACAACAAACACCTACCTGCCTTCTCTGACAACCCGAACTACCCCTACACCCTAACTTCCTCACCAATCAAACTGAAAACCAACCTGTTAAAAACTCCTCCAAATCGCGAACCCACCAGCGCCTCCCATATCAAATTCACCAACCGCAATTTCAGCAACCCATCGACCAGAACTACCTTAAATCACCATTGGCCTCACCTCCATCGCTTGAAATTTCAATCACAATCACCCACTACCGTAACCCAGTCCAATCATGACCTAACTCCAACAACAATCGCCGATTCACAAGCCGAACAGACATTTCCAGATCTCGACAGCAAAGCAAATGGGGCTCGACATGTAGGCAAACAGCAGCGAAATTGGAGGTGAGAACGAAATGGGGAACGAAGCTTGTCTGAGATCACTACCAACCTTTGAAAAAAGGACGAGATTTTGTTTTTGGAAGAAAAAAAAGAAACGAAAATATGATTTGAAAATTAGGGATTTGGAAATTGGGGGTGAGAACGAAAATGATATGAAAGTAAAGCGGGAGAACGAAAATTTGGAGCAAATTGTAGTGGTGATCCAGTTTAACAATCGGATTAAATGTAGACCGTTGGATCGTATTCACGCGGATTGCTAATTTTATTAATTTTTTAATCTGAATACATCTATAGCAACACTATATAAAAATGTTGCATCGTGTTACACTTTTTTAGCTAGAGCAACACATTTTTATGGCTAAGGTAACACCATAAATACAACGTTGCAGTAGGACCAAAATTTTATATCTATCGCAACAGTTTAGCTGGCAACACCTTGCAAAAATGTTGCAGAAGGTCATTTATGGCGTAGTGGAGTCACTAAATTCGAAGTGCTGGGTCAGCGAAGAATGGTGCTTGGAGTCATCTTGGCGTTTGCTAGAGTCACATCATCTATGTTCTCCAACCTTTGGGAGTACCGTTTGAATAGCGGTTGCTTGTCTATTCCCTTGATGTCATTCATAAGCTGCCGCTAGATCCTCTATGCCCTGGTCGATCATGGGATGTCAGGGAAGTGGATAGAATGTTCCTTTATTATGTTGAGTTTTGAATTCACTATCCGGAGGCCTCATTTTCGAAAATTTGGGTTGTACCCGAAAAAGATTTTTTTGTAAATAGGGGTCGTATAAGAGATCGGTGTAACTTAAGTTTCGATCGGCATTGAGGGCCGTTCGGCATGACAAAGTTGCTCGGCATACAAGATTGTTCGGCATCCACACTGTTCGGCATCCACACTGTTCGGCATTCACACTGTTCGACATTCACACTGTTCGGCATTCCACACTGTTCGGCATTCACACTGTTCGGCATTCCACACTGTTCGGCATCCACACGTGTTCGACATCCACACTATTCGGCATCCACACTGTTCGGCATTCCACACGTGTTCGGCATCCACACTGTTCGGCATCCACACTGTTCGGCATCCACACTGTTCGGCATCCACACTGTTCGGCATCCCACGCTGTTCGGCATCCAACACTGTTCGGCATTCCACACGTGTTCGACACTCACACTGTTCGGCATTCCACACTGTTCGGCATCCACACTGTTCGGCATTCCACACGTGTTCGGCACTCACACTGTTTGGCATTCCTCACTGTTCGGCCTGGAGGTATGGATCGGCATTCGGATGTCGCTCGGCCTGGAGGTATGGATCGGCCTAGATACCGCTCGGCATAGGCATTTTCTGGAGCGGTCGGCATACGCCTTTTCTGGAGCGGTCGGCATACGCCTTTTCTAGGGCGATCGGCTGAATTGCCTTTAGAGGAGGGTCGGCCTTCATTCAACTTGAGTGCAAACTTCAACGTCCAATCCCCAGATCTTGCGTACATCAGTGAATCCAATCTACGGTTATCAGCTTCCTTTAGATTTCTTTCACTAACCTCGTTGAGAAAGATTGTGTAGAGAGATTAATGAAGAAGATGAATTAGAACTGAAAAATAGTGTAATTCAATGCCAAAAGAACAACAAAAACGAGAACACCAGATTTATAGTGGTTCGGCGTAACTGCCTACGTCCACTTTGAGTTTTGACCTTTATTTCTTTCACAAGTAGTTGAATACAGATACAATCCATATATTAATGACTTGAATACAAGTTTGAACTGAAAATTATCAGTCTTGAAAGTGGCAGAGTCTCCCCATTGTTCTCCCGAAAAAAGGTCCATTTCATTGTGCCCCTGCCCTTCTATTTATAGAAGAAGATGGTTGGACTTCCTTCACGGGCTCAAGGCCAAGGTGACTTGGCCCATATAGGGCAATCTCAAGCTAGTTGGTCTATTCTTGCCGAACCGTACCTAAATGCCCAAACATGTTGACTGCATCAAACCTGTATATCCTCAGGCTCTTCTTGGTCAGAATCTTGTCTAGTGCTAACAATAATCTCTTCAACTGTCGTCTTGTAGCCGGGCCAAGGTGCCGGTTAACACATGTGACATGGGTAACTCACGTTCATTTTTCTCATTCCATTAAAAACGAAAATAGCTAAGGCCATCCACCATTTCCAATTTCAAGAGAAGAAGAAAACTAAGATTCAAGAAGAAAGAAGAAATCAACTAATTCAACAATCAATTATCTCATCTATAATCTCTAAAGCCAAGGTGAATAATTACTGCATCCCTAATGCTTTTAGTTTTTGGTTTTTGTGTTTAGATCCAAAATGTTTTTGCTATAATATTGCTATGTTTGATGTTTTAAGATATATATGTTTATTGTTGATGAAATTATAAATGTTTATTCGTGTTTATGATAATGTTTAACATGAAAACCCTACTTATGACATCCGAATACTTTAGAAATTTAAATATAAGTCGGGAATAATATTATAGAGATGGGATTTGATTTTCATTATTTTTCGATTTAATATGTATTTTATATGAATTTTTGAATGAAGAAAATTGTTTATTGGGTTTTAAATTTTTTCGGCTGAAATAGTTATTGTTTGGGTTTGAGATTTTAATATGTTGGGTAATATATTAAAATAGATAAATGGTATGTTTTGTGATAGTAGTTACAAAGTTTTATAATCATGAGTAATTTATCACAATGAAAATAAATATACCATTTTAAATATTTCTAGTCAAAATGCATCAAGACTGGTATTGATGTATCTGTTGAGACTAGAGTATGTAATGCTTTCCAAATGTTGGGCAGTGTATTACTCATGACTACTGGGGGAAACAAAGGGTTTCGTACTGATAGTTATTGGATAACTATGAAACGACTCTCTTGATAGTTTTCTGTTGGTTAACATAACTAAGGTCAAACAGAAAATATCGATGTGATTGATTTATATAGTTCTCTCAACTTGAGAATACCATGGGTATTCAATATGAAAGCTCCACTTTGATCATAGTCGAGTCATGGCATGGCATCCACCGAGAGATTATAGTTGGGTCAAGTGGAAGTATTGGAAGTGAAGCATTATTCAAGAAAGGATTCGTTTCCTCCGTTATATGGGGTCTGTAACAACCCATAATTTGGCGTTATTTATTTAATTAGTTAGTTAGTTAATTAATTAGGCAACGAAATAGAATTTGCGCAAACGATGGAATTTGACCATGAAACTTGCACTATTGCATTTGTGGGAAATTATGAGCAACTTTCATATTTGGGAATTTGAGATCGAAGTCCAAATATAGAAGTTATGGGTGAAAAAAATATATTAACGAAAATAATTAAATAAGAAAAATTAACGTTTCATGTTAATGGCCCAGGCCCAACGGTCGACCATCAATGGTCGACCGGTGACCCAAGGATGGTCAACCGGTGGTGACCTGGCTACTCCAATAAATCTAGACCATAGCGGTCCGGATTTAATATATTTTGATCCAAAGGTTCTGGTTGATTCTAGCGCCTATAAATTAAGGCCTGACCTTTCCTTCTCTTCTCATATTTTTATTTAGGTAGTAGAGAAGCTCTGCCATTTCTTCTTCTCTACTTTCTTTCTAAATTATAAAGATAAGATATTTATATCTATGTCCATACAAATCGGAGAGGAGTGGAAATCTAATAAAAAGAAAAGAAGAGAATCGACCATATGTGTATTTGAGGTAATATATATATATATATATATATTTGTATCTATTTTCTCTCCCTATCCCAAATCTCTTCCCTAATCTGTAATTCTAATGTATGTATATACCCTTTTATACATATCTTTTGGATTAAAAAGGATTTAGAGACGAATCAAATGTTCTACTTTAGACCTGCAGATTTGGATCGCTTTTAAAAGGTGAGTGGGAAATATAGTTTGTTATAATATAAAAATTATCCCGTTGTTGTTTATTTGATTTTTATGCCTAATTGGATAATTGCATATGAGTTGTAGACAATAAATTGAATATTATCCGAATATAATAAGTGCCTACATATTCTTTTTTTTTTTTTGAATTTATTTAGCATTGGATACAATCTGATCTGAAAATCAGTCCTAAAAGTTTGAATATAGAGTATTGATTTAAATGAAATTTATTCTAGATCTGGAATAGGTTGTATAGTAATGTTATAAATTTGTATCCAAATCTTATTAGAATATAAACTTTTCTATATTTGGAATTGTTGGAATTTAGATCCCTTTAATATTTGTAAATTAGTTTGATTTATTTCCCTTTTAAAAAGTTACAGTGTTTGATCTAACGAGGAATAAATGCAAATAAAAAGAGAAAGAGATGTGTAAAGTACGAATTTATTGTAGTTTACATTGTCTATTTCAGTAATAAAAAGAAAAGATTATTCCTTGTAATTTCAAACGATGCAATCATTTATATTTTAAAGTTAAATCTTTTGTTTGGGCTAATTTATGGAAATTATAGCGTATAATCTTTTTAAATATGATTCAAATAATTTATCGTGGAAAAGAATATTGTAGCGAAGATATTTAACTAGAACACATTGGATAAAAGTAAATATCAAGTAAATATTTGTACATAATTACCGTGCTTATAATAATTAAATAAAAAGCTAACAATGATGCTTGCACATAATATTTGCGTTTAAGATAATTAACTGGTGGGAAAAGAATTTAAAAGGTTGTAACTCCAATAAATGGTAACAAATATAGGAGTTGCAATAAATTGACAGGGTAAATGGATTAATGGGACAGATAAAAATGGAATAGATATAAAAGGATACGAATTTGAAATTAGTAATCATATATAAATGCTTTAGGAAATGTCCATTAGGATTTTATGGACAAATTGATATTTATGAGCATTAAGCGGGGATTTATGGGTAGCTAAATATTTAAGGTAAATCCTATTGCCTTAAATAAAAAGGATTAGTAGCTAAGTCCAATGTCTACCAAGATAATATAAAGAAAGACTAAAGATGGTTAATTGGATTAAGAAAGTTAGTGATGCGAGGTCAGTAGAGTCACTTGACAGAAGACTGCACTTCACTTTGAGGCTACCAGTAGCCGGGTGCACTTATTACCGATGTGGGATATCACCAATCCTAGTACCCGTGACAATTGAGTGATTGTGCTTGATTTCTTAATTGAAAAGTATTAAATTGTTCAAATTTAGAATTAGGAGCGGCGAGAGATAACTCCATAGAGGTTTGCTTCTAGTTTGAGATCTTAAGAGGCTGAAGGATCCACCTCTCTCCTAAATCGAAGTATTAAGTAACCTAGTGAGATTCCAAATAAATAAATAAGGATGTCTCTAGAATGAGTTACTTCAGCATTGAGGTCTTAAGTGGCTAAAGGGTTAGCCCCTTACCGAAAGAAGTAACATAATGAGATGCTATATTTATAATTAAAGGGTGAGAGTGGATATCTTCGAAGGGGTTCGCTTCAGATTTGGGGTCTTAAGTGACTGTAGAGTCCTACTCTTTCCTGCAAAAGAAGAATTAAGTAGCCCAATGAGATTTCCAAGCAATGACAGCTAGATAGTACCATTGAGGAGCATGCTTCTGGAAATAGGTCTTAAATGATGGGGTATGCCTATTTTCCATCTGAAAGTATTAAGTGGCTTGGGTACAATTTCTTACATTGCTAAGACCATAATAATAATAGTACCATTTAGGAGCATGCCTTGGGGATAGGTCTTAAATGATGGGGTCTTCCTTAGTTAAAGACTAAATGACCAGAGTCTGCCTATTTTCTAATAAAAGGTATTAAGTGGCTTGGGTACTATTTATTACATGGTTATGATTTTATCGACGATAGATGCGGTAATATTTGGACATTCAATGACGGAGGCCTAAAATAGTGGTTAGAGGTCTTATAGCTAGGACCCACCGACCATTGACAACATTATTAGGAAACTACCTTGGGAATAGGTCTAAAATGACGGAGTCAACCTTGATTAAGGTCTTAAATGGTAGAATCTGCCTATTTCTCTTTTTAAAAATATTATAGAAGCCCGCTTCTTATTTAGAAGTACTAAGTGACTAATGGGTTTGTGTGACGATCCAACTTTTCAAACTTTAGAAAGCGACACTAATACACCCACGGTATTCACATGCGACAATTCTAAGTGTCGGAAAGATAGATTGTCAAGAGTGGAAAGAAAAGAAGAAGGAACATAATATTATTCTAATGGAATAACATATATTATTGAATAATAATCTTTACAGAAGAAATTTTTAATGTATATAAATCAGAGTCTAACCTAGAGTCAGCTTGGACAGTTATAAACATCTGCCCTTATAAATGTTGAAAACATCAAACAAAATGCAGCAGAAATAGAATACGTTCATACATTGGTGAAGATCCCCCGCTTTCCTATGGAAACTCGAAGCGTCATTAGCTAAAACTGAAACTACTGGGATCTGATCCGAGTATAAAAAATACCCGGATCAGTATGGAAAACCAGAATGAGAAACTCGAGTCATAACTGACTGTGTCCTGGATCAGTATTGGTGACAAAACCCTTTTTGAAAATAAAGAGTATCTCATAAGACCACGCCGCACATAAACACAGATAGGTTTTTACCTTATGATAATTAAAACGTTTTTATCAAATCATTTGATAATATTTTTAATGACATTCTTTGAAAATACTTCTCAAGTAAACATATTCAAATAGGCAAAATTGTTACCATAATTCAGTTCAAGCATGCTAGGCCCTACAATTAAAACCGAAAACTCGTATTGGAGAATGGATTTCCAACAAATGACTAGGCAAGGGACAAGCTTCCGATATTACATCTTTAGAGGAATGTACCAAGGCCCAACTAATGGTCCTCTACCAACACAAGGCTAGCCTACCTCTAACTAGATAGTACCAAGTACGTCATCACCCCGGTCATTACCAACCTATCCGAGCACGCACTAACATACACCACATAATTTAAATCCAAATGTTATAGTGGGTAGAAATATATCTAGATGGGGATGATCATACCCTAATAGTTCTGAACCACATAGCCTTGCCGCATTTACCCTGTTTTAGTCATTTACGATGCAAGGCCTGAGGTAACGATTACCTTTCACATAGAACATCAACTTTCCACTTTGAATGCTACATTACCATTCCATAATCACACAACTGATTTCTACAAACGCATAACTCCTGAGCTCGTACATCTCAGGAAACCGTGTTAAGCTAACAGAAGTTGCCCTCTCCACCACCATCAGGTGAACATTTTGTAGAGATCAACCAATGTGAATTAGAATGCAAAGTCAGACATTCGCCCATAACAATTTGTTCAGGAATAGGACAAACCGAAGGCACTCTTTCTACCACATCCTGTTTGGTAATCACCCGTAGGATCAGTAGCGATTAGTCCTTGCAAATTGAAGATTTTCATAACAGAGCACTATTGCCATCATAATATGTCGTATGGTAAATTTTACCGAGGGTCTAGCGGCAAGTAGCCCTACATCATGAAGATCTTCCTCTTCAATTGTCTTTGTCTTCAACATGTTTCACTTTCGAATGCGTAAATTGTTTCGAAGTTCTTTTGGATAGGAATCACCCAAATCCCTTCTCGGTTTCTTCGAATTCAATTTTCGATAAAAAGATGTGAATAGGATTTAAGCCTTATTTCACATAAATTTGTTTGGTTAATTAAAACCCTTTTACTTTAGAAATCTTTAAGTCATTCACTTAGGAAAATATAATCCCTTTTCTAACAAAGTTATAACTTTTCAGAAACATATCTTAAATGGGTTAAAACAATGTTATTGAAGACACCATTTACTGGGAACTCAAACTAGTTATATTGAGCAAAAGATTAGACTAATCATACCCAGACTAATTTTCGCTTTTAATTCGCACTATTCGTGGAATAATGGTGAAAAATCATCTTTTAAATTCATGTGGATAGTACAAATTCCCTCCTTGGAACTTAATACAGAGTTTGGCTAGAACATTCCTTATACTACTAAAATCTTGTTTAACTCTTTTTATTTTTAAAAATCTTAAATATGATCTTTTCATTTAGATCATCCGGGATTTCCTTTTGATCTGTTCCACCCTTCGCCTACAAAGAGAAAACAGTGGCCATGTAAGTTTAGAGCATTGGTTGCCCCATCCCTAACCTTAGTTACACACCTTGTATTACCTTTCTTGATTTCATAGGCGGGACAAATGTAATAGTGATTTCTGGATACTCAGTTTGTTATTAATTCAAGGACATGATTTCGATTACATTGTTTAAGTGTTATAAACAATTTCTCTTAACCATTTATTTAAACTCTTATTAAAACTTCCAAATATCTTTAAAATACTAAATTGTTTATTTAAAGAAATTTATAAAAGATTCGGGAAAGAATAGTTAAGTTTAAATTTATATTTCTAAAGCTTATTAAGATTGTTGTAGAAAAGTGTTGCGGATAGTGTTTAAAAGCTTATTTGATTAAAACAGCTTTTCTATCATTTGGAAATCGATATTTATAACTGCGGATAGTGTTTTAAAAGCTTATTTGAATAAAAAAAAACTTTTCTATCATTTGGAAATCGATATTTATAACTAAAATCTCTTTTAAAACACTTTATCAAATTTATTTCATATTTTTAAATCATTTAAAATATTCATTTTAAATTTTTTTACAATTTGGTCACTAGACTGCAGAAGCGCGATTTTCCTGAAAACCTGATTTGGTCATAACTTAAAATCTACAGGACAAAATCTTGGTTTTTCTTTTTCCATTTGAAAACTATGGTTACAAGGATCCAAAAAATTCTTATTTGGAAGAATTTCAACTACATTTCTATCCTCTACATTCATTTAGTTTTTCTGGAGTGAAATATTGGACTACTGGTACGCAACGCGCCTTACTTTGACTTGTTTTTCACCATTTTCCAAAACTTCTTCAAATTGGATTTTATTGTTTATAAAACATTTATGAGCCATTTTAAATCAATATTTTACTAACTTATTTATTAAAAACCCATTTTAACTTTTTGTCCAAATATTTTATGTTATACTTTTTTAATATTCAAATTTCTATCTTTTAAACTTTTTTAAACCATAAGCTACTTATTTTTGAAACTTTAATCTTTAGAATTCATTAGGATTAAAATCTCAAAAAATTAAAGTTTATGTTCTAAACAGCTTCAAATTTCTATCTTTACTTTTCCTTTTCAATTCATATCTCTATCTTTTTTCAAATTGAATTCTTTTTCAATAGTAAATTTGAAAAGAGACTTAACTATACTTTTTGTCTCATATAGATTACAATATAAGTATGGTCTCAAAACAACCATGGTTAACTATTTCAGACATGACTAATAAAGTAGTCATGTCCAACTTTAACTACGATGTTAATAAAATCAATATTAACAACCATATATTCATCCGTACAACAAAATTCATTCAAGCATCCATATTACAACTAAATGGTGTCAATTTATCATAAGGGTATGAACATGAATATCATAGAACAAAAAAATTGCATTTTAAAACGTAAGAGCTCACTTTCATTTGACATATTTAATTATATATATATATATATATATTACTTCTTACTTCTTAAGTAACTATAAAACATCAATAGTTAACCAACCAAACATCATAACTACTTTTAATATTCATGCTAACCATTTTATAATTAATTTATAATAATAAGACGTATGTATTTTAGTAAAGTTCTCACCTTTATTTCCACTACGTCTAACTTTACCGAACTTTCCTGAATCGAATCCGGCGGTATTCCAACAGCATTTCCTTCCACTGTTTTCACTCCGGAGCTCCCCGCACTCCACTTCATCAAAAAATCATTTAAAACTAAGATTCTTCCTCTTAAACCACATGCCTATGACCTCCTTCCCCTTTCTTGCTCATTGTAACCATCCTCCATCACCATTGCATATGCCGACACCTCCCTTACCTCCATAGTATCAACCTCACCATGATCCACCTCCTCCTCCATCATTCTTCGACTTCATAGATGCTAAACCATGTTATAATGGTATTATAAGGCCTTTGACAAAGTTTGATAGATTTTGGAGTTGGTTTGATATGATTTTAAGAAAGTTAGTAAAGAAAGAGAGCATGTATTTCAGGAGGAAGAAGAAGTAGAAAGTGATTTGTGTGAGAATAAAAGTAGTATGCATGGCTATTTATAGCTTTTGATCCCTTAACCCTTAAGCTTTGTCAAATGACACAAATACCCTTCATTATCCTTTAAGTAAAGATGCTTTTTTAACATTTACCATCATCACATCACTTCATTACTTTATGTCATCTTTACTTAATACTCAAGGGATGTATTTGGATAGAAAAGTGGATTAAAGTGAGACTTGTTTTGATTTTGATGTAATTTGATTTGATATGTGTTGGATTTGGTGAAAATATCTTCTTTTTGTACTTTTCTTTACTTAGTCAAATACCTAGCTTAATTAATCCTTAGTTAATATATGTGAGGTGTTTATTTATTTGTTAACGTATTTATATAATAACTATTATATTTGCATAATGTTTACAAAACTTATATTGAAAAAATGCTGATTTTTGATAAAACGTTTTCCGATCACATTTTATATTTTTAATCAAACTATTTATTTATGTAAAAAAACTTGAAAATTGATTTGTTGTCATCTTTAACTAATTAAAAACAAGATTATTTAAGTTATAAAACCATATTAAATAATATTAAAATCCAATTATAAAGTTACGACGTTGATTTGTCAAAGTGCGATGAAATTTATCAATCATTATAAAACAAGTGTGTGTGTGTAGTTATAAAACTTTTATCAACCAATTATTATCATTATATAACAATTTTAAAAGGAGTTATTTATCTTTTAAAACAATTATTGAATTTATATTCCATTTACCGCAAACCGACTTTTGCCACTTTTCGACGAAAATCCAAACTTCTTGATTTTGTAATCAAATTCTAAAAATAATCTTATAATTATTTCTTATCACATAAAACATGATTATTTAAGTTTGAAAATTCTATATCTTTATATTTAAATTTAACTAAATATCTCTATTTTCAAAGTGGTAAAATCATGGGTCGATACATTCTCCCATCCTTAAAAGAGTTTCGTCCATGAAATTTAAATTTAGACTTATAAGGAAACCTACCATGCAACCAGTCTTAATAAAAATTCTACTATAGTCTATTTCGAAATTAAGGTAACAATAAGATAGGGAGATCTGCTAAATACTGATACTACATAATGGTGTCATCAGATATGCACGTAAAATAACATAGATCCACATCCCTAGCCTTAGCCCATACTACACACTTAAGGTAATATACATATTCACAAAATATACAACACTACCCAAATGAATCATCCTAAATATACCATAGAACTACCCAAAATATCATCCTATGTAAAATTATCTCATTTACCAATTTTTCTCAAAACAAAAACCATTTTTTCCTTTATATATAACATTAACAAATACGCACACATATACATTATACTCTCAACTCATTTTAGGGAGTCACTTACCCTATCTCTAATGAGTTACTCACCCTAGGGTATTACTAACCTATCACTGATGAGTCTTTATCCCTATCAGGCTTAGGTGTTCGTTCAACCTAAGCTCTGATGCCAAATGTGACAATCCAACTTTTGGACCTTTAGAAATTGAAACTAGTACACCCACAATATTCACGTGTCACAATTCCAAGTGCCAAAAAGATATAATTTCAAGGGTAGAAAGAAAAGAAGAAAGAACAGAATCTTACTCGAATGGAATAACATATATTATTGAAAAATAATATTTACAATGGAAAATTTTAAAATATATAGATCAAATTCTAACTTAGATTCATCTTGGACAGTGATAAACATTTGTCCTTACAAATGCTGAAAAACATTAAACAAAATGCAGTGGAAATACATTCATACATTGGCGAACATCTCCAGCCCTCCTCTGAAAAATCCAAGCGTGTTTAGGTAAACATGAAACTACTCAGATCTGACCCGAGTATAAAAAAAATACCCAGATCAGTCTGGCAAACCGGCATGAAAGACTCAAATCATAACGGACAGTGTCCTGGATCGGAGAATTGGTGACAAAACCCTTTTTTGAAAAGAAAGAGTATCTCATAAGACCACGCCGCACATAAACGCAGACAGGTTTTACATTATGATAACTAAAACTTTTTTATCAAATCATTTGATATATTTTTAATGACATTCCATAAAACACTTTTCATAAACATACTCAAATAGCCTCTTCCAACGGTCAACCAGTATGCTAACTTGAGCAGAGATTATACCAGGCTTGGAGGGAAGCCGTTTATTAGTATTAAAGATGCAATTGAGGTGGAAAATTGAATATTACATTGCAGGAGAATTTTTGCTGACTTAGGATTGAATGATGACCAAAAGAGGAGATTGGCTTCGAGATAGCTTAAGGGAGCAGCCTTATTCTGGTGGAACACAGTTGTTGCTGGAGTTGATGAGGAAACCATAACTTGGGAGGAGTTTAAGAGAAGGTTTTCAGAAAGGTTTATGTCAGTGATGGCGCAGTAGACGTTGGTGAGGAACTTTGCAGAGTTGGAACAAGGAGAAATGTCTATTTTAGAGTATTCAAGGAAATTTGAGGAATTGGCATGGTACGGGTATGCTTTGGTAGACACCGTAATCAGGTGAAATGAGAAGTTTATAAGGGGCTTGAGGACGGAGTTGATAAGTTATACTTTGCCGCACTTGGGAGATCCCAATGATGTAGTGGTTGAAATGGCGCTAAGGTAGGAAGAGGCGCTAGCTTGTTTGAGGAAGAAGATGAAGGAGGCCTAGATGGGACAGGGCTAGAAATTTTTTTTCCAGAGGAAGAATGCTTAGAAGGGAGGAGCATAGAAGAAAGGAAAGTCTAAAGTTGTATGTTACAAATGTGATAAGAAGGGACACTGTGCTCATGAGTGTCGGACCAGAAAAGGGAAAGGAAAAGAAGCTGATGGAAAGAAAAATGTCAGATGTTTTAATTATGATCAGATCGGCCATTACAAGAATAAGTGCCCAGATCGGCCATTACAAGAATAAGTGCCCAGACCCTGCTAGAGAAGGAAGGGGGCAAGTTTATGCATTGGAGCCCACAACTGCAAGGCCAGTTGTGTAGGTGAAAGGGAAGGTGTTCTGGGAAGCTCGCTGCAGATTCACGGTATGGCTGTTAGAGTTCTCTTTGATACATGAGCATCTCATTCTTTTATTTCTCTATATTTGGTAGATGAGCTTAACCTAGAACCCTTGTATCTAGTTACTTCCTTAAGGGTTGCAAATCCAATAGAAGGGTATGCAACACTTAGGATGAGGTGTGATCATTTAGAATTTGATTTGCTAGGCCGTACTTTTGATTGTTGTTTGCATGCGTTTGATTTTATGGGATTTGGGATTATCCTTGGGATGGATTGGTTAAGTAAATATGATGCTAGGATATTTTTCCATGATATGAAAGTATCACTTAGGTGCTCGGATTGTTGTGATAAGATAGTTTATACTGTAGAGAACCCTAGTTGTGAAGTGAATGCTTTATTGGGTATCATGGAGTTGGAGGATGAGTTACATCGAGTCTTTGTAATTAGAGAGTTTGCTGATGTGTTTGAGCCGATAGTTGGACTACCACCAAAACGAGCCATTGAGTTTCGGATCGATTTGGTGCCTAGAGCAGAACCGGTGAGTAGGCCACCAAGCAGGATGACACCCACTGAGATGAGAGAGTTTAAGGTGCAACTGTTGGATTTGGAAGGCAAGAGTTTTATCCGACCAAGTAGTTCACCATGGGGGCTGCCGTGGTGTTTGCTAAGAAGCCGAACGGATCGTTGAGGCTATGTATCGATTATCGTAAGTTGAATGAGAAGACGATAAAGAACCGATATCCATTCCTGAGAATTGATGATTTATTCGATCAGTTAAGTGGAGCCAAGGTATTCTCTCAACTGGATTTAGCGATGGGATTTCATCAGCTTAGAGTGGCAGAGGATAGTAATCCTTTAACGATGTTTAGAATGAGGTATGGATCATACGAATGGTTAGTTATGCCGTTCAGACTAACTAATGCGCTAGCATTCTTTGTGGATCTGATGAAAAGAATTTTCCAAGAGCACTTGGATAGGTTTGTGCTGGTCTTCATAGATGACATTTTGATATACTCTAAAGATGAGAAGGAGCATGAAGTTCATCTTAGAGTGGTGGTTGAGATGTTGAGGGAGCATCGGTTGAAGAATAAGATTTCAAAGTGTCATTTTTGGAAGAAAGAAGTGAAGTTCCTTGGTCATGTCGTCTCAGAGAAAGGGTTGTCAGTAGATCCAACTAAGATTGAGGCGGTGAATAAATTGGAAGAGACCCAAGACGGTGACTGAGATAAAGAACATTCTTGGATTGGCTGGATCTTATCGAAGGTTTATAAAGGATTTTTCATGGATAGCTGCACCGATGGCCGAACTTACACGAAAAGATGTGAAGTTTGTATGGATCGATAAGTGTGAGGAAGCATTTTAGATCTTGAAACACTTATTGACCCATGCACCGGTGTTGGTGGTTCAAGAGGGGAATCAAGATTTAGTTGTTTACACTAATGCGTGTGGAACTGGATTGGGAGCAATGTTGATGCAAAGAGGTAAAATGATTGCTTATGCTTCAAGACAACTCAGACCACATAAAGTTAGGTATCATACGCGTGATTTGGAGTTAGCTGCCGTTATATTTTCTTTTAAGGTGTGGAGGCATTATCTTTTGGGAGAGCGAATTAAACTTTATACAGGTCATAAGTCGTTGAAGTGCTTGTTCTCTCAAAAGGAGCTAAACATGAGACAATAGAAGGTGGTTAGAGTTTATTGCTCCTTATGATTTTGGAATTGAGCACACACCCAAAAAGCAAATAAGGTGGCTGATGCACTTAGCAGGAAGCATTAGAATGCATTATTGGCTATGATTACTGAGTGGAAAGATTTAGAAGCATTATCAGCTTGTAGTGTGTGTAGTGTAGATCCGAGGTAGGTTCTAGTGCAGCAAGTGCTGCATTGTCTTATTTAGTACTTCGACCAGTAATGATTGAGAAGATAGCTTCTAAATAGGGGAAAGATCCAATTTTGGTTGAACGAATCAGAAGGTTAAGGGAAAGAACAAAGAGCGATGACTTAAAGGATTTTGGTCTTGACCAGGAAGGGTGGTTGAGAAAGAAAGGAAGGTTGCGTGTTTCGAATGTAGGAGACATGAGGAAAGAAGTTTGGATGAGTGCCATTGTTCGAAGTTCACTATCCATCCAAGAGGAATGAAGATGTATCAGGATATGAAGAGAAGTTTCTTTTAGGAAGGTATGAAACGGGACATTAGTGTATATGTTAAGCAGTGCTTGAATTGCCAACAGGCAAAGGCTGAACACTAGAAGCCTAGTGGATCGCTTCAATCGTCGGAAGTTCCGTTGTGGAAGTGGGATTCTATCTCTATGGATTTTATTGATAGGTTGCCAAGATCTAGTACAGGAAATGAAAGCATATGGGTCATAGTGGACAGATTAACTAAGGGTGCCCATTTCATTCCGGTAAAGTCAACTAGGACGACAACTATTTTGGTCAAGTTATTTATAAAGAATGTAGTTAGACTGCAAGGGATATCTAGTAGTATTTTCAGTGATAGAGATTCTTTTTTTACTAGTGAGTTATGGAAGAGTCTATAGGAAGCATTAGGAACCAAGCTTAACATGAGTACCGCTTACCATCCACAGACTGATGGAAAACAGAAAGAGTTAACCAAATCTTGGAGGATTTGTTAAGAGCTTGTGTATTGGATTTCGAGGGATCTTGGAGGTATCATCTTCATCTAGTCGAGTTCTCATATAACAATAGTTATCAAACTAGCATTGGGATTTCACCGTTTGAAGCTTTGTATGGAAGACCTTGCAAATCTCCCGTATATTGGTTAGAGACCGGAGACAGATTGGTTCTTGGTCCAGATTTGGTGAAAGAAGCTGCAGAGAAGATTGAGTTGATTCGAACTAGGATGATGGAAGGTCAATCTAGGCATAAAAGTTATGCTGATAGAAGAAGAAAGGACTTGGAATTTTCTGTTGAAGACATGTGTTCTTTAAGGTTTCACCGATGAAGGGTGTGATTAGTTTGGGAAGTTAGAAAAGTTAGCACCTAGGTTCATTGGTCCTTTTTGTATTATTGAGAGGATTGGGAAACTCGCTTATAGAGTAGAATTAACGAGTAGTTTGGCTGCAGTCCTGATGTTTTCCATGTTTCTCATCTTAGGAAGTGTGTTAGAGACCCGGAGACTACTATAGCACCTATAGTTTTAGGAGATTTAGTAGTAGAGCCGAATTTGACTATAGTTAGAAAGCCAGTTTAGATTATGGCTAGAGATGAGAAGAAGTTAAGGAACAAGATAGTCAAGTTAGTAAAGGTTCGGTGGAGTGACGATACTAGAGACTGTCTTGGGAAATGGAGAGCAGGATTAGAGACTCTTACCCTGATTTTTTTGATGGTATGTTTTACCTTTGATTGTTTTGTGGTGTACCTTATCGTAATTTCGAGGATGAAATTCTTTAAGGTGGGGAGTCTGTAACTCCCTATATTTTTATAATATTATTTAGAATAATTAATTGGGTAAATTAAATAAAATAATGTGGAGATTAATAAGTTGATATTTGATTGTCTAAGGGTAGCCGTGCCATGTTAGTGTATAAACTAAAATGAACTAACCTAAGTTAATGTGTTGGGATATGAGAAGGGAAATATGAGAAATAGAGAAGGCATATACCCTAAACCCTTAGGAAATTGAACTCACGTTCATTTCATTTTATTCAAACTAAAATCTTACCAAGGCCGACCACCATTTTTATTCTCAAGAAGAAGAAAAGCTAGGGTTCAAGAGAAGGAAAATAATCAACTAAATTGACATCAAATCTCACACCTATAATCTCAAAGCTATGGTAAATAATTACTACATCCTATCTTCTTTTAGTTTTCGGTTTTAAGACTAAATCCAAAATGTTTTTGCAAGTATATGACATGTTTTGATGATTACAGTTATATATATGTTTATTGGTAGATTATGTATGTTCATACTTGTTTTAAATGATAAATTTGATATGAAAACCCTATTAAATGACATCCAAATTCCTTAAAAATTTAAATATAGGTTAAAAATGATATCTTAGAGATGGGTTTCAATTTTCATAATTTTCTGAATTAATGTGGATTTTATATTAATTCTTTAATGAAGAAAATTATTTATTTGGTTATAAATTATTTCCGACTAAAATAATAATTTTTTGGCGTTGAAATTTTAATATGTTAGGCAACATATTAAAATAGATTTTCTAGGACTTTTTCAGATTTTTCCTAAGTGATTTGATGAATATATAAAATTATTTAAAGTATGGGACTTAAATGTTTTATATATTTAATTAAGGAAGGGCATTTTATAAAATAAAATTATTATTTAATTCTGAAAATAGTGGCAGCACATTTCTGAAAAGAATTTGTTAACCAATGAGAATTTGACAAACAAAGACAGGTTAGTTTAGAAGTTATCCTTGTTAAGTTAAAAACAAAGAAATCATACTTTTAGCATGTTTCAGCCTTTACGGCATTAAACCTTCCGACCCAGACCTTTCAACAAGTTCAAGAGGTTCATAGCTTTCGACATGGTCAAACCAATGCATATGATATCAAGTTACTTGGTACATAATGAATTGGACAAGGTCGAAGGGTTCTTAGTCGAAAGGTTGATGGCCAAAGAGGTTGGGGTATGTTTGTATTATAAACCAAAAGCTTTCACCTGCTTTGCTTTCGAATAAGAGCTTTCGAGTTGGTTGCTTTCGACCAGGTCAAGTGTTTGAAAGAAAGGTTTTAAACCTTTTGACATAGTTGAAAGGTTACTGCTATTTTAACACTATCTTATTTTAAAACCTTTTGACACAGTCGAAGGGTTACTGCCGCTTTATAAATGTTTTGTTTTGAACCTTCCGACAAAGTCGAAAGATTTACTTGTTTTAAAACCAGCCACTTCTCCCAATGCTTTCGAAAGAGAGCTTTCGACTTAGATGAACTACCCTTGTTTTTAATTAAAGTATAACTAAGCTTTCAAAGCAAAGATTTCGACTTAGTCAACAGGTTGCTTCCAATGGAGTTGAAAGGTTTTAAAAGAAAGTTTTTCACTTGTTTTGGATTGAACCTAGTAAGTCTTCGAATGGTTTATGTTTTAAAAGGTTTAATGACTTCGAAAGTTTTAAGTGAATGAGTTCGAAAGGTTTTAGTTGAATGACTTCGAAAGGTTTAAGTGAATGATTTTGAAAGGTTTTAGTTGAATGACTTCGAAAGGTTTAAGTGAATGATTTCGAAAGGTTTTAGTTGAATGACTTCGAAAGGTTTAAGTGAATGATTTCGAAAGGTTTGATTTGGAAGGTTTTCCAAAGTTTTTCTAAGGCAATGTTTTAAAGTTATTTTAAAGAAGGATGTCTAAAGTTTTATTTTTTTCAAAAGGTTTGATGTTTTATTTTGAAAGAGACGATTTCAAAGGTGTAGAAAGAGGTTTTTTTAAATGGTTAAATGTTTTCAACAACTAAAGTTTGAGGAAAGAATATATTTGACATAGTGATGTGGTTTTGAGTAAAATATAAAGATTATATACTTCCCTTTATTTAAGTTTGATTTAAAGGTTTTAAATCATTTTGAAAATGTTTTCAAGGAAAATTATGGGAGAAGATCCTTAAGTGAAAATGACTCAGATATTAGAAAACCTGATGGGACTAGTATGGGGTCGCGCCCTATACATTAGCTAATAGCCGCAGCTAACTGTTGTCCAAAATTCTAGTGTGTAGGGCTTTGTCACAGGTAGACTAAAATTACGATTACATACCAAAAGAATATATGTTTGTATATAAATAGGTTATTGGTGAGCCAAAAAAAAATTAAGATTAGGAAGACCTAGGAGATGATTAGTTAGGGACAGACCGTCCAGAAGTGAAGTATTTAACAGATAGTTAAGGACAAATCGCCTAAAAGTGTATTATTTAACGGATAGTTAATGATAGATAATCCAAAAGAAGAAATCAAACAAGAGTTAGATTAATTTTGATTATATTGTCTGGTAGGCCCGAGTCAGCCTAAGGTTAAAAGTTATCCAAACAATACTTGTGTGTTTGAACCTGTGCAGTTAATGCCCCGCTATTACCCCGCTATAACCCTGCTATATCTCATAGTGGATTTCTACCGCTACGATTTTTCCATATAGCCCCAAATATAGCCTTTTCGCTTTAAGCCCCGCTATTTCCGCTATATCCCGTTATTCCCGCAATATTCCACTATTTCCGCTATATCTTCTTTAAAAGAAATGAATTGAAAAATGACATTTATACATTATAAAAATTATGAATTTAATTTATTTAATTGAATTTTTAATATATTTTCAGAAATGAAAATACTCTAATATTCTACTAAATTCAATTATGTTATATAACAGTTTTACATTTATTTACAGTATATTCGCACATGTTTTTATTTAAAATTATTTATGTATTAATTATAATTCAATTGAATGTTAATTTTTCATTTAATTACCATTTATATATTTGTAAAAATATTAAGTATGAGTTTTATATGCTATTTTAGAGTCATCTGCTATATCCCGCTATATCCTCGCTGTATACCCGCTATGACTTTTTGCACCTCGCCGTATTGAATCTGCCGAGCGCTTTAACTGCATAGGTTTGAACAGATAGTTCATCATTACCTGATATTTATGTATGTTTACATAACGATTGCTTTACAGTATTTAACTACTATGGATGCAAAGATATGTTTTAAAAGGATGTAATAGAGGGGAATCTCATTCCTCTAAGCGGCGCTGTCTCACTTAATTTAATTAAACTAGGATGTATAATATTATTCACACCAAGCTTTATGTCTGACTCGAAGTTTATGTTTTCCCCTTAAACTCTCGGGTGCTCAAAATTAATTTGAGTAGGCTGAGGGGTTAAGGTCTTTTTTAGATTTTAGAATGTTGACGAATAAGCTACCGGAGGCATGCGGGAGGCAACATATAGCTATTTAGGATTTGCAGTTTTTGTTATGTTTTGATGAATTTTCCGCTGTGTTTTTTGTGTTAGGTCTATTATGACCATATGACTTTGATCAACCAAGGGGTTATCTTCATATACCGCTCTTGGCGTAATTTGTAATAATTATATTTGATCCGTGCTTAGGAAAGATTTGGGATTATGTGTTGTGAATGTGAAACAATTGGTTTTGAAATGTAATAAAGTAAATGTGGTTTTGAAATTTGTGTTTTGTTTCATATTCAAATGCTTCTGTTTTAATTGATATCATTAACATAACCGTACTTAGTCGCTGGAAGCTAATACTATAGATGACTACAACATCTGTAGTGCTTAGTTTTGGGCCTCTAGAGAGGGGATGTTACAATATATATATATATATATATATGTATGTATGTATGTATGTATGTATGTATGTATGTATATATATATGGAGGAACAACGTAAATAAAGAAATTTCATAAGGACACTTAACTAGCAAAAACTGTAGGTAGGATTGAAAGTTAATAAGGAAATTAGGTTAGTAACTAGAAATAAAGGATGCATTAATCTTAAAAAAACTTTATAGTTTTGGAGAAAATAAATTTTTGTGAAGTGCACCATTCAAGGATGACCATTCACTTTGGAGGAGATAAGACGAAAAGGGAAATGAAGAAAATTTTCTATTAGACATGGATGAAGAAGAAGGTGGTAGAATTTGCCACAAAGTGTTTGATGTGCCAAAAAAAACGATAGCATTGATTAGGCAACGAATGAAGGTCGCACAAGATCATCAGAAATCATGTGGACAAGCGAAGAAAAGAGTTAGAGTTTGAAGTTAAGGATATGGTGTTTCTCAAGGTTTCCCCTCTAGAAGGTCGTGAGATTTGGAAAGTCGGGAAAGTTGACCCCAAATTTGTTGGGCCTTTTCCAATTTTAGAAAGAATAGGAAGGCTTGCTTATCATGCGGAGCTACCGGATAATTTGGCAGAAATCCATGATGTTTTTCACATTTTTCACTTGAGGAAATGCATTCATATCATAACCACTATGGTAAAGCCTGATAAACTGAGGGACATTGAGACAAAGTCAATAACATCTCGTGTCACCACACACATTGTGAAGCACGGAACTAGGAAGCTCCACAATAGAGAAATTAGACCGGTTCGGGTATAATGGAGGGAAAATCTAGTGGAAACCATGAGGACTTCTCATCCTAATCTTTTCACTGGCAAACTTTTCTTTTCAAAATAAGGTTTTAGTTGCATCGTCGCTGCTAGATTGGATGGTAGGATATGATTGCTACACTTTTATTATCACTTTTTCACTCATATAGAACACTTTTTGAACGTTAGGATGTTTGCATATATGCCTACATGTCACAACATTTCCATTAATGCTAGGATTGAGCTCACCTATAATTACATTGCACTTTTTGATTGAGTCAATGGTTATGTAGGTAACATGGTTTATAACATGGACACTTAGTGTGCGTTCCGTTGTCCATATCTTAAGATATTTAAGGGATAAAATCCTTTTTAAGAAGGGTGAATGTAACACCCTATAAAAATTCATAAGAAATTAACTAATAAGAAAAGTATTGATTAATAAATTGATAATAAGGCTACAAATGAAAATTTTGTAAAGTTATTATGACCATGGAAGTTATGTCGTTGTGTTTGTGGCAAATTTCTGATCAATTTCCATATGTAATGTTTTGAAAACGGAGCCTAAACGAAAATGTTATGAGCATTTGAAGTTTTCAAATTCAAAATAATTTAAACGGAATTCAAAATCAAATAAATAAATAATTCTAAATTTGAAATTCAAAACGTAAACTTGGGGGTTAGGTAAATGTTAAAATTACGTTAGCGTTAAAAGTTAATTAAGGAATTAAATAAATTTACAACAACAAAAATTAAATGGTTCCAAAAATAAATGAACCGATTTGAATATGTAGATTTTTTACATTTGAAAGTCCGGACTTTTTAGGGTAAACCTACCCATTTAATCTAGTTACCAGTACCAACAAATAGTCGGACTAATATGAGACGTCATGGTTGGGTTACGTATCAATACGTAGGACCTGCTTAGGGGATTAAAGGTTGTGAGTGGCTTGTTGAGGGCCTGCCTCTTCCCCATAATAGAAGTATTAAACAGTTGGGGTAAATGGTTAAGCATGACAGAGGATATCTTGAAAAGGGTCCACTTCAGATTTGATCACGACAGAGGATATCTCAAAAAGGGTCCACTTCAGATTTGAACTAGATGTGGCCTGAAGAGATTCCGTAAAATGTCAGCTAGATAATACTAAAGAGGAGTCTGCCTTGGGATAGGTAATGAGTGACGAGGACCTACCTTAAGTGAGGTATTAAATGGTCAGAGTCTACCTAGTTTTCATTAAAAGGGCATTAAGTTCATGGGTACTATCTCTCTTGCATTGTTAACACATTATTGACGATAAATATGGGTTTTTGGGTTGAAAGAATAATGGACTGGAAAAACCTTAGGGATTATGGTCTGAAAACTTATAATATGGTTAAGATACATAAGACATATTCTTATTTAAATTATACTGCCTAAGTACTATTATAAAAACAATCGAGAGTTTATACATCAGACATTGTTGTTCTGAATCCCTCCTCATTACAACACATGTTAGATATGTTGATGCAGATTTTCGAAGGTGGTAGTAGAGACACAGACTTATGGCAGTTACTATTTATGTACTTGTGTTATTTCCTTTATTTCTGATATACCCATTTAACGATGCTATAACTTTGGAATATTGTACTCTGAATAGTTGACGATTGTTTATGGTATCGTCTTTTGTTTTTATGACATTTGAATTTTAAATAAAATGTGTATTGTTCAGATATTATATATTATCCTTCCGCTGTGAGTTTCTGAATGTGTAGATAAATAGCTCTGTGTATTATTCTTTTTACCAACCAACAGCATGTTTTGGAATGTATCTAAGTTTCGACAAGCCTTTTCTGGATGGGAATTTAGGTGTATTTCAAGCCAGGTTGTTACAAAGTGCCTCCATACATAGAAATACTCATTTCAGAATGAGATCATCTATTCCAAAGGTACAATTTCTGATGTTGGCATTGAACTATTTTGCCACTCTTCGCTGGTGAGCTGCTACCCTCGTGTCTTCCTCTTCTCTCTTTTCTTTAACCAAGTCGAGGGACTCAAGCAAGAGTTCCTCATTCACCTTGGGAACATAGTGGAATAGTCCATGAGAAAGACTTCATCTTCGATCAGTATCATGGTCTTAGTTCCGTAGGCCAAAGCAAATAGAGTATGACCTCTTACGGACTTCTGCTTTGTCTGACAAGCCCATAACATCCACGGTAACTCATCTATCCAATTGCCCTTAGCTCACTTTGGTCTCTTCTAGATGATGGATTTGATGATCTTGTTCACTGCTTCCTCCAATCCATTTGCTTGAGGATGTGCTACCACCCCAAAGCTTTTCTCAATACAACATCGAGCACAGATTTCTCAAAATTCTGAACTTTCGAATTAAATCCCACCGTTAGTGATTATATTCTACAGAACTCCAAATATGCACAAAATGTTCTTCATAAAAGTTGATCAGTTTCTCTAAGGTGATCGTTGTAAGTGGTTCAACTTCACCCATTTAGTGAAGTAGTCAATAAGCACTATTGTGTACTTTGCTTTCCCTCTCAACATGGATAGCACCCCAATTATGTATATTTTTGAATCTCCAAATCGCCATAGGCTAACCATCTACATGAGCTTATTGGATGGGGCTCTCAGAATCTTCATATCTAATACTTGTCAAATATCCTAGAATAGTTAGCTACATAAACGGTTGGTTGGAAATATCAATAGCAAAGAATCTTCTTTGCTAAAGTTTTCCCCATTGTGATCACCACATCTTCCTTTATGCACATCCACAAGGATCTTCTTAGATTCATCTTTACTGACACACCTTAGCAAGGGGTAAAGAATCTTCTCATGTATAGCACCCTTCTTGCATTATGATCTGAGATATTTTTCGTAGGAGATTTTTTCGTTCGCTCCTTCCTTTTAGGAGAGTTCCCCTTAGCAAATAACCTTAATTGGAGCCATTCATGACTCATTCTTTTTCGTGACCTTTAAGATCCAACCGATATCCATCTTGTCAATGCTTGGACTCGTCAAGGCTTCTATTGGCATTATTTCCAACAACTGCGCATCTTTAGAGCTTGTCGGTTTAGCTAATGAATCAACATCCATATTAGTATCCCTATTATCTTCTTTGGGAACGTGCATAATCGTATAATGCTCAATATCATTCGGAAGTTCCAACACTTTCGACAGGGAGAGTCTTGCACCCTTAGCCTAAAATTCCTCTATTTGGAAACCTTGCAATTTAGCCATTGAAGATATGTAGTGTGGCGACCGCCCTAATTCTCAAAAACCAATATACCAATGTAATGTGCTGCGATGGTGCCTGACTGATGCAGGATGGTTGGCAAGGGTTCTAAAATGTAACACCCCATGATTTTATGAAATTAAATAATTAAAAGGGTTAAATTATAATTTTACATCAAAGGGCAAAAGAGTAATTTTTTATAGAAGCTAGAATTAAACCTCAGGACCTATTGCACTACATCCAGAATAGTTTTTACAATCAGACAACATATACAACTTGCTGAATTTGGTTAAACATGTGAGAAACTAGAAGAAGTCAAATTTAGTGGCATTTTCATAATATATTAATTTCGAGATTTTAGTATAGATATTATATTTTTCACCCAATAAATAGAACTCTAACACTATTCCTTTTTTCTAATATTCTTGCCTTCACTTCTAAAACCTCAATCCCTGAATCAATTATAAATCCTTCTAATCAATTTCTAATCCACCAAATCAAATCCAAATTAAATGAAATAATACATGAAATCGATCATCGCGAAGAGAGCTACATAAATAATGGAAGCTATCAAAAAATTTGGCTGAAGCCATGGAATTTCTGGACAACAAAGGTAAAGGGGAACCTACATCAAATCGGAGAAGTTGCAAGGTAAATCGGTGAGTGGGATTTATTATTTTTGTGTGCTATTGGTACGACATAGTAATTCACCTCTTATGATCTTAAACTAGATTATAAATAACGTAACTAATAATAAAAAACTGATTTTTGTATATATATATATAGACACACACACATCTTGTTGGGATTAGTATGCCATTGATAGATGACTAAAAATATAAATTTTAATCGATTGTAATTAACAAAAGTTAGTCTAACTCTAATTAAAAAGTGCAAAATACAAAAGTGTTTGAAATTGGACATATTATGTATCAAAATTGTAGTTCTTGACGTTGCGAATCCATTGATGGTGTTCGTTCGTCGATTGAATGTACGGATTAATCAAAAAATGCATCAGAAATTCGATGAATGTAGACCGTCCGTTTCGGTCCAACTATGAAACGAAGAAGGTAGGACAATGAAAGGACATGGACATGAAGAGGAGGACGAGTGGGTTACCACGCCGGTGTCTAATTGCAACATAAAGAGCCCATCGGAATCTGCTAGAAACGATGGTGCGACGGTAGGCATAGCTTGGCGCGAGGGTTTCATCGGCGAGCTCAGATCAGGCTAGCTCCACTTCTGGCAGCAGTGGCGACACGTTATAGATGCGCTAAGGTTAAGAAAGATTATACGAAAGACCTGAGGTACTTTGGCGATGTAGAGAAATAGATGAAATAAATTTATTAATAACAATTAAAATATAAATTACTAAACTACCTTTCAACTTTAATAGCTTGTAACTCTCGCATATGAACTATGTTTCACGTGCGGTTCATTCCATCGGGATCATGGCAAGACAATAAACGATTCAATATGCTATTTGCTATGTTCTAAACTACTTCAAAAATATATCTTATTTTAGTTGATTTTGTTATATTGGGGTTCTAGTAAAATGTTTCAATACACATATGAGGAAATTAGTCCTCGGTTATACTAGTGGCTTTTGATGACAACAAGTTGGGGATTGATCTAGTAGCTTTGTAAACGGTGGGATGATGACGAGTGTTGGGCTTGATTCCAATATTGTTATTAACCATTAGGCGAATGTCTAGTGTAAACATGACCTCAGTAGTCGCATATGTCTTCGACATCTAGGCTGAAACTTTGGACTCAATCGTTTGCATACGTTTTCAGCATTCGAGTTGGTACTTTGGGCTCGATCGTTTGCATACAATTTTGGCATTCAAGCTGGGACTTTAGGCTCGATCTTTTGCATACGTTTTAGTACAACAATCAGACCTTTTAATTGGATTTCAAAAAAATTTATTAGTGGCTTTACTAGTGCTTTTATGAATGTTGTAAATGACAGGTTATAATATGTCTGGTAGATACCATAACAACAACAAAAAGGCTATCAAAAGGTACTTGTTATAGCATTACATTAACGACATTAAAGACTTTAGTAGCATTTTTTATGAACGATGTAAAATGACATGTTATAATACACCCGGTAGATACAACAACGTTAACAAAAACACTAGCAAAAGGGTTCACTTTATAGTGTTTACTTAATTTTATCTCATGCTTTTTATAGCGTTTATATTACTTTTCGTAGCATTTATTTACTGTTTTTCTAATAGCATTTTTACTTGCTATCTTCCAACTTTAAATCTTTGTGGAGCACTTATTATTGCTATGATTAATGCTATAATAAATAAAAGTTCTGATGGTACATTTTTTTCTAGCATTTTTAGAACCTTGTAGTTTAATTTTTATATGGTTTTTTGTTGTTACATGCCTGTTTCCATTTACAATCCTATGAGCTTATTTCAATGTGTGTACACACAGATTACAAAAGTTCAAAGTACCATACATTATAATGTATGTAATCAAATAGATACATAAATCAAACCACAATATAAGTCCATAATATTTTTTTATATACAACGTATTGAGCATACGACACAAGTCCAAATTAAGCAAAACCAAAATTCACCTTTCAATTTGATTATACAACATGACACTTAATATCATTCCATCCACTAATTAATATGCCAATAACTATCCAAACATGGACTCTTACTTCATCTTTATGAAAACTACCTGCTCTAATCCAAGAACAAATAGCATGTTTGATCTTATCAACCACCCTTATTCCCCCCACCATCTTCCAATTCTTGTCCTAGGACTAGCTCTTCCTTCTTGGTATGAACTGTATCAAGGAGAATCCCATCAAATCAGCATGTACTTTGTATAAAAAGATAGTTTTTAGAAAAAGCATTTTGGTATGCACTGTATCGCAACAGTTATAGCAACCAACGAAAGGCAAAAAATTTAGATTTTTTTGGTTTAACATATAATTTTGCAATAGTCTTATAATAAGTTTTTCCATCTTTTCTATTAAAAAAATTCAACTAGTGATTTCATCAGCGATTACTTATTTTTATCATAATGCTTTTTTTAGCTGTAGCTAACTTTGTCTCCATTTGAAATGAATTTCTAAGGCATAAAATTGAGATGAATAATGTTTTTTTATTACTTATGATACAATAATGTAAGCTGCAAAACAAACCATTAAGCAATTCTAGGATGCTTCAATATCTTGTATCCTGTCGTCTTTTAATTTTTTTTCAATCAACTCTCTAAGATAAAAAGAGACCTAAAAATTAGCAAAAAAAAATTTTGCAGTCAAAGTATAAGGTGATAATATAGCTAAATGGCACTCCATGGGACCTATGACAACATAAGGTGATAATTCACAATAAAAATTCCTACCCAAGGATATTTCAGTCTCTACTAGATATTGACCCTTTTACAATGTTCCGTTACAGCTTTTAGAGTGCGAAAGTTGTAATAATTGTTTTTTTACAGTGAGATGTTAATGAGAAGAGCTACTTGAAAGGAATTCATATCACAACTTTAATTCAAAATGATGCATATGATCAGTGTACGATGGTATTTGCATATTCCATCTTGCATATGACGAATGAGATAGTGAAAAGTTCACAGGAAGAGCTGCTTGGAAATGAAATGCTAGATCATGTAGGGATATTAATGGATAACTGAGTCTACGCTAAGTCAAAAAACCAAGGTCAGATATATATATATATATATATAGGTTATGAGTAAATATTTAAGATGATAATAAATGAACTTATCACTACTGAGTATAGCATAATGACATAATTTTCCACATATAGGTGACCGGAAGGAATCACTAAGAGGTTTTTGTGATAATAATTCAGTAACAACCTATTGATAAGCTAGCATCCAATCCATGCTTAGATCATATTGATCAATGGTAGTGCATGCATGCAAAAGAAAGTCTACACGATGAAATCTTTCTTAAAGAATCTTTATGTGGTTATAAGTTAAATAATTGAATAACCCTTAAGTAAATACCTCTTTGTTGTCTAAAATAGTGTTATCTATCTCTTTGTTTTCTGAAACAATATATCATACATCGAATTTTCAACAAATTTGATATGATTTTAAAAAATATTTGAAAACTAAAAAAATAACATTTGTATAAACTATCGATGTTAATTTTATCATCCATTTCGTTATATTAAAATTTTAATATGAACTCAATATTTTTCTTTATTTTCTCAAATTTTCAATAACCAAATCCTATTTTTGTTGAAATTCTGAAATAAAAAAACACTTACTATTCTAAAAAAACACTACAATTTGAGGAAAAAATAAAATCCTAATCAAATTACATCACCCACTAAAGTGGTAATTTAGAATCAAATTTTTTGTCAATCATCATATTGTTTTTTATTTGCTTTTAATTAACTCAATTATTTATGAAATATAAGGTGAGTTATTTTAAAACGTTAATTATTTTGATATTATATGTTTTACTTAATTATAGTTCTATCAAGTAGCTAGCTGGGACTGGCTATTTGGTCATAAAATAAAACACAAATGATGATAAAAAAGATCTGAACTATTGAATCTTTTTGTCTTTATACGAAAGGAAGAATTCAAAGGGCAATCCAATGGTGGATATCAGTATCTTTTTGTCTTTATATGAAAGGAAGAATTCAAAGGGCAATCCAATGGTGGATATCCATTGTGTCACCAATTGTGTCATCAAATTGTGTTCAAATAAATCTTCCCTAGCTATATATACACATTGTTCACTCTTTGGTTTTATTTTGCTATTTCAGATTAAGTAGGAATCAGCAAGAAAAATTTGGGATTAATTATTTCAGATTGAGCACGACTAATGCATCATGCAACAACCAATAGAAATTTTGGAATTGTACCATCTAATTCCCTATTATATTTGTATAATCAATGATTGTATGCACTACTGCTAAACATTAACAAATTTTGTATACAGTAGTAGTTTCCTTGAACTTGATAAAAAAACCTTACTTTGGTTGTGGCTAGATAAATTTTCCTATGTAACAAAAGTATGAAAGCATGGGAAAGGATTATGAATAACAACTTTCTAGTTTATGTAACGACCCGGTATTTTAGACCATTCAAATCGACAATAAATCCACACATGTAAGACTTGAATAATTCAAAACAATGGATTGTAAATAATTTTTTTGCAAAACTCAGCATATACAGTAAATAAAATAATCACAGACACAGAGTAATATAACAATAATGCAGCGGAAACAAAAGGATAGTAGTTCATGAAGCTACTATATAAATATAACAGAGTTACACAAGATACAACAGAAGTCTCGAATACAATAGATGTCTCAATACAATAATCAAATACAAGATCTGAATACATCACTGGAATCAACTGAATAACTGAAAGCAGGATCGATAGATTGCTGGATCTCCAAGTGAAGCTCCAACTCCAAAGGTGAGTCTCAAATGATGTATCACTCAGTCTGACCCGAGCGTAAAGCAAAACACAAAACACTCGAGTCAGGATTAACATTCTTATATTCCATAAATCCAACTCAAGTGAAATATCAACTGAAATACAAGTAACTTAAAGGATGTTTGGGATAACCATCCTCTAAGGGTCCGTTAAACTATTTACTATGTAGTAACATACGCTATATACAGTAGTGTCTAATTAGTAAAGTATAATCATATAGAAAATAGCGTTAAGGGGATGGAGAACCTTAACGCG
This sequence comes from Allium fistulosum, assembly GCA_030737815.1. Taxonomy (NCBI): domain Eukaryota; kingdom Viridiplantae; phylum Streptophyta; class Magnoliopsida; order Asparagales; family Amaryllidaceae; genus Allium; species Allium fistulosum. The sequence goes on from CM060904.1 coordinate 225,065,216, forward strand.
GTCGGATCTTAAAATCATAATCGTAGTAAAGCTCGATATGGTAGGTGACACGGCACACAAGGCAATGCAAGGGTAGATATACCAATTACGCACACGGACTGATGGAGAGGATAGCAGCCACTACCGTCCACCTCGAACAACACTCCCAAATCGAAGGGTGGCCACCAAAATCAAACAGTAATAGAATGGAATCGAAGAAATGTGTCCGAGAAGAGGTGCTACCTCACTGGTCCGAGATCGCTCCTGTTTTAGCCACCTTATGCCAACTCACGGGAGTTGGGTCCACGTATATACCTTAGGATCGTCGCCACCATCCTACTTCATTCTGGAACTCCATCGCGTACATAGTTGTCAAAGTGGTTTTCAGTATCGACAGAGAGTATGTCCATATCCAATCCTGGTCTCTTTAACAACCAATCGTTATTATAACACCGTGGTCATTTCAAAATAGTTTATACTTCAAAACCAAAATATCATTATCATTTCAAAACCCAATTTAATACGATATCATTTTCACTTCAAATATATCCATTTTCAAAATCATATCACTTCCCAAAGTTACAACGCTTTTGAAATCATAGTCTTTTAAAAATCAAAACATATTGGAAATCACAGCTTTGAAATCATAGTATTTTGGAAATCATAACACTTTCCTTTTAACAGTTTAGATATTAAAATCAGTATATATAATAAAATAGTTTATATAAATAGTTATAAGTTAAAAATAGTTTAAAATAAAATAATTTATATTAAAAATGATTTATATTAAAATAGTTTATATTAAAATAATTTATAAAGTAAAGTATCAATAGTTTTAAATATAATTTAAAATTTCTTTATAAAATAAAATAGTTTCCTCAAATTTCACAAATCGATTCAAATCAACTCGAATTCCAAAATTTTAATTTAATCAAATCTCAAATCATCAGTTTCAGCTCGATTCAGCTTCTAAATAAACCATTTCAAATTATCGATTTGAAATACATATCTGAACCATAAAATAAGCCATTTCAATTTTAATATATTTCAAAGCTTTAAATATTCAACATGTCAAAACTAAATTCGATAAATTTATATACATATCAGATTCACTTTACAATTATTTAGTTTTGAAATATTAACTTACTCATTTCCATAACATTTAAATACAATTTCAATTTACAAATTTAAATAAACAAAAATCCCATTTATATATATATATAAGTTTGAAATATCCATTTAAGTCACCCTTTTCAAATTTCAAGTTGTAAAACACTTCTTTAAATTTCAAATTCAATACATTTCAAATCAACTTATTTAAGTATAATTCTTAAATAAATATAATTTCAATCAATTTCAAATCATTATAAATTCTATGTTTGAAAATATAGATATTAAATAAATACTTAAACATATTATTTATCAACTTTATTAAATCAACTTTAATGAATCTTTAAAAATCAATATTTATCAAAACCATATATTTCTTTTCAAAAACCAAAGAAATCATTTTCAAAACATTTATATATAGACCAACGGTGCCTGTATATAATTTTCTATCCTATGGTCAAGTGATACAGATATTTATCATTTCAATCCGTAATTTAAAATATATATACGGGTATATATCTTTTCAACCCGCAATCCCAAATTCAATTAATTGAAAACCGCTTGGGTTTATCATTTCAACCCATAACGATTTTCTCCTATTCTACAAGATCGTTCGGGTATGTATCATTTCAACCCATAGTGATTCTATACTAACAGGGAACTTGCAGAGTGATAACAGATATGATAATAAAAATAACAATAGTAACAGGCAATATATCATCAATATAAATAACAGATAATGGTGTCAGATGTCACAGGTGAACAGATACAGATAATGACATATATATAACAATTTGAATAACTAACAGTAGCATATTTCAATTAACGTTTCAATTGAAATCAAATTTAATAAATATACACTACACCAAAACAGGTGATTCCCAATGAGTATAACTATTGCAAACAGTTCAGCAACGCTTATTAGCGTCACTGTAGAGGCGTCTCAATTTATTGCCAACGCTTATAAGCGTTGGCGAGTTTAGTTTCCCAACGCTTTAAGCGTTGGAAGGTTGTATTCGCCAACGCTTATAAACGTTGGTGTATATTATTTAACAACGCTTGTAAACGTTGGTAAATTAACCATCCAACATTGTTTAATTTTCTATGCCGACGCTTATAAGCGTTGGTAGATTTTAATTGCCATCGCTTATAACGCTTTAACAGCATTATTATACTACATTCAATAGGAACCCAAAATTTACAATATTCATGATCAAATAACAACATAAATTTCATAGTCAACTACTTCATAACAATGTCAACTACTTCATAACAAGTACAATACATAATTAAGTTGGTTAATTCAATACATAATCAACTACTTCATAACAATGTCAAAACACTACCTCTGCCATCTCCTCCATAAAACTGCTACTGGACCATACAAACACATCAACACAAAACAACTTCACCAACTTGCCTGCCATCAATCAACAAGCAACTGACATCATTACAAAACATACAACAATTGCACTCCTACTTTCAACCAACTGACCTCACCGCATATACATCATAGTCGACCACATCCTCCTGCCTTCCTCTGTCACCAGCAACAGTTCACACCACAGCAACACAAATATCACACCGCATTTCACCAAACTTGCCAAACCAAACAACCATAAAATATCCCCAATCATCTCCACAAACCCACCAGAACTCTACCAATACCATACAACATCTGCATCATTTCAGTTCACCACTTTCTCCACCAGTTCATACAACTCCATCTCCATTCAACAACACTACTTCATTACCTCCTACCTGAACACCACATCACAGCACCCCTCTTCTATCTACAAAACAAGCAGCCATCCATCCACACAAGTCATACCATCAATTCAACTACACTTCACAGCATACAACAATGAAACACAGGGGCTTGGGCTTGCCTTTTAGAGTAATCATTTGAATAACTGCTATGTTACTTGATTCATAGGTAGTATGAAGGCTCTAGGAATATTAAGATGAAAAGCAATTTGTTTTTCCAATTTCTTTTTTCTGGAAATATTGGAAAATCTGAAAGTAGTTCAAAATTTTGATAATTTTCGATGGAGCTAGGATGAATGATGGATTTGGTCATTAGCATCTATGCCATTTGAAAGTAAAGTAATTTGGAAATAACATCACTTCAGATCATCAATAAATTTCATTCTTGCTCTTTTAAGAACCCAAAACCAATAAATTTTCTGCTATTTTTACAGACTTGATTAATGAATTTTGCCTATAACTGGCGACGTTCAATGTCTGACCTGGTAGTGTGATTAGTGACTCCCTCAAAATAATCCAGTAGTCATTATTTTGAGGTTCAATAAAAAAATGAGGTTAAAGAAAAGGTGCACCTGCAGCAATTATTATAATTGGTTGGAAGACAATTATTATAATTGCTGGATTACAGATGCTTGAATGTAATTTGCATAACATTCATAACTGCGTATCGTTGTGGGAATTGAACCAAGTTGCAAAAAATAAAAATAAAAGTTGCATACGAAGCATGTCCTTGTGGAAATCGAACCAAGGTACAAAAAATGAACAAAAAAATTGCATACGGTTCATCTATGAAACATTTTAGTCGTGAAGTGGGAAAGATGGCGCACATGTGAGAGAGTCATTTGTAAGGCTATCACAACAATGTTGCTTGAAAAAAGTTTTCCTAAGTTGGATTACAAAAACTCGAATAGCTGGTTAGTTGTTTATAATTTACTGTTGTAAAAAATACTTATCCATTTGTTCTTTAAAAGGGTAGCAAGTGGAGTAAAGTTGGAATGAAATGTGTTCCATCGATGTTCAACTTGGTATAGTAGGAAAGGGATTACAACCTACGTACCCAAACTTAAAACTTCCATAAACTTCTTTCATTTTCGTATTAATGTGGTGTTAATGTCGTTGAGTGCAATCATTTTACAACTCACAAGACCCAACTTAATGGCATAACGCAGCTACAACTGACCAAGTGAAACAATCACTCTAATGACAAAAACTATAACCAACAGGATACACTATGAAAAAAACTCTATAACAAGAAACTCCGAACAAGGAGACTCATATTCCTCCAAAACAATCAGAGAGAATACACGACCAAGCGACGCAGGCATCCTGTTATGACATACAAGCTATGACTGCATAGAAAATACCAGTCAAAATCTTAACGACAAAACATAAATTTGACATTAACCCACTGTCGAACTCCGTATGAAATTAAATTGACAGCATATAACTTATGCAAATCAGCAAACAAAGACATAGACAAAAGCATGAACCATAATGCAAACTGGATACATCCTTCCAACATGCACAATGACAAAAGTAGACTTCCACCAAAACAATGGAAGCATGAACTTGTAAGGCAGTCAGCCAGAACCACAAATTAAAAAGGCAAGAACGTACCAAAGAGGCGAGGGAGGCTAAAAAATAGGAGAAAACCATCCTTTAAGCCAAAATATGCACCACAAGCAACGCCTAAAAGGGGACACCATAAAAAATAGTAAAAATCGCCGTTCCTTTTTTACTATCCACTTTTCACTAAAAACTTCCATAAAATCTCAGTTTTGCACGGCTCGGCATACTCATCATCATCCTACGTACCCAAACTTAAAACAAATCAAATACGAAACCAAGAAACGACCAATAAACAATGCCATCACTTGTCAACGATCCCACACAAAATGACCTGTCTACCCTCCTAGCCATCGCCCGCCCCTTCCTTCACGGTGACCTCGAATCAGTGGACCCTGCACTTCCCTCCCTCATCTCCACCCTCCGCTCTGTCAACGCCGCTGAGTGTTGGCACAAGCACGGCACCTTCCTTGCCCACCTCATCGACGTCCACCGCATCCTTAGATCTAGAACGCGCCTGATTGTGTCGCCTTGTGCGGCCTTTACCACTCCACCTACTCCAACTCGTACGTCAACCTTGCGATATTCGATCCCAAGACGTCGCGCGGGTACGTGAGGGGGTTGATCGGCGAGGCGGCGGAGAGGTTGGTTAATTTATTTTGCGTGGTCGATAGACAACGGATCATTCACGATGGTTTGTTGTTTAGGTTTGGGGACGAGGAGTTGATTGATTTTTTGCAGAAATCGGAGATGAGTTTGAAGAGAGGGAAGGAAGGATAGATTTTTGATGAAGGAGAGGATTGGAGGGAAAATGCGGCCAGGGATAAGCGTGGCTAGGGTTAAGCTTGATAAGTTATTCAATTACAATTTTGCCCTAGTATATTTCAATTAACTCCAATTAAACCACGGCTTACAACGAAAATAAGTGTCGCCGTATTTAAAAGTGTAAATTTTTATTTTCAGTAACACTTATATTGGATAGCGACACTTATTAGCGAGACTAAAATGCAACCCATATAAGTGTCGCCAAATGAAAAAAAAAGTGTTGCCAAATGACTGTTTTGGTGTAGTGATAAGAACGTTAATCGTGAGTGATTGCTCACCTTTCGAGGCTAGAGAAAGACGAGACAAGATGGGAATTGGCACGAACAAACATGGATAATTGACAAATCATCGAACTGATGTGGAAGTGACAACAGGATAGCGGCCCAGCAAAGCAAGTCTATTCAAATTCGATGGAAGCACAAATCAGAACAACCCGATATACAAGAATAACTACATATATTTGAAAGTTTGACATTTCATTTTAGACTCTATATTAAAATAAAATCGCTATATATTATTCAAAAATCGTTTCTTTCTTACAACCCACCAAATAAATCAATATCTCTATATGTATATAAAACATTTTAAAACAATAACATCTGTACTTATCCTATTATAATAAAACATATTTTAAAACTCTATACATTTCTAAAGCAAATCTAGATATCAATACATCTATGTCATATATATAAATGGGCCAGTCGATATGTCCACATAAACCAAATAAGACCCTTTTAAAAAATATACATCGAAATCACTAACAAATCCATATATGAACAAATGGACTCATATACGTACACAACTAATAGACGGAAACTTATTTTATAAAACTATAAATATATATATATATATATATATACAGCAAACAGATGCAGATCATAAACGAACAAAATAAGTAAACAAATTATATGTAGACACACTATGCACGACCAAAATACAAACCTCGATATTGCGAACACTTAACAATATATATAATACACTCACATAAACTATAATACTGCCTCTAACCGATCTACTTTATAATATATATCATACTTATTATAACCCTTTTTTTAATACAAAAACCCAATACTATAAGTTAACAGCGCTAACATAAACTTCTAAACAAAACAAACACTAGAAGAAATCAACGTATATAACAGATTACATAAATTACTATATGACTTTATAACTTTAAAACTATATATACATTTATATACTACTGTATCTATAAATCACAATACCCAAAAATCACAACACATGACTCATATCTACCTATACCAACCCTGTAGATAACCCACAGACTAACTTATATGAGAACCAAATGCATGCACAATGAAACATGCAGACAAGCTTATATACTAGCTTGGACAAACGTTATATACCCATTTATCGAAACAATTAACACTACTTATATACATATTTATATATATAATGCAACAACATATAAAACTAACCGTTATATACATTAAAACTAACAAATTATATAAAATTTATATAAACAACATATACAAAATATTTTAGATTTATACGTATGCAACAACATAAAGTCAAAAATTTATAAACTTGCAGCCGTTAAGTACTATAGTACACATACCTTTGTAACAATATGCCGCATCCATATATATATAATACTTCTAATATATAACCTCTTAAATATACAACAACAAGACTTGTATATTACATATGCAGACTCAATAATTCACGTACCCACTAACTCTGCATATAAGCATGTTCAAACATTCATACAATTAGAGAATCATGTATCATTTTGATATAGCATACACATATACAACTAATCCTATAAACAGAACCCATAAAAAAATAAAACTGTGGTATAAATATATATTTATACAAATTCTTACCCTACTAACGGAACAATATAGGAGGAGAGAAAGGAGCTCGGAGGTGACAGTGGCAGATCGGACGTGGGGAGAGGCGAACGGCTAGGGGATGAGGGCCGGAGGGTTGCACTGGCGATCGGTTTGGGTCGCGTGTTGTTCGGTGGAAGAGGCGGATGGTCGGTGAGTTGGAGATGAGGAACATAGGCTATCGGCAGTTGAGTGGGAGGTGAGGAGCGGTTTCACGTGATAAAAGGAAATGCAGGCATTTTAGAAAAAGCAAGATGTAAAGAAAGTAAAAAGAAAATGAATCAATATAAAACTGAACAACAATCTTGAAAGTTGAAACGAATAGAACGTTACGAGTCAGCCACCAATTTAATTCAGTAATAAAAAAATTAACGGTAGGATATCAAAGGACAACCGATTTGAATTTGTAGTGGTGGAATAGTGAAAGTCAAAATTTACGGTACCGTTATGCGAACAGTTTATTGTTCCCGTCGCGTACCGGACCTCAGAATATAGGAGTAAATATACCGTGATGATCAGCGCGACAAGACCATCAAAACGGTATACAGATATCAGTGGCACGATCATCCGATCAAAAGTCGATAATCGGTACCGAGAATGCTGCTATTTTTTCCAGAATTAAGATAAACGGAGCAGTAGAAGTCCAAATTTGGAAAAACGAAAGATGACATCTCAGTCAGAAGAAGATTTAGAAATTTACTGTATAAAAATATTCAAGTTTGGAAAACATTTTATTACCGACAATTATTAACCGATTTGAGTTTGAATAAAATTATACAATAAAATAAACTTCAATATTATCGAATGAAAATTTACCAGTAGCTATATTAAAATAGGCGTATTCCAAATAATAATTTTTTTTTATTTTCAAATTTTATTGTTTTAAAAATTCCACAAAATTCAGTTAAATACGTTATTAAAACCAATCAAAATTTATGGGTCGTTACAGTTTATGTCATTTAAGCCATATCATTGTGTTTTACAATCTTAATTTTATTTGTGTTACATACAGCTGTCCAAATTATGGATTATTTTTGGGTTATCCTTTGAATAAAACTTTGATTCACAAGTTAGTTTTGACAAAGGTTGGATTTTAGTGGGCGTGTATGTTCATTGATACACAATGGAGAGCTAAATCTAGGAATCATTAACTTTATGGGAAGTTATTATATTTCTAAATACTACAAAAGCTTAAAATTTCATGTGTCTTACTTGACAGAATGCTTTTACACTTTCCTATGAACTGCATGATTTTCTATACTTTTATAACAAAAATGTATAGCATAATTACTTTATTGTCCAGTGTCATTCCATAACCTTGGCGCTAAAATCTACCATTCGTTGTTTGCCCACCATATCAAAGTCATGGTAGAGTAGATTATTAATGAGTGTGAGGATAGTAAAAAAGAACAAATTTTTGATGAATCCATAGATAGAAAAATACAAAATTTACATTCAAATGTATAATTAAGTTTTCAGACCAGGTTTATGTAAGAGGGAAATGAAATGTTTAATTGGTAGAAAACCGATTGAAATGAATAGTCATATCTTTGCTGATAAATAAGCCACCAAACATTTGCCTTGGGAAAGATGTACAGTATGTATTATAATCAGTTGTTGCTGCTTTTGAAATATTATTATTATTTTGATAATCTACTTGTTTAATTACATTCATTCATCCATTTGTTTGTGAGTCAATTATGGTTTAGTGATGATTTATGGTCTATTATTAGTTTAAAGGACACCATTGTAAACTATTAAGTTTTAAGTACTGCATAACTCATAAGCACATGTATTCAGATTTAACGACAAAACTCTAACTTAAAAATACTCTAATTTAAAATCGTGATTCCTTTATTTCAAGGATTTCTTAACTCATAAGCCTAATTTATACTTACCTATAAATTGCACTAATTAAGCAATACATTGTAAAACTGGACACACACAAATGAAGGATACAAATGAATGTTATCGAGTTGTCATAACCCAATATCATACTTTACTTTTATATATGTAAATAATGCGGTAATGGGTTAAGTAATAAGCCCAAGCCTATATAAGCTATTTACTCAATTTTGTACCAATATAGATATAGCAAGTATGTAAACAAACTGGGTATTATTCAGATTGAATACATTTTTTTGTTCATCTCTCTCTTCTAATTTTACAATATTAAATACTCAAGAAATTTAACTTGGTATCAGAGCCATATTGCCTAAAGGCATTATATTGATTAGAACATCATCAAAATCATCATCATCATTTGACAACTTGGCAGCATCAAGATCTCATCAGAATCCATAGAGTATCATCATCCGAGTCCTGGATTTCAAAGTTCTTTTTGAAAGAAATCAAATACCCTGCCATCGGATCCCATACAAGGAACTGGCTGCATCATGATTTCAATTAGGAATGAAAAATTGAAATCAAATTTAAGAAACCGTTAAAAGAATCAAAAGGGAAGTGCCTTGTCTGTAAAACCCATCACTAAATCATCATTTTGGTTAGTGACTACACTTATCTTCCTCTTGAAGATATCAGATTTATTTCTTGATCTTCTTGAAGTTCTTTTTTTCGGTCCATCCTTATCACTCAAAGAATCCATCAATATAACCATTTGTATTTTATTCTCATCGTGGGTGGAACTGACTTGGCAACTTCACACAACTGAGCTACATTTCAACAAATAGCCACAGAGGAATTAACCAAGATCATAGTTAGCCCACAAAGTCAATTGATAACTATACACTTAGATGAAAGAAATTATCTCCTCTAGAAGTATCAAGTGCAAACTGCAATCGAAGGGTATGGTCTTGATAATTTCATTTTTGCCACTTCAAAAATTCCTCTACGATTATTGGAAGACAATGATGGAAAGTCAATAGTCAACAAAGATCATACTACATATCAAAGACAGGACAATCTTTTAAGTTTTTAGGTATTGTCATCAATAAGTACAAACTTACCGCCACAAATTATGAGATGCAACTCAGCATATGAAATATGGTCAACCATAGAGCAAATCTTTAGTACTCAATCAGTAGCAAGAACTATGCACTATAAAAGATAGCTTTAAAATTTAAAGAAAGATGATATGTCAATGGGAGAGTATGTTTGCAAGATAAAATCTCTCTGTGATTTGTTAAGCATTGCAAGGCATAAAATTACGGATACTGAACAGGTTCTATCAATTTTGAGTGGAATTAATGAGGAGTATGAATCAATGATTGCAGTAAGTTCATCAAAGAAAATCCTACCATCCATGTAATATGTCCACTCCACCCTTGTTGCACATGAAGGGAGGATTGCACAAAAGAAACCAATGGAGACAGACTATACAATCAATTATGCTGCCAATTTTAATAGGAAACATCAAGGTTAGAGATATAGTAATAGAAATGAGTCAAACGGTAAAGGAAATCAATCATTTCAGAGACGAGGACAATCTTAAAGGGAGGTAGAGGAGGCAGATGGAATAACAAAAACAAGATGAAATGTCGAATATGTGGAAGGAATGGTCATACAGCAACGAAATGTTATTTTAGATTTGATACTCAATACACACAGCTAAGTCAGAATTCAAGAAACCAAACAAATAACAATCCAAGTGCAAACATAGCATAAATGTAGTCAGAAACTTGAAATGCATCAGGAAATAACAAAATACATAACCTAGAGACTGATGAAGTAGAAAGAACTGAAGATATAATGAGTGAAAGTTGGTACCCTGACTCAGGTGTAATAAATCACATCACCAGCAATCTAGGCAACCTGAATATAGGCAATAAGGAGTGCAAAGGTAACAAATTAGTATATATGGGAAATGATGAGTCAGTTTTCATTACTCAAACTGGAGATGGTGTTATTTAGGGAAAAAGATGTTTATATCATAAAATTTTATTTAGAGTGCCACAAATAAGAAAAAAATCTCATTAGTGAATCTCAATTTGCAGCTGACAATAGAGTCTATTTTGAGTTCTATCCTAAAACTTGCTTGTTAGAGATTTACTAACTAAAACATTCTTTTGCAGGGTGAAGTACAAAATGGCCTGTACAAATTCAATCTATTAAACTACAACCAGCAAGAAAACTCAAGAAAACTATGCAATCTTACCGAATGTAATATAAATAGAACATATAATGTTATTGATGTATGGCATTATAAACTTGGTCATCCAAGTGAAAGAATTGTAAAGCAAATTCTAGTAGATAATACTATTTATTTTGATGATGTATCTTTACCTTACACATGCACTTATTTTCAATTAGGTAAAAGTCATAAACTTACTTTTACTAACTCATCTATAGTTTTTCACAAACCTCTTGAGCTGATAGCATTGTATTTGTGGGGTCCAGCTCCAATCAATTCTGATTATGGATTCAAATATTATATTTCTTTTTTTGATGCTTATTCTAGATTTATTTGAATATAATTTCTCAAGGCAAAGTCAGATACACACAATGTAGTGATATAGTTGATTACCCAAGCGGAATACCAGACAAACTGTTTGGTCAAAGCCATTCATACAGATGGGGATTATGCACAGAACTACATGCCATTATACTTCTAAGCAGAATGGAAAAGTGGAAAGGTAGCATAGGTATATTGTAGAAACGGTATTACTTTATTAGCCTAAGTTTCATTACCACTAAAATTTTGCCTAATGTTTTCAACACGGTAGTATATCTTATTAACTGATTACCCACAAAAGTTCTGAAACACAAAAGTCCAATTGAAATTATGTTTAATATAACCAGATTATCAAAGTCTAAAAGTATTTGGATCTCTTTGTTTTGTATACATGAGGCCATATAATGCACACAAACTTAACTTTAGATCCTCTCCATGCACATTCATGGGATATGCATCCAAGCAAAAAGGCTTCAGATGTCTTGACATCAAAGGTAAGGTTTTTATTTCCAAACATGTGGTTTTTAATGAGAAATTTTTTCCTTTTGCATGTAACCAGAAAAGACCAACCCATAAAGTGTAAAATTTAATAATCTAATTTCCAGATATACCACTCTACTCAAATGATATGGAACCAAGGAGGACATATGTAACTCAAGGCATATCGGGGTCACAATTTACCTTGTCTGATGATAGATTAGATCATGAGCTGACAAATATGCCTGAGCACATCACTTGCACTCCTTAGAATGATCAAAGAACAAGACAAAGATGTCAGCATAAACAAAGTGTCAATCCAGTAGCAAGTACACATAATGAACAAGAAACTACTACAACTTCCCATACTCAAGTCAAACGAACACAAACTGAGCATCACATGATAATGAGAACAAAGAGTGGAATATTCAAGCCAAAAGTATATGTAACTACTCTAAACTATAGTGAACCAGAAAATTTTGAGCAAGTCATATTTCATGATGAATGGAAAGCTGCAATGGATAAGGAATATAAGAATAAAAAACAAGACATGGGAACTTGTCCCTCCACCTAAGAATAAAAATACATGATGAAAATAGATCTACAAATTATAAAGAGATCCTGATGGGACTATATCAAAATACAAGGCCAGACTTTTTGGCAAAGGTTACACACAACAGTATAACTTTGATTTCGGTGAAACCTTCTCACCAGTGGTAATGCAAGCAACTATCAGGATTATTTTCACTATTTCTCTACATAATTCTTTCATTTCTAGTCTAAATAGAAGAAACGGAAAACAGCTGCAAAAAAGGGTGATAACAGGAAACATGGGACTCAACGTAGAAGGAAATACGAGTACCCCGCTCACCGTAAGGCAACCAATTTTGTACTTGAATCAAGGGGCGAAGACCCTACAAGAAGATATAGCTATTGATCTCTCTGACTCAGAAAGTGGTGAGCAAGACGACAAGTTGGAAGAGAATGTCAATGCATTCGATGATGCTAGGAACACCCAAACTGCCCAGCCAGGCCAACTGCAAGCCAACGGAATCCTGCGGGAATGGCTCTCCCAAAGACAGGAGAGCCTAGGCTTCAGTCCACTCGGCAAGACCATTTGAAAAGGCAAAATACTTAATGTAGTGACTGGCTGCCGCCTTTAGGACTACCGGACATCAGAGGCATTTATCGCAGACATGGTCAAACGATTAATGGACGAGAATAAAAATAGAAGAGATGATGAATGGGGATCTGTGCCAAGTCGGACTCCCTTTACTGATGAGATCTTGAATGAGAAATATTCGAAAAGTTCACGATGCCAACTATTCCATCGTATGATGGGACGAAGGACCTAAAGCCCCATTTATATAAGTATAGTTGGTACATGGACGGAGCCAATGCTTCAGAAGCTGTTCGGTGCAGGTGTTTTCCTATCTTTCTGGAAGGAATTGCATCTATGTGGCTCACTAGGCTTCCGCCGAGATCCATCTCTACTTTTAATCAACTAGCAACAAGATTCTCGATCAGTTCAGGATCCATACTACTCAACCAAATGATGTCATGCCCCTATCCGAATTGTTCCAAGGATGGAACAAACCGTTGAAATCTTTCATGAACCAGTTCAATACCGTAGTGATGGAAGTAAGCAATCCCAACGAGAACATGGTTTTTGTGGCATTAGTCCGTGCCATTTACTCCGGGACTGAATTTGGAAAGTGGAATAAGATGAAGCAACCTACTAAAAAGAAAGACTTCAATCGTAAAACGAGTCAATACTTAAGGTTTGAGGAAGTACAGGAGCTGGAAAGGAAGTCTGCTAGTGTGCAACCGACGAACGTCGAGCAAAGTGACGTGGCAATGATTCAAAACGCGCACGCTTCCAGAACAGCTGAAGGAATCTCAGGGAAATATGGATATCAAAAGAGGAAAAGCTAAAACTCCAATAAAATAAATGGTAATGGCAACAATAAAAGACTTAAAGGGTTTAGGCCCAATGGCTACATCCCTTTAAACGACACTCCGGAGAATATTTATCTTACAACATATGGGATCGATGAATACAAAAAACCCCTTAAGAAGGAAGCAACTAAGCAAAAGAAATGCTTAGGAATGTTCTTCTACTTCCACGAGACACACGGTCACAATACAAATTAATGTCGCCATATAAAGAATCCCATCGAAGAGTTGATTCGGGAAAACAAGCTTCAGCAGTATGTAAGAAAATCCCAAAATCCTGATCAACCCGCAGCTCCTCAGGATCCTAGAGATCAAAGAAACCATGCTGGAAACAGTGAAGATGGGTCAAAACGAACTGATCAAAGACTTATTATTGGAATGATATATAGAGGCCACACCCCGTGTAGAGAAGTTAGTGGGAGATGGAGCGGTATGCAAGTTTGTTGAAGCATGCTCCAAAGGAATCATGTCTCGCAATAGAAGATGAAACTCCAACCAAGCTGCAGAAAGTTTTAAGTTATGATATAGTGTTCTTAAATCGGGACACCGAAGGGATCGAAGCTTTGACTCTCGATCCAATGTTGGTGACGGTGGGAATCAGTCCTGCTATGGTTCGACGAGTGTTGATTAATAGTGGCAGTTCTGTTAATATACTTTTAAAGCGTACTTTTGATCAAATAAAGATCGACATGAAAAGTGTGTTTGCATGCCAAATAAAGATCCAAGGGTTTACTCATGATCCCAAACAACTTGTGGGGACGATTGACCTGCCAGTGGAACGTGGAGAGGGCAATTGAAGAGTCACCCTCATTCAGACTTCCGTAATCGTGGACGAGATGTCTGCATATAATGCCTTCTTGGGACGACCCGCACTAGCAGATTTCAAAATAGCTCTAGCCCAATGGTGCCTTACCATGAAGTTCTCTACAACAAAGGGAATCGGGGTGGTGAAAGGAGATTAGTGCGCCTCCAAGGAATGCTACATTTTAGAATTACGTGAATCAAAAAGAGAGGAAAAGAGGAAGGATGTGGGGAGAACTCTCCACATTCGTGAACCACTGAACAACAACTACAGACCCACCCGTGGCTCAGGGACTGTATCCGATTCGACAAGGCTTTGGGCCTTAGAAAGAAGAGTTCGGGGGGGGGGGCAGCATCGGCAGAATTGACAGTGTCTATCCCAGTTGACATGGATGACCCAACGAGGGTCTTGAAAATTGGATCGCACCTTGGAAACAAGAGGCAGTTGGAACTTACTAAATTTTTTCATGCCAACTTGGATGTGTTTGCTTGGACACATTCCAATATGTGTAGGGTATCACCAGAAATCGCGTGACATTTACTCAACATTGCCCCAAATTCGCACTAGTCAAGTAGAAGAGGCACAGCCTGGGCCCTGAATGGTCCAAGGCATTAACAAAAGAGGTAAACAAGCTAATGGCTAACGGTTTTATCCATGACTTAACTTATCCTGAATGTGTATCTAACCCAATCTTAGTCAAAAAGTCCAATAGGAAGTGGCGAACTTGTATTGACTATTCGGACTTAAGTAAAGCTTGCTCAAAAGGTAGCTTCCCCCTACCCATGATCGATTAGGTTGTGGATGGGATGTCGAGATATGAATTGCTGTCATTCATGGATGCGTACTCGGGCTACAACCAAATCCTGATGCACGAGCTTGATCAAGATTACATCAACTTCATCACCGATCTAAGACTATACTGTTATAGAATAATACCATTCGGTTTAAAAAATGACAGAGCAACATACCAAAGATTAGTGATGTGCATATAAATGTGCATATTTTTACCACCATATTTAATCTATTTAAATTAAATAAATGATCATATTGGGTATTTTAACTTGTTTAAACCAAAATTCAAATTATTTGAAATTGTCACATATTCATCTTCATATAGGGGCAAAATGGTCATTTTTATGCATTTATTAAATCGTGAAAATTTACTTGGAATTTTCTATGTTGTTTGTAGGAAATTTGGTGAATTTTACAAGTGGTTACATGATGATATATGCATGCACAAGAGTGAAGAGAACAAATGAAGATGGAAATAATTCAAAGTGAAGATAATGGAGGACCCCACCTACCCACCTACCTTAATGTACAAATTAGAGACTAATGCACATGCTTATGGAATTAATGGCTTCATGTACACTTAAATGAGGATTATTTGAAGCTAATGATTTCTTGGCCTCCACACTTCCTAAGAGGGTATTTTGGGCATTCTCCAAAAATATGAATTAGGGTTTAACACATGTGTAAAATCCCCTTATGTTTCATGTAACCCTCTTCTCCCTTAGTCTCTCTTTAGTTTAGTTTAGGCTCAAAAATAAACAAAGCTCTTCTCTTTCTCTTTTCATGGCTACTTAGCCATTTTTATTTTATGTAATCTTCTTTTCTTTTTATGCAATGTTAATTATTGTTTTCTTTTACTTACATGTTCATTTTCTTTCATGCTAGTAGTGTAGATTTTCTTTTATGCAAGTAGAATAGTTTTCCTTACATTTTGCTCTCCTTTTCCTCTTGTTAGTTTCATGTTGCTTTCTACATTTGTTCATATGATAACAAATATAAGAGGCTAATCCCTACAATTTAGGGGTAATGAAGCTCTCTAGTATATAGATGCAACATTTTGATGTTTATGCTCTCCTTTTGTGCTTAATGAATCATTTGAAGTGGTTTAACTTGTTGTTTATGATGTGAATTTGATAGCCTATATTGTTGACACCAAATAGGCTATGCTTAAACAATCACAAACAATCATTACCTCTTCATCTACATATGATGATGGTAATAAAGTGATTGTTGAAATTAAAATTTGATGGCCTATATTTCTAAACAATAGTTAATAGGCCATGCTTAAAATAGATTTTGCTTTCAACTTTGTTGTCATATTTCATGAGAGTTAAATGTGTATTAGTGGTTGTGTTATAGTTTGATGGTTTATACTGTGCTAATTAATAACACAAATATACCATACTTATGATAAGCACATTAACTAATTACACTAATGACAAGAAAAGAGAGATCATAACTTCATGTTGTTGATTTATGTGATCTAGAGAGTGGAAATTGCCTCTAAATTGCCTTCATACTCTCATATTTTTATCAATTTTATTTTTCTAGTTTTCTACATTTTTAGCTAATCACATTTTCAACTTTGGTTAATTTGATTGAATAGAGATTTAAAATCATCAATTCCCTACGGATCGACCCATATTCGCCACGTACTACAAGTGTACGTCGTGCGCTTGCGGTAAATTTATTTCGAAATTTATCGACGGTTTTCTAACTCGATAGAAATTCCGTCGATTAACAAGTTCGAGGGGGTCTCTCTCAAGAAGTCGTTAAATGGGGGCACGGGTTCGTTCAGGCACATATACCGATGACAAGCGGTATATCCTGGAAGTGGAATGGGAGAAAATTCATCTTACTCTAGGAGGCGCACGTCTTCCTCTATGATGCCGTGTTGCAATAAAATATTATGCAAGAATTTAGCTGAAATCATGAAAGAAGCTCTCTTCAGCGGGTTGAGAAGGACTCTAAAATTAGGAGGAGTTCAATCCAAGACCGGACCGACTGGAACTAACTGGCTATACTCAGCTTGTGAAGCGGAAGGAGAAGGAGCAACCGACAATGACTTGGCCTCCGAAAGTGGACGATTTCCTCCCCTAGACTTACGACGGGAAGATGGGCACTTCATTCTAAACAACAGGACTTGCGTCTGAAACGATCAACTAGTTCTATTCTAAACTATTAATCCCCCTACAATTCTTGAATTCCGAAGAGACATTGATTTATGCTAACACGTCGGAATTCAAGTATGTATCGGGACAAGTGCGGTGTATTGTCTATAGGGGTGAGCATGGTGTCGTGAACACTACAAACGCTTGATCCCTTGTAGATAATTCGCTCGCAGTTGAAAAGGACTTCCCGTATCGTTTTTTTTGTTTTTACTGCTTCTACACTTACCCATTATTAATCAACGATCGATATCGAACCCATTGTCTGAAGCGACGTGGAAAGCTCTTCTCAATGCAGGGACATAGAACATGCAAAAGCAAGTAAGATTAATCCAAGTCCTCCGGAGGGGCTAAGGCCAATTCACAATGCGTCGTACTATATCATCAATAAGACTCTGTGCAAATCGGTTCTGATTATATGGGCGAAGATAGCAAAGCGTGTCAAGCACAGGGCAAGGCCTGAATGTTGTTCCATGAAGAACTGAAGACTCTGTTTACTATCTTCTTCCATAAAATCGCAATGAATTCGAACTTTCTACGATGAGCATCATGAATGTAACTCTGTCGCCAAATCAATAAACAAACATTATAATCAGCTAACCCACACTGGATTAACAATCTAAACGCAAAGTTGGTCGAAGCTTTAGGATCAGCGAGCTAGAAATAGGTCGGAAACGGTCTAAGAATGGGTCGGCGGTGATCTAAGGCACAAGTGGACTAGGGTTTCGGTCGAAAGCGACTTAGAAAAATAGTGGAGAAGCTTTGGACTCAGCGGTAGAGCAGAGTCGGCGGTAGAGCAGGGTCGGCATCGTTGAAGGAATCAAGTGGAAGTTTGGACGAGGCTGGATAGCTAGAAATGGTGGATCAAAAATCGTTGCAAAAAGCTTGGATCGTAGGAGGAGAATAAGACTCGGGTTGTATGGTGAATGTGGAAAAGTTGGCTCGGAGGCTTAAATAGGAGAGGAAAAGTGGGCTGAAAAATCCTAAGTAATTGGATTGCCAGCGATCCATAGTATTGCACGCCTTTGACCTTAAATTTATCTAGCGACATCTACCTACTACTTGAAGACATGATCAGATGCTATAGAGGAAAGTTTGATATGTTATGACAAGCAATGGCAGTCCAAAGCAAAATTTAGCATGCGACAGTTTAGTCCAATTCAAATCCGTGTGACCTTAACACGGCTACATGAAATTCAAAAGGCAGAAACTAAAAAGTGCGATTACTTCCAAAGAATACCTTGTTTTCAACGAAGCTGTACTTTGGAGGGGGGGCAAATGTCATATGGGGTTTTAACCCATCAGAATCCAAAAGATGTCGGAAGAAGTTGATCAAGCCAGAATATCACAATAGCCAGCTAAAAGATTCGACTAACAAGCCAAAATGAAGCCAAGAAAAAAAGATGAAAAAGAACACTAAGGACATGGATCGCTAGCGATCCATGCCTTATGGATTGCTAGTGACCATGGGGTTAGCTCAATGATCAACCGATTCAATTGCATCATGAATCAACACGTATTCTAAAGGCAATGACTGAGTTTGACGAGATTCCGAGTTAGTTGAGTCAAAAGACAAGCATCCACCTAGTCCGACTAGCGGCTAAATACAATTAGCAAGTAAACCGGCATTAAAACAACGCAATGTGCAACGAGATTACATGAACAATATCGACACAAGACAATGAAGATAGTTCAGAAACCAAAGTCCAAAGATACACTAATTGTATGGATCGCCAGCGATCCATACATTACGGATCGCCAGCGATCCATAGATCCTTATTGGTTCAATATGACTCATAAAGAGCAAAGAAGAAGGGATGTACTAATGAGTTAGCTCGCATTCGAGCAAATTCTATGGATCGCCAGCGATCCATAATTTTGGCTCAGGTCACGAGGTAAACTTCACTAGCTCCTTCCTGTGATCATCTACAAGTAGTTAGCGAACAGGCTTGGCCTTAGCACTCTCCAACCTATATAAATGCTCTCCTATCTGCAACATAAAGGGGGATCCTCCGGACTGGTTGCTGAAACTCTGCAGGAAGCTTTCTTCACTCTTCATCTCCCTCACAACAGTCTCCAAAAGGGTTCACTGCGATTCTCCAGTGGATTCCAACCTTGGGGATTCATTTTAGCTAAGAATATTCAAGAAATTTGTAATCAAATACATCTTGTAACAATAATTAGTCTATAATAAAACTATAAAGTGGACGTAGGCTTCGTTAACAGCCGAACCACTATAAAATCACTACTACAAAATAGGCCATTTGCATCGGTTGTTTACCCCCCTTTTGCATCAGTTCAACAACCGATGCATATGCAACCAATGCAACAGGCTTAACACTTTTGCATCAGTTCTGAAACCAATGCAAAAATGTCCTTTTTGCATCGGTTGTTACTGACAACTGATGCAAAATATTATGGTTGGTTGCTTGAACACAGCCCCCATGTTGCATCGGTTGTAATGAAAAAAGATGCAACTAATCCCTCTATTGTATCGGTTTTTTATAACAACCGATGCAAACTAATCCCTCAATTGCATCAGCTATTTATACCTGATGCAAAAAGCCATTCTCAGAAACCATTATTACAATGTACATTATATATATATATATATATTATTGATTATAACAAACAATTATTGCATGCAATATTACAATCATTCAAAATTAAATTTGATGGAAAATACAAACTGAATAACATAATACCAAAATAAACATATATCAATTAAAGTGTTAATAATCTATACAAAATAATGGTTCATACATTCATTTTCATTTCATTGTTGCATATTGCTCTATGTTTTTTTTTATTGTCTTCATTTCATTGTTGCATATTGCTCTTTTTTTTCAATGGCCATAATCAACCACTGCACATCCATCCCACTGCACATCAAATTACAAAATCCATCCTTGCCTCATCAGTCCCTGCACAAAACCACTGCCAAATACTACCCACTGCACAAAACTACTGCCACAACAGTCCCTGCCACCACCTCAACATCCTCAAATACCCGTGCACAAATACTACCTCACCATCATCTCATCAGACTGCCACAAGCCAACACTACATACAAACTTCCCAAACCACTGCTAACCAATATTCCTCAAACCAACGTTACTGCCATCAACCAAGCACCACCATCTTCAACTTCTAGCAACTTCACTGCCAAGAACTTCAACAACTCCACAACACTTCTGCCTGCACTTCAATCCTGCCACCATCCATTGCCTTCTTCTTGCAGTTCAATACTGCCTTCAGCCTGCCACTGTCACACTGCCTCTTTCATTTCACAAATCACTCAAATCATTGCATCACTCCACTGCCTCCACCACAAACAAGCAACATCACCATTGCTCTGCACATTACCGCTACCCACCATTAAACAAACTGCTGCACCCTTCACACACTGTACACTGGTACAGTTCACTACTGCTATACCTCTCATACTACCATACATACAACTACCCACCCACTACTTCAACTGTTATACCACACTTGCCACTGCACTTCAACAATTATAGTGGAAATTAGGGAGGCATCCCTATCATACTTTCATATTGTAAAGCGGGTCCCTGTCAAAGTTTCATTGTAAAGCGGGTCCCTGTTTTCTGGAAACGATGAAAAATTATTGCTGAAATGTCAGCAACTTTTATAAATAAGTGCTGATATTTCAGCAACTATCTGTGTCAAAGTTTTATTGTAAAAACAAAGAAAAATTATTGCTGAAATGTCAGCAACTTTTATAAATAAGTGCTGATATTTTAGCAACTTTCATAAACTGTGTTCA
Organism: Allium fistulosum; assembly: GCA_030737815.1. Classification (NCBI taxonomy): domain Eukaryota; kingdom Viridiplantae; phylum Streptophyta; class Magnoliopsida; order Asparagales; family Amaryllidaceae; genus Allium; species Allium fistulosum. The sequence continues at coordinate 225,086,706 of CM060904.1, forward strand.
CGGTGTACATAAATGTTGCTGAAATATCAGCAACTTTTATAAATAAGTGTTGATATTTCAGCAACTTTCATATACTATGTTCACAGTGTACAGAAATGTTGTGGAAATGTCAGCAACTTTTATGAAATGTTGCATCATGCTCTGCAATAATCGTGAATAAAAAACAGGGACCTAATTTACACTGAAATTTAGTGAAGGACTTTTCGTGAATTTTGAAACTTAATAAGGACCTGTGCCAAAAGTACCCACAATTATAAGCATATCTTAACATTCAAAAATATTGCAGCTTTTTTCAAAAAAAATCGGATTCGTCACTCATCATAATGAAGATCAAGCACACCATCCCAAACACAGTAACAGAGCACCATACCAAACACCAACATCCTCTTCGACCATTCATCCAATATCATGTCAGTCTACAATCTCAACCAAACTGATTACCGTAAGCATCATCAACCACAACTTCATCCATTCATCTCCAAGCCAGCATTTCAATCAAACGCCATCTTCTTTTCATTTTTTTGTATCCCAAACCATCGACTTTCATGCTAACATTTCAGACCGAATCAAGCATCTCGAATCCACAAAAGTCAGTTTTGTTCTGACTGTCGAACTACATCTCCTTATTTCTAGAACAGCAAGCGTCACAATCCAATCAGTATAGTGTGCTTCGACTTACCTCGCACAGCAAATTGAAGCCAGTACAGAGCATCATTCCAGTTTTAGATATCATTTAAGATTTCAGGCAACAGAACTTCTTCAGGCAGTGTCCATCTTTCCAGGCATTAGCTGTTTTAATCACGGAAGCTTCAAATTCAATCACTACCTTTCAGATCCACATAAGTCGGTAACTGATTTCACCATAGCACTATTCCAGATTCTGGCGACATTATCACCACGACGTCAAGCAACAAAGCTCGTGAGCGGTCAGATAACTAAGAACTTCGAGTAACTTCAGATTTCGACATCGATGGCAGCATTAATTTTCAGATCGTACTTCAGATCGCCACAGTGACAGGCGACGTCTCAAGACACAAAGCAAGCGGACAAGTTCGGGCGGAGGATAGATGTCGGTGGCAGTATCAAAGGTTTCCGGGCAATGTCGAATTTGTTGAAACATGTACAACACAAAACACACGGAGCTCCTTACATATACGCACCTTTCTAACTACCCAGCACCTCACCTTCCCCACCTGTACACGTTCATATATGTTTTGGATCCTTCTATCAATTGTTTTATTCATTTTACTGCAGTGTTGTTGTGATATGTGTTACCTGGTGTTGTAGTGATTTGTTTTTATTAGAGTTTAAAGATGGAATTTATTTATGTTCCGGCTGTGTCTCATTGTGTCCAACAACAATTGCAAAAACAAAAGTTCAGATTTCCATGAATGTTCAATTAAAAATTGTGGAGGAAACAATGTGAGTTTGAACATTCATAAACATAAGTTTATTCAAAAATGAAGCCACGGGTATATGGTTTCTAACAACCTTATAAAAAGCCTTTTACATTTAAAACATTCTCCACCTCGTATGGGCTATTTTGGCAGTTTAATGTGAGGTTGGAATATATATACGTTGCCATAGTGTCACAGCTTAGTTTACTAAAGAAGACTTATCATGTATGTGCACTGTGAACTTTAGGGATGATCAAAAGGAGCTTTATTCAACCATAAAGCTAATGTCCAGATTTCATGAATAGAAATAATATTGTTCAGGCTAATTTCCTGAATAAGAATAGTTTGATTACAAATGAGAAAAAAGAAACTCATGTTTTCTACTATTATATCCTACGAACTGATAAATAAAAGTACATAACCAGCTTAAACTAATAACAAAAGTATCCTGTCAAACACTTCAAATAGTTTCATTACTGCAAATGCATACACAATGCGAGACACCCAAACATAATTTACATAAATAGACACGTCAAACGTTTTATGAAATATCTTAAGAAAAAGCACAAGCCTCTATTAGAAATAAAACAGTTGAAGTAATTAACAAACAGAAGGTCCATCTGGATGTTAAACTAATAAAGAGAAAGGTACCTTTCCTTCTGATATTTTAACGAATGATCTCCTCGTTGGCTAGGTTTGGATTATTTTATCAGAAGCTCGTAATGAGAGGATCGCCGTGAAGGTCGATCTGTAGCTATCAATAACTTTTCCTTGACCACATCAACACCTGTCATACACACTCGTAATTAATTACTACGGTAATTCAGTTGGCCGTTGATGATTCCATGTTAATGTAGGAAAAGTTACAAACTTAATCCATTTGATTATATATTAGTATAATATGTGTATATTATAACTAGGCATCACGTAAAAATCTTTTGAGTGAATTAGTTTTAAACTTAATGAAAATTGATACCTACGTACTCATAAACTAAACCACAGACTAACAGCTAAATTAGATCATATCTTGTTTTGACAACCAAACTATGCAGCAAAAACTTGATTCGGGCTCATTTTAGGTTAGATAAAAGCACATAGGAAAGATGAAAAAGAGAAGGAATCATAGCAAAACATGAAGTAAAAAGGAAAGGAAAGTACAGAGCTTACCATATCTCTGTATCAAATTCGGTAATGCTTCATGCCAGCATGGTTGCAGTGAATGCCATGTGCAGCCCAAACTTCACATGGAGCATAACTAATTTCTTGTAGGTGTAACATCCTCATCTGAAACCCCGTAACTAAACCTGATTATCTCACCCATAATCACATATGCTATATCACCCACCCAATCTGGCCGTATGCATCAAATTGGACAGCAGGTTAGATAGTATAGAGCAATCACATTCAGTCATATGGTTTGTTATTCATTTTGTTATTAAATCAGTTTCAATAGTGGTAATATAGTGTAAAGTGCAGAAACTTTAATTTTCAATGCCGTGAGAAAGGTCCATATAAACACATATACAATATTTAAGTTTGAATGATGCAAGCGGTTGATATATGTTGAATGTAAAAGATATGAATGTATAGAAACGCATCCCACTTACGATATGAAAATGAACACTTGGAGCATAACACTTGGGATTACCTGACGACACATCTCCATCCGTAGTAGGGATGCCGAGGTCGTCATCTGAAGCCTTAAGCAAGTAGTCGTGATCCGACCAAATCGAGTTGGAGTTAGACTCCGGACCCGATAAAGGATTCACCTTCGAATCCTAAACAGAAAGCAGCATCTCCTCTTCTAAAAATTTCATGACAGAACCTCAGAACTGTTTCATGTTTGATCTGTAATTGAAGAAAATAGTGAAGAAATTAAATCACTTTCAAGTGCAATTTCAACGACAGATATAAAGTTTAGTAAACAAATCAACCCGACATTAAGGTTTTCTCACTTGTAAAGCATAAAGCAAAAGAAAGGGACAGTACATCAGATCACAGTATCAAAAACAAAGTACGAACTAACTGATGAATCCATAGAATACTGAAATGAAGGAAAAGAGTACTAAACTACCAACTTGGATTTTCCTAAATTTCACAATCACCTTTAAGTTCGGTGGCAGAATACCATCAGTGGCTATATATGTGACATGGAATGGAGTTACTGAAATGAGAACTGTAGTGAGCGAAGAAGAAGGGGTGGAGTAGAAGTTCACCAAATTTTTACTACAGTGAATTAAAACATCAGGCTATTCAATCGCCTGTAAAAAAATCGCAACCCGAACATCAGCCAATCCATAATCTCCTCTAATGGTTGAGCAACCAAATCGCCTGCCATTAATAATCGACTCGTCTAAAAACATGGGAAACTCGAATCGAACACAGCGAGAACTCCCAAAATTCAATTTGGGTTGCGATTAAATTTTGTTTTCTAAGAAAATTGGGTTGAGAAATTGTGAGTTAATCTACTTTTGAGTGCCGCCATGAATTATGAAAGTAGTGTGTTTGGAGATTTGGGTTTTATTAAACTGATATTATTCTCAGTTACATTCATTTTGTAGCGTAGGGTTTGAGCATGGGTTGCGGGTTGTTTTTGCATACCCGTTTTGGTTTTTGTATTTGCCTACTGTTAAAAAATATGTTGGTAAGGGATGCAAATTAACGTAGTTGCATCGGTTGACTTTAAAACCGATGCGACTAAAACTATTTGCATCGACGTATTTGCATCGGTTGTTGGTGACAACTGATGCAAATTTGATTTTTTATTACCTATTGCTTTCCACGTACCAATTGCATCGGTTATTAAGACAGATCTGATGCAAATAGTTCTATTTGCATCAGTTTTTACTTCAACCGATTCAAATGAGGCGATGCAAATGGCATGTTTTGTAGTAGTGAATCTTCTTGTCCTCTTTCTTTTCATGCTCTTTTCTATATCTATTGTTTATTTATTACTATGTGATAACAGGGTTGGTGCTTTCACACTCAAACCAGGGTGCTGATCCATTTTTCGGGTTAATAGAGTGATGATAAGCTTAAGCCTAAAGCTTTCAAATGGGTCTTGATTGATCATATGAATGGTGTCAAAGACTATCGGATTTGGAATCCGAAAATGAAGAAAGTTGTGAATTCTTTTCATTTTCTTTTGATGAGTTGGCTTTGTTCAAGGGGAATGAAATCTCATTGAATGTTCCGGATTTGATTCATGATGAATCAAAGGAGAATGAAATTATTTCCACTTTTTGGTCAAGGAATAAAGTTGTTGGAGATGATTGTAAGGAGGAAGCGGTTGATGTCACATACAATAGTCCACATGTATCCTCTAGTAGTGTTGGTGACATACACGACTCTAGAGATAATTTGGATCAAGGTGGAGTGGAAAGTAGTTTGGGTGATAGTATTGCAAGTCAAGTTCGTCGTCATGTTATAAGACCACTCAATTGATATGTTGATTGCAACTATCTTTGTTTTTATGATAATTTAGACTATGCTCTTCATGTAGTCTAGGTTAAGCCGATAGATCTTGATGATGTCATGGATTTGAGTGATAGCTTGAAATGGATTTGTGCCATGGAGGAAGAGATGAAATATTTGTTGAAGAATCAAACTTGGGATTTGGTTCTACTTCCACAAGGAAACTATGCTATTGGCTGCAAATGGATATATAGGGCGAAGGACGATGAGAGATACAAAGCTAGATTAGTCGCCAAGGGGTTTGCACAAAGGAAGGGAAATGAACATGATGAGATTTTTGCACCAGTTATGCGCCATACTTTAATCTAGGTATTACTTGCTATATTTGCTATTCATGATTTGGAATTGGAGCAACTTCATATGAAATATGTCTTCTTGCATGGTGGCTTGGATAAAGACATCCTTATGGAGCAATCAAAAGTTTTTGTCATAGATGGTAAATCAAATTTAGTTTGCAAGTTGAAAAAATCATTATGTGATTTAAAGCAATCACCTTGAAAATGGTATAAGAGATTTGATCATTTTGTGCTTGAAAAAGATTTTGATAGGAGCATCAAATATCCTTGTGTGCATTTCAAGTGGTAAAAAATGATTGTTGGGTGTATTTACTCTTGTATGGATGACATGCACATTACTTCTAAAGATAAAAATGAAATAAAAAAGTTAAAAAATTTCTTAAAATCAGATTTGATATGAAAGTTCTTGGCGAGGTAAAGAAAATTTTGGGCATGGAAATAAAAAGGAGTCGAAAGTGTTTCAAGTTGAAATTGACTTAAAAGGAGTATATAAAGAAAGCATTTTTCTAATTTAGCATGGAGAATTCAAAGACGTCAAATACACCTTTACCTTTGGATATGAAGTAAGGGATCATCTATCTTGGAGAAAGACAAGTCTTATATAGAAAGGGTGTCATATGCAAGTGCGGTGGGAAGTTTAATGTATGCCATGGTGTGTACAAGGCCCGATATTGCAAATGCCATTGGGATTGTTAATCGGTATATGGCTAGTCTGGGAAAATCGCATGGGGAAGCCATAAAGGTTACTTTTAGATGACTTAGAGGTACTTCATCTCGTGGTCCTGTTTTTGGCGGTAATGATGGGATAAATTGCAGGTTGGTTGGTTATTGTAATTCAAACTACACCGCTGATAGGAATTAGAGAAAATCAACTTCTAGGTATGCCTCCAGTCTTGGCATTACGACCATAAGCAAGAGATCCGGAATGCAAATTGTAGTTGCTTTATGCACTACGAAGGAAGAGTTTACAGCTATGGTGGAGGTGGCAATGGAAGCAATATACTTGAGGTCATTATTGTATGACTTATTTTTTAACTTAATATTATCAATGTTCAATGTAATAGTTCGAAAAGTGTACACAAAGAATAATGCGTCGGATATGTTTACAAAAGCATTGCAGTTGGGAAGTACGAGCATTGTTCGAACTTGATTTGCTTATAAAACTGCTTGGTGCTACAGGGTGGCACGATGGAGGGAGTAGTTCGGTTATTGATGAATAAGAGTATCAGTGAGAGATTATGGTTCTATCTTCTTGGTAAATACTTGTTTTTGCACTCTTAAGTACTTTTGTCTTTTGATTAAGATGTTTTTGGATTTGGATACATTCAACACTTTGTTAGTGAGCAGTGGCTTTTGCCGGAGCTCATTTGATGGAGTGTAATGTGCGATGGCTTTACTGGAGCTCATTGGGAAAGTATTCAAGTGTTTCGTAGAAGGTAGAGGTGGTGATGGTTTGGTACTATTTGTTCTTGGTGTATGAAGATAGATATAGTTTCAAGGTGGAGTGTTAAATGTCGACGACTATGTGGAGTTGAAGAGGACAAAAATAGTTTGATATCGGTGAAGACGGTTCATGAAACCAAGCTTGATGGCTAGATGTTTCACGAATTGAAGTAGGAGTTTCCTACAGTAATTCGTATGTCTGAATAGGGAATTCAAACGTCTGGACGTGAAATCAAATGTCTGAATTCCCTATTCAGACGTCTGTGATTACAAGGAAGTTTCCTGAAAGTTCCACGTGTAAAAATGGGGTTTTCAGCCATTCTAGTTTAATTTTCAACCATCTAAGTTTAATTTTTAGTCGTTTTACTTTTATTTTCACCCGGTTGATTACCTAAAACATGGTTGTTTAAGCCTATGCCACTGTTTGATGATAGTGAAGGCTTCAAAGGGCAATTTAGAAATTTCCAGGTAGGAATTCTTCACATCTATACTATTTTTTGGATCCTAGGAGAGAAGTTCATTCAAATTGAAAGAAGGGTTTCGTCTAACTAATTTACTCAATTACTAATCTCCACAAAATCAAATTATATAGAATATTGAGTGGTTATTGTATCCAATATCTTGTACTCTTTCATTGTGGAAACAAGGCTCTCTCCAAAGTGGATGTGCACTAGCACAATGTTAGTGGAGCTAGTATAAATCTCATGTGTATTTTACTTTTGCTATTGCTTGTTTTACTTGCTTGTGATTGAGATTGGTTTATTTGGATTGGATATTGAGTTTTGGTATTGGAATGTTGATCGGTTGTTTTTGCAAATCTTATAACGATCTTCTTTCCGCAGTGTTTTGGGGTTTGGATTAGAGTGTTATCGAGTTCAAATTTCATAATAGAGGACTTTAAAGTGAAGATAAGAGCTCCTAATTAGGGTTTTTGGAAGTGAAGGTAAAAATAGGGATTCACGGTAGACAAAGGAAAAGGAATATGAGAGAGAGAGAAAGTGAAAATGTACCGCCAACCTTACCTTTGATTAACGATAGCGTAAATATGGAGTTATATTCTGATCTAAATGAATATTAAATATATATCAATAGCAAGTCAAGTGTCAATGTTATCTCACCTTTCTATTAATAGAACATTTTCTTGACGTGATTCGAGCTGGGACTTTGGGCTCGACCGTTTGCATATGTTTTTGGCATTCAAGCTAGGACTTTGTGCTCGGTCGTTTGCATGCGTTTCGGGCATACAGACTTGGACTTTAGGCTCAGCCGTGTGCATACGTTTTCAGCATACAAGCTGGGACTTTAGGCTCATTCGTTTGCATACTTTTAGGGTGATAGCGAGTTAGGATTTTATGTTCAATCATGACATAGTGTTTCCATATATGATTAGACCCAGCAAAAATTTTAGTGGGACTTAAGTTTATGATATCACTATAGTATATTATTTCATTTAGATGACCTTTGGGTGCATGAGGCACAGGTTAAGATATGATTTTCGAGCACAAATGTTGATTTACTAGCATATTAGTATTATACACTTATATGATGTGTTTCACTCACCAAACGTATGTCTGACCCCCTCTATCATTCTCTTTGTCGTTTTAGATATACTCTGATAGGTCGATAAAAAGGACCGTTGGTGACTTCTAGGCATGATGGTACGATAGAGATGCAAATTTTATTTACAGCTATCTACTATTTTATCTCGGTTATTCCCAGACGTTGGGCTAATTTTGTTACTTGTATAGAGAAATATTATAAGCTTATTGGATATTACATTATTTTGTTATTCTAGGATTATTGTATTATTGATTATTATATTTTGTTCATTCCACTTTTAGATTCATAAAGTGTAGAATATTGTAGATAGCTCTATGATCTGTTTTATAGTTTATTTAAAAACGATCCACTATCTTCGAGGTTTGAGATGCTTGTTCCACTTTTAAAGTGGGTTGGGACGTTGTAGATGACGAGTTGTCACATGTGTTATAAGAGCTCGGGTTAGACGATTCCTACTAAATTAGGGCATATGAGTGAGCGTATTTGTGATTAATGTATACATATTATATATATAATATACATATATAAATATCTGTGTGTGTGTGTATTATTACGCCACACCCCATCAATTTTGACTTGTAGAGGTCGTTGTTGGCTTGACCCTTTTGAAGTAAGCAACTACGAGTTAAATAAATGTTGGTATTTAAATAGTTTAGGGTGAGAGATTAATCCATCATGTTTGTTGAAATTTACTCTATAGAGAATTGTTAAAAGAGAGTTTAAAAAGTGAGTAGTAGTGGATTAAATTGTGGGATTATGGATGAATATGAAGAGATGTATCCCTAAGACCATAAAATATAATGTGATGTTGATGAGGCGTAATGAATATACTTAAGCATTTTTTTAAGTTGTAGTTAGGCTTGTGTAAATTATGATATGCTCCAATCAAAGCAATTAAATTAATCGAGATTAATTTAAATGTTTTCCCATATATATATATATATATATATATATATAGGAAAATTATTAAAGTTGAAGTTTTTTTGATATATTTAAATGATAACTCCTTTGGTAAGCTTCAACATAAGAAAATTTAATAAGTAATTTTCCAAATATTTTTAAGGTTTATTTTTGTAGATTTTTTAATGTAAGGCATATTTTTAGACAATATTTCGATGTGTACTTTGCTTTCGATAAAAGACACTTTTAAAAGGTAAATAAATATAAGTAAAGTGCATCTTTTGAATATCTTTCACTTTATAATTTTTTTTTCACACTTCGAAAGAAAATAGTATTAATTAAAATTTTACACTTTTATGAAAATTTCTAATTTACAAAATTTAAAAAGGTGTGTTTTACAAGTTTATTTTTCTATGTCATATTTGAACAATATTGAATCAAATCTAAATTGAAAAATAGAAGTAATTTAAAATTATTATTTTAAGCTATGGAATTTTTTATTGGAATAGGTATGTATTTTTGAATGTAACTTAAAGGGTTTGTGATAGAAACTTTTGAAAACGTGCATTCATAAACGATTTAAAGATTTTGGAAATTATTTTCATATTCAAATGAGTATAGTCACTAGTAAAAATGAATTTCAAATTTTTTATTTATATACATGATTTATTATTTATAGTTGTTAGAATTTGTCTAATTATAAAATAAAGTGATATATATATATATATATATGACAAAATGATTATAAATTATATGAAATAATGTTGTAAAAATAAAGTAGGAGTATTTTAGAAATAATCAAAGTAATTTGAAATTTAACTATATTTAGAATAATTAATATTAAATAAAGCTATAAAATATTGAATTTTGGAAGTTAAATATTTTTAAATAATTATTGAAAAAAATTAGCTTTGAAAATTAAAATCTATATTAACTGTTTTATAGGACTTATGAATCGATATATTTAGATGAAATAAAATTGGTGTATGATTTCAATTGAAATGATTTAATATGAAACAGTTAAATTAATACTTCATGAAAATTTGTTTATAGAATTTAAAGAACTTATTTTGAAAAAATATTTGAAGGTAGAAATTAAACAATGGACAAAGTTAATAGTGAAGTTTATGGTTTTCAAAATTTACTAACTTTAGGTAGGATAAGATTTGAGATCAACAATTTTGATTTAATACTAAATTGAAAGGTTATTGATATTTTTAATTGAAATATGATTGGAGCTAGAGAATAATTACATAGCCTATAAAGTTTGAATTGATAAAGGTAACCTAGTTAGGATAGTCAATAGACTTATGTACTTAGTGCTAGCTAGAAAATGAATGTTATCGATTTGAAACACATGGATTTGTACTGAAAATTTATATGGATATTATTTATGAATTTTGGATAATTCTGGAACAACAACGAAATATATGTTTTGAATTCGAAATTTTGCTATTATTTATAAAATATGGTAGAATTTAAATAAATAGCAATATGAATTTTGGAAGATTATCTAAATTTTTAGCCGATAATAGAATAACTGTCCACATAGTTTATGAAAAAAAATTACTGTTATTTTTTAAGTAATAAGAATGAGAGGTATTTTGAGAATAGTAGTAGTAGTAAAGAGATATTTTTCGTGAATGTTTTTGGAATAAATTTTTACATTTCTTGATGTATATAATTCTAAAAACAATTTTTAGGATTTAATGTTTTGAATGTTGTTAGTTTTTTATTATATAATAATAAAGCAGTTTTGGAAAAGTAATCAATAAATATTATTGTTTTAATTTAAAGTGATGATAATGTATTGATTTAAGGAAATTTTATGAAAATTATTATTTTCGAGTTAAATAAGGATGTTTAGAATACCGGGAGTTTGAAGTATATTACTGTTTTGGAGTAAATATCCTAGTTTGATATGTTAACTAACCGCTCGCTCGAATAGTTGTTGTTTTGAAATTGTTGAATTGGTTTTGTGTATTTAAATATGAAAATGGTATATCATAAGCTTGTGCTATAATTTGTGGTCAGAGTTTATAAAATAATTTGAGAATTTTTACATGATATTTTAAAAAGAATGAAACTTGAATTTTTTCAAGTTTGTTTGGTAAATTTATGTTAAGAAAGAAGAGAGTATTTATACTTAAATTATTTGAAAATGAATTATATGGAATTTTATAACTAGAAAATTGATTTTGAACTATTTTTAAATTAAATTTGAATTTGAGTTTTTGTAGCAATATAGTTTTCACGGAGATTAAGGCATCATCCATTTATGATATCTATAAAATAAATGGTGATGGAGTATGGGGTTCATCTATGAGTCCTAAATGTTAGTCCACTTAAAGTGAAGACACAGTCCATTATCGTGTTATCATACCTATGGACTTAAAGGAGTAGTTTAGTGAGATACATAAGAGGATATGTAGAGGGTTTCCATTGGTCGAGGACAAGAAGAAATTAGCAGAGCATATCGTAAGGTATTTGACAATGGAGATATGTCAATAGCGCAATCTATGTTATACTTGGACATTTATGGTTAGTGACACCTCAGTGATATGCTAAGGACTGGAAACCACATATGATAGACATGTATAAAGAGTTCGTAGTGGGTAGCTAGGTAGGTGGAGGACCCCCGATCAAGATATGTTATGTGGAAAAGCTAGTGCCATAAGTTGTTTGGCTTTTCCTAATTTTATAGAGAGTAGGGAAGTCAGCACATTTAAGTGGGCTTCTTGAAAAGCTGGCGAGTGTTTGTAAGTTTTATGTTTATCCCATTTGGAACATACATGGATGATTTAGCGGTTATGGTAAAGTCTAGTCAGCTTATGAGATGAATGGAGAAATAGAGTCTAGAATACTCCGTGCGTATATTCACATATTAGGACTTGATGTGATACAACAAAAAAATGAGGAAATAAAGTTGGTCCAAGTATGGTGAAGAAAAAGTTTGGGTGGGAGTGTGTTGGAACTCGAGGAGGTTTTACGGGTTTCTTCGTCACGAACTCTCTTCAAGTAAATTCCTCTTTTAGTTAGTTTATAGTTTGTTTTTTCGTTAGGTTATTGTTTGTTTTCATAATTTCTTTAGGTAGCTAGTTAAAACAGGCAAGGATGTATCGATGTTAGGATTGGTTGTATGAACGTCCTAATGACGTATTTTAGTTATTATGGTTGATTTGTTTGAGTTGTACCAGTTTAGTAATTAGTGTATTGGCTTGTATTTATATACATTCCAACCTAGGATAAAAACTGATAGTTAGGTGTTCTAACTTTCATTAGACAATTTTGTATGCTATTTTCGTATATATGTGTTTACCGATTGTGTTTATAGACCTGGTTATTTAGTTTCACTTTGACATGGATGTTGCATATGGATGCATATATATATATATATATGTGTGTGTGTGTGTATACTTTTATACATTAAGATGTATACATACATATAAGTTGCATCGCATTTCCAAACATATAGAATGCCGATTTAGTTGCATTTGCACTCATCTCATATCATATCATCATATTTTATCTATCAAATATATAATATACTCTTGGTTATGTTTTTACTTGTATTGTATGATGGATGCTAGATGAATGCAGCTATGTTTGTTTTGTATGGTTGTACGCTCTAATGCGAGCTGCACTGTTGTAACACCTCGCATTTTTAGATAATTAAATAATCAAATAATTATAAACAGTGCAAATAAGCGTTTTTGGAATTATTAGAATATGGCCTCGAAACTTATACCATTATGTTCGTGGCGATTTTCTAATTAATTTACATATATAATATGCCTCGAACGGACTTCGTATGGAAAAGTTATTGACGTTCGAAGTTCCATATCAAAAAATAATTATACGTGTAATGTCCGTAAATATATTCGTTTATAAATATATGCGCATATAAATTCCAGAAACAACGCGCGTTTGAATTTCAAAATAGATTCACGTTATAAAGGAAATTATTTGACATCAGCAATTAGAGGTAATTAATTAACATTAGTAGGCAATGTTAATCAAATCAGCAATTAAAGGAAATTAATTTACATTAATTAGCAACATTTGAATTTTAAAATAAACATGTGTTATAAAGGGAATTAAATATGCAATTGATGGAAATTAATTAGAATGAAAAGGCAACGATTAAAAGTTAGTGTTTAATAATTTGATTTTCGCGCAATCTCGAGCGTTGTTTTCTGGATCCAACGATTCGCAGCAAGCTTGTGACGTGATTGCACCAGATTCAATCCTAAAATCCGACGGCCTGAGATCCCTAAGATTCACTATAAATAGAACCCTAGGCCTAGCTATTTTCTCACAATCAGATTTTCTCCCAATTGGGTTCATTGCTTGAGGCTGAACCCTAAACATAAAATATTTCTAGGGAGAATATCTTTTTAATAAAAATATTAGACACCTTAGAAGTGGATCCAGGAAGGCCATGGATTAAAGCTAAGGACGACAGCTGACTAGGTTTAAATTATATCTCCTTTATGTTTATGATATATAATATTGTTAGATTCCCGTTAAATATTTAATTCAGCATTTGGACTAATTTCAGTAGTTGGTTCTACTAGCTAGTTATGTTAAAACTATAAATTTTGTAAGAAAAATGTACTTATATTTAAATGTTATTTATATGGAAAAGAAACCCAATTAAATATAAGTAATATTAGGCTTAGAAGTTGTAGAGAAAGGCATAAGCCTAAAAGTGAGAAATTTACAGTAAACTATGTTAAAACGAGAAAAATGAATTAAAAAGGGGAAAAATCTAATAACTTGATTTAGAATTTAGTGATAGATTAGTTGGTTGGTTTAGAAAAGAAAATACATTTCCATAGTTTAATATTGTAAGAATAACAATAAACGTAATTGTTAGAATAAAAACAAGAAAAATGAAATTAGTGCAAAATGGAGACATTACTGTATTTTGCATTACCCAACAATTAAAGAAACAATAAAAGAAATATCTTGCAGTTACGAGTCATTGTTTATAGTATTATTTAGTATTAAAATATGGAAATGAATTTTAAGCATAGCTTTTGTAACCAACCAAATAGAATAGAACTACTTCCTAAAATAAAAGAGAATAACATGAAGCGTTAAAGAAACTAAAGAAGAGAAATAGTCAAGTTAAATATTTGACAAGACTAGAAACAATAAACAGAAAATGTGACTTGATCTGCATTTATTGCGCAGATAGTATAGTAAAAAGTAAAGCAGTTATTATGATAAGTAACTTATGACAGTTGGAAGTAGTCCCAAGTTAAGACTGTTATATAATATAAGAGAACTAAAGAAAATTTAGTATCATAATAAAAGAAGACAGACTAGAATAGAAAAGAGACACTTGCAATTACATTTATAACATGGAGTTTATAAAAGAAAGAATATAAATGTGACAACTGTAAGTATAATTGTAAAAAGTAGGTTATAATTAAAAAGAAAGAAATAGAAGAGGCTTATTTTATCAAACTTAGATATTGGATTAAGTTAATAAGAAAAAATAATAGAAGTGCCTGTACTGGCAACATTCCCTTTCAGGTCTAGGACTAATTGTCTCACACATGGATGAGGCTGGGCATGCTGATTAGGGTAAATAAGTAGCCAATAGAATAAGAAAAGTAAACTAAACGCATAATAAAAGATTAGACGTAGGGCCTAATAAAATGGAAAAGTGTGTTTGGAGCAGCATGGAGGGAATCTGGATAAAGAGCCTAACGAAGCAGTTCATCGCAGATTTTTAGTACAGAAGGTCCAAATTAGTTATTCTGGGCTAGAAGGAAGTACAAGACTTCAACGAGATGTGAGATACTCTAGGATGGCCCTCTGGGGTAGGCCTAACGAAGTTGCTCCCCCGGAGGCAGGTCTGTAGGTGTTCCATCAAGAGAGTATGCCTTGACTGCTTTTGAATTGCAGGCCTAACGAAGCGGACCTTTGTAGGCAGTCAAAAGGTTGAAGATGGAGTAGGATATTTGTATGACACCATACTCTTGTTTGCGAGTAGGTTATAGTGGGTAAGACCCATAAGGATTGTCACAAGCGGATATCAGCCATCATCGGTCAGAGCGATTTCAGGAAAGACTAGAGTTAAACCAACAGGCCAATGATTCTTTCACTATCGAGACATTGGATGAGGGTCACAGCCTATTGGATGTTTAGATTGTTTGCAGTAGGGCACAACCACTTAGCTCTTGAAAGGTATTTCGATTAGTTGAGGGGGGGCTGCGTGGGGCTATAAGCACGATGAGAAAAGAGATAGACCAAGTAGAATATCTGTATTGTAGGCTTAACGAAGCGGACCTTTACAGATATAGAAAATCCCCGACTGAATTCCATACAAGGTAGACCTTGTTGGCGGAATTCAAGGAGTATACAAAACGATTACATGTAGTCCTCAAGGTCCGCACTGGGTGGTACATTGTGGATGTCCAAGCACTAGTACAAGCTAGTGCAGATGCAGTTTCACGTTTTCATAGTAGGCAACTAAACATTAGTATTGTAGGCCTCACGAAGCTGTCCTTTACAGATGTAGTTACAGTGCGCTCTGGTAGCGAGACGATGGAGTCCTTTTTGAGGAGGATACGGAAGGTACTATGGGTAGTACCTAGGACCGATGCGGTCTTTGGGCATGTAGCTACATATATATTGGTTATTAGGTCTTAATCTACTCGGGAGTAGGTGGGTATGATTCACGCACAGAGGCGAGAGTATTATAAACCGAATAAACCAAATATAACAGAAATGGAAATATAACGGTATATGTAGAATTATGCTTAGAAGTGTATAATTTGTCCATTCACCAGAACTTTAGTTCTGACCCCCTCCTCATATCATCTTACAGGTTAGATAGATGGCAGAGATTTTCTAGCTTTGTGACACTTGTTTAGAAAGTGTTATTACCTTGGTGAGTATTTACTTACTATTATAATTTAGTCAGTTCTGTTGTGAGATATTTATTTGAGCTCTAATATATTTATCTTTGCCTATTTTTGGGATACGAGATACCTAACCCGGGCTTCAATAAGCTGGGATTTTAGCATTTTTGCGAAAAATCCGGAACCACTGGAACTCGAGTTGTTACATTTGATATCAGAGCTTATGTTAGTAGAACCTAAATAAATTGGGAAATATGAGTGAACGTATTTGTATTCTTGGATAAAATATAAATATATTATGTACTAAAATCCAAATAGTCCCGAATTATAGATTTTAACATATGAAAAGTTTTTAGAAGTATATTTGTGCATAGTTTGCTAGTTGGGTTTGGTATGACCTAAGGATGTTGAGCCCTATGTTATTGCCGATTTATAGTGTACAATAAGCTATGTATTGAGAGAAGATTGGTATCCATACGTTATAGGAAGTCGAAAGTTCCCTAGGGATAGTAGGGAGAGTATTTTTATTTTGGAAGGAATAAGAATTTTAGTAAGGAAATGGGATTTTCAAGGTTTAGGAAGGGTATTCCTTGGGTAGTAAGACCAAATTCCACTTTATGTCTAGCCGAATAAAATGAAACTTTTGGAATTGAAAGGTTGAAAAATATAACTGTTAATATGTTTGAGGAAGTAAATATTGGGTTTTTGAAAAAAAAGTGGTATGAAATTTAAATTGGTTTTTGTACGATGTAAATTTTGTTAAAAGTAAAATTCTTTTTGAAGAATTATAGATCATGTATAGCTTGCTAGTTTCTTTGTAGGTAAACAAAGATTTTAAATATAAAAACCTAGAGTGTGTTATCAAAAACGTAAGTTACAACATTTATTGTTGTAATAGATGTTTTCGTGAAAAATAAAGGAATCATAGACTATGACAATATTGTTATAGTAGGTGACTCCCAAAGGAAATGTTTTTACATAGCACATGGGATTTATTAATATTTATTTTAGTTGAATCCATATACTAGTATTTTTGAGTTGTAGTAATGGTGTTTTACGCAAAATCTGATTTAACCCAAATAAAAATGTGTTTTGAAGATAATTTCTAAGTATAGAAATAAAGTGGTTTGTGAGTAAACTTATTATTTAAATAAGTATATGGAAATGTTTTCTAGTTATGAAAATATTAAAACAGTTTTGAAAATGAGTTCTTCTGAAAAAAGAAGAAGATGTAAGTTAAATATTAGGAAATTAATAAATTTCGTAGGAAATGTCTATTGTAAGTGAATATAGATTAAACATACTTTAATTTATTGGAATCAAATGAATAATGATATAATTTTCTATAAAACCAAATCACAAATAAAGATGCTTTGTGAAAATTATAAGGAATACGTGAAAGAGATGTACAAGGTATGGAAAGCACCATATTTTGTATAGCCTATTTCGATAAAATATAAAATAAGTTTCTTGTAATTTCACATAAACATGAAATCCTCTTTTAAAGGATTCATAGAAGGTTTTAGCGTTAATGGTCCTCATAGGAGAAAGTAGTTCCAATACATTAAGGTATAAAACCATTAGGTGTAATAAGAAGTGTAATAATTAGAGACAGTGTTAGTTAGGTAGGATATTATAGAGAGCCTTACTAGGAAAGCTAAACAATGGAACTTTCATATTTTTCCATTGATTATCCGCATTGGTTGCTTGCCTTTGTAGAAAGTCCCCATTTGTAGGAAGTTAGAAACTCCTCCAAGGTTAGGTAATTGGAAGAGTAGGAAAGTTAAGAGATTTTTGATAAAATAATTGTTCTTATCTGCTACAGTTTTTGTAAATTTGAAAATCTATGAAAAGAAAATGTTTTGAAAACATGTGAGGACATTTTTGGAAGTCAAGAAAAAAAATGTTTTAAGGACAAGCAAGGCATGTTTTAAAGAAAAATGGTTTGGTGAAAAAGTAAATAAGTTTTTGGAAGAGAAAAACTTAGTAAACAGTTAAATTTAAAAATCCAATTTTTTATTATGGAAAGCTATAAAGGTCTTTAAAAGGAAAAGAGGAATAAGTTTTGAACTTTGAATTTGTAAGTTTTCCCCTCTAGGTTTGGGGAATAATTTAAATTCCAAGAGCTGTAAAGATGCAAGTCTAGAAAGATAAAATGTTAAGTAACCAAGTACCTTTGAATTTAATAGAAAATTTAAAGTAACACTTTTAAAGGCAAGAATTTTAGGATTTGATGTTTCAAAAATTTAGAAGCTTTAATTTTTGAAATGAAATAATAAATACCAAACCAAACTTTTAAATATGGAGAGATAGGAATCATTTACTAGGTGTGATGGAAAAAGTGTAAGGTTATGTAGGAGATAGTAGTGATTACTTTTAGCAGTAGTAAGTTCATGTAAAGTGTATAAGACACTAGTGAGAACCAAGGAATGTTGCTTCATGTGTGTAGACTAAAGAAGAATAGTGAAGTGATGTTAGTAAGATAGTAAGACACATGTGGCTGGGATAGGTAGACCTTAGTTGGGGAAAAATGAAAGGTAAAGGTAAAGAGAAATTTCCCTAAGCTAGTTGCCTTTTTAGATAGAGACTGCATATATTAAAATCCTTATTCGTTGCACTAAATGAGACTTGGTTATTCTATTTTGAGTATGGAATGGAAGAGATGAACATATCTTATTCACCGTGAGGAATACAACGTAAGTTAGTAACGAGTAATAGGCGGCGGGAGGAGCATATGAGTTACTTGGATTCTTAAAGTAGGACCTTTCTGTGTTAGGGTGGACATGGTCCAAGGCCTTCTAGCCCTAGATGATAGATGTGTTTAGCTACTATATTTACCTATCTAGTACCGCTTTGTAGTAGGACTTGTTTTCTCTTTTGTTATGAGTTCATACTCCTATGTAAGCATTTTATCATTATTATTGCAAGTCAGTACTGATTAGTATAATGCCCTTTTGCTGTGATGTTTACAAGAAGAGAATAAAAACATAGGATGTAAGTAATAAAAGAAAAGTAAAAGCCAAAAAGAGTAACTAAAAGGAAAACAACAAATTTAAAGAAAGTGACAGAAACGTCAACAGAAAATTCGAAAAGAAAATTTTTCTTATGTGAATTGTGCTTGGGAAAGCAAATATAGATTTTTATAGAATAATGGCACAAGTTCCTAGTATGTAGAAAGAGGTGCGCAAAAGTAAAACGGGGTAATGTGAGGTTTTCTGTTTTCTACCTTCTTTCGGACATAAGAAATCGAGTTCGGAAAATTAGGTTTTTCTGAAATTCGAATATTAAAAGTTATATGGTAGGGTTTGGATGAAAAAAAGTTGTTGAACTACGCCCCTATTCAGTGGGAGTGTTGGAAAAATTGCATGAAAAATGTTTTGAGTTTTCAAAAAATTGCATTCATATAAAATTACAAGTATATTTAGGATGAGTGCATCATATTTTATAAAGGAGTTTCTACTGAAGAAAAGCATTCATACAGGAGGTACCGCTTAGAAATTCATGTACATGTATATATTTTATGTTTAATGACACTTTGCACAAGGACACGAATGGTCGCAAAATTGGATGTACACAAAATGGATGTGATTGATGCGAGAAATTACATAGTTTTACTCTTGTCGAATTTCGGGGACGAAATTTTTTAAAGGGTGGGAGAATGTAACACCCCGCAATTTTAGATAATTAAATAATCAAATAATTATAAACAGTGAAAATAAGCATTTTTGAAATTGTCAGAATATGGCCTCGAAACTTATACCATTGTGTTCGTGGCGATTTTCTGATTAATTTACATATATAATATGCCTCAAATTGATTTAGTATGAAAAAGTTATTAACGTTCGAAGTTCCATATCGAAAAATAATTATACGTGTAAATGTGCATAAATATATTTGTTTACAAATATATGCGCTTATAAATTCCAAAAATAACGCGCGTTTGAATTTCAAAATAGACACGCGTCATTAAGAAAATTAATTGACATCAGCAATTAGAGGTAATTAATTAAAATTAGTAGGCAATGTGAATCAAATCAGCAATTAAAGGAAATTAATTTACATTAATTAGCAACGTTTAAATTTCAAAATAAAATTGTGTTATAAAGGGAATTAAATTTGCAATTGATGGAAATTAATTAGAATGAATGGGCAATGGTTAAAAGTTAGTGTAATTTGATTTTCACGCAATCTCGAGCGTTGTTTTCTGGATCCAACGATTCGCAGCAAGCCGGTGACGTGGTTGCACCAGATTCAATTCTAAAATCCGACGGCCTGAGATGCTTAAGAATCACTATAAATAGAACGCTAGGCCTATGATGTGAACGTAAATGTGCATATTTTTACCACCATATTTAATCTATTTAAATTAAATAAATGATCATATCGGGCATTTTAACTTGTTTAAACCAAAATTCGTATTATTTTCAAATCGTCACATATTCTTCTTCATCCAAGGGAAAAATGATCATTTTTGTGCATATATTAATTTGAGAAAATTTAATTGAAAATTTCTATATTATTTTATAGGAATTTGGCTTCATATAGAAGTGGTTTCATGATGATATATGCATGCACAAGAGTGAAGAGAACAAATGAAGATGGAAATAATTCAAAGTGATGATCATGGAGGACCCCACCTACCCACCTACCTTAATATACAAATTAGAGGCTGATGCACATGCTTATGGAATTAATGGATTCATGTACACTTAAATGATGATTAATAGAAGCTAATGATTACTTAGCCTCTGCACTTTCTCAAGGGTATTTTGGGCATTCCCCAAAAATATGAATTAGGATTTCATACATGTATAAAGACCCCTTATGTTTCATGTAACCCTCATCTTCTTAGTCCCTCTTAGTTTTAGTTTAGGCTCAAAATAAAAAGACAAGCTCTCTTTCTTTCTTTTCATGGCTACTTAGCCATTTTTATTTTCATGTAATTTCCTTTCTTTTTCTTATGCAATTTAATTACTTGTTCATTTACTTTAATGTTGGTAGTGTAGATTTAAATTCATGCAAAGTAGATTAGTTTTAATTCTTGTTAATTAGCTTCTCTTTTCCATTAGCTTTCATTTTTCTTTCCTTTTGCTTTCATGTTGCTAGCAACATTTGTTAATCAAATGACAAATATGAGAGGCTAAACCCCTTCAATTTAGGGGAAATGAAGCTCTCTAACTATGTGGCTTCAACTATTTGTTAATTCATGCTCTCTTTTTGTCCTTAATGATGATCAATGAAGTGTTTTATTTGTTGTTCTTGCTTTGAATTTGATAGCCTATATTGTTGACACCAAATAGGCTATACTTAAACAATCACTAACACAAATGCCTCTTCATCAAAATATGATTATGGCATAAGAAAGTGATTTGAAATTAAAATTTGATGGTCTATATTTCTAATCAATAGTTGATAGGCCATACTTAAAATAGATTTCATTTTCATTTTCATTGTCAAGTTTCATGAAAGTTAGTAAGTGGTTTAAGGGGTGTGTTATAGTTTGATGGCTTATGTTGGCTAATCAATAGCACAAATATGCCATACTTATGATAAGCACATCAATTAAAGCACTAATGACCATAAAAGAGAGATCATGATTTCATATGTGTTGAATACATGATCTAGAGAGTGGAATTATCTCTAAATTGTCATTTATTCTCATAGTTTTCATTCACTTTTGTAGTTGTTAGTTTTTGCAATTGTTAGTAGTTAGCTTAAACATCTCAAATCTTGGTTAATTTGATTGAATATAGATTTAAAATCAACAATTCCCTGCGGATCGACCCGTACTAACTACGTACTTCAATAGCACGCCGTGCGCTTGCGGATATTTTTAATTCAAAATATTTCGACAGTTTTCTAATCCGATAGAAATTCCGTCAATTAACAAGTTTTTGGCGCCGTTGCCGGGGAGTTGCTTTGATTTTATTTTTCCGTTCTTCGAATTATTTGTGTTTGATTTTAGTGTGTGTTGTGTTTAAAAAAAAATTATTGTGTGTTTGTTTAGTGTTTGTGTGCATTTGTGTGTTCGTGGTTGTTCTATTTCAATTTTCAATTGCATTTCAATTTTAAAAAAAAACAAGTGCACAATCTCGTTTGAAAAAGAAAAAAATTCATTTCACTTTGCATTTACAACTTTCATTTTTTCCAATTTCTTTTTTTATTACAATTTCTTCTCCAACCTTAACAGTGCAAAACTGTGCACACTGCTGTGCATTGTGTTACTGCCTTTCATCCTACAGTTCTTTCTTACTATTCTAACTCTTCTTCTTCCACTGTTCTGTGCACAGTTTTGTGCATCTCTGCCTGTTCTCATTTCTCTGCATCCCTTCTAACTGCTGAACTTCCTTCCCCCAGACCAGACTTCACCACACCACTGCCAACTTACTAAACTCCTTCATCATAACCTTTCATTCAACCACCATTCTCCCCACTGACATCAACCACATTCTGTTCCAAACATCAGTGCTATACCCATTCCATCCTTATTGTTCCATCAAACTCATTTTAGTGCTATACAAATCAGTGCTATACCCATCAAACCACATTACAAACCCTTCCACTACATCATCACACATTGTCCATTCACATCATCACCACTACCAGTTCATTTAATTACTCCCTGCTTTCATTTCATATAGCACATACCACTTCTACATCTCACTGCACTTACATAGCTTACATTTTACATACCATCAAACTGAAAACTGTGAAACCATAACCAACACTTACATACCTCTGACAAGCATACAACATTCATCACCCTTCTTCTTCACAAACCCACCTGAACTACTTCAATTGCTGCCCCTTCTACTTGAGCCACCACTTCCTGTCAAATACATTGCACGATCCTGTCAAATACAACTCAAACTCCTCCACTGACATTCAACAGTGCACTCCTCTCCAACAACCACACAACATCCAACACTCGACTTGCTACATACAAACCTTTCACTACCTCCCTATCAACAAAAACTGCCATCTTACATTTTGAACCACCTCTGTTGTTTCTCTGTCCACAGACCACTAGTGCTTCCAGTCACTCCAAAGTGAACCAACCTGCCTGAAACACACTCACTTCTCAGCAACTACCATCCCAATCCACTAACCTACTCTTCACTAGAAACTTCCACTAACCACTACTGCCACCACTGTACAACCACCCACTGCACTTCTGACCACAAGAGCCACCATATCACTTCATCATTCAAGAACTCCTCTGCACTGCACCATTTCATCCCCTATAAGTGCAACCATCATATTGTTCTTCATATCACTGCTCTCTATCTACAACCATTCATATCTGCCTACCTCTACAAACAACTTCTACAAATACAACCACAAGTCATCAAATCTTCTAGCATCCAATCTTCCAACTACAACTGTGCGTAGTACCTATATTTTCAACTACAACATCCACTCTTCACTGCCTTGCCATTTCATTGACTTCATCACTATCTTCACTAGAAACATCACCTTCAAGCTACAGCAACCCAGTTCTGCAAACATCATCAGTCCCCCCTACACCTAACTGCACCTTGCCTGCTAAATCCCCACATTATCCATCAAACAACCCATTACCATCATCAGACATCATCTCACAAACTCCCCACCATAACTGCTTTGAACAACAGCAAGGCTACCCAGCTACCATCCCCTTTACACTGAGTGCAATCACCAAATTCAATCAGATTCAATCAATAAATCACTCACCTGAAACTGCGAAATCACCCCTACTTCATTCAGAAATACAAATCGCAACAAACAACCGAAGTCCCCAATCCACTCGAACCATCCACTGATAATCAAAAACCCCCATCAACTACTGCCACAGTGCCGCAGCCTTCATCTACTCCTATGTTCATACCGCACTGCTCAACATAAAACCATCCACACTTGCCACCCAGTCCTCAACCTCCAATCGAAAACAGTTACAACCCCAATCGCAATCCATCAGTGAACTCGCAACCTCACCGCAATCGCCCTTCGAACTCATAATCAAATCGACATCAAATTGGTTCGACACCTCGCTCTCCAACAAATTCCAACAACCGTCGCCGAACTCTAGCAAATCATAGCCCAATCGCCTCGAATCCTCCTCCAACCTGCTATCGCAAATCTGCCTCACCACAATCGCCATCACGAATCACCCGAAACCCAACTGCGACCCTCGCTGAACCAAAACTTTCTACGTTCGAACTTGAGATTCGAATTGATTTCGGAAATTTTGAAACTCTGGGATTTGGGAATTGAATTCAATTTATTTATGATCGAACTGTTGTTAAGAATAGATTGTAAATTTGGTCGATTAATTGATCTCTCCTTTTGTTAAGAAGTTGATTGTTAGTAGTATGGATTAAAAGTGGGTCGGGTTTGGTTTTGAAACTTTTTGAGCATTTTTCATTTGAGTTATTAAAAAAATGGATTTCAAGCTAGTTGTCTTCAAGTGTTTAATTTTTTTTTAGCTTCTTCTTTGTTATTTAAAAAAAACATAAAAACAAACAAACAAGTTTCTGACTTCTTTAGATTTAATTTTTGAACGAGAAATTGATTTCGTTCGATCCAATTTGTTTTAAGATGGTTAGTATTCTTCTGTGTGTTGTTAATATTGGGTTTGGGCCAGGCTCGGTTGTTTTGTGAATATTGTTTTGAAATTTGCTTTGAGAATTTGTCTTAATTTGGGTTGTTTTTATTTTTTTTTTATTCAAAAAAAATTATTGTTTTTTTAAAGTAAAACTTCACTTTTCAATTTTGTTTCCTTTTCAAAAAAAGAAAAAGAAAGAGTCTCTCCCTAAAAAAAAGTTTTTTTTAATTTCGATTGTTTTATTTCTTAATAAAAAAACCCAAGTTGTTTCATTTTAATTTATTTTACTTCTTCCTTAAAAAAAAGCAAACAAACAAACAAGTTAGATTTAATGTTGTTTTCTTTTGTATAGTTTCATTCGTTTTGTTTTAGGTTCATTGCTGTTCTGTTTTCATTTTTCTTAGTTTCTTCTTTGATATATATATATATATATATATATATATATATATATATATAATCTATGTATATATCTTTTTTTTATCTTTCAGGTTGTAAAAACAGAAGGAGAATGATTGCGCTGCAAAGCTTGCCAAAAAAAAATTAACTGCTCCGCTTGCTTATATTTTTTTTTGCTTTTAACCCTTATCTATTGTTTTTATTTGTCTTGCATTGTTGTTTGCTTGCATTTAAAAAAAATTATTCAAAAAAAAACCAAAAACAAAAACAAAAATCATTTGTAGTTGCATTGTTAATACACGTTTATTTTCTGCTTTGCATTTCATCCTAGATTTTGATTAATAAAAACAATTAGACATCAATAACACTTAATTATATATTGACAATTTGTCCCCTTTCGACAGTTTAATTTCTTGGTGTCTAGGCTATGGCAGAGCAATAATCATTTATAAATATTACGCTGATTCGTAAATTTTATACTGAATTGTTTCTCTGAAGGTACTTAAACCTTCGGCTGCATTGCTACGGTGATTCGTGGTGCACCGATAACTCCTGCCCGTTATCTGGCTGAGAACTATCTTGTTGATTTAAGACAAAGTGTGATTATACAATTTTGAGTTAACTTAGGATAAATCATTTGTAATTAACCACTGCATTCATTTAGTTGCATTAGTTCATGCGTATTTAAAAAAAACTCAAAATCCAAAACTAAAAAAAAATTGTAAATATTCCTTTTCCTTTTCCTTTGAAATTTATAAATCCTTTTTCTTTGAAATTCCAAAAATCCAAAAAAAAATTACTTAGCTTTTTTTAGAAAATAAACAAAAATATAAAATATTTTCGAAAAAAAAATTTTGAAAATAAACCAAAATACAAAAAAAAAATCAATTTTCCATTTTGAAAAATAAATTCTATTTCTAAATATTTTTTCCTTTATAAAAAAAACCCAAAAACATTCTTGAAAATGTCTGAATTTCCATATTCACTTGAATTTTACAATAGTTGTGAAAATCAATATAATCCATATGATTTCACCCCAAATGCGTATGGATATTTTAACGACAACTATTCTTTAAACAATTCGAATTTTGAACAACAAAGTTTTCAAAATGATGACCAACCCTCGACTCTTGAAAATTGCATTTCATCTTTACTTGAATTCTCTACACAACAAAATCAAGAGATAAATGATTTGTGTAATTCTTATTTGTGTAATAACTCGAGTCAAGGATTTCAAAATTTGAATTCAATTCAAAATTCAAATGATTTTCAATTATAACCCATGCCAATTCAATTTTGAACTCCAAAATGAATTTCAAAATCAAAACGAAAATGTGATCCACTTTTCAAATAATTTTGGCAATGGGAATAATCTCGACTACGATGCGATTGAAAATTTTTGTCCTCAACAGATCCAAATCGAAAATTCTCAAATCAATAATTATAAATTGGATTTTGTTGAACAAATGAACGAAATTTACGATGATCACACGGATTCGTTGTTTGAAACTTATATGAAACAATGTGAACAACAAAACCAAATCCCAATGTGTGACGAGTTAAGTAATAATCCATCTTTTACCAAAATCGACGATTTTCAAATAACAACTTTTGAAATTGAAAATAATAATCTTAATGAAGTTGTTGAAAACACGGTAATTGAGTTGGATCTCAATTATTTTGAGGGTGTGGAACCAAATTTAAAATTTGATTTTCCATTTCTCGATTTCGAAAATTTGAATACAACAACTTTGAATTTTGAACTTGAGATACGCAATGAAGTTGTTGATAATCCAACAAAGGAAGACGAATTTAATGAACACGAATTTTTGAACTTTTCGATGACGAGTTGTTAAATTCCAACGGGGAAGATTTAAATCATCACTTTGATTTTGAAATCAATAATTCTGAAGAATTTTTCAATGTAGAGCTAGACTTTCAATTTGGTGAAAATAAACTTGAATTTCAATCAATTGGTTTATCAACCCCGAAAATCATCGAAAACAAAACAACTCGTACGATTTTTTAATAAAACGACATTCGTTTTTCCAAATCAACATTCAACTTTGAAATCTTTAATGGTTTGGTTTTCCGAGCTTAAGATGTGTCTTGTATACTTGACGAGACAAATGAATCGGCCTTTGGAAGAACATTTCATTTACTTTTTAACGATATACCTTCTGATCTCGTGTAAATACCGTTAATTTTCATTTAAATAAAGGTCATGTTTTCATTTTTATTTTTCTCCTTCCACTTGGGTTGACTGTGGGGACACAGTCAAAATCAATTGTGGGGGGAGACTCATCTTCTTTTTGATTTTTCATGATTAATTTTTCATTTTTTTTCTTCCAAATCTCAAAAAAAGATATATATATATATATATATATATATAGAGAGAGAGAGAGAGAGAAATTTTCAAAAACAAAAAAAAACAATTTTTTTTAAGCATTTTGATTTATTTTTAAAGAAATACTATAGGATAAATATATGGTTTTGGTTTATTAATTTGAAATTTTTTTAAATTCGTTTGTCTTAACAAAAATAAAAATAAAGTTTGATTACAAATAACAATGGTTTAACTAGTATATAGGAAGATTCATACATGTTAATTATGAAATACATCCCAATTGAAAATCTTTGTTTTAAAAAGTGGTCGAATTTAAAGTAAAGGATATAACATTTTTTTTGTCTTCTAAGTTAAATGGTGCTAAGATAATTTTGCGAAACTCTCTCTCTAAAAAAAACAAAATACAAAAAAATATATTTCCTGTATATATGTATATATTTTTAACACCTAGAGTCATGTGTTCACACTTATGTGTTCACTCACCACGCTCTGTATTCCCTTCACATCAGTCCGCAAGGCAGTGCATGGGTAATATATCAGGCCTCAGTTTATCTGAGTTAGGCATATGTAAATATTGTTAATATCAATAAAATTTTCAAATAAAAAATTAGAGAGAGTAAGCAATTGAAATCCAAGCACTAGTTTAACTAATTTGATTTGACTTGTTATTGAAAAGAAATAAAATTATCACTTTGATAAATTTTGATAATCAATTAAGGATCTATTTCATAGTTACACTGTTGTTATCAACCGAAACAACGAGTTAAACTATAGTCTGTTTGTTATGATAACTTAATTTTTGTTGGAAATTTTGACGAGTAAATGACTTAAATTTCAAGATAATGACCAAAACCTATATTTAACTTATTTGTGTCAATTTAAAAGCAAACCCTTCATTTGTATATATTTTCAAAAACTTGCATTCATCTCTTTGTAAATAAATCTTGCATTTTGTAAATATTTTCATCCTGCATTTGGATTTTGTGGGTAGTATCCACTGAAAACCCTCACGAGACAACACTCGTCCTACTGGGGACACCCAGAGGTTTAACGGCTTGTTGCATATGCTCAATGCAATCGTGCTCCTTACGAAAATGGATTTATCTTAATTTTTCCTTTATTCGAGGACGAATAAAAAGATAAGTGTGGGGGTATTCGATGTGAACGTAAATGTGCTTATTTTTACCACTATATTTAATCTATTTAAATTAAATAAATGATCATATCGGGCATTTTAACTTGTTTAAACCAAAATTCATATTATTTTCGAATCGTCACATATTCATCTTCATCCAAGGGCAAAATGGCCATTTTTGTGCATATATTAATTTGAGAAAATTTAATTGGAAATTTCTATATTATTTTATAGGAATTTGGCTTCATATATAAGTGGTTTCATGATGATATATGCATGCACATGAGTGAAGAGAACAAATGAAGATGGAAATAATTCAAAGTGATGATCATGGAGGACCCCACCTACCCACCTACCTTAATATACAAATTAGAGGCTGATGCACATGCTTATGGAATTAATGGCTTCATGTACACTTAAATGATGATTAGTAGAAGCTTATGATTACTTGGCCTTCGCACTTTCTCAAGGGTATTTTGGGCATTCCCCAAAAATATGAATTAGGGTTTCATACATCTATAAAGACCCCTTATGTTTCATGTAACCCTCCTCTTCTTAGTCCCTCTTAGTTTTAGTTTAGGCTCAAAATAAAAGGACAAGCTCTCTTTCTTTTTTTTCATGGCTACTTAGCCATTTTTGTTTTCATGTAATTTCCTTTCTTTTTCTTATGCAATTTAATCACTTGTTCGTTTACTTTAATGTTGGTAGTGTAGATTTACATTCATGCAAAGTAGATTAGTTTTAATTCTTGTTAATTAACATCTCTTTTCCATTAGCTTTCATTTTCCTTTCCTTTTTCTTTCATGTTGCTAGCAACATTTTGTTAATCAAATAACAAATATGAGAGGCTAAATCCCTTCAATTTAGGGGTAATGAAGCTCTCTAACTATGTGGCTTCAACTATTTGTTAATTCATGCTCTCTTTTTTTTGCTTAATGATATCAATGAAGTGTTTTATTTGTTGTTCTTGTTTTGAATTTGATAGCCTATATTGTTGACACCAAATAGGCTATACTTAAACAATCACTAACACAAATGCCTCTTCATCAAAATATGATTATGGCATTAGAAAGTGATTTGAAATTAAAATTTGATGGTCTATATTTCTAATCAATAGTTAATAGGCCATACTTAAAATTGATTTCATTTTCATTGTCAAGTTTCATGAAAGTTAGTAAGTGGTTTAAGGGGTGTGTTATAGTTTGATGGCTTATGTTGGCTAATCAATAGCACAAATATGCCATACTTATGATAAACACATCAATTAAAGCACTAATGACCATAAAAGAGAGATCATGATTTCATATGTGTTGAACTACATGATCTAGAGAGTGGAATTATCTCTAAATTGTCATTTATTCTCATAGTTTTCATTCACTTTTGTAGTTGTTAGTTTTTGCAATTGTTAGTAGTTAGTTTAAACATCTCAAACTTGGTTAATTTGATTGAATAGAGATTTAAAGTCAACAAGTCCCTGCCGATCAACCCGTACTCACTACGTACTTCAATAGTACGCCGTGCGCTTGTAAATATTTTTAATTTGAATTTTTTGATGGTTTTCTAATCCAATAGAAATTCCATCGATTAACGCCTAGCTATTTTATCACAATCAGATTTTCTCCCAATTGGGTTCATTGCTTGAGGCTGAACCCTAAATAGAAAATATTTCTAGAGAGAATTTCTTTATAATAAAAATATTAGACGCCTTAGAAGTGGATCCAGGAAGGCCATGGATTAAAGCTAAGGACGACAGGTGAGTGGATTTAAATTATATCTCTTTATGTTTATGATATATAATATCGTTAGATTCCCGTTAAATATTTAATTCAACATTTAGACTAATTTTAGTACTTGGTTCTACTAGCTAGTTATGTTAAAACTAAAATTTTGTAGGAAAAGTGTACTTATATTTAAATGTTATTTATATGGAAAATAAAAAGGAAAGAAACCCAATTAAATATAAGTAATATTTGGCTTAGAAGTTGTAGAGAAATGCATAAGCCTAAAAGCGAGAAATTTACAGTAAACTATGTTAAAACGGGAGAAATGAATTAAAAGGGGAAAAATCTAATATCTTGATTTGGAAGTTAGTGATAGATTAGTTGGTTGGTTTAGAAAAGGGAATACATTTCCATAGTTTAATATTGTAAGAATAACGATAAACGTAATTGCAAGAATAAAAGCAAGAAAAATGGAATTAGTGCAAAATAGAGACATTACTGTATTTTGCATTACCCAACAATTAAAGAAACAATAAAAGAAATATGTTGTAGTTACGAGTTATTGTTTATAGCATTATTTAGTATTAAAATATGGAAATGGATTTTTAGTACAGTTTTTGTAACAAACCAAATAGAATAGAACTACTTCCTAGAGTAAAAGTGAATAACGTGAAGCGTTAAAGAAATTAAAGAAGAGGAAATAATCAAGTTAAATATTTGACAAGACTAGAAACAATAAACAGATAATGTGACTAGATATGCATTTATTGCTATTTAGTAGAGTACAAAGTAAAGCAGTTATTATGATAAGTAACTTATGAAAGTTGGACGTAGTCCAAAGTTTGGACTATTATATAATATAAGAGAACTAAAGAAAATTTAGTATCATAATAAAAGAAGACAGACTAGAATTGAAAAGAGACACTTGTAATTACATTTATAACATGTAAGTTATAAAAGAAAGAAAAGAATATAAAAGTGATAATTGCAAGTATAATTGTAACACGTAGGTTATAATTAAAAAGAAAGAAATAGAAGAGGCTTATTTTATCAAACTTAGATCTTGAATTAGGTTAATAAGCAAAAATAATAGAAGTGTTCCGTACCGGCAACATTCCCTTTCAGGTCTAGGACTGATGGTCTCACACATGGCGAGGCTGGGCATGCTGATTAGGGTAAGTAAGTTGCTGACAGAATAAGAAAAGTAAACTAAATGCATAATAAAAGATTAGACGTAGGGTTTAATAAAATGGTATGGTGCGTTTGGAGCAGCCTGAAGGGAATCTGGATAAAGAGCCTAATGAAGTAGTTCATCGCAGATTTTTAGTACAGAAAGAGCACGTCCAACTTAGTTATTTTGAGCTAGAAGGAAGTACGAGACTTCAAGGCGACGTGAGGATACTCTAGGATGGCCCTCTAGGGTAGGCCTAACAAAGTTGCACCCCCAGAGGCATGACTAATGGTGTTCCATCAAGAGAGTATGCCTTGACTGCTTCTGCATTGATGGCCTAACGAAGCGGACCTTTGTAGGCAGTCAAAAGGTTGATGATGGAGTAGGATATTCATTTGACACCGTACTCTAGTTTGCGAGTAGGTTATAGTGGGCAGGACCCATAAGCATAGTCGCATGTGGATATCAGCCATCATCAGTCAGAGCGAGTTTGGGAAAGACTAGAGTTAAACCAATAGGCCAATGATTCTTTCACTATCGAGACATTGGATGAGGGGCACAGCCAATTGGATGTTGGCGGAATTCAGGGAGTATACAGAACGATTACGTGTAGTACTCAAGGTACGCACTGGGTAGTACATTGTGGATGTCCGAATAATAGTATAAGCTAGTGCGGATGTAGTCTCACGTTTTCATAGTAGACGACGGAACATGTGTATTGTAGGCCTCATGAAGCTGTCCTTTACATATGTAGTTACAGTACGCTCTAGTAGCGAGACAGTGGAGTCCTTTTCGAGGAGGATATGGAAGGTACTATAGGTAATACCTAGGACCGATGCAGTCTTTGGGCATGTAGCTACATATATATTAGTTATTAGGTCTTAATCTACTAGGGAGTAGGTGGGTACGATTCACGCACAGAGGCGAGAGTATTATAAACCCAATAAACCTAATATAATAGAAAATGGAAATAGAACGGTATATGTAGAATCATGCTTAGAAATGTATAATTTGTCCATTCACTAGAACTTAAGTTCTGACCCCCTCCTCATATCATCCACTAGTTAGATAGATGGCAGAGATTTTCCAGCTTTGTGACACTTGTTTGGAAAGTGTTATTACCTTGGTGAGTATTTACTTACTATTATATTTTAGTCAGTTCCGCTGCGAGATATTTATTTGAGCTCCGGCATATTTATCTTTGTCTATTTGCAGGATACCAGATACCCAACCCGGGCTTCAGTGGGCTTGGATTTTATCATTTTTGTGAAAAATCCAGGCCCACTGGAAGTCGGGTTGTTACAACTGTCTATCTCGGGGAATTTCAGGGAGGACTTTTTAGGGGGAAGAATGTAACACCTTGTGATTTTATGAAATTAAATAAGTAAAAGGGTAAAGTCATAAGTTTACATTCAAAATTTTTACAAAATTTGGAATTAGGTCTCGGGACGTATTCCGTTGAGTCCGTAATGTGGTTTACAATCAAAAAATACATAACTTGCTAAATTTGGTTAAATAGGTTAGAAAGTAGAAGTTAAATCCAATGGCATTTTCGTAATATATTAATCTCGAGATTTTAGCCTAGATATTATATTTTTCAGCTTGTAAATAGACCTCTAAGCCTATTCTTGTCACTTTAACAATATTGCCACCACTTCTGAAACTCTGTTCCCCAAATCAAGTATAAATTCTCAAAATTAGTTTCTAACCAACTAAATCAAATCCAAATTAAATGAATTAATATATGAAATCGATCATCGTGAAGACAACTATATAAATAAATGGAAGCTATCGAGAAATTTGGCATTTTGAAAGGTGGAATTTCTAGACAGTAGAAGTCAAGGAGAATCTACATCAAATCGGAGAAGCTGCACAACAAATCATTGAGTGAGATTTACCATTGTGTTTATACTGGTAAGATGTAGTAATTCACATCTTATGATCTTGAATTAGATAATAAAACATAATTGATAATTAAAAACTGATTTTTTTTATATGTGCACCTGATTAGGACATAGTATATCATGGATAGATGATTAAAAAATATACATTTTAATCGATTGTAATTAACAAAAGTTAATCTCACTCTAGTTAAAAAGTGTGAAATACAAAAGCGTTCGGAATTAGACATATTATGCATCAAAAGTCTTTAAGTTCCGCAATGCCAGTTCCACTTTTAGACGTGAGCCAGGATGTCGTAGATGGCAAGTTGTACATACAATAGATAAAACAATCAAAGAACCCGTCGCATATATGACGGTGCATCAAATAAAATACAATAGCCATCAAAGATATAAAATAGGCGAGATAATAATAACAAAATAAACCATAGACTAAGTGTACACAGGTTTAAACAATTATAGAACATAGTAGTAGAGATATACAACTAATAAAAAAACTCAAGCGATACTTTATTTAAATAAAATAAACAAACATTATCAAGGCTTCAAAGTGTCACAAAGTGGAATAAGAAATAATAAGCCCAAATATAAATACGAGAAAGCATCGCCTCCTACTAAACCGTTTGTATAACTCCAAGTGTTACCTGCACCTTCTATCTAGTATACTAATTTAAGAGTACCTTAGATAATAAGAAGTAAAGTATAAAATCTAAAATCAGACAATAATTTGGTGTGACCGATAAGAATATCTCAAAATACTATGAAAACTGATGTAGTAAGGAACAATGGTATGAAGAATCATACATGACCCGTCCCGGCAACTCACGATAGAGCACATAATAATATATGCTAATGTACTATACCAAAAAGTTTACAACGTCCTAAGTACAACATCGGGTGTCTAGATATCCGCCTCTATAATACCTACATCTTATGACATCATAAGAGCAACAAACAAATATGGCAAACATAGCATCCATCAACCAATCCCCATGGTCATTCAATATAGTTTGGATATATGATATTTCATACGACTTTCCTCTGCTAGGGATTAATGGAAAATCCTTGTTTCTAGGTACTCGGAAACCAGCCACACAGATGCTGGACACTAGGTCCCTTCCTCGATCCAGGGTACATGGATCCCTTCCTCTATCTTGATAACTGACCTAGTACTCAGTGAGCGTTCTCACATATCCCTGCTTTATGAGTATACTAGAAATACTCAAAGTGTCAACTATCCCTTTACACGTGTATTCGAGTCCTTCCTCGCTCTATTTGTATCCATTCATCATGGTGGAACCCTTCCTCGGTCCACTTGCCATGGTAGAGCACTTCCTTGTTCTACCCGTGAGTTCCCTTCCCCGAACCCATCCTTATGGATCATCATTTCTACTCCTTCAATTGAGTAATCATAATCAGAATACTTCTAGACGTCCACATCAGTCATAGAATTAACACACCAAAGTTCCAAAACCATGACATCAATGCATCACATCTTCGCTTTGCCATTTATCATCGTTCTTCATTGTGCCATCATCGTCTTAAACAAACACCAAACGAACGTACGCGACACAATCTCCTAAGCGTCGCCCACACCTCAAAAGGTTGCACTCCAATTTCCTCGACCCTTGAGATGGTCGGTACAGACCATGTATGGTCATCATCGACCTTGTTGATTGGTCAAAACTTGGCTAAAGTGGCCAAGTACTAAAGTTCTCCCATAATCTCACCTTGCCTCAAAGTATCTCTCTTCCAAACTCGAAGCAGAGTGCCATTTTCCTTGGGCTTGGCATGGTCGATACTGACCATGCCAAAAAATTAGGTAAGTCCAGTTTTTTCCTTCCCATATCACTTCTTGCTCGTCTCAAAGCAATGTATGCCTTTGTCCTGAGCAAAGCTCATCTTGACCTGAAGTTGCTTGAACACTAACATTATTTTTTACAACTAAAAATTCTTTCTAAATCCTTAGCTCCTTCACCACTTAACACCCAAGCTCAACCTTAAGTAACAGCCTCCAAAACCTGAAGTTCACTCCACTTTGACAACAAGTTTTTCCAATGCCACCCACACTTTTTTTTGGTCACCACTGACCATAAGCCCTTCCCACCACTGACCATATTTTTAGCCCATAAAGCAACTCCAAACTACTCCCGACTTGTTTCGAGGCCACTTAGGACTTCAAACAACATCATATTCCAACAGCATCTCGTTTTGAACATTTTTGGTACCTTTTTTCTCTAAATGGTGACCATAATCCCTAAGCAATAAAATAGCAAACACATCAAAATAGTCCGTACAAATATCATACATCATTACATACATCCAAGTAATACATACAATCGATTCAAACAAGACTTAGAAGAACACATCATCCTAGATCTGATTTTATATAAATTTGACAATATGTTTGATAATTGGTGTACAACGTGTCAAAATATAAATCTATCTGTTAAATCTCAATTATAAGGTATTGTTAATATTAGATCCATGTTTTATAATGCTAAAATTTCAAAAATCATTTCATAAATCATAGTTTCAACTATATCAATAGCCATAAGATAGTGAGAAAAGTAATATCACTTACCTTGTGACAACCTACACCACCGGACACACCAAAACCAAAGCCTAGGGTGACTTATGGTCTTGCAACATACCAAGAAGTATGAGCCGCTGATTTTTAAAACATTATAGGATATGATTACAAGGGTAAAGTCTAATTCATTCTACATTTCAGATCTCATAGTGGAAGGCAGTAAAGTATAAATACAAAAAAGTAGTCATCTCGGAAAATATCCAAGAAAACACAGTCTCAAAGAATACGTAGTCAAAAATCCAGAGTTTACAAAATAACAACATAAAGTCTGATAAGTCCTAAAATATGATAGACAGTTACATAGAGAGCAATAAAGAGTAATAAGCAACACCAACACCAAGCTCCCTTCACCACGTACAAGATCTGGACCAATCACCTACCGTCGTGTCCTCTTATGGTGGGGAAAAAGCAAAGGAGCGGGTCAGATAAAATTATGGTAAATGGTTATATCATTAGTATATGACGACTACATGCAATTGGCTTCATTTATAACCTAAGTAACCTAGGGTTTCCTACTTCTTTGTGAGTTGATTACCAGGGTTGGTCATATTAATCTAGGGAATATAGCTCCAAAATACACATACAACCAAACATCTTGTAAAGTTTTATACTTTGGGTTGAACAAACTATGACTACAACATATCATACTAACACATTGAGGGGTGCCAGCAACGCCAACCCACGTCGAAGATGACTTAGGATCCGCTGCATCCGTGTCCACCACTCAATGATAATGCCACTTAGTAAATCGTGCTGGGCATCCAACAATAGTATGACGTCCTAATTGTCACATGCACCAAAGAACCTCTTGTTAGTGCCGAGCTACGCACCTTTCCAAGCATCCACCAACAATGTTGTGCATCCACTGAGGAACCTCCCATAAGTGCCATTCGTGATCAAACCGCCTTATGTTGAATACCAAATTCGTTGAATGAATAGTTTCTAGTCCTAATTGTCCATGTACGCATCTTTCTAGTTTCGTACATTCCCAAGTCAAGAATTTTGGAAACTATTTTCCCTGCTAATGTACTGTTATATATGTAATAATATATATAAACCTATAAGCCTAGGCCATATGCCGAGGTTCATTCTACATAGAAAAGTCATTTACCAATTGATCGTCGACTACTATAGCAGTCGACCACTTGATGTCGACCAACTAAAGTGAGTATGTCGATCGTTTAGTCTTTATTGCTATAAATTGAAAACAAATTCTTCTTATGTTAACCTTAACCAAAATTTCACTGTATATTTTCAACAATGAACCATATTTTGTTAACAGTGATTAAATCCCAACATCTAACTAGATTTCATCTATTTGTTCAAATTTACAATTTCAATAACCTTCAGACACCACTTATATTTCTTTTACACGATTTCATTCTTATCAATTTTCATAGTTATTTTGGTATATTTGTATCTTAAATTAGATCATGGTAAAATCAACATCAATAGGGTATAGATATATACACATTAAATTCTAAATTCATTTCGAGATGAAAAAAGGGTGTTTTCATATTTCAAAATCATTTCCAACCATATTACAAAACCTACTTAATATCCAAATTAAAATTAAATATACTAGAAGTTATACCCATATAATGTATACTTTTATCTCGCCTTCCTCTGATTTATGTCTTAAATTTTTGTTTTAGAAATTTCGAAGAGAAGAGGGTTGAGAGCATACTGATTAGATTTAAGATTTTCTGATCGATCACAAATGGACTTGCGTTCTATTTATAGATGCTCTAACCAACGTCATTTGTTAGATTTAATAATATAAAATCTGAACCGCTCATCTTAGGCTTACCCTAACTGAAATAGTTCGACGATCGACCGGTTAGTCTAGGGCAATCGATCTCTATGGGTCGATCGATCCCAACCACAGTGGCGACGGTTGAGCTTACCTAATATATAAATTCCTATTATATATATTTTAATTATTTTCAATTTCAAAGCTTTAAACTTTAATAGCTTGTTCGTATGAAATCCATTTCCAAAATTCCTGAAAATTGTCCAGAAAATTGCCACGAAAGCAATAACACAAGTTTCGTAGCCAAATTCTGATGTTTGTAAAAATTCCACTTTTACCCTTATTGTTAACCCGCCTTTTGGCAAGGCTGTAGGCAGGCGGATTTAACTAAGTCGATTTCTCAGTTATCAAGGATGGAATGTGGTAGGTTTGAGCCGACTGGATGGATAGGTAATGCAGCACGTTTGGAAGTCGTTCGGCATGGAAGTCGTTCGGCATGGAAGTCGTTCGGCATGGAAGTCACTCGGCATGGAAGTCACTCGGCATAGAATTCGTTCGGCATGGAAGTCGTTCGGCATGGAAGTCATGAAAGTCGTTCGGCATGGAAGTCGCTCGGCACAAGAAGTCGGCACTGGAAGTCGCTCGGCACAGGAAGTCGCTTGGCACAGGAAGTCGCTCGGCATGGAAGTCGTTCGGCATGGAAGTAGCTAGGCACAGGAAGTCGCTCTGCACTGGAAGTCGCTCGGCACATGAAGTCGCTCGGCACAGGAAGTCGCTCGGCAAAGGAAGTCGCTCGGCACTGGAAGTCGCTCGGCACAGGAAGTCACTCGTACCATGATGAAGGATGTTGGTTCGGCTATGACCCTAATGGGCCCGGACTGCTAAGGAACCCAGTAACTCGGGAGTTGCCTATAAATACAGCATGTGGGGATTTAGAAAAGGGGGCTCTCTCTCCATTATGTTTCCCTTCTTCTTCCTCATTAAGGCTACTCTGCCATAATTGTTTTGAAAACTCCGGATTGTAACTGTAATTGATTCTCATATCAATATAAAGGAAAATTTTGGAGTGGACGTAGGCTGGAGTTAGCCGAACCACTGTAAAATCTGTTGTTCTTTACTGCTTTCATTTTAATTTTTACTATTCTCCATATTATTACTCTCTACATATATCCTATCTGTAAGCTGTGACTGTGATTTGCTGCTTTCAACTGGATTTGGGTGTTAGTGACCGATTTTGGCGCTAACATTTTGGTACTTTCACCGAGAAGCGAGCACTCGAGGATTTCGGAGCTAGGATTTTGGATTCAAAAGCTTAGGAATTTGGATTCTAGGAAGTAATGGCTCGGCCACCAACAAGGAAGCAAGTGACAGAAAGGAGCAATCAAGAGGGAAGTCAAGAGGCTTCCTCTAGAGCTGGAGTAGGTCAAGCATCCATCTACATCACCAGAGATGAGATGGAAGCGATGCTGAAAAGACAAGAGGAGATGATGCAGTCTCTTCTCAGACAATTTGCACAAGCAGGAAATGCAGGAGCTCATATCCGTGGAGCTGGATCAGAAGCGCTCAACCAGCAAGCAGAAGGAGTGGCTCAGCAAGGGGCAGCCCCCAATCAGCAGATGGCTATCAGTCTAGATGGACCTAGACTCAGGGGCACACCACCAGGAAATGCTGGACCAATCCATGGAGGGATACCAGATGACGCTGTGCAACCCGACACCAACTGGAGTGCAGGAATACGTGATGAGGAGTATGTGCCAGGATTCCTTCATGAACTCGGGGGACAGATCAGAGGTAGCGGACAAGGATTACAGTTTGGCGACAATGACAGATTAGCGGAGATGGTCAGACGAGCTGTGAGAGGTGGATTGGTAAATAAAGACTTGGAGGATGTGAATAGGAGTCCCTTTACTCCTACTATCAGGCAAGCTAGGAACCCTCCGGATTTTAAGCTACCAACGTTTGAGATGTATGAAGGGAGAACGGATCCCGCCATTCACCTGACAAGGTACATGAGGCATATGGAGAGACTGGGGGAATCGATGAGGTCATGGCTCGATGTTTCCCTTTGTATTTGACAGATATCGCAGCTATGTGGTTCAGACAGCTGGAGAGTGATTCTATTGACACTTGGACAGAGCTGATTGAGAGGTTTATGAGGCAATTTCAGGTCCATATAGTCAGACCCAAGAACGTAATGACCTTGACATCGATGAAACAATGGAAGGGAGAGTCGCTCAGGGATTTCTTAACCAGATTCAACGCAACAATAGCTTCAGTGGATCGACCCAATCTGTCGATGGTTTTGATGGTAGTAGTTTCAGGAATTGCATATAATTCGGATTTCAAGATATCGTTGGAACGGGACCCACCGAGGGATCTCGAAGAGTTCTAACATGAGGCGGAAAGGTTCCTAAGGCAGGAAGATGCGCAGGATGAGAGAGTAGGGAGAGAGGATGAAGCTTATGCAGTGAGGGGTGGAGGTCCACCCAGGGAGGATCCAAGTAAAGACGATAAAGGAAAAAGGAAAACAAATGGCGACAGTGGCACTTCGAAGAGGCCTCGAAGGGAGTCAAAGTTTTCTTCTTACACAGATTTAACTGAGACTCTAGAAAGGATTTACTTGGATACTCGAGGGCGCCTCCAATATCAAAGGCCGGCAAAGAGAGAGCCTTCTGAATACGAGCGGGCATCGGGAAAGCATTGTCTATTTCATGAGCTGGATAGGCACAACACAAACGACTGCAGGCATTTGAAAGATATCATTGAGGAGCATGTAAGGAATGGTCATCTACAGTAGTATGTAAGGAATCGAGCTGTGGTAGTGGGACAGGAGCGACCACCACCTACCTCGAACGAAGATGGCACTGGACCTAGGCAACGTCAGCTCATTATCAACTAAACAGATTTATGGTTTTGAATAAGTAATAGAACTCAAATAAATACGGCTAGGTCACTTACACACGTACGGGATCGAGGACGGTCCCTAGGCGTGCTCTGAGATGACAAAAAACCGTACTACTTAAGTCTATGAAATCCTATTTTCTTTGTATTTTTTCTGCAAACTCTGGTTTCTTCTGTGGCACTTTGGACATTTAATTCCTTTTGTTGTACGAACTTCTGCTTTGATAACTGAATTCTATAACAATTGGATTAGGATCAGTGTAATAAATAATACAGGTCTCGCGATCATGGTCCCGATCGGTGAGACAGGGCAGTGATCGCAAGTTACGAGTCCGTTCGCCGGAGAGCGATGGAATGGACTCGGAGAGAATATAAAAGTCCTTGGCCGAAGAGCCGAGGCCGGTGAATATCAAAGTCCTTGGCCAGAGAGCCGAGGCCGGGGAATATGAAAGTCCTTGGCCGGAGAGCTGAGGCCGGTGAATATAAAAGTCCTTGGCCAGAGAGCCGATGCCGGAGAATATGAAAATCCTTGGCCGGAGAGCCGAGACCGGTGAATATCAAAGTCCTTGGCCGGAGAGCTGAGGCCGGTCAATATAAAAGTCCTTGGCCGAAGAGCCGAGGCCGGAGAATATAAAAGTCCTTGGCCGGAGAATGTAAAAGTCCTTGGCCGGAGCGCCGAGGCCGGTGAATATAAAAGTCCTTGGCCAGAGAGCCGAGGCCGGAGAATATAAAAGTCCTTGGCCAGAGAGCCGAGGCCGGAGAATGTAAAAGTCTGGCCGGAGAATATAAAAAGTACTTGGCCGGAGAGCCTAGGTCAGAGAATCTAAAAGTCCTTGGCCGGAGAGCCGAGGTTGGAGAACATAAAAGCCCTTGACCGAAGAGTCGGGGTCGGAACAGGATATCGGCCCGGAGTGGTCATGGATTTGGTTATTGGTTATTGGATTTGAATTGATTTAAACATGGTTGACAGGTTCAGATGGCTAAGAATTGGCTCAGGGTTTGGTTGTTGGATTCGGAATCGGATATCAACTCGGAGCAGTTGCGGATTCGAATAAGGATACGGCAATGGCACTAGGATAAAACGGATTGGATTGCAGATCGGATTGTATGGCTATGGATGGAATGTGGACGATGGATTGAAGGCTATTCAAAACACACCTTCCAATAGCAAGGCATGTTTTGGGGGGCAAAGTGTTAACCCGCCTTTTGGCAAGGCTGTAGGCAGGCGGATTTAACTAAGTCGATTTCTCAGTTATCAAGGATGTAATGTGGTAGGTTTGAATCGACTGGATGGATAGGTAACGCAGCACGTTTGGAAGTCATTCGACATAGAAGCCGCTCGGCATGGAAGTCGTTCGGCATAGAAGTCGCTCGGCATGGAAGTCATTCGGCATGGAAGTCGTTCGGTATGGAAGTCATGGAAGTCGCTTGGCATAGAAGTTGTTCGGCATGGAAGTCGTTCGGTATGGAAGTCGCTCGGCATAGAAGTTGTTCGGCATGGAAGTCGTTCGAAGTCGTTCGGCATGGAAGTCGCTCGGCACTGGAAGTCGCTCGGCACAGGAAGTCGCTCGGCACAGGAAGTCGCTCGGCATGGAAGTCGTTCGACATGGAAGTCGCTCGGCACAGGAAGTCGCTCGGCACAGGAAGTCACTCGTACCATGATGAAGGATGTTGGTTCGACTATGGCCCTAATGGGCCCGGACTGCTAAGGAAGCCCAATAACTCGGGAGTTACCTATAAATACAACATGTGGGGATTCAGAAATGGGGGCTCTCTCTCCATTCTGTTTCCCTTCTTCTTCTTCCTCATTAAGGCTACTCTGCCATAATTGTTTTGAAAACTCCGGATTGTAACTGTAATTGATTCTCATATCAATATAAAGGAAAATTTTGGAGTGGACGTTGGCCGGAGTTAGCCGATCCACTATAAAATCTGTTGTTCTTTACTGCTTTCATTTTAATTTTTACCATTCTCCATATTATTACTCTCTACATATATCCTATCTGTGAGCTGTGACTGTGATTTGGTGCTTTCAACTGGATTTGGGTGTTAGTGACCGATTTTGGTGCTAACACTTGTTATATTTAAATTGATTTTTTTAATTAAAGTTTTCATTATTTTTGTGGGGTGTTACGTTCTTAACCATAAATATATTTTGTCCTTAACTATTGGCAACCGTTGTCCTTTAAATTTCTAGTCGACCTCTTGAAATGCAAGTGCTTATGCCATGTATCCAAATGTATGCAACATCCTAAGTAAACATACTGGTAGTTCTATATGTGTGTGCAACCATTCAATCCATATGCAAAACCATAAGCATATAACTTGATAACATAACACAAGTGATGGTATGAGTGCATTCTAACTGGAATAAATTTCCCTGTGTGCACAAAGATCAATTTGATAATAAATCCATTGGAGATCATCATCAAAAACATGTCTTATTGTTAATAACCATTCCTAGCATCCAAATTTCCATATCTATGGGGTAGACTAAGCTAAAGCCTAAGTGCATAAGTAGCTTATACTTATTAACAAAGTGGAAATGTACCAAAAAAGAGTGCTGGATAGTTAGCTCGAATCTTCTCTTCAAGCTCACGTGTACTCTCCATTGGGTCGTCTCCCCACTAGACCTTAAATAGCTTAATAACTTTATTATAGAGTCACTTTATACCATGCTTAAGGATACGGGTAGGTGCATGACAAACAAGTGACCCCCTTTGTAAAATCACCTCTCTAGCTGACTCAGCTAGACCATAGCTACTATATCTTATAGACAATTCCACATGTGTGACACATGGAAAACTTCAAGTACCCCCATTAACTTTTTAGAAAGCTTGCCCTATAAGCTAGCTTCCCTACTGTACACGTGATCGAAAAATACCCCACTAACCTTGGTGCTAATTTTCTGAACTACCAAACCTCATGACATACCCAAGCGATGATACCTTCATAAAACCCATAGCGCCCACTACGAACTCCAACTCTGTGTGTGTCCAATCAGTATAAGACTTCTGCCTATCATGCACAGTTTTCATCCTTCTACGGAGAAGGTCTATCTACGTTTAAGTCCCCCTCACCATATCCGGTCCAAAAATGATCCTACCCATAGTGTCCCACCAATAAGATGTCGATCTGCAAGATCTCCCATATAATGCCTTAAATGGTGCCATCTCAATAATTGCTTGATAGATATTATTATAGGCGAACTCCACTAGTGGCAAGTGGTCCTGCCAATAACCCTAGAATGCATTATACACATCTAAAGCAAGTCTATAATACTCGACTCACTCTCTCCATGTTTTCGCCCATCTATGGATGATAAGCGGTGCTCAAACTCAACTTGGTG
Source organism: Allium fistulosum (assembly GCA_030737815.1). Classification (NCBI taxonomy): domain Eukaryota; kingdom Viridiplantae; phylum Streptophyta; class Magnoliopsida; order Asparagales; family Amaryllidaceae; genus Allium; species Allium fistulosum. Next base: position 225,130,505 of record CM060904.1, read on the forward strand.
CCTAAATCTTCCTAAATACTTCTCCAGAACTCGCTAAAGAAAAGAGGATCTCGGTCACTCAATATGCTAGAAGGAACTCCATGCAATCGAACTATCTCCCTCATGTTAGTCGCCAACAATGCAGCAGTCCTCGTACTCCTAACAGGAATTAAGTGAGCGCATTTGGTCTATCGGTCGATTATGACCCAAATACTCTCATTTCCCTTCCCACTTCTAGGCAGTCCATCAATGAAATACGTAGAAACACTCTTCAACTTCCACCATGGGATATCTAATGGTTGCAACAATCCACTCAGCCTTTTTTGCTCTGCCTTGGCCCTTTGGTAAGTCATACACTTAGACGCATACTCCGCCATGTGCTTCTTCATACCCGGCTAGTAAAATATCCTCTTTATGTCACGATACATTTTGTCCTCACCAGGATGGATGTTATCCTAGAATTATGGGCCTTGGATAATACAATGTCACTCAAATCCGTAATGAGAGGGACATGTAGTTTTCTATCTCTCCACAACCACTACTTTGAGTTTATTGCGTAGCGCCTTAAATGACTTGACTACTCTCCTTGACCAAGATTCCTAAAAATATCCAATAACTCCATGTCATGCTTTTGACTTGACCCAATGCAGTCCATAAGTGTAGGCTGCACATCCAAAGATGCTAACAATCTATGAACAATGTTAGATGAAGGTCAAAACTCGGATGTAGAGATAAGCTCCAAGTGCTTCCACTCTAAGAACTTAGGACCCAATATAGCATTCTTTCTACTCAAGGCATCGGCCAAAACAATGCCTTTGCTCGGAGTATATGAGATATCGAAATCATACGATGCCAAGAACTCCATCCATCTTTGCTAATTTAAATTCAGATTCTTTTGGGAGAACAAATACTTTAAAGATTAACGATTAGTGAATAGCTCAAACTGCTCTCCTAATAAATGATGTCTCCATGACTTGAGGCAAAAAACAATGGCTGCCAACTCAAGATCATGGGTAGGATATTTTCTCTCGTGGACATTTAATCGTCAATTAGCATAGCTCACCACTCTACCTTCCTGTATCAAAATTACGTCCAATCCCGTACCGCAAGCGTCAGTATATACTCTGAGTGCCTTCGAACCATTAGATTATATCAAAATGGTGCATTAGTCATTGACTCATTCAGCGTAATAAAAGCATCCTCACACTTTGAGTCCCAAAGAAAAATCAAAATTTTCTTGGTAAGGTGGGTCAGAGAGGCAGAAGTCTTAGCAAAATCCTTAATGAACTTCTTATAGTAGCTCGCCAAACCTAGAATACTCCTCACCTCTATGGCATTCTTGGTACATGCTAATCCTTGTACTATGCCACTTTACTAGGATCGACTGTCGATCCATGCTCAGAGATAAGTGTCCCAAAAAGTGAAAGTCCTTGCGCCAAAGTGACATTTGATAAACTTCGCCTTTAATTTATACCCACGGAGAGCATTGAGCACTTTTCTTAAATGCAATTTATGCTCCTCCTTAGTTTTCGAATAAACCAATATGTTATCAACAAATACCACCACGAATTTATTAAGAAACCCTAAAAAAACTCGATTGATCAGATCAAAAAAATGGGTAGGTGCTTTGATCAGTCCAAAGGGCGTGATTAACCACTTGTAAAGTCCGCCTAGTGTAAGAAAAGCAATCTTTTGAATAGAACCCGGTAGCCAATTCAAGCTAAGAGATTGCTCCTACTGACGAATCAAAGAGTTCTTTTGTATAGGCAGCTAGTAATAATTCTTCTATGTTAGCTTATTAGCTCAGGGTAATCGATGCAAAGCCTCAAAGAACCATTTTCCTTGGTTGTAAATATAACTGGTGCTCCCTACTTTGAAATACTCCTCATAATGTAGCCCTTCTCTAAAAGCTCATTCGCTTGCTTATTTAGCTCGCGTCTTTCTTTAGGAGCCATTTCTTCAATGGTAAGTAAATAGATCTAGCATTCTCCTTGAGATAAATCTAAAACTCGATCTCCCTCTGGGGTGGGAGACATGTAACTTCGAAAAAGACATGTAATAACCCGAGATTTCGGGAGGTTGAATTTAATTTTTTTTGATATGAAATCAATTGGTAATTGACTTAAGTAATAAGAAATATAGTGAAATAACTCCTAGAAATATGTTTTATGATGTTAGAAAGAGGTGAGCAGGTGGTAAAATAAATCAATGAAGTATAATAATTATTGAAAGTAGTTTAAGTGAAGAAAAAATTATTAGTAAAGTGATTAAGAAGCAAACAAGAAATAAATTAAAATGAAATGAGTAAAAAAAATGGCCCAAGCCCAGTTATGAACTCTTTAATTATCAAGAGTATTCTAGTAGTCTGCTTCATCACTTATCATCTACAAACCGTTCTTCTTCTCTATTTTCGTTTTCAGCGTGAAACCCTATAATGACCTCTCTTTCAAAATTCATAATAAACTAAATAAATACCAAAAAATTATGAAACTTTAAATAGAGTTTCTCAACACTTATTTACACCATAAAAAGCTGTCAAGGTCCAATTTTGATCAAGTTTGGATGGTGAAAGAATTGATAGACTGTGATATATTTTTTGATTTATAAACAATGGAAAAGATGCTTGTTCAAAGAGTGATTTTGGATATCAAATCAAATTATTTTGGCTTCAAAATTTTCAAATGAGTTTCAAGGCTCTTATCTTTGTTAATTATGAATATATTTTAGTGGAAATTAGCCACAAGGGCATCTTTAGCAAGTGGAATTATTTTCTAGGACACACAATTGAAATAATTACTTTTAAGGACAAAACGCAAAATAATTAGTTTCTAGGGCCTAAAAACCTATGAAATTATGTCCTTCAAAGTAATTGGACTGCTTACTTTGTCCCTGAAAGTAATTATTCTGCTGACTTTGGCCTTGAAAGTAATTTTTTTGAATATGTGTCCTAGAAACCAATTGGACTGCAAAGTTTGTCCTTCTGGTGAAATGCCCCTATATTTTATTTTTATGGTTGCAAAATGATTGGTGATGATATTTGTTAATATGGTTGTATTTTGATGAATTCTATGAATTTAAAACCTCTTCAATATAAAACGCGTATTTAATTCGTACGAAGTATAAAAATTCCTAAATTTTGATATTATGTTTCTGACATATTCCATCACCTCTGTTCCAAATTTCATAAATTTTCATTTAGGTTTGATGTGTTAAATGTTGTGATTTCTTCAAGATTTTCTTGTGCAATTTGGGCAGAAAATGCTTGTTGGTTTTTAGTTCATATTAAATTGTAGAAATATAAATTCCAAATTAAGTTATGTTGTTTCCAACTCAATTTCTAGTTATTGATAAAAAATTTATTCAAAATACTATGATACGTTTCCCTAAACAGTTGATCTACAGAGGCGAAAATTATGTTTTATTGCTGCAAATTATTTACAAAAGTTCAATGACGATAATTAGTTTCCATGTTGAACGATCCTACTCTCTACCCATGATAATGTCTATTTAATCTTTGAAATGGATTTTGATTTACTTTAAGACTCTTGTGTTAAAATTTGAAAGACGGATGATTTTGGAAAATTATATAAATGGAATAATTTTGAAGATATTGTGAATTAAAATTGTTTAATTAATGACGAGTTCTGAAAATTTATTAAACAAATGAAGTTTGAATATTTATATTTAATTTCCATTGGTTATAAAATTTTACAGTGATCTATGAACACACAGCTAGAAATAGCCTGACTCGAGGTTTGTTTTTATCGACAATCCTCGGGTCAGAACGAGGATTTGTTTCAGGTTTAGTTGATATGGTTTTGGGTATGAGGTGATGGATGGACAGAGTCAATGGTTTTATGTATTCTTTTGTAATAGAAATTAGTATAGTTGTACATTTTAATTAAATGGTTTGAAATGATAAAATAATTTCAGATATTGTATGAGATGTTAAAATGTGTAATATACATTATTTGCTTTCGTTAGAGTATGATGTGATCTATTTATACGTGATGATGTTATTTTTACATTGTTCTATCATGAAAACAGCCACATCGTCTCATTCTCGTGTTACTCGATTGTATTACATAGTAATACTCTTGAGTAATATCTGTATAGAGGCCAGATGTTGTAGTTTTGGTATTGGAGCAAGGTTCAAAATAGTGTAAAAATTCAGAAGCACATATTTAACCTTAAAGGAAGAAGATTTAGGAAAATTACCCTGCTTTTAATACAACTATAATATGTAGTTTCTTATATAAATGTTTTTGAATCTCTAAAAAATGTGAGATTCCAAATAATTTGCATTATTTGTTATATGAAGTTCTTGCTTATTATAGTAAGTTTTATGAGTTGGAAATTTGGGAAGTTTTTGAAGATTGATACTTCACAAGAGATTTAAGAAAATTTGATGGAAAGTGATTTTAGATGGATTTGGAAATTTGGTACCAAATGTTTGGAAAGTGGAAATAATTTTAAAAGTGGTGGAATATTTTAGAAAATAAAATGGTGGATAAACTCTAGATAAACGAATTTTATATGATTTTCAAAAGTTGGTGAAATTTTTGAAAAGTTGGTTTCGAAGATTTTAAAAATTATAAAATGATGGTGGCATATTTAGAGGCGCTATGAAATATTTTCAAAAAGAATCTGGAAATTTATTGGTTGTTTAATAAATAGCTTTGGAAATATTTTGGAAGTAAAGTCATTTTCTATTTTTTGAATACCATAATTTAGAAGAAAAATTAATATGGATATTTAGTAAAATATTTCCACTGGAAAGTATGTTTGCGAGAAGTACTATTTTCCCATTTTTGTGAAAAACTATTTGTGAGAATATTTTGGAAAGAAATGTAAAATGATTGCTATCATTGGAAACTATGATGTGATTGCGCTTGCCATTGTGTGATGGATTTTACGGTGCTGGAGTGCCTTCGGTGTGACTATTAGGGATAATGGTCATAAGGCCATAAACCAAATGTGACTGGCGAGTAGCTGTAGTTTGTAGTTATCCATTGATAATTGTTTTTCCTAGTTTTGGAAGATGATTTGTAAATTTTGACAAAAAGTTTAATATGATTTAAAATGATAAATTTGAATGTAATGGGGAAATATATTGAAAAATGATTTTGGTGAGGTGGATTTCAAAAATATATAGTGAAAATAAGTTTGCAAAGTTTTTAAAATGTGATATGTATGATTTGGAAGTGAGATTTTATATGGACTATGATTTTGCATAAGCTTTGCTAATACTGTGAATTTCAATTTTTTAGAAACATCCACCATCAAATTTTTTTTTTGGGAAATATGTATGTATATATATATATATATATATATATATATATATATATTTCATGATGTATTTGAAAAGAATTCCATAATTGTAAACTTTGATTTTGAAAATTTTTTACAAAGTGATTTTGAAAAAGAAATCCACCTCAATTATATTTATTTTGGAAAATGATGTTTGGAAAATAACTCAGATATGGCTTTAAAGGTATGTATATATGTATTTTTGAAAAGTACAAGTGTTTATGTCAATGTTGTAGATTTTCCCTCGGAAGAAATTGCAAGGACGCAATTTTCTTAAGTGGGAGAGTCTGTAACAACCCGAGATTTTTGTGAAGTTGAATTTAATTTTTGTGATATGTAATCAGTTGATAATTGACTTAAGTAATAAGAAATATGGGGAAATAACTCCTAAAAATATGTTTTATGATGTTAGAAAGAAGTAAGCAGGTGGTAAAATAAATCAATGAAGTATAATAATTTTTGAAAGTAGTTTAAGTGAATAAAACATTATTAGTAAAGTGATTAAGAAGTTTTGATGCCAAAAATGGGCATCAACACCCATAGAATCTTATGGACATCGAACAATGAATGGAATCTTAGAACAAAGCATAAAAGTAAATGAACATGCAGATTTTATTATGGTTTGGTAATCTTGGCCTACATCCACTTCATATTTTTATTAATCTTCCACCAGATTACAATTACAAGAATAGTTAGATCAGCTAGAATCCATTGATACAAGTTTTTAAGAAATAGAAATGGCAAATCCTCCAGCGTAGGAAGAAGAAGACGACGTCCCTTTTTCTAAAACCATGACTATAGTATTTATAGTAGGAGACACGCATGGATCAGGCAGAAATTTTACAAGGAAATCCCTTAGGTCCAATAAAGCCCATCATACCGATCGGTCGTGTCCATTCCATAATCCATAACGATCGGCACATACATGAATGATCATTTTTACTTGCTCTAAACAACTCACGATCGTCATCGGAGGATCGTAAATGCTTTCTGATATTGCTTCTAGAATATGGGATCATATTGGGTCATAGATTGCAAGCTATAAGTTGTTTTAACTCGAAGGTAGAATATACACCAAAACATGCCGATCGTTAGGTTGTACCCATCAATAATGGTCGGCCTATATTGATCGACCTTCCTCTTATCTTCATTTTAGGACGCGTGATCGTCATAATACACTCCACTTGCTACTTTTTTTGATGTCATTGAAATCTTACATGGATTGGCTTCATGGTTGCCAAGATATTAGCTATTCTTCAATGATTTAAGCCATCTTCCTTGATCATTCTCTGGTCGATCCAAACAAGTCGTTGTCTTACCCGTAGCTTGTGCACACAGACTTCAGTTAATTCCAAACTTGAGGTATAACTTCACGCAACCAGGCTTGTGAGTTCATGTTTGCTATACTTCGACTTGGTTTCGGTTCGAATCTATTCGACTATTGTCTATAGTACTATATATAGCTGGCCCTTCAAGCTATTGACTATTCTTTCCTAGTCGAATCGATGATACCACGACTTCGCCAAAAGGCGGGATAACATTTGCCCCACAAAGTACGTCTTGTGAATAACATAATATGCTTTGAATCGTAACAAGTCTGAATCGCCATAATGGAATCCATTCAGCTTTCTGATTGATTACTATTTATTTATCGTCTATTGATAGTATAAATCCAGAGTCGTATCCTGTTTCCATGCACAAATTTGGTTACGGGGAATCTACAAGCCCTCATTCATCTGATCCTGCGTCAAACCTGATAGCTCCAGGTTTGTTTGATATCTTTTATTGACTACGGAAAACTAGACCTTTAAACCTATTTTCATGCACCTTCATACACGTGTTCATGTTGTTAGCTCCAGGTCTTGCTCGTGTCCATAGGTCATTGCCAACTTGTACGATATTCTAACTTTTCACGTACGTAATCGAACTTCTATGATCAGTTTCCATCCTTCTCATTCACCACATTTTTCAGTTACTCCATCATATTCCAACATTTTTTATACATCTAAATTATTAACCATGAAACGATCGTCCTAAGGTACAAATAAATAGCATAGGAGGTAAGATGGATCGGCACATGGTCGGATGGTCGGAAGATGGATTAAGAATGGATCAAAGAACGCACATTGTTAAGAGGCAGATCGGCATAATCTCTAGATGTAATATGGTCGGCCTAAACATTCAAGATGAAAATGACCGGTTGACCTTGCCCCCTATATAAAGCCCGGCACTAAGTCATTTTCCTTCACTTTACTTTTGCTTTTCACACATCTACCCTTAAGCTAAGAAAAGAAAACGAGCGCTCTTCCCTTTTTTTCTCCGAACCTCACAGCAGTCCTATCTTCTCCTCTATATCCATATTTCGAATAGACCTCGACTCCTCCATTTTTCTAGATCATGAACATAGGTAAAGCACTATTCGAATTTGTGTGCATAACTCGTAAATCGATTCGAATTTAGAACAGTTGGCATGGGTTAAATTCTGTAACAACCCGAAAAATTAGAGTAGTAATAATTAATTAACAAATTAATTGAATAATAAAATAGGGTTGTGAAATTGTCAGAATTGAGCCACGGGAGTTACACCATTGGGTCCGTGGTAATTTTCTGAGCAATTTTCATATATAGCTTGTTGAAATCTGAGTCAGTATAGAGAAGTTACGAGAGAAACAAGAAAATTAGAATTATATATTTAAACGAATAAAAAAAAAGAAACAGACCTCAAAGGTCGACCCTTGCTAGGGTCGAGTTGACCTATAGTCGACCAACAAATAGCCCAGGTCAACCCGCATTTCCTTGTGGATGATTTTTCATCCAGGTACGAGCCGAAGACTGTAAAATTGATTCTTTGTCAAATCCTGTGCATTCGTAGCTGCATCCGATGGTTCCTAGTAAGCCTATGACATGGTTGCACCAGAATAAATCTTCAAATCCGACGGCCTGAGATCCTTAAGATTCACTACAAATAGAACCCTAGGCCTAGCTGCATAATCAGATTTTCTTCCAATTGGGTTCATTGCCTGAGGCTGAACCCTAAATAGAAAAAATTTCCGGGGAGGAAATCTTTTTAATAAAAATATTTTACACCCTAGAAGTAGATCCAGGAAGGCCTAAGATTAGAGCTAAGGACCAAAGGTGAGTGTTTTGTAATTATTTTAGATTTGTAAGCAATTAAAATAATAGGGTTCTCTATAGTTGTAGTTTTTCTACAATTTTAAAGACAGTTTTTATGTAAGTTTATTTACAATCATTTTTTAAGTAAATTTCAGAAGTTCTTTTCAATCTATTTTTATTCAGCTATTTTATTCAGTTATTTGCAGTTATTTACAGTTGTTTACATATGTTTTAAGTTGGAATTTAGCCTATAAATGTTAGTTTCTTTTTATAGAGTTTTAATCCTTTCTTATGCGAATAAAATATTAAAAAGAGAAGAATTCACAAATATGGATTAAAATAGAAAAACACTAAATTTACAGAAATCATATGTAAAATGAGAAAAACTGAAATAAAAAAGGAGATGGACTGAAATAGGAGATATTTGCAAGCATGATTATAACAAGTGTTTATAACTAAAAAGAGAAAATAGAAGAATAACAGTTGCAAGAACAATTATACCATGTAGTTTATAATTAGAAAAAAAGAAATAACAGAAGGGGCTTATTTTAAAACTTATATCTTAGATTAAGTTAAGAAGCAAATATAGCAGTAACTGACCGTACTAGCAACATTCCCTTTCAAGTCTAGGACTAATGGTCTCATACGTGGTTGAGGCTGGGCACGCTTATGCTGATTAGGGTAAATAAGTGCCCAATAGATAGAGGTTGAAATTTAGGGATTTGGGCATGGGGCGCGAAGTTAGAAGATTTGTTCGTTAGGACCAGTACCGGCAGCATTCCATTTCAGGTCGAGGAGTGATGCTCTCATACGTGGGTAAGGCCGGGCACGTTTATGCTGATTAGGGTAAATAAAGGGTCAAATAGGGGCAACAGTTAGTGTGTACCGGCGATGACCGAGTGTGCGGCATCGATTAGGGTAAATAATTCGCTACTGCGTCCTAAGCGCTAAGAGGTGTCTTTTGCTGTGGGACCAGCAAGATTGGATTACAGTGGCACAACAGAGATAGGAATGGCCGATCAATGGGTAGGATTAGGATTTCAGCCTAATCAAGTTAGCTGTTGAGATAGGATTAAGGTTTTAGCCTAATCACAACTGTTTAACACAAGTGCAATCAATCAAAGCAAACAGTCAAGCAGAATCAAAAACAGTATTTTATGCCAGTTTTATCTTTCCTGTATCTTCCTTTCATGCTAGAACTATTGCTTAGTCTATTACCTTTATCTTGCTTAGAAATGCTAGTAATTACTTTCACTCACCAGACTTATTGTCTGACCCACTCCTTTATCTTTCCTCTTTCCCCATAGGCCGGCAGAGTTGAGGATAGTTGATTCAGGTTGCTTGGAGATTCATTTCCGGAGTTTTCTCATTTCAGATGTATTCTTCCGCTTTTCATCCTTTTCATTTGGCTTATGATGGATTGGCACTAGCGAGAGGGATTATTATTGTTATTTTTGTACTCTAATTATGTGAGACTGAGATGTATTTTCATGAGACATGACAGATTTTGAATTTTTGAGACATGTTATGTTTTGATGACTTATTTTGAAATGAAGTTTAATTATAAATGATAAGTTATTATTTAAATGTTTTTTGCTGCTTTTACTTATTTGTCTTGTGTTATCCCGCCTTTTGGCAAGACCGAGATATCAAAGAATTGACTGAAAACCAAGGATCGTTCATCTCGAGTGTTGAGTATGTGCAAGTTTGCTATGGATGTCGATGAATTTTGTCCGAGTCCGGATCAAGCTACAATTGATATGACACGACAAGCAAAGCTATGGGAGCCAACTTTCCAAATTTCAAGTCAATCCGAGTTCGTATGCTCGAGTTATGATCGATGAAATCCAAGGAGTTCAATCCATTTGTATCCGTCATTTCGAATCGATCGAAGTCACAACCCATTATTTCGCATCGGTCAACTTCGTATCCATCGGCGGATAGTCTCACTTCGTATCGATCACCATTTGACTACTTCGCATCCATCGACGAACGTCTGTTCGTATCCATCGGGACGTGCTACTTCGTATCCATCAGATAACCTTTGTTCGAATCCATCAGGAGAGCCTTGTTCGAATCCATCATTAAATTGCTATTCGAATCCATCAAGGCATTAGTCATTCGCATCCACCAAGTTGGAACAACCTGGATCGATGCGAACAAGCCAACACAATCAATGCGAATAGAGCACACTGTAGATCGATACGAAGGACACGCTATTGATCGATTCGAACAAATCAACTACTTCGATGCGAACAGAGCGAGAATCTGGGTTCGACTCGATCAACTCGGCATAAAAAGTGGATCGATCCATAAATCACGCGCCACGTCATCACCTAGTGATGTGCACGTAAATATGCATATTTTTACCACCTTATTTAATCTATTTAAATTAAATAAATGATCATATCACGTATTTTAACTTGTTTAAACCAAAATTCATATTATTTTTAAATCGTCACATATTCATCTTCATCCAAGGGCAAAATGGACATTTTTGTGCATATATTAATTTGAGAAAATTTTATTAGAAATTTCTATATTATTTTATAGGAATTTGGCTTCATATACAAGTGGTTTCATGAAGATATATGCATGCACAAAGAAGATACAAAGGAATGGAGATGGAAATAATTCAAAGGCATGATAATGGAGGACCCCACCTACCCACCTACCTTAATGTACAAATTAGAGGCTAATGCACATGCTTATGGAATTAATGGCTTCATGTACACTTAAATGATGATTAGTAGAAGCTAATGATTACTTGGCCACCACACTACCTCAAGGGCAATTTGGGCATTCCCCAAAAATATGAATTAGGGTTTCATACTTGTATAAAGACCCCTTATGTTTCATGTAACCCACCCTCTCCCTTAGTCTCTCTTTAGTTAGTTTTTAGCTTAGAAAATAAATCAAAGCTCTCTTTCTTTTCATGGCTACTTAGCCATTTCTTCTCTTATGTAATTCTTTTATGCAATTTAATACATGTTCTTTTTCTTTTCTTTTTTGTTTATTTCCTTTCATGTGGTAGTGTAGATTTACATTCATGCAAAGTAGATTAGTTTTAATTCTTGTACATTAGCTTCTCTTTTCCATTAGCTTTCACTTTCCTTTCTTTTTGCTTTCATGTTGCTAGCTATATTTGTTAATCAAATGACAAATATGAGAGGCTAAACCCCTTCAATTTAGGGGTAATGAAGCTCTCTAATTATGTAGCTTCAACTATTTGTTAATTCATGCTCTCTTTTTGTGCTTAATGATGATCAATGAAGTGTTTTATTTGTTGTTTTTGCTTTGAATTTGATAGTCTATAATGTTGACACCAAATAGGCTATGCTTAAACAATCACTAACACAAATGCCTCTTCATCAAAATATGATTATGGCATAAGAAAGTGATTTGAAATTAAAATTTGATGGTCTATATTTCTATTCAATAGTTAATAGGCCATACTTAAAAATAGATTTCATTTTCATTTTCATTGTCAAATTTCATGAAATTTAGTAAGTGGTTTAAGGGGTGTGTTATAGTTTGATGGTTTATGTTGGCTAATCAATAGCACAAATATGCCATACTTATGATAAGCACATCAATTAAAGCACTAATGACCATAAAAGAGAGATTATGATTTCATATGTGTTGAACTACATAATCTAGAGAGTGGATTTATTCTCTAAATTGTCATTTAACTCTTATATTTTCATCTCTTTTCTTTTAGTTAGTTAGTTAATTCTCTAATTCTCTAGCTTAACTTTCACTCGGCTTTGGTTTAATTTGATTGAATAGAATTTTAAAATCATCAATTCCCTACAGATCGACTCGTACTCGCCACGTACTTCAATAGTACGACGTGTGCTTGCAGTTATATTTTATTTCTAAATTCGTTCGGCTATTTTCTAACTCGATAGAGATTTAGCCGTCCGAACAAGTTTTTGGCGCCGTTGCCGGGGAGTTGTTTGATTTTAAATTTTTATTCTTCGGATTATTTTTCTTTTTTTGATTTTTGTGTGTTTTATTTTGTGTATTTGTTTGCATTTTTAAATTTTTTTTTTTTGTATTTTTGTTGTGTGAACTTTGCTTTCATTTATTTGTTTGCTTATTTTTCTTGTTTGTTTTGCATTTGCAATTATATATAAAAAACATCACAAGTTCATTTCAAAAACAAAAACATTTTATTTCATTGCATTTGCATTTTACATTGAAATTTCTTTTTACGTTTCCTCTTCTTTTAAAAAAAAATAAAAAATTTGTGCACTGTGCACATACATCTTCTGGTTCCAGTTTGTTACATCTTCCGGTCACATTTGCATTTTATCTTCTGGTGACTATAGTGCAAACACACCTGAACCACTCCTTTCCACAACTCCACAGTCCAACTACTATTACGCCCACAAATACCCTCTACTGCCACCATTTCATCGTCCCATCAATTCTCAACTACACTCTACATCCATTTCAAATCCACATTTCCATATTGCCTTCATCAGTACTCCACTACCTATGCTCTAGCCACTGCATGTTACACTTTGCAGCCGCAAACACTGATCTGTCAACCCACTAATCACTTCACTTCAACTCTATCATCTCTTCACAACATCACTACATACATCACTCCACAAACATTCTCCGATCAACCACTGTCATTCACACTCCCCATCCTCACAGCCACATAAACCATCCCCTGCCATTGCATTACTTCCCCATTACTGCAATACATCATAAAAACTACTTCTCTGCCATCAAACTTGGTTCACACATATACAACTCCATATACATCAGTGCTAACATCTGCAACTACACATTTCAACTGCAACAACCAACCACCAAGTTCACCACACAAACAATAGTAGCATCACCACTCAACTAACCACCCATTGCAAACTCTTCAACCAAACTCCCGACCATACTACCACCAAAGCAACTACTACAAACTACAGCATCCACAAGCTCCATCTACAACCATACAACAGATAGTCACTCACTGCCGTTCAATACATTCTCAGTCAAATACAGTGCACAAACAAGCCTTCATCTGACAATAGCCTTCATTTGCTATCCGACCACCGCTGTCAAGTGCCAATAACTAATTTCATCCCAATACAACCAATCCCACATACGCAAACCAATCGCCAAACCAAAATCCCCAACCGCGGCGATTATTTCTGATGTCCTCAAACCGCTTCACGTAAACAAACGTTGACCTCACTTCCACTGAACTGCTGCAACCACGAACAACCTCCCAATAAAATCTCAGCCTCGGACTTTGCGACTCCAAATCGAACAACCCACATCGAACCAGACATCGACTGTAGCAAAAATCCCCAAATTCAACCTCTACAATTGAGCGCGACCATCAATCTTCCTCTGAAACCCACAACAACCCCTTTAACAACCATCGAACCTCCAAATTCACAACAGCAACTCGAAACCCACATCGACAATCATCATCGCGAGCTGTCCACACTTCAAAATCAATGACTACATCCCCTCGATCAATCCCCAAACCACAAATCGAATCCACTTCGAACCACTGCCGCGACCTCCATTGCCAACCCAAATCGCCTGAGCCTGCAATTCAAATCGCCAATCCCCAATTCGACCTGAATCCTCCTCCATCACATGAATCGAATTCGACCACTACCTTGACTCTCGGCTTCAAACCAGCAATCGCAAAAGCCATCCGTGTCTTCACTTCACCCAAATCAAAGGAATAGCATTGCAAATCTCTCTCGATTCATTTCTGAAATTCGCTTCGATTTCATTATTTTTTTTGAGCGAAAGAGTAGAGTAGTTTACGAATTTGATTTTGAAGTAGAAAGTAGGCCGGGCTGGTTTTGTAATTATTCTTTCTTTTGTTTGTTTTTTCTTTTTCTTCTTTTTTATTTATTTAATTTGTTTACTTAGGTCTCTCACAAAAAAACAAAAAGAAAAAAAAACACAAGTTTCAATTTGTTTTTGTTTTCAATTGGTTTTTGTTTTCATTTGCAAATAGTTTTCAAATTTTTTTTAAGTAAAACTTCACTTTTAAGTTTCCTTCCCAAAAAAAACTTTGGAATTTGTAAAAAAAAGGTGGGGTTGTTTTGAATTTGTTTGGGTTTGGTTTGTTCTATTTTTTTCATTTGTTTTAGTCTTTCTTTAATATAAAAAAATTGTATATATTTTGTTTTTATTTCAGTTTGACAAAGCAGAATTTCAGAAGAAGAGGAGCTGCTGCTATAAAACTGCTCCGCTTGCTTGTTTAAAAAAAAAGTTTTTTGCTTTCGTCTCTAGTTTGTATTTTCCTTGCATTGTTGTTTGCTTGCATTTAAGAAAAAAAAATCAAAAAAAAACCAAAAAAAATAGAAATTTCATTCGTAGTTGCATTGTTAATACACGTTTAATTTCTGCTTTGCATTTCATCCTAGAATTTGTTAATAATAACGGTTAGACATCGATAGCTCTTAATTGTATATTGACAAGTTGTCTTCTTTGAACAATTTACTTTGGTGTCTAGGCTACGACAGAGTAATAACCATTTATAAATATTACGGTGATTCGTAAATATTATAGTGGTTGTTCCTCTGAAGGTACTTAAACCTTCGGCTGCATTGCTACAGTGATTCGTGGTGCACCGATAAACCCTGCCCGTTACCTGGCTGAGAAATATTTTGTTTATCTAAGACAATGTGTGATTATACAATTTTGGGTTAACTTAGGATAACTCATTTGTAATTAACCACTACATTCATTTAGTTTGCATTAGTTCATGCATATTTAAAAAAAACAAACAAAACTTTCAAAATCCAAAACTAAAAAAAATTGTAAATATTACTTTGAAATTTTTAAATCCTTTTTCTTTGAAATTTCAAAAACCCAAAAAAAATAAAAACCAAAATCTAAAAAAAAATTATAAAACCTTCCCAAAAACAAAGAAAAAAATTTTGAAAACCAAAAAAAACTCAATTTCCTCCTTGAAAATAAATAAATAAATTTTATTTGTAAATATTTTTCCTTTATAAAAAAAACCAAAGACATTCTTGAAAAAGTCTTGATTTTCATATTCACATGAATTTTACGATAGTTGTGAAAATCAATATAATCCATATAATTTCATTCCAAATTCGTATGGATATTTTAACAACAACAATTGTTTAAATGATTCAAATTTTGAACCACAAAATTTTCAAAACGTTGACCAACCCTCAAATCTTGAAAATAGCATTTCATCTTTACTTGAACTCTCTACACAACAAAATCAAAGTATAAATGATTTGTGTAATTCATATTTGTGTAATAACTCGAGTCAAGGATTTCAAAATTTGAATTCAATTCAAAATTCAAACGATTTCAATTATAACCCATGCCAATTCAATTTCGAACTCCAAAATGAATTTCAAACTCAAAATGAAAATGGAAACAACTTTTCAAACGAATTTGGCAATAGGAATAACCTTAACCACGTTACGATTGAAAATCTTTGTTCTCAACAATTTCAAAGTGAAAATCCTCAAGCTAATAATTTTAAATTGGATTTTGTTGAGCAAATGAATGAAATTTACGACGTTCACACGGATTCGTTATTTGAAACATATATGAAACAACGTGGAAAACAAAATCAAATTCCAACGTGTGACGAGTCAAACAATAATCCATCTTTTACCCAAATCGACGATTTCCAAATAACAACTTTTGAAATTGAAAATAACAATCTTCGTGAAGTTGTTGAAAACATGGTAATTGAGTTGGATTTCAATTCTTTTGAGGGTGTGGAACCAAATTTAAAATTCGATCTTCCTTTTCTCGATTTCGAAAATTTGAATACAACAACTTTGGATTTTGAACTTGGGATATGCAATGAAGTTGTTGATAATCCAACAAAAGAAAACGAATTTAATGAACACAAGTTTTTTGGCCTTTTGGATGACGAGTTGTTAAACTCTGATGGGGAATATTTAAATCACCAATTTGATTTTGAAATCAATAATTCTGAAGAATTTTTCAATGAACAGCCTGAATTTCAATTTGGTGAAAATAAACTTGAACTTCAATCAATCGTTTTATCAACCCCAAAAATCATTGAAAATAAAATGACTCGTACAATTTTTAATAAAACGACATTCGTTTTTCCAAATCCAAATTCAACTTCGAAATCTTATATGGTTTGTTTTCCTGAACTTAAGCTGTGTCTCGTATACTTGACGAGGCAAATGAATCGGTTTTTGGAAGACCGTTTCATTTACGCTTTGATGAGATACTTTCTGATCTCGTGTAAATACCGTTCACCTTCATGTAAATATAGGTCATCTTTTATTTTTGTTTTATTTTTTCTCCTTCCACTTGGGTTGACTGTGGGGACACAGTCAAAATCAAGTGTGGGGGGAGACTCATCATCATTTTTCAATTTTTCATTGTTTATTTTTAATTTTTCTTTCCAAAATAAAAAAAAACCTCAAAAACAAAAAAAAACAAAAAAATAATTTGTTAAGCATTTTTGATTTATTTTTAAAATGAAACACTGTAGGATAAATATATGGTTTTGGTTAATTAAATTGAAATTTTTGAAAATTTATTTGTCTTAACAAAAATAAAAATGAAGTTTGATTTCAAATAACAATGGTTTAACTAGTATATAGGAAGATTCATACGTGTTAATTATAATATATCCTAATTGAAAATCTTTGTTTTAAAAAGTGGTTGATTTAAAGTAAAGATATAACATTTTTTTGTCTTCTAAGTTAAATAGTGCTAAGATAATTTTGCGAAACTCTCTCTTTCAAAAAAAAACAACACAAAAAGAAAAAAATATTTCTTATATATATGTATATATTTTTTAATAAACACCTAGAGTCATGTGTTCACTCGCCATGCTCTGTACCCTTCTCACGTAAGCCCAAAAGGCAGTGCACGATCGGTATATTTGGCCTCAGTTTATCTGAGTTAGGTGTCTATATATAAAAATTCTTTTTAATAACGCCTACAGTCAATAGGTGTTCACACTTGTGTGTTCACTCGCCACACTCTGTATTCCCCTCACATCAGTCCACAAGGCAGTGCATGGGTAATATATCTGGCCTCAGTTTATCTGAGTTAGGCATTTGTAAATATTGTTAATATCATTAAAATTTTCAAACAAGAGAGAGTAAGCAAATGAAATCCAAGCACTATTTAAACTTATTTGATTTGATTTGTTATTGAAAAGAAATGAAAATACCACTTTGAAAAACTTTGATAATCGACTAAGGATCCATTTCAAATTACACTGTGTTATCAACCAAAACAACGGGTTAAACTATTGTCTATTTGTTACGATAACTTCGTTTTTATTGGAAAATTTGATGAGTAAATAACTTAAATTTCAAGATAATAACCAAAACCTATATTTAACTTATTCGTGTTAATTTAAAAAGTAAATCCTTCATTTGTAAATATTTTCAAAAAAAAATCGCATTCATCTCTTTGTAAATAAATCTTGCATTTTGTAAATATTTTTTCATCCTGCATTTGGATTTTGTGGGTAGTATCCGCTGAAAACCCTCACAAGACAACCCTCGTCCTACTAGGGACACCCAGAGGTTTAACGGCTTGTTGCATACGCTCAATGCAATCGTGTTTCCTACGAAAACGGATTTATCTTAGTTTTTTCCTTTATTCGAGGACGAATAAAAAGATAAGTGTGGGGGTATTTGATGTGCACGTAAATGTGCATATTTTTACCATCTTATTTAATCTATTTAAATTAAATAAATGATCATATCGGGTATTTTAACTTGTTTAAACCAAAATTCATATTATTTTCAAATCGTCGCATATTCATCTTCATCCAAGGGCAAAATGGTCATTTTTGTGCATATATTAATTTGAGAAAATTTAATTAGAAATTTCTATGTTATTTTATAGGAATTTGGCTTCATATACAAGTGGTTTCATGAAGATATATGCATGCACAAAGAAGATACAAGGAATGGAGATGGAAATAATTCAAAGGCATGATAATGGAGGACCCCACCTACCCACCTACCTTAATGTACAAATTAGAGGCTAATGCACATGCTTATGGAATTATTGGCTTCATGTACACTTAAATGATGATTAGTATAAGCTAATGATTACTTGGCCACCACACTACCTCAAGGGCAATTTGGGCATTCCCCAAAAATATGAATTAGAGTTTCATACTTGTATAAAGACCCCTTATGTTTCATGTAACCCACCCTCTCCCTTAGTCTCTCTTTAGGTAGTTTTTAGCTTAGAAAATAAATCAAAGCTCTCTTTCTTTTCATGGCTACTTAGCCATTTCTTCTCTTATGTAATTCTTTTATGCAATTTAATACATGTTCTTTTTCTTTTTTTTGTTTATTTCCTTTCATGTTGTAATGTTGATTTACATTCATGCAAAGTAGATTAGTTTTAATTCTTGTACATTAGCTTCTCTTTTCCATTAGCTTTCACTTTCCTTTCTTTTTGCTTTCATGTTGCTAGCTACATTTGTTAATCAAATGACAAATATGAGAGGCTAAACCTCTTCAATTTAGGGGTAATGAAGCTCTCTAATTATGTAGCTTCAACTATTTGTCAATTCATGCTCTCCTTTTGTGCTTAATGTTGATCAATGAAGTGTTTTATTTGTTTTTTTGCTTTGAATTTGATAGTCTATATTGTTGACACCAAATAGGCTATTCTTAAATAATCACTAACACAAATGCCTCTTCATCAAAATATGATTATAGCATAAGAAAGTGATTTGAAATTAAAATTTGATGGTCTATATTTCTAGTCAATAGTTAATAACCCATACTTAAAATAGATTTCATTTTCATTGTCAAATTTCATGAAAGTTAGTAAGTGGTTTAAGGGGTGTGTTATAGTTTGATGGTTTATGTTGGCTAATCAATAGCACAAATATGCCATACTTATGATAAGCACGTCAATTAAAGCACTAATGACCATAAAAGAGGGATTATGATTTCATATGTGTTGAACTACATAATCTAGAGAGTGGATTTATTCTCTAAATTGTCATTTAACTCTTATATTTTCATCAGTTTTCTTTTAGTTAGTCAGTTAATTCTCTAATTCTCTAGCTTAACTTTCACTCGACTTTGGTTTAATTTGATTGAATAGAATTTTAAAATCATCAATTCCCTGCGGATCGACCCGTACTCGCCACGTACTTCAATAGTACGTCGTGCACTTGCGGTTATATTTTATTTCTAAATTCGTTCGGCTATATTCTAACTCGATAGACATTTAACCGTCCGAACACCTAGGCACGTGCCCAGTATCGATTCGAAGTAATCGATTTGAAATCATCGATTCGAACCAAACAGCCTGCCGAAGAACGCCAATTCGTATCGATCATATCTCGCGATCCACAAGTCCAAATGCTATGAAATTTTCATAGGAGCTTACGTACAAGCTAAAGAATGTTCACACCAAGTTTCGACTCCATTGGACAAAATCTTGATCGATACGAAATTCGTTCGTATCGATCACAGATCTAGCCAAAACTTTATAGGCTTTGTCGCATGGGCCCACTCACGTGCCAGGAAAAGTCTCCCGAGATCTGAGCGAAATATCAGCCTCCTACGCCTATAAATAGAGCCCCGGGGCCTACAGAGAAAGGATCTTTTGACGCTCCAACACCCGGACTTTGCCGGATTCAATTCTAATCTCCATTACTGCTGTTGTATTTGAATTCCATAACTTTAATTCGTTGTAATCCGCTGCAATCAATTGTAATCATCAAAGAAACATCAATAAAGTGATCAACTTCATAGTGGAAGTAGGCAACACGCCGAACCACTCTAAATTCTTGTGTTTCTGTGCATTTTTATCATTTGTTTTTGAAGTGTTTGTTAGATAATCCTCGGTTTTCATTTAATTTCTTCATTTTTATCTTTTCAAACTCTTTCGAAAAGTGTTGTGCCCAATTTTGGTACAAACATCTTGTGAATCTTAGTCTTTGTGATACTCTAGCTATACCTATAACACACCACATCATTTGGTGTGCCCTTTTTTGGAATAGTAAGGGGTGTGGGGTATTTTTTAAAGGTAACATATCTTCAAACTAAAAGTATTTTTCAGAAAGAAACCCTTATTATAGAAATAGTTTTCAAATATAAGGGAGTTTTTATAAAAATCCCCTCAAAGTCCAGTTCATCCTTCTTTCGATTCTTTCGAGATTAAATTCTCTTTTTTTTGCATAGAATGGCGGACGCCCCAAATCTTCAAGAGGGTGTCCAAGTCCCTGGCTGGTTCCACAGATACATCCAAGCTATGACACCAGAGGTGCAAGGGCAAGCGCCCAATGCAGCACTGGCGGGTGGAGGTCCCGTTAATCCACCTACAACAGCCAATTTTTCTAAGCTATGCAAGGACATCGCTAATCTAGGAGGCAAAACGTTTTCTGGCACGGAGGATTTCGTAAAGGCACGAACTTGGTTGAGGAATACAGAGCGGGTATTTGAGCCGTTAGGATTGGAGGACCGACAGAGAGTTCAGTTTACATCTTGGCATCTAAAGGGAGAGGCTTATTACTGGTGGGAGAATGTAGAGATGGAGGATAGCGACATTGGTTGGGTTGGATTTTGGGAAAGGTTTGAGAGAAAGTTCTTGTCGCAAGCCGAGGAAAGCATGAAGTTGAAGAAGTTCATTAGTCTGAAGCAGGGGAGTCTTTCGGTGAAAGAGTATACAAATCAGTTTAATGAGTTATCGAGGTTCGGGATGGAGCTTGTTAATACACCGCATAAGAAGGCCACCAAGTTTGCTAAGGATATGAACCAGCTGCTCCAAGGGTTGGCATTGACACATGTACTTATGGGAGCAACGTATGAGTCACTTATGGAAATGGCTCTCATATCAGATGTTGCTAAGGAAGAAGAGGTTAAGGGGGTTCCTAAATCAGAAAATTCTAAGAAGTGGTGGTGGAAGAATAAGAAGGATAAGGAAAAGTAGAAAGGAGGAGGGCCTCAAAAGCAACAGATCAAGAAGGGCGAGAAATGTCTAATTATGGATTGGTTGGGCATTACTCAAAGGACTGTAAGAAGGACACGATGAAGAGGAGGTGTTACAGCTGTGGGCAGCCTGGACACCTCAGTAGAGCTTGTCCTCAAAGGATAGGGAAGAGAGCAGGCACACCTACGGCGCATGTACAGGCTTTGGACGAAGCACCTTCTAGTAGTGGACCGGACCGAGGTAGGAAAGTCTCTGTAGAAGGTTTGATCACTATTTTGGATTTTCCTATTCGGACTCTTTTTGACTCTGGAGCATCGCATTCTTTTATTTCTAGTTCCTTAGTTGATTGTTTGCACTTAGATATTTCTCTAGTTGTAGACCCTATAGTTGTTTCAAACCCCATAGGAGGATCGTCACATTTATCCATGATTTGTAGGGATTTAAAAATTTTTATACTAGGCGTAGGTTTAATTGTGATGCCTATGTACTGGGATTTTCGGGATATGGGATGATTTTGGCGATGGACTTGTTATCCACTTATGGTGCGATATTGGACTGCAAGACGAGAGTCGTCAGGATAGGGACATGTAGCAGACAGACTCTCGAGGTTTCTTGCGACCCGCATGGGTCAGTCATGTTGAGCTTCCTTTATTCCCTTGATTCATCACTAGGATAGTTAGATTCAGTTCCAGTTGTTAGAGATTTCCCAAACGTTTTTGAGGAGGTTAGGTGACTACTCCATAAGAGAGAGATCGACTTTAGGATCTATCTGAATGACAATGCTAAGCCAGTGGCATTTCCCGTGAGACATATGGCTCCTAGGGAGAGAAAGGAGTTAAGTGAGCAGATCAGTGAGCTATTAGAGAAAGACTTCATCAGACTTAGCATTTCTGAGTGGGAGGCGCAAGTCGTCTTTGCTACAAAGGCGGATGGTTCCCTTCGACTTTGTGTAGACTATAGAGAGTTGACTAAGCTCATGAAGAAGAACCGTTACCCCCTTCCTATGATAGACGATCTTTTCGATCAGTTGGTTAGCTCTTCAGTATTTTCTCAGCATGACTTAGCCACTGGATTTTCATCAGCTTAGGGTCGCTGACGATAGCATCGATAAGACAACATTTAGGACACTCGATGGATTCTTTGAGTGGTTGGTTATGCCATTTGGGCTGACCTATGCCCCAGCCTATTTTGTAGATCTGATGAGCCGTGTTTTTCGAGATGTCCTAAATAAGTTCGTTGTAGTGTTTATGGATGACATTCTAGTGTTTTCCAAGAATATGGAGGAGCATGCTATTCATCTTGAGGAGGTTCTTCGTACACTCGTGCTCATCAGTTGAAAGAAAATTTCTCGAAGTGTCACTTTTGGCGTGAGGAGTTGTGTTTCTTGGGGCATGTAGTCTCAAGAGAGGGTTTAGCTGTGGATCCCGCTAAGTTGTTAACAGTACAGGATTGGAAGGCCACCAAGAACGCTACCGATGTTAGAAGCTTCCTACTGGCTGGTTATTATAGGAAGTTTATCAGAGATTTTGCTAATATTTCAGCACTGCTTACTCACCTCACTAAGAAGAATGCAGCATTTGTGTGGGATGTGGATTGTGAGCATGCCTTCAGATGCTAAATAGGGCCTTTACTAGTGCACCGGTGTTAGTTTTACTCGATGGAGCTAAACCTTTTACAGTATACACTGATGCATATGGGACTGGCCTTGGGGTAGTACTGATGCAGGAGGGGAGAGTAGTATGCTATGGAATTAGACAGTTGAGAACTCATGAGAAGAACTACCCTACCTGTGATTTGGAGCTGGCTGCTATTGTTTTCGCGCTCAAGTCTTGGAGACATTACTTGCTAGGAGGGAGATTCGAGCTTTTCACTGACCATAAATCATTGGAGTAACTGTTCTCACAAAAGGATTTAAACTTGAGGCAGTAGCATTGGATGGAGTTTCTTGCATCATATGACTTTGAGATAGTTTACACCCCTGGCAAGGGTAACGTGGTTGCGGATGTGTTAAGTAGGAAGAGAACAACCCTTAGCCCAATGTTTGTGGAGTGGAAAAGCCTAGATTTATTTGTTTTAAGCCCTCTACGGACATTACTCCTGTATTATTAGCAGCACTTGAGGTTAAGCCTACCCTCATAGATCGGATTGGCTCAAGACAGCGAGAGGATTAAGAGCTTGTGGATATTTTGGATAGGATTAGCAAAGGAGAGGTCTCTAGACATCTCCAACACTATTGCATCGATAGTAAAGGGTGGCTAAGGAGAGATGGAGGACTTTGTGTCCCCCACACTGGTGATTTGATGAGTGCAGTTCTAGCGGAAGCACACCATTCTCAGATGAATATTCATCCGGGTGGTGATAAGATGTATAAGGACATGAAGAGAGTGATTTATTGGAGTGGCATGAAGAAGGATGTAGTAGAGGTTGTGGCTAAGTGTCTTGTGTGCCAAAGGGTTAAGATGGAGCAGCAGAGGCCTGGCTGATTGCTTCAACAGTTGGATGTACCTGAATGGAAGTGGGATAGTGTTCTGATGGACTTCATAGATGGTTCACCCTAATTTAAGAAGGAGAATACCAGTATTTTGGGTGATTGTAGATCGTTTGTCTAAGAACGCCCACTTCATTCCGGTCAAGAATAAGAGGACAACACCTTATTTGGCATCCATATACGTCCGTGAGATAGTCCAACTTCATGGAGTTCCCTCTAGCATAGTGAGTGACAGAGACCCTATCTTTACTAGCGAATTTTGGAGGAGCTCTCAAGAGGCTTTAGGGACACAACTTAGATTGAGTACGACCTATCACCCTCAAACGGATGGCCAAAACGGAGAGAGTTAATAGAGTTCTTAAGGATTTGCTAAGGATGAGCATTCTTGATTTTGGAGGGACTTGGGAGGAGCACCTTCATGTAGTAGAATTCTCTTATAACAATAGTTTTCAGGATAGCATTGGGATGGCTCCTTTTGAAGCCCTTAATGGAAGACCTTGCAAGTCGCCTTCATGTTGGTTGGAGTCAACAAAAAGATTACTACTTGGTCCCGATATGTTTAGAGAGACTTCGAAAAATATTGGTTTGATTAGAAGAAGAATGAACGGCCCAAGATAGACAGAAATCCCATGCAGATAAGCGAAGAAGGGATATTGAGTTCGAGGTAGGAGATTTCGTTTTAATTAAGGTGTCTACCCTAAGAAAGGTAGTGAGGTTTGGATCAAGTGGGAAACTTACTCCCAGATTCGTAGGACCGTTCCCCATTGTGGAAAGGGTAGGGAAGATGGTGTATTGGATAAAGCTACCGGAGAGGCTCGTGGGAGTTCTTGATGTCTTTCATGTTTTGCACTTGAGAAAGTGCTTACATGATTCAACAGAGGTAGTGGAACCTAGCCAACTTGAGGAAGTTAAAGTGGAGGGAGAGGCATCAGTTCGACGCATTCCTACCAAGATCGTTGGACATGATATCAAGAGTCTTAGGAATAAGGAATTCCCTTTGGTTAAGGTGCAGTGGGGAGGTAGTATTGAGAACACGATGTAGGAGGCTGAGGAGGAAATACGTATCTCTTATCCATATCTCTTTGATGGTACGTTTTGAATTTCCTATTTCCATCTTTAGTTATGAATAGGTTCTTTCCTTTAGTATCCTTTAAGAGGGTAGATCTTAGGATTTAACCTATGGATGGTAGGACTGAATGTAAACATGCTACTAGAACATGTTATGTATGTTGGACACAAGTGGTTGCAAGTGTTTTATAGTGGATGCTAATGGACGCATATACACACACCAGGTACTATTATCTCTTAGAGATCGGCCTAATTAGGTCACTAAAGCATATGCATATGAATGTGTGTGCACTTGCATTTTTATTTCATGGTTGCTATGAATGGGTGATTATTATATGATTATTGCATTTGGATGATGATTGTAGCACACATATAGAACTATCAGTTGTCATTAGGGAATTTTCATTCATTTGGATACATGGCACGGACATGAGTGCATAATAAGGAGGTCGATTGAATCAGTAGACCGCCTAATCTTTTGCATTTGTTAGGGAAATTGACACTGCACTATTGCATATACCATATATTGCATTAAAAAGCTTAAGGACAATGGATGTAATGGATGATGGTTGAATATGTGTTGTGGAATTTGGATGAAAATATTTATTTTCCTCTTATGTCCTTGGAGATTTCAAGGGCGAATCCTTTAAGGAGGGGAGAACGTAACAACCCGAAAAATTAGAGTTATGATAATTAATTAAAAAATTAAATGAATAATAAAATAGGGTTGGGAAATTGTCAGAATTGAGCCACGGGAGTTACACCATTGGGTCCGTAGTAATTTTCCGAGCAATTTTCATATATAACTTGTTGAAATCCAAGTCAGTATGGAGAAGTTACGAGAGAAACAAGAAATTCAGAATTATATATTTAAATGAAAAAAATGAAACAGACCCTAAAGGTTGACCCTTGCTAGGGTCATGTTGACCTATAGGTCGACCCGCAAATAGCCTAGGTCGACCCGCATTTCCTCCTGGACAATTTTTCGTCCAGGTGCGAGCCGAAGACTGTAAAATTGATTTTTTGTGAAATCCTGTGCATTCATAGCTGCATCCGATGGTTCCTAGTGAGCCTATGACGGGGTTGCACCAGATTAAATCTTCAAATACGACGGCCTGAGATCCCTAAGATTCGCTATCAATAGAACCCTAGGCCTTGCTATTTTCTCACAATCAGGATTTTCTCCCACTTGGGTTCATTGCTTGAGGCTGAACCCTAAATAGAAAAATTTTCTAGGGAGGAAATCTTTTTAATAAAAATATTTTACACCCTAGAAGTGGATCCAGGAAGGCCTAAAATTAGAGCTAAGGACCATAGGTGAGTGTTTTTTAATTATTTTAGATTTGTAAGCAATTTAAAATAATAGGGTTCTCAATAGTTGTAGTTTTTCAACAATTTTAAAGACAGTTTTTATGTAATTTTATTTACAATCAGTTTTTAAGTAAATTTAAGAAGTTTTTTTAGTCTATTTTTATTCAGCTATTTTATTCAGTTATTTGCAGTTATTTACAGTTATTTACATCTATTTTAAGTTGGAATTTATCCTGTAAATTTTAGTTTCTTTTTATAGAGATTTAATCCTTTTTGACGCGAATAAAATATTAAAAAGAGAAGAATTCGCAAATATGGATTAGAATAGAAAAACACTAAATTTACATAAATCAGGTGTAAAATGAGAAATGCTGAAATAAAAAGGAGATGGACTGAAATAGGAGATATTTGCAAGCATGATTATAACAAGTGGTTATAACTAAAAAGATAAAATAGAAGTGTAATGGTTGCAAGAACAATTATAACACGTAGGTTATAATTAGAAAGAAAGAAATAACAAAGGGGGCTTATTTTAAAATTTAGATCTTAGATTAAGTTAATAAGCAGCTATAGCAGTAGTGGCATGTGCCGGCAGCATTCCCTTTCAGGTCTAGGACTGATGGTCTCACATATGGGTGAGGCTAGGCATGCTTATGCTAATTAGGGTAAATAAATGGCCAATAGATAGAGGTTCAAATTTGAGGATTTGGGCAAGGGGCATGAAGTTAGAAGATTTGTTTATGAGGACCAGTACCGGCAACATTCCCTTTCAAGTCGAGGACTGATGGTCTCACACGTGGGTGAGGCTGGGCATGCTTATGCGGATTAGGGTAAATAAAGGATCAAATAGGGGGCGATAATTACTGTGTACCAGCGATGACCAAGCGTGCGGCATCGATTAAGGTAAATAATTCGCAGCTGCGTCCTAAGCGCTAAGAGGTGTCTTTTGCTGTGGGACCAACATGATTGGATCACAGTGGCACAACAGAGATAGGAAAGGCCGATCAGTGGGTAGGATTAGGATTTCAACCTAATCAGGTTAGCAGATGAGATAGGATTAGGGTTTCTGCCTAATCACAACTGTTTAACACAAGTGCAATCAATCAAAGCAAACAGTCAAGCAGAATCAAAAATAGTATTTTATGCCATTTTTATCTTTCCTGTATCTTCCTTTCATGCTAGAACTATTGCTTAGTCTATTACCTTTATCTTTCTTAGAAATTCTAGTAATTACTTTCACGCACCAGACTTATTGTCTGACCCACTCCTCTATCTTTCCTCTTTCCCCATAGGCTGGCAGAGTTGAGGATAGTTCATTCAGGTTGCTTGGAGATTCATTTCCGAAGTTTTCTCATTTCAGATGTATTCTTCCGTTTTTCATCTTTTTCATTTGGCTTATGACGGATTGGCACTAGTGAGAGGGATTATTATTGTTATTTTTGTACTCTGATTATGTGAGACTGAGATGTAATTTCATGAGACATGAGAGATTTTGAGTTTTTGAGACATGTTATGTTTTTATGACTTATTTTGAAATGAAGGTTAATTCTAAATGATAAGTTATTATTTAAATGTTTTTTTCTGTTTTATTTATTTGTCTTGTGAATCTTAGTCTCTGTGATGCTCTAGCTATACATATAACGCACCACATCCTTTGGTGTGCCCTTTTTGGGAATACTAAGGGGTGTGGGGTGTTTCAAGTTCTCGTTTTCCTATTTGTCTTTGTCATCATGCTTAATGGGGGCGAGGTGACTCGCTTGCAAGAAGTTAGCAACCTACTGTTATCAGGCCGATCATTCCTGGAGGGAGATGATGATGAGAAGACAAAGGGTTTGGAGCGATGGATATGAATGATTCTTGCTATCGTTCGTAGACGATCGTTGGAGCTCTTATTCGAAAACGAAAGAGTTCAAGGATGGACGGTGAACGATCAGATGTGCTAGCTTGGGCGAAGACGATCGTTAGGAAGGATGATTGGCCAGAGATGCTCCATGGATCGTTTGGCATATACCCGCTCCCAGAATGCTTAGCCCTTAATATATTGGAACGACCGGACTATACAATATCACTACGATCCATTTACACTTGGACTTTGTGTTTTCAATCGTTCACAAGAATTTAACCTATAGCTTTAACATGAACTCGAACCAAATAACTAGCTCCGCTTCCTTGTACACATTTAAACATAAATATGTCCATCATATGACATGACCTTCGCGACTAATAACATGCCACCTCAGAATAAGTGCCTTCAATGAAGAACTCTAAATACCATGTCAAAACTTATGCGTAGCTTAGACAACAGTTTGATTTCCATTGGCTAATGACTGTCTTTTGAACAGATTTCTACGTCTAGTTATCTTCTCTCTTTTTCAGTTAACCCATTATCATATCGGTTAGCACTTTATTACACAACACTTACACTCACAATGCACTAGGGGGTGCAAGTCATTTTTTCTAATTTTGGTTTTTACCAAGTTTGTTAGAAAGGGAATGTAGGTGTTTCAGATATACCACAATCATGCCAGTCAGATCTTCCTCCCATAAGAACAATTCGAACATGGAATCTAGTTCAACGACCGAATCTGACAGCCTGCCACTTAGTCATAATTCAGGACAGCCTGAAGGCTCGGGTTCCCAACTTGATCTTTCCAAGATTGTTCCCATCTTTCCACCAGAAGTTATCGAACCGACACCCAATAATTTAGAAGATGCATTCGTTCTTGAAAATCCTCCTGATTCGGTAGCTTCAAAGATAAAAGAAGACACTCTCCAGAGTATTTGCACAAGGCACAGGATTCCTTTTGGTGACTTATTAGTTCCGTCACAAGACGATAGGGCTGACAGACCTCCTGAAGGGTACACAACATGCAATAAATTCATGTGCCAGGCGAGATTCATACCGCCGTTCAATTTTTATATCTGGTAGATTTTACATTATCTAAGAATTGCTCCTGCATAACTCCATCCAAATGGCTACGCTTCTCAACTGTACATGGTATTCATGGAGTTTCTGCACCGTCCGCCCACTATCGAAGACATTCTATTTCTTTTCACTTTAAACGAGCGGATAGGGAGTCTATGATTTATTTTTCTTGAATCAGTGAAGAAATGCCTGATTCTAGCCAGTACTTGGAACAAATTAAACGCTTTCAAGAGCGAATGATGCTTTGTCCGTTGTCCACCCGTCTTCGCCCGATTATGGCCAGAGAGATGTAAGTGTTCCTCACCAATGTCATAAATATATAAGGAAAACATATCCAGGCTGCATTCGAATGATGTCATTCATTTTCAGGTGTCGTTACCCGACCCAGCGGCGATGCTTATGAAGAAGCAGTCTCTAAAGATAGAAATATTGAGTTTTTGCCCGAGGATGAATATCTTGTCACTTTTGGCTTGATAGAAGAGGGCCTCAGCATGGGGCTAACCAAAACTACCCGGCCGGTTGGGACTAGATTATAGGCCCCAACCGGTCAAAGAGATGTTCAATCCGACCCTGTAGTGCCCCTAGCCACGAGCACCTAAGAGTATGCAGATATTAACCGCGGAGGACATAGTAAAGATGCACTTAGTCGTCATGATGATAGACCTGATCTCGAGGTTGGCGTCGGACCCTCATAAGTTCCTCAAACCCATGATTAAAGAAAGTGGAAAGCAATCGCACACAAGCCTTCAAGAAGTCATCGTTTCGACCCAACAAAGTCGTCGATGAACCTACCACTAGATCCTTTGTCCGATCTACCGATCCCATCTGATCACAACGCTTATCAATTCATTGAAGTGGGCATTCATGGATTAGAGTCTCCCGTCAGAACCAATTTAGAGATCCCCACTTCTGGAGGAGAAGTTACACTGATGAGCAAAGCTCCTGCACCTGGTCTTTCAAGGGGTTGCACCAGGACACTCACACACACACGCATTTCTAACACTGCATTGTACTTAATTTGTACTTCCTAGTACTCAAAGCTGATCATTATCCACTTTCTTTGCAGAAATGATGGTGAGGAAAAGGAGTATGTTTAATTCCCACCGGGACGTACAAAATCAATCGTTTGGGTCGTGATCTAGCTCTTATCGCGACAGTTGTGATTATTATGACATAAGCCATTGCCCTGGCCATGGTTGTGGTTATCAAGAAAGAGATGACATGGATAGGCTTGCTCAGGACACTCACAGATCAAGATCAATATCTCCTCCTCAAAAAGGCCCCTAAAGACCAGTATAGCACAGGGACTTGCCTACCGATCCTCCTCACGTCCCCCCTGCAGTCCCATACCTCCAAACTCCTTAGTCTCGTCTCAGTCTCAGTGGTTGATCCATCGCCACTGTCATGGCAAACATGCTATAGTGCATAGGCCTGTCAAGGAAAGTGCGGGGGTCAAAAATATTTCTGAGTATCCCTCAGTTGATCCGAACGTTCGCATGTTAGGTCTTCGAAAGGAATTGTCGAACTTATGCTTTGATGGGTTCTATTTTCCTCCTAATATGAAGAAGGTTCCAGACGATGTTCAAAGACTGACTATCAATTGCATCACTGACATCCACATGCAATACCGGGAATGGATGAAAGCCATGGAAAAAATATCAATGGTTTCTTTCGAGCGCACGGAAGAAATCGAGAAACTAAAACGACAGGAGGCCCAGGATAAAAGGATTATCGAAGCTCTTACAAACAAACAGGAGGCTTCTAGAACACCTTAACCAAAGCTGAAGAAAAAGCCGATGCTACTTTAAAATCTATGGAGGAGATGAAATCCAGCCATCTCGATATGGTTTAAGTAATGCATCACCTGAACCAATAGATAACGCTTGAGCGAGATGCTGCTCGAAATAAGGAATCTGCGGCCTTGAAGGAAATAGCCGAACCCAAGGCCAAGCTTGAAGATGCGATAAAAGACAAGGATGAAGCTCAAAATATCTCTCAAGAAACTTGCGAAGAGCTGGTTCGTGTAAGGCCTTAGAGAGATGAGACCATTGAAAAAACTAAAAATGTCGACATGCTCATTCAACTTGAGACAAAAACACTCATGAACTAGGTGAGAAAAGACCTGATGAATGAGCTCGATCTGCTTCTCATTCTCTATAATGTCAATGTTTTTAAACATTGGAACTCATTGTGGCTTAACGAAGACTACCCTTATCAGCTTCATCGTGCTTGGAAATTTCTTGCCTTAGAGGAGGAAAGACTTCATGCCCCAGAAAATGTCAATGCAACCAAACTCGAAAGCAAAGTGCTATTAGGTGATGGACCCAATTCTCTCTAGAATGAGTTCATGACTGCTCCTTCATATGAGGCGGGCAATGGATCAGGGTCGGCACATTCTGATATTGCAACTGAGTTGCACCCGGTGTCTCAAATCACGACCGGTTCTACGACTAGCACCTTGACCGTTCCCGGGTATAATCCGAATAAACCGCGAATATCTCCTATCCTTGAGCGTGGTTCTGAGGATGCTTAGGTCCAGCCTGAAATCCACACCACAGAGGGTATTCCATCGATTTTTCCTTTATCTTGTAAAGTTGGGATGTTATTAATCAATCTTTTTGATCTTTTCACGTTTCTCTTTCTCAGCCTTAGACTCGTTGAATATTCCTTCTCTCCCTTTAGAGGAGCTCAACTACAGTCTCAAATGCCCGCAACTGAATCTATTACAGTTACAACTTTGGCCGACACTCAGAGTGGGCCTTATTTTTTGACAATCAACTCATGGTGGCACTGTTCAAGGAGGGAGGAGACCCACATCATGAAATCCTTTTTGACACGGAAATGGTAATCACAGGCTCCTCTGGTCTCGCCTGTGGGTCCAATATGAAAGCAAGGATTGAGCGAGAGGAGCTCGAGAAAAAGAAGGTGAAGGGAGAGCCAGTTGATCAGGTCTCGGATGAGCCGATGCCTTCCTCTCTTCAGATGATTCCTCCCGAAGGTACGACTCCTCCGGAAAACATTCCTCGCACTTCTATTGCCAAAGATGCCCACATCCCTCCAACTTACAGAGACGACACCGGCTTGGTCCATACAACTGAGGAAACTCCTTCCAAGAAAGGCCAGGGTGGCAAAGGATCGAAGAAGGGGGCTAGCAGTATTATAGAAAGAGCTACCCCAAAGAAGTGAAAAAGGGACAAGAAATCTATAGAGTGATCTTTGGACATGTAAGTAATTTAGATAGCTTCTTCTCTTTTTGCTGGTTGTACTTTTTTGGGCATGGCCCTTCAATTTTGTTTTGTATTCTTTACAACCAGATTTCATTTGAATAAAATTACTTCTGCACTTGTGTATGATCTTTGTATTTACTTATTTAAATGTTTGAACTGCAACATTTCTAATTTCATGTGTTGGCAACTTGTTGGTTGATGAATCGAACATAATTTGAGAATACATCTCAACAGTCATGGCCTCGAGGAGTTGTGAACATGAGATATGAGCCGCAGTGTTAGGCTCTCATTACGATCACT
Source organism: Allium fistulosum (assembly GCA_030737815.1). NCBI lineage: Eukaryota > Viridiplantae > Streptophyta > Magnoliopsida > Asparagales > Amaryllidaceae > Allium > Allium fistulosum. Next base: position 225,163,164 of record CM060904.1, read on the forward strand.
TAGGTATCCACATTTCTATTTCCGGTATTCGAATCACTAAATGCACTATGTGGATGGTCGAGTCTCATCCCAGCGGTGTTAATATTCTATCATAACCCCCAAAAGACTTAAATTTGATCCATGAATGGTGAATTCACATTCATCATATTTTCCTCATGCCCCTTAAGTTTGGGGTATACTTCAATAAGTAAGAAGGTAGGTTATGCTTACTTTAGCTTTTACACTCTATCCCATTGTATCGTGCGGTCGAGTTAATGGATAATAAACCAGGTCATGCATTTTTTGGTCTTTAATGGTTTGCACTTCTTTTACTGATTTTAAGTTGAAATTACTGGAATAGGGAGTGGTTAAACCCACTCATCGGTTTATGGAGTTAGCATTCTAGCCTGCATTTTGGGAACTTAGAGTCATTCCATGAACGGTCGACTCGCGCTCAATTTGTGTTCATACTTCGATCCGCGCTCCGGGGACTTAGAGTTTTTAATCAAATCTTTTATACTCTAACCCGCATTCAGGGGTTTAGAGTATTCTAGTTTGTAGTCAGAGATTTAGAGATGTCTTCTGAATCGTTTATACTCTAAACCGTGCATCGGGGACTTAGAGTACTCTAACCCACGCTCCGGGGACTTCGAAATTTTTGTTGAATGGTTAATACTCTAGTCCGTGCTCCGAGGACTTAAAGTACTCTAATCCGCGCTACGGAGACTTAAAGATTTTTTGTTGAGTCGTTTATATTCTAGTCCGCGCTCCGGGGACTTAGAGTACTCTAATCCGCGCTCCGGGAACTTAGAGATTTTCATTGGGGACTTAGAGTACTCTAATCCACGCTCCAGGGACTTAGAGATTTTTTTGAGTCGTTTATACTCTACTCCGCACTCCAGGGACTTAGAGTACTCTAATTCGTGTTCCGAAGACTTAGAGATTTTTGTTGAATCGTTTATACTCTAGTCCGCACTCTGAGGACTTAGAATACTCTAATCCACGCTCCGGGGACTTAGAGATTTTTGTTAAGTCATTTATACTCTAGTCCGCACTTCGGGGATTTAGAGTACTCTAATCCGCGCTTCGGGGACTTAGAGATTTTTGTTGAATCGTTTACACTCTAGTCCGCGCTCCAGGGACTTAGAGTACTCTAATCCGCGCTCTAGGGACTTAGAGATTTTTGTTAAGAGCAGTCGTATCTCCACCCATTTGATTTGTACTTCCCTTACCATATCGAGGCAAAAGTTGTCGACTGAACGGTCGAACCACATTTATTCATAGAATAGGATACCACCCCCAACATTCAGGGTTAAATAGGGCAATCAGACGGTCGACTCTCGTCCAGTTGATAGTTGTGGCCCTTCCCACTAAATCAAGGAAAAAAGCAGGTGATGAATGATTGGATCATATCCATGCTGGGGTCGGATGATCGAGTCTTGCTCGATTTGCTTTGTATTTCTTTCTAGCACATGTGGATAATGGATTATTGAGGAGACAAATTAAGTCGCATCCGTTTCGGGCTGCAATCATGCCCATTCTTTGAAATTTGTAGCTAATAAGTAGGCAATCAACATCAGCTGCTTCAAGTCTAATATGAAGGTTGTTGGATGAACGGTCAGTCAAGTCAACGTTCTCTTGGATTGTGCCCTTGTCGAGTCTTCAATTCCATACTTCAATGTCCCAAGTCAGGGGCATATGATAACTGATGAACGGCGGATCATGCTTACCTAGATAAAAGCTCCATAGGTTCTGTCATGATCTACGGAGATTGGTCGGCACCCAGCTCTAGGCAGTTAGACACTTTCATCGTATGCACGTCATTTAATTCAAGTTGATCATATTTCATGTGACGACCCATATTTCGGAGGGTTTAAATTGACAATAATCCACACATGTCCAACTCAAACAATCCGGAACATAGATAATCAATGGGGTTAATTAAGAAAAATAAGAAAAGAAGAAGAAACCAAACACAGAATCTCGCAGCGGAACGATAAAATATAATAATCAGATAAATAGTTCATGAAGCTGTTCATATTATACATTTGATTATAATTTATAAAACATTAATCAGGGATAATAAAGTAATGCAGCAGATAATATGATGCAAGAATAATAATAGTAAAATATACCAAATCTTCATCTTTGTCCTCCAGAATAATCTTCAATGCGCTGAAAAACTCTGGGCTGACTCGAGCGTAATGAAAAGACAAAACACTCGAGTCAGGACTAAAATATCCTTATGTAAGTCAAATCGATATCAATATAACATGAGTGTAACAGTGTCAGAGATGTTTACGGGATTTCACATCTCCTATTTGATATCAAAATATCATATTCACTTCAAAATCAAATTCATTTCGAAATCATCATATTTACTCAAAATATACTATTTCAATTCAAAATCACGTTCGTCTTAATATCTTGATTTCGATTCCAAAATTGTTTCGGATTTCAATTTGGGTTATAACTTCATTTAACCCAATTCGAATTTAAATCCATGATTTAAATATAACAATTCCCACTCTGACCAGTTTGAATTTTAGGAAATAGTTTAAATAGTTTAAAATAGTTAAATAGTAAAAATAGTTTAATAGAAAATAGTTTGAGTATTAAATTGGTTTATATAGTAAAATAGTTTATAAAATCAAAATAATTTTAAAGAATATAGATTTTATACAGTTTATACTAAAATAATTCATTTGAAAAATAGTTTCAAAGCCAAACCGATTCAATTCCAAATTTCCCAATTCAAATCAATTCCAATTCCAATTTGATTTAACCGATTAAAATAAGACTTAACTAAATTAAGAAGGAGGAATTTCCTAAGGTGTAAACTAGGAAATGATGCTACATTCCTTAGTATAAATCCCTCCCTCCACCTTAATAAACTTTTACTCTCTCATTCATAACTCCTCACTACATTTCGGCTAACCATTAAAAGCACAAGCAAGAAGAGGAAATCAACTAAAAGCTAAGGAATTAAAGGTAGGAAATTATCTCATTCTTCAATTAACTAATCAAGGTGAATAATAGTGTAAATCACATTTTTACTTATTTTTTATTCGTTTATAGATAATAACCTATTTTGGTCATGTTTGGATCTGATAATAATTGTTTTGATAGAATAATAATTTATGGTGATTTATTAGGATTGTTATGGAATTAAAATGATAGGTTTTAGAGTAAAAACCATAGAAACGACCTCCAAACGACTTGATTTTTGGATATGCTGTGTAAAAGGTAATTTTGGAGATGGGTATTTAATTTCATAATTGTCCGAGTTAATAGGAATATTTTATGATTTTCCTAAGGTGAAAAAGGCATTTATTTCGGGTTTTAATTATTAAAAAAAATAAAATGATGAATTTTGCCCCAAAATTTTTATGCGATGAAGAAAATGTTATTTCAGATTTTTGGTGAATTTTTGAGATTTTTCCCAACTGATTATAATGAATTTTCTAAGTTAAAAAGGCTTAATAATTATATTAAAATATTAATATAATTAATTGTTTTCAAAGTAATTTTAGAAATAATAATTCTGATCTGCAGCAGCTTTTCTACAAAGATATATCTTTAATCAATAGAAATTTGATAAAGAATTGATAAAGTTTGTCCTTAACCAATAGGAATAAGACAAAGCATAAGTATGACAGTTTCCACTTATTTACAACTCTACCGCTGAACCTTCCACCTAAGAACCTAAACCCTTCGTCATTTTACCTTCCACAGCATTTTTGCAGCTATCTACAGCGTTTTTGATGAACCTTTCGCAATTAACCTTTCGCATAGATAACCCTTCGTCATTATACCTTCCGCGGCATTTCTCCAGCTTTCTGCAGCGTTTTTGACGAACCTTTCGTCATTATACCTTCCGCAGCATTTCTGCAGCGTTTTTCATGAACCTTTCGGCCTTGTCGAAAGCAATCTTTTGGCAGCGGTTGTAAACGCTGCCTTGTCGAAGCTACCTTTTGGTAGGAGTTGTAAACGCTACGGAAAACCCTTCGGCCTAGCCAGAAGCCACTTTCAGTAGCAGTTGTAAAGGCTATGGAAACCCTTTTTGTAGCAGTTTTTCCCAACTTTGTTTGTAAAACTTCAATTAGGCATAACTTTCTAACCGTAAGCCCATTTTTCTGTTGTGACCACTATACGTAAAGGCAAACCATCATTTGAATACAATGAAATAGGTTAGAGACCATAGTTTTACGCCTATAAAAAGTTATGGTTAAAACAAAGTCGTATAATTCTGAAAGGGGTTGTTTTCTTTGCTTTCGAATATGTTTGCTTGGTTTTCTTTGCCTTCGAAGGAGATACTTTCAAAGGGGTTGTAAAATTGTTTTCTTTGACCAAGTTTTATATTTTCAAAAGGTAGAATATAAAGTATTATAAGGCGAGAGCCTAATGTTTTTACGAGCTTTCGAAGTAGGTTACCCTATGAAGTCGAAAGCTAGGTTTCGAAGATATCGGAAGGTATGGTTTTTCAATGTTTTCGAAAGGCTAAGGTTTAAAGGATTTAATAGTTGGATGACATATGTGTTTAAAGCTGGTAAAAAGAAGGTTTATTATAGAATATGAAGGAGTTACCTTCAATACTTTCGAAGGGTCTTATTAAAAAGGTTTTATAGGAGTACCTTCAATGATTTCAAAAGGTTGTTTAAAGATTTTAAACAAAGATTTCGAATATAAGGACTAGGCAAATAGCTTAAGTGTTTTAAGTTATAAAGGACTTTAATTTATTTTGATGGTTAATGCTTATTGAACATCATCAACGTTATTTTGAGTAAAGTATACATAGCATGACAAAAATAGCTTAGAGTAAAGCTAAAGATATAATTTCCTTGTATATTTATGATTTGACGGACTAAATCATTTTGAAAAGGTTTTCAAGGAAAATTTTGAAGGGCAGTTAGCTCAAATATTATGTAGAGCAGTTAGCTCAGATATTTTGAAGGGTAGTTAATCCAAAATAAAATTCGGGCAGTCGGCTCATTTAAATTCTGACAATCAGTCCATTTTGTGTGCAGTCAGCCCAAAGGACAATTAGTCTTGATTGAGCAATCAGCTCTGATATGAACAGATAGTTCATTTTTAGCATAACGGACCTTGCTAATTTTTAAGGACAGTTAGTCCAGATAGAGCAGTCAGCTCTGGTATGAACAAATAATTCATTTTTAGCATAACAGACCTTGCAAATTTTTAAGGACAGTTAGTCCACCCTTTTTTTGGGAAGATAGCCCATTATCTAGCATAAATGAATATGGCTATTTTGGTAAAATTGGTTTTAGAACAAATAGTCCAGAAAAGAGCGGATAGCTTATAATTTAGGACGGATGGTCCTGTAAAGAACAAATAGTCCAGATATTAGACAGATAGTCCATTTTATTTCCTGTTTTAGCATAATGGATATTGCTATATTATTCTTATAATCAGTTGATTAACCAGTTTGGTTGTAGAAAAGGATTTGCAAAATGTATGTTTTGAAAATGGATACTAGTGGGGGGGAAACCCGTTCGGCTAAGCGGCGTGGTCTCACTAGATATCCATTTGGTTAGAGATGATAGCTTATTATTCATAGCAGATTTTATGTTTGACTCGAAGTTTTTTCCCCTTGAACTCTCGGGTACTCAATTGAGTTTGAGTAGTTTGAAATTAGAGTTTTTAGGTTTTCTTAGACGAATAAAGCTTCTGGAGGCGTGCAGGAGGCAGCTAGTTTTTTGGAGTTTTCTTTTCCGCTGTGTATTTGGATGTAAAGGCAGATTTATTAGCCTTACTATATGCTCTGATCAACCAAGGGGCATCTTCATATGTCACTCTTAGTGTATGTGTAATGATTATATTTTGCTGAACGTGGTTAACATTTTGGTATTATGTAATGAACATGAAATGTTTTGTTTTGAACGTGGAAATATGTTTTTGATTTGTTAAATTTTTCCATATTCTTATGATCAGTTTATCATTGCATTTAGTACCGCCGTATTTGGTCGCTGAAGATTAATAACTATGGATGATTGCAACATCCTTAGCCATTAGTTTTGGGCCTCCAAGTAGGGGGATGTTACAAGTTGGTATCAGAGCATAGGTTTACGATAAAACATAAAATAAGCCAAACGTTTTCAAAGATAATCCTAATGTATTAACGAATAAGATTGGGGTTTGGGTTAACATTATAGTAACTTACTTGTATTTGCTATATATATATAAGTATGTGTTCCCCTCTCTCTCTTAGACCGTTCTTTTGTATCTTACTAAGGCTCATATGCAGATTTACGAGAGAGAAGATATGGAAACAAGAAATGGAAGAGAAAATCTAGGTGGAGGAAGCACCACAACAAATGGTAATGCTCGACCTAATACCATGAGGAATTAAGGTCGACATGCTAATACTAATCCAAATGCAGAGGCCAATGTAGGTCCTGGAACCCTACAAGTAGATATGGGGATGATGTATCAGTTCTTCGTCAACTTGATGCAAGATAGAGCAGCTGCAGGGGTAACTGGAGGTAATGCTGTGAATATTGGAGGAGCCAACCCTATGGCCCCAGTTGGCAATAACTATGCCAAGCTAAGCAGGATTATACCAGTTTAGGAGGAAAGCATTTTCATGGAACAAAGGATGCTATTGAGGTTGAGAACAAAATTTTGAACTGTGAAAGGATCTTTACAAATTAGGGCTTGGACGATGGAGAGAAGAGAAGGATGACCTCTAGACAGTTGCAAGGGTTAGCGCTTCACTGTTGGAACAGTGTGACAGTTGGAGTTTCGGAGGAAGAGCTGACATGGGCTGATTTTAGAAGAAGGTTTGAGCAGAGGTTCTTATCCGAGGGTGATAAGTCGGCATTGATGAGGAAGTTCATGGACCTTGTAAAAGGAGGGATGTCAGTGATCGAGTGTGCTGCTAAGTTTGATGAGGTATCTCGATATGGTTATACTTTGATTGACACTAATGTCAGAAGGAATGAAAGATTTTTTAGAGGATTGAGACCAGAGCTTGGCAGAATGGCTATGACTCATATTAGGGAGCCTTGTCATGTAGTGGTAGAGATGGCTATTCGCCATGAGGGGATGCTTGCTGTGTCTGTTAGGGAGAAACCAGTTGAGCTCCAAGGCCTTCAGGGAAAGAAAAGTAAATTCTTAAAGAGGAAATGAGCCCAGAAAGGGGATGTTGCCAAGAAAGCAAAGGCAGATTTAGTGTGTTATAAGTTTGATAAGAAGGGCCATTATGCCAACGAGTGCAAAGCTAGTAAAGGAAAGAAGCCCGTAGAGAAGAAGAATGTGAAATGCTACAACTGTGATCAAGTTGGTCATTATAAGAACCAATGTCCAGAGCCGGTTCGGGCGGACAGAGGGAAGGTGTTTGCTATTAGACTACTGTCTTCTTCTAGACCTACTACCGCCGAGAAAGGGAAAACTGTGATGGAAGGTACGCTTTTGATTCAAAGCATACCAGTTAGAGTACTTTTTGGTACCGGCGCATCACACTGATTTATATCACAGTATTTGGTTGATAGGTTATGTATAGAACCCGCATACCTTGTTACATACTTAAGGGTTGCAAATCCTTTAGGAGGGCATGTAACTCTTGGGATGAGATGTGACCAGTTAGAACTTGATTTGTTAGGTCACATGTTTGCATGCAGTTTGTATGTTTTTAACTTCGTAGATTTCAGGATCATTTTGGGTATGGATTGGTTGGGTAAGTATGAGGCTAGGATATTTTGCCAGGATCGTGAAATATCGTTGAGGCACCCAGTTAGTCATAACCGAATCATTTTCTCAGTAGAGAATTCCAGTAAGAGTGTGTGTGCTTTGTTAAGTGCCTTGGAGGTGGGAGACAACCTTAGTTAGGTTCGTGTAGTGAGAGAATTTGCAGATGTATTTGTTCCGGTCATTGGATTACCACCAAAATGTGTTGTACAGTTTCGGATATACCTTGTACTGGGAGCTAAACCTATCAGTAGGTATACCTAAGAGAATGTCGCCGATAGAGATGAAGGAATTGAAGGTGAAGCTAGTGGATCTTGAGGGAAGGAATTTTATTAGACCAAGTAGTTCGCCTTGGGGAGTGGCCGCGGTGTTTGTTAAGAAACCATATGGGACGTTAAGGATGTGTATCGACTACCATAAGCTAAACGAGAGGACGATCAAGAATAAGTATCCTTTGCCGAGAATCAATGACTTATTTGATCAATTGAGTGGAGCCAGAGTGTTTTTCCAATTAGACTTGGCGACAGGTTTCCATCAACTAAAAGTGGCAGAGGACAGTATCCCGTTGATGGTGTTTGGAACCAGATATGGATCATATGAATTGTTGGTGATGCCATTAGGATTGACAAATGCACCTGCTTTCTTCATTAATTTGATGAACCGAGTTTTCCCAGAGCACTTGGATAGGTTCGTATTGGTATTCATAGTTGATATTTTGGTATACTCAAAAGATGAAAGAGAGCATGAGATTCATCTTAGGGTGGTGTTGGAGACGTTGAGGAAAAATCGTCTAAAAGAAAAATTTTCCAAGTGTTATTTTTGGAAGAAAGAGGTTAAGTTTCTTGGTCATGTGGTTTTAGATAAGGGGTTGTCAGTCGATCCAGACAAGATGGAAGCTATGAAAAATTGAAAGAGACCAGAAACGATGACCGAGATCAGAAGTTTTCTTGGACTTGCTGGCTATTACTAGAGATTCATCGAGGATTTTTCATGAATAGTAGCGCCTTTGACTAAGCTTACCAGGAAGGAAGTGAAGTCTGTTTGGTCCGGCAAATGTGAGGGAGCATTCCTTAAGTTAAAGCATTTGCTGACCAATGCTCCAGTAATAGTAGTTCCAGATGGTAACCAAGGGTTGGTAGTATATACAGATGCATGCGGGATTGGATTGGGAGCAGTATTGATGTAGAATGACAAAGTTATTGCTTACGCATCTAGGCAGCTTAGACCGCATGAAGTAAGGTATCCTACTCATGACTTGGAGTTGGCAGCGGTAATTTTTCCCTTTAAGATTTGGAGGCATTATCCCTTAGAGGAGAGATTTGAATTGTATCCAAAAGGGGTTGTTTTCTTTGCTTTCAAATATGTTTGCTTGGTTTTCTTTGCCTTTGAAGGAGATACTTTCAAACGGGTTGTAAAGTTGTTTTCTTTTGATCAAGTTTTATATTTTCGAAAAGTAGAATTTAAAGTATTATAAAGCAGGAGCCTAATGTTTTTAAGAGCTTTCGAAGGAGGTTAGACTATGAAGTCAAAAGCTAGGTTTCGAAGGTATCGAAAGGTATGGTTTTTCAATGTTTTCGAAAGGCTAAGGTTTAAAGGATTTAAAAGGTGGATGTCATATGTATTTAAAGTTGGTAAAAAGAAGGCTTATTAAAGAATATGAAGGAGTTACCTTCAATACTTTCGAAGGGTCTTATTAAAAAGGTTTTAAAGGAGTACCTTCAATGTTTTTGAAAGGTTGTTTAAAGATTTTAAACAAAGATTTCGAATATAAGGATTAGGCAGATAGCCTAAGTGTTTTAAGTTATAAAGGACTTTAACTTATTTTAAAGGATAGTTAATCCTTGTTGTACATCATCAACGTTATTTTGAGTAAAGTATATATAGCATGGCAAAAATAGCTTAGAGTAAAGCTAAAGATATATTTTCCTTTTATATTTATGATTTGACGGACTAAATCATTTTGAAAAGGTTTTCAAGGAAAATTTTGAAGGGCAGTTAGCTCAAATATTATGTAGAGCAGTTAGCTCAAATATTTTGAAGGGTAGTTAACCCAAAATAAAATTCGGGCAGTCAGCTCATTTAAATTCTAACAGTCGGTCCATTTTGCTAGTAGTCAGCTCAATGGACAGTTAGTCCAGATAGAGCAATCAGCTCTGTTATGAACAGATAGTTCATTTTTTGCATAACGGACCTTGCTAATTTTTAAGGACAGTTAGTCCAGATAGAGCAGTCAGCTCTGATATGAACAGATAATTCATTTTTAGCATAAAGGACCATGCTAATTTTTAAGGACAGTTAGTCCACCTTTTTTTCTATTTTGGGCAGATAGCCCATTATCTAGCATAAATGAATATTGCTATTATGGTAAAATCAGTTTTAGGACAAATAGTCCAGAAAAGAGCGGATAGCTCAGAATTTAGGACGGATAGTCCTGTAAAGAACAGATAGTCCAGATATTAGACAGATAGTCTATTTTAATTCCTGTTTTAGCATAATGGATATTGTTATATTATTCTTATAGTCAGTTGATTAACCAGCTTGGTTGCAAGAACGGATTTGCAAAATATTTTTTTTGAAAAGGGATATTAGTGAAGGGAAAACCTATTCCGCTAAGCGGTGTGGTCTCACTAGATATCCATTTGGTTTGAGATAATAGACTATTATTCATACCAAACTTTATGTCTGACTCGAAGTTTTCGTTTTCCCCTTAAACTTTCGAGTACTCAATTAATTTTGAGTAGTTTGAGATTTAGGGTTTTCAGGTTTTCTTAGATGAATAAAGCTTCTAGAGGCGTGCAGGAGGCAGCTAGTTATTTAGAGTTTTCTTTTCCGCTGTGTATTTGGATATAAAGGCAGATTTATCAGCCTTACTATTTGCTCTAATCAACCAAGGGGCATCTTCATATGTCGCTCTAGGCGTATGTGTAATGATTATATTATGCTGAACGTGGTTAACGTTTTAGGATTATGTAATGAACATGAAATGTTTTGTTGTGGAAATATGTTTTTGAATTATTATATTTTTCTATATTCTTGTGATATGTTTATCAATGCATCTAGCACCATCGTATTTGGTCGCCGAAGATTAATAGCTATGGATGACTGCAGTATCCTTAGCCGTTAGTTTTGGGCCTCCAAGTATGGGGGATGTTACAAAATACTACTATCTAAATGTTTTATTTGCAATCCTTAAAGGAAAGCAAGTTCATCCATATGACTCATCTCATACTCTATTGTCGTTATTTCAGAAAACTCTTTGTTCATTTCATTGTTTGTTGATCCAAAAGTGATATCATCTACATAAATCTATACTAATTGGATATCATTTTTGTTTCTTTTAATAAAAAGAGTATTATCTACTCTACCAATTTCAAAATTTGATTGTAATAGGTAAGATCTTAGTCTGTCATACTAGGCTCTAGGTGCTTGTTTCAGACTAAATAAAGCTTTCTTTAATTTGTAAACATGATTTGGAAACTTTTCATCTTTAAAAAGTGGGGGTTGTTCAACATAAACATCCTCTTTAACAAAACCATTTAAAAAGCACTTTTGACATCCATTTGAAATTGTTGTGGTTTGCAAAAGCAAGTAGAATTCTAATGGCTTCTAATCTTGCTACGGGTGCAAAGGTTTCATCAAAAACTATTCCTTCTTGACAATAACCTTGCGTGACTAACCGAGCTTCATTTCTAACGCCTTGCCTTGTTCATTCATTTTATTTTTATAAACCCATTTAGTTACTATTATAGTTTTGTCCTCAGGACTAGGAACAAGTTCCCATACATCATTTCTGGTGAATTGATTCAGTTCTTCTTGCATAGCAAGAACCCATAAATTATCAGATGATGCTTTCTTTGGATTTTCGGGTTCAATAGTTGATATAAAAGCTACATTACTCATCTTGTTTAGTTTATTTCTAGTTCTAACAACAGATTGAATATTTCTTAGTATATTTTCTACATTATGATCTTTTAAAACCTGATCCTTTTATTAGGATAAACAGTTTCACAATTTGTTTCATCTGATTCATTATTTAAAGTGACAAAATCATCTTCATCATTTATTTGAAAAAAATCTTTGAAATTTTCATCAAAAGATACATGCATTGTTCCTTCAATGGAGTTAGGTTTTAAATTGAAAACTCTATATGCTTTACTTCTATTAGAATATCCAATAAAGATTCCTTTGTCGGATTTGGGATCAAATTTATCCAAATTGCCCTTTGTATTTAGAATAAAGCATTTACTTCCAAAAACTTTAAAATAAGATACCTTTGGTTTCTTATTAAAAAGAAATTCATATGGTGATTTATTGGTTAGAGGTCTAATTAAAATCCTATCCAAAATGTAACAAGCTATAGCGAATGGTTCAGCCCAAAAATTTCTTGGAAATTTACTATCTGAAAGCATAGTTCTTGCACACTCTTGAATCATCCTATTTTTACGCTCTACCACTCCGTTTTGTTGTGGAGTTCTTGGAAAAGAAAAATTATGAGTTATTCCTTTTTTATTACAGAAATTCTCAAAATTTTCATTTTCAAATTATCCACCTTGATCACTACGAATAGTTTTGATTTTTAAAGAAAGTTGATTTTGAATTCTTTTTGCAAAAATTTTAAGTAAATCAAAAGCATCACTTTTATGTTTCAGAAAAATTGTCCATGTAAATCTAGAAAAATCATCTGCAGTTACAAACATATTTACTTTCATTTATTGACTGAATTTGAGATGGACCAAATAGATCTAAATGAAGTAACTCAAGAGGTTTTGAAGTTGAAATCATATCTTTTAATTTGATTGAACTCTTCCTAAGTTTTCCTAATTGACAAGCATCACATATACTATCTACTTTAAAATCCATTTTGGGAAGACCTCTTACTAGATCAAGTTTTGATATTCTAGATAAAAGTTTGAAATTCAAATGCCCAAATATTTAATGCCAAATCCAAGGGTCACTTGTATTAGCCAAACGACATAGGTTATCATTTGAGATTTTCATACTGAGAAAAATATTTTTCTTCCTAATTCCTTCAAAGATAGTATTTGATTTATTATCTTCGATGTGACACTTATCCTTTTCAAATTTAATTTTGTAGCCCTTGTCACATAGTTGAATTATGCTAAATAAGTTATGTTTTAGATTCCTAACTAACATAACATCAGAAATAGTAGGAGTTTTAGAGTTACCGACATTGCCGATGCCAATCACATAACCTTTTGAATTGTCTCCAAAGTTGACCATTCTTCCATCTTCATAAATTATGTCATTTAGTATCTCCGGATTACCAGTCATGTGTCTTGAACATCCACTATCAAGTATCCATTTGTTTTTCTTGATTTGCACCATTTTCCCATTGAGTGCTGATTCTTCAAAAGCCATTTTAAACTAGTGTTAACAGATGATTTGGACAGTTTTGAACTAGTGTTAACAGAATCTCCAAAAATTGCCATTTTCAACTTGTTCAAAATTCAGATTATGATAACTTTGAAAACCAATGATCTGATACCAAATGAAGGAAATGCAAATTATGGATCTTATGGTAGAATTAACACAAAAGAGGGGTGAATAGTGTTTAATGAATTTTATGGATCTTTTTGAAATCTTTTCAAAGTAAACCCAACAGATGCAATTCAAAAACACAGAGACAATCACAGAACCAGACACGGTGCAAATAATAAATAAAAGCAGTAAAGGAAAGAACACATTGGAATTTTATACTGGTTCGGAGTTACCCTACATCCAGTCCAACATAATTTCTTATGCAGATTTCTTTTCAAATATAATGTCGATATTACAACCTCGATTTCAAGGCCATGAGATACAACCTCCTGTCTCCGAGTCCAAGGCAAACTCTCTTGATTTAACCAGGCTACAAGATCACCTAATTTATTTACGGGTTACAATCACACCCAATTGATGTACGGGCCACAATCACACCGTTTCCAATAATACTTTGATAGAGAGAGACTTGATACACTTTGATCTTCCGATCCATGATTACAAATGATCCTATAACTCTGAATTGCACCGAGATCTTTGATAGAGAGTGATAGAGAATCAAACTAGAGATGATCAAGTTTGATTCACTTAGGATTTCAGCAGAGTTTTCTTAAGAATGTTTGAAAATAAGAATGGAAGAGAAAGAGGAGAGAAAACAGAGAAAACTTGAGTAAAAATTCGTTGAAAACTACTAGTATATATAGGAGAATAATGGTCATGTCCATTTGTGAAAGGTTATGACGAATAGACACTTCTTTTGAAAATTTTAATTTTAAATTCTATGGCTACCATGTCGACATAGAGGATGAGGGATGTCGACATGCCCATGTTATTTTTGAAAATTGATTTTGCTTTAAAATGATTTGTATTCTAAAACTTGTCAAAACAATTTCTAAACTTTGTAAACCATTTTGAATATAGTTTAAACTTATAAAAGATATTTAGAAAGTAATTTTAAAATAATATTAAAAACTAAGTATAGAATTCTTTAAAATATATTTTTGAGATTTAAAGTTACAATATTAAAACCAAGAGATAGTTTAAAAACAAGAAATGATTTTGAAATTAATATGATTAAAAATAGTTTTTGAATTAAGGTTGAAATATTTTAATTGATAGAGATGACTTTAAAAAGATAATTTTTGGAAAAATAGTTAAAATAAATTATTTAGAAAATTCCATGGATTCCGTTCCACTAGAGAAGGTCGTGGGTTCCATGCCACTAAAGGGGTCATGGGTTCCATCCAACTGTTAAAGCGAGAAGGTGGATTTCATTCCACAATTAAAATCCGAATAAAGATTTTAGTGCTACTATGAAGTTTTAACATAAATCTAGACTCTATTACTTATCTTGATATCTTGCACTCTTGAACTCTTGATACTCATGAGTCTTCAGTCTTGATTTATTCGGTCTTGAATTCATCAGTCTTAAATCTCTATTATGTACGGTCTTCATTCTCAGTACATGTATATATATATATATATCCTGCATATACATATATATCGATACAAGAATATTAGTATTTATATTTTATAACAAGTCCTATGGTTGTTGTCATCAAAACCATCATCTCAGGAACTAACAGAAACCGATCCAAATTGGTGGCTCTATTGGATGTAAGATCTAGGTGGAAGATTCTTGGGTCATATAGGATCATGCTAAACGTGGTAGATCGTAGATTGATTCTATGATTTGGAAGTTATAGCATGGTGAAGTTTCAACTCTTCGGTCGGGGGCTCGAAAGGAGCAGGGTCGAAGGAGTTGATACACAGCTTGGGATGGAATGAGGCTATGGTATGATGGACTTGGTTGAGTTGCAGGTCTCGTGCCAAAAATGGATTGGAGTTGTGAAAGTTCTGAAGATATGGGAGTGCCAAGGAATAATTGATAAATTGGAGTGTTCTGGTTGTGTTCAACCAAAGGTACTATATGCAGGGGTATCCAAGGGCTGGTAGTGCCAAACGTGTATCTTGGACCACTTTGAGAGATTCTAGAGTCAGACGGTATGAAGGTACTTTAAGAGACAACCATGT
Source organism: Allium fistulosum (assembly GCA_030737815.1). Taxonomy (NCBI): domain Eukaryota; kingdom Viridiplantae; phylum Streptophyta; class Magnoliopsida; order Asparagales; family Amaryllidaceae; genus Allium; species Allium fistulosum. The sequence goes on from CM060904.1 coordinate 225,178,383, forward strand.
AGGGTTTCGGACCTGAAAGTATGGGGTAACACAATCAAGAACCGGGATTTCCATTAATCTCTAGCAAGCAAAGACGAGTCTGTACGATTTATCATATATTCAAGGCTTTAGAATATGATAGCTAGGTTTTGGTTAATGGATGCTATGGTTGCTATGTTTACTATTTCTCTTCGGTAGGCTATCATCTATAGGAATGCTAAAAAAGGGATTGGGAATAGGGCCAATGGAGGAGATTACTTAAATTCTTCTATCCTGTTCTATTACAATATTCTATTGTTGCTTATTTGAATAGCATATTATATAATATTATTATGAGCTAACTCTTTGATTGTAGGGACAGGTTAGGTATGGTGTTCTTGTCCTGTCTAGTACCATATTTTCCAGTATAGCTTTTGATAGTCATTTACCACTCACACCAGACTGTTATCTGACATAAGGTTTTATGTTTCCTGTTATCATCTTGGGTACTCATAAATGAGTAGACACTAGATGATAGGTTTGGAGTCGCAGCTACTATACAAAGACAAGCTTAGAGAGGCTATGGCGTACTCTATATTTATGGTTTCCACTGTCTGTTTCTATGTACTCTAAGGGATGTAGTGAGGAAATGTTATACTGAGATATTATTACATTTGTACCATAAATCATGATTTATTGAAGATGTGATTCTTAATTGTTAATGCTTATTATATTCTGTTGTATATTTTTTAGATTATATTTTATCCATGCGCCATGAGATATGCAATAGGTTTTCTGCTTTAGATTGCAAACCTTAATGATCGTCCTATATAAGTCTGGCACGGTTACAACATTCTTTTAGGTCATTGATGTGTGGGTGGTATGGGGCGGTTGTCACACCGACAATTCAATCACTTATTAAATTCTTTGTTTCATAAAAAATCACAAAATTCAATTAGAAAGTCAAATCAATCTTGTTCATTTATAAATTAGAGAGGAAAAGTGTTAAAGATTTCAAATTTTTGTTCAGTTTTTTTCTATAATTTGAAATCAAACCGTATTTCATAACAATAACTTTTTTCATTTTAGACCTATTATATATATAAACAATTAATTTTCATAAGATCTTAAAAGCTTTAAATTCTTATTCGTTTATACTTTTTAAAATAAAACCCTTATATATATATATTTGATATATTCACTTTTAAAGAATTGCTACAAGAATTTGTAATTTTGAAATCAATTTGTAAATCCTTTTTAAATATAACTTGTATACACATTTTTCTCTATATCAAATTTCGATAAGGATTTGTAATTAAAATCATTGAATGCTATTTGAAATCAGCAGATAACTCAATCAAGAGCAAGCTTAACAACTTACCAAAGAAACCAATTGAACTAAAACAAAATTTGAAATCAGGAACTGGGCAAAATTGCCTAGTTTTTATTGTCGCTGGCCGACTTTTCATTGCACTTGCCAGGCACTTGTTGCCCCGGTGCTCATTGATTTGGTCACCGATGATCAAACTACTTCGATTCATATGCATTGCAGAGAAAAGTAAATACAATATTAGGTCTAATCAACATCCAAACACGAGCAATATCAACACTGTATGCATATAAGATGGGTTTGCGCTCAAACAAGGTTAATAGTCTTCAACTTATACAAACAATATCTAGACTTTGATTTTCCAATTTCTTGTTTAACAACAATCCATTAAATCATATATCAATCTAACCACAATCAATTCAAATATCAATTATTAAATATAGTTGCGTGAGACTAAAAGTCTCACCTTGAATCAACATGAAGAAGAGTGTGCTGAATTTGATGAAGCTAAACAACTAATCTTCTTCTAAACTCCTAATTCAAAACTCCTTCTTCTATCATTATTCCAAAAATCCAAACAGCCCATTTCAGTCAAACGTTTCAAAAATAAATAATGATTCAAAACCTATAACATCCCCCACTCGGAGGCCCAAAACTAACAGTTACAAATGCTACAGTCATCCACAGTTATTAATCCTCGATGACCAAATACGGTAATGTTAGGTACATTAATATAATAGAAACACATGGATATGTAAAAAAATTAAAATTGATAAAAAACTTTCAAATTCCAATTCAAAACATTTCAAGTTCATTACATGATCCCAACAAGAGAACCACGTTTAGATAAAATATAATTACTACAACATAAACCAAGAGCGAAATATGAAGATGCTTGTTAGCCATAAAATATACTTGATTGCAGAAGTATGAAAGAAGGTTAATAAGATTGAGGTTTCAATGAAGAAACGGTTAAGTCATCATGAAGAACATAAAAAGGATGTTTCGAAGTCATTGAGCATATATCGAAGGAGTCGAAGGCACCAACTATTCATACAGTGCAAAGGCCTTTGACCCAGATGGAAATAGGTAGGCCCTTCCGCCACTACCAACCTTTCGACACAGACGAAAAAGCAATGATGACTTCAAAACCCCTTACGAAGGCAATCGATAGTGCTCTCCTAACTACACATCTAACCTTTCGAAGTCAAAGGTTTTGCCCCATTGTAGCCTTTTCGAAAGCATACCAAGCCTTTCGAACCGGTCAAGGTCCATAATGGTAAGGGAGGGTTCGACATCAGTTCATGGGCATATATTCTGGGGCTACTCAACATCATCGAAACCATTGACAAGTGAACCTCTTTGAAAACAATATAGTCGACCTATCGAAAGAGTCGAAAGCTCCAAGCTTACTTCCATTAACAACAAAAGAGGTGGAGATCCATCCAGGAAACCTTTCGACAAGGTCAAAAGGTGTTGAAAAGAAAGCAATGTTTGGAAGTCAACAAAGTCGAAAGAACGATAAAGGCCCTTTCGACTAAGTCGAAAGGCCTAGGAAGGATAAAGGAACAGCTAGAGTAAGACAAGAAGAGCAAAGGGCATCCTTCGACAACATCGAAAGAAGGCATGGCCTTCGACAACATCGAAAGGAGGCAAGGCTTTGGACTAGGTTGAAAGGTTCAAAATAGCATATACAGAGGTGACCTTTCGACCTGGTCGAAGGCAAGGAAGCAGACGGATAAACCAAGAAGCACTACAGGGTACCTTTCGACGACGTCGAAAGGGTCATGACCTTTTGACCAGGTCGAAAGGTCTAAGGCTGTATATAAAAGGGTTCCTTTCGACCTAGTAGAAAACAAAATCGTGGAAGGGGGCCAACCTGCATCTATAAATAATATCCAAGGGGTCCAGTTTTGGGGACAGAATTATGAAATACTTAATTCATTTTCTTTACTGTACTTTCTTAGCGATAATTGTACTTAGAAAAACCCTAAATCAAATTGGGGAGAAAGCTCAATTTCTTATAACTTATTTCGGATAATAAATAAAAACGGAGATTGCTTGTTCATAATGGATATTGACAATGAGAAAGATCATTAGCTAGACTAATGATCTGTTGCACATGATTCTAACCGATTATCGTATTCTCTTTTGGGCTATGCTATATGTAAGATCGATTTAGGCATTTCCAATCGAAACACATCCTCATCGGAACATATACACAATACCGCAAATAAAAGTGATGATGGTGTGTCGACTATGTTGAGTGCCTGAGTTATGGGAATATCTAAATTGATCTTCTATAAGGAAAATAAAGTGGATTGTAGACTATTAAACTAGGACTGCTTCGAAAGGAGTACTTCCGAAAGAAATCTTGGTTTATATTGCCTAATAACCATTAATGATGGAATTAATTTAAGGTGAATCTACTCTTTTAGGCATCAGTAACCCTTTCGAAGGCATTTCATGGAAGTAATATTGACACCAAGGGGTTGAAAGCAATTAAGGTATAAAGATATAGTAAGCATCCCCCTTCGACAAAGTCGAAAGTTCTCGAATTCACCTTTCGACATGATCGAAAGGGGGTAGAAGACAACGATGATTAACTGCTTTCAACTACCAAGGGAGACGAAACTCGATAAATTGATGATTTCAAGAGCTACATGTTGTAACAACCCGAAATTTAACCCGTAATAATTAATTCGTTAATTGATTAGATAATAAAATAACTTTGTTAAATCATCAGAATTAAGCCACGGAAGTTGGACCATTGTGTCCGTGGTAATTTTCTAGTCAATTTCCATATATAGAACGTTAGAAACCGAGCTAATATGACCAGGTTATAAAATTAAAAAAATAAGCAGAAATTTTTTTTATATAGGCAGGTCGATCGCCCGGTCAACCCGCCAGCTGTTTTGGGGGCGAACGAACGATTGTTCGTTCGTTCGAATAAGGGTGCATTTTTTACGGACTGATGTGTTTTGCATTCTTCTGACCAATTCGGTCCATCTATTTTTGCATCTGATGGCTCCTATTCAGCCAGTGACGTGGTTGCATCCTATTCAATCCCCAAATCCAACGGTCCGAGATCCACTTCTACCCCTATATATAGACCCCTACAGCTAACACCTTCTCTCATTCTAGGTTTTCTCCAATTGGGTTCACCTTTCTAGGAAGGACCCTAAATAGTTTTTTTACAGTTTTTTTAAAAGAAAATAAACACAAAACAAACACACGATAAAATCAAATGAAAATAATTTGAAGAATAGAAAATTGAAATCAAAACAAACTCCCCGGCAACGGCGCCAAAAACTTGTTAATCGGCAAAATTTCTATCAAGTTAGAAAACCGTTGAAAAATTTCGAAATAAAATTTACCGCAAGCGCACGGCATATATAGTTAGTACATGGCGAGTACGGGTCGATCCGTAGAGAATTGTTAGAGTTTAAAAATCTATTTAATCAAATAGACCAAATGGAGGAGAAATTGTTAATTAGAAATAAAATGAAGCTAAAACTAGAATTAAAATTTGATTTAAAAACTATTAGACTAGAGAACAATTTAGGGATAAATCAACTCCCATCTTTTTGTAAATCAACCATCAATAATTTATGATCTCCAATTGTTATATTAAGTGAAATAATCATTGCATTTATCATAAGTATGGTTCGTTTATGTTATTGATTATCATAACTCAAGCCATCAAACTATAATACAACAATTCTACCACTTATAATTCTCATGAAAATGAAGCCAAAGCAAAAGCTATTTTAAGTATGATCTATTTACTATTTTAATTAGTAAGATAGACCATCAAATTTCATTTTTACTTTCATTTCAAAATCAAAAGTTAGTTAGCAAATGATGATGTAAATTGTGTTTATGTTGAATAAGAATAGCTCATTTGCATAAACAATATAAGCTATCAAACCCACTTGTATAAACTTACATCAAAATTGACTTCATGAAGCTTAAACCAAATGAGATCATAAATCATAAAAATGTTGAAATTACATAAAGCTAGAGAGCTTCATTACCCCTAAATTTAAGGGGTTTAGCTACTCATTTGTGTTATCAAATCAACACTTGCAAATTTCAACATAAAAAGGCAAAGAAATGAAACTAAGAAAAGGTAGAGAGAGAGAGATTAACTACTAATTACTTGCATAAAAACAAAGTTACACTACTTGCATGTATGTAAATCTAAGCTATAAACACTGAAAGAAAGAGAGCATAGAAATAAAATTAACATAAAAACAAAGAAACACATGTAGAAAAGAGAGAATAAAGAGGCTTGGAAGCCATTTTTATTTCATGTAACATTGAGCTTACAATTTGATCTCTTAATTTCCTAAGTAGAATGAAAGGTAGAAGATGTTTACATGTACACAAGAGGGCTATTTAAACATGCATAAAAACCTAATTCCATTTTTAGGGTGCTTCCCAAAATGCGCTTTAGGAAGTGTGGCCACCAAGTAACCATTAGCCACTAATTAATCCCTCGTTAAAAGTGCATGAAGCTTTAACCTCCATTTATTTGTCCATTAGCTTCTAAATATTGTACATTTAGGTAAGTGGGTGGGGTCCTCCATGATCTTGAACTTGAATTATTTCCTCTTCATTCCTTTGTATTTCCTTGTGCATGCATATATCATCATGAATCCCACTTCCATATGCATTAAAATATCCTATAAAAATAATAAAAATTGTCCAAGTAAAAATTCTTAAAGTGACACATGCACAAAAATGACAATTTTGCCCCTGAATGAAGATGAAAATATGATGGTTTGAAAATAATTGAATTTTGGTTTTAACATGTAAAAATGCCCAAATATGATGTTTATTTAAATAAAAAGAGATAAAATATGGACGTAAATACATGCACATTTACATGCACATCAAATTCCCCCACACTTATCTTTTTATTCGTCCTCGAATAAAGGAAAACTAAGATAAATCCGTTTTCGTAGGGAGCAGGATTGCATTGAGCATATGCAACAAGCCGTTAAACCTCTGGGTGTCCCTAGTAGGACGAGTGTTGTCTTGTGAGGGTTTTCAGCGGATACTACCCACAAAATCCAAATGCAAAGTGAAAATATTTACAAAGTGCAAATTTTATTTACAATGGGATGAATGCAAGTTTTTGAAAATATTTACAAATGAAGGATTCACTTTCAATTTGACACTCATAAGTTAAATATAGGGTTTGGTCATTGTCTTGAAAATTTAAGTCATTTACTCGTCAAAATTTCCATCAAAAAATCAAGTTATCATAGCAAATAGACAATAGTTTAACTCGCTGTTTCGGTTGATAACATAGTGTAACTATGAAATAAATCCTTAGTTGATTATCAAAGTTTGTCAAAGTGGTATTCTTATTTCTTTTCAATAACAAGTTAAATCAAACAAGTTAAAATGGTGCTTGGATTTCAATTGCTTACTCTCTCTTACATGAAAATTTCATTGATATTAACAATATTTACATATGCCTAACTCAAGTAAACTGAGGCCAGATATATTACCCGTGCACTGCCTTGCGGACTGATGTGAGGGAAATACAGAGCGTGGCGAGTGAACACACAAGTGTGAACACTTGTCGATTGTAGGCGTGATTAAAAAGAATTTTTATATACGTACACCTAACTCAGATAAACTGAGACCAGATATACCGATCGTGCACTTCCTTTCGGGCTTACGTGAGAAGGGTACAGAGCATGGCGAGTGAACACACGAGTGTGAACACATGACTCTAGATGTTAAAAATATACATATATACAAATGTTTTATTTCTTTTTTTTCTTTAGAAAGAGAGAGTTTTGCGAAATCATCTTAGCATCATTTAACTTAGAAGATAAAAACGTTATATCCTTTACTTTAAATTTACCACTTTTTAAACAAAGATTTTCAATTAGAACATATTTCATAATTAACACATATGAACCTTCCTATATACTAGTTAAACCATTGTTATTTGTAATCAAACTTCATTTTTATTTTTGTTAAGACAAATAAATTTTCAAAAATTTCAATTTATTAACCAAAACTTATACTTATCCCATAGTGTTTCTTCAAAAATAAATCAAAATGCTAAAAAGAAAATGTTTTTGAGATTTTGAAATTTTGAGATTTTTTTTAAGTTAAAAGAAAAATGAAAATTCAAAAATGCCATGAAACTAAAAAAATGAAAATGAGACTCCCCCCACACTTAATTTTGACAGTGTCCCCACAGTCAATGCATGATATAATGAGTGTAGCGGGGAAAAATATGTACATATTTACAAAAGAGGGTTAACATTCTTACTAGACGTAGCTTAGCTCATGAAGGATCATGAGCTCCTCCTCTTGGTTATTTGGCAATTTTAAGAAAGGTTTTAAACGATGACCGTTTACTTTGAAAATCGATCCATCCTTGGGGTTTTCTATTTGTACGGCACCATGTGGAAATACAGTTCGTACAACAAATGGTCTGGTCCATCTAGATTTAAGTTTCCCAGGGAATAAATGAAGTCTTGAGTCTTATAAAAGAACTTTTTGGTTAGGCGAAAACATTTTTTACGATTGACTTGTCATGAAAAACTTTGGTTCTTTCTTTGTAAATTTTCTCGTTTTCATACGCGTCGTTCCTAAGTTCTTCTATTTCGTTGAGTTGTAGTTTTCGTTTTTCGCCAGTTTTCTCAAGATCAAAGTTTAAGTTCTTAATTGCCCACAGCGCTTTGTGTTCGATTTCAACGGGTAAATGGCAAGCTTTACCGTAAACTAAATGAAATGGGGACATCCCAAGGTTAGTTTTAAAAGCAGTACGCTAAGCCCAAAGCGCGTCGGTCAATTTCTAAGACCAATCTTTTCGATTTTTATTGACAGTTTTCTCCAGGATTTGTTTTATTTGTCGATTTGAAACTTCAACTTGGCCACAAGTCTGAGGATGATACGGAGTGGATAACTTGTGGGTTATCGAGTATTTTTTCATTAAAGTGTCAAAAGAACGGTTGCAAAAATGGGTTCCGTTATCACTAATTATTGTGCAAGGTGTGCCAAACCTCGAAAAGATGTTTTCTTTGAGAAATTTCACAACAATTCTATGGTCATTGGTTTTGCAAGAAATGGCTTCGATCCATTTTGAAACGTAATCGACAGCGAGAAGGATATACAAGTTTCCAAAAGAATTTGGAAAAGGTCCCATAAAGTCGATACCCCATACACCAAAGATTTTGATCGTAAGAATGGGTTTTAGAGGCATCATATCTTGTCGAGAAATTCATCCAAGCATTTGACATCGATCGCAAGTTTTACAAAATTCAAACGTGTCTTTGAAAAGAGAAGGCCAATAGATACCACACTGAAGCACTTATTTCGTAGTTTTTCGAGGACCGAAATGTCCACTACACGCTTGATCGTGGCAAAACGAAAGAACACTCCTGATCTCATTATCCGGAATGCAACGTCGGATTATTTGGTCGGGACAATATTTGAACAAGTATAGATCGTCCTAATAGAAATATTTCACTTGGGACATGAATTTGTATTTGTCCTGTTTAGACCAAGATGAGGGAGTTTCTTTAGTGACTAAGTAGTTCACTATATGAGCGTACCATGGATCGATAGAAATCAAAAGAAGTTGTTCATCGGGGAAGTTTTCATTGATTGGCAAAGAAGATGGTGCGTTTGGAAGACGAGACAAGTGATCAGCTATGAAGTTATCAGATCCTTTTTTGTCTTTAATTGTAAGGTCAAATTCTTGAAGTAAAAGGATCCAACGAATCAAACGGGATTTAGCATCCTTTTTAGCGGAGAGATATCGAAGCGCAGAGTGGTCTGTGTACATAGTAATGTGTGAACCTATCAAATAAGGTCGAAACTTTTCGAGCACAAAAACGATAGCTAGAAGCTCTTTTTCGGTTGTTGTGTAGTTGAGTTGAGTGTCGTTAAGTCATACTTGCGTAGTAAATGACGTGGAGGATCTTGTTGTTGCGTTGTCCTAAGACAGCACCAACGACAAAGTTCAAAGAATCACACATGATTTCGAAAGGAAGATCCCAATTGGGTGTGCAAATGATTGGAGCATAAATGAGTTCCTTCTTAAGACGTTCGAAAGAGGAGATACACTCAGAGTTGAAATCGAATGGAACATCTTTTCCGAGAAGAGTCGTCAAAGGGCGAGCGATTTTACTAAATTCTTTCACAAACCGTCGGTAAAAGCCAGCATGTCCTAGAAATGATCGAATGTCCTTAACAGTTTTGCGAATGGGTAGATTTGCAATGACATCGATTTTCGCTTTGTCTACCTCAATGCCTTTATTTGAGATGATACATCCAAGCACAATGCCTTGTTTGACCATAAAGTGGCATTTTCCCAATTCAAAGTCAAATGTTTTTCTTTACATCAATTTAGAACCAATTCGAGATGATGTAAACATTGGGAAAAAGAATCACCAAAGATAGAGAAATTGTCCATAAAAACTTCTAGAAAGCGTTCAATCATATCGGAAAAGATTCCAACCATGCATTGTTGGAAAGTCGCAGGAGCGTTACAAAGTCCGAATGGCATACGTCGATAAGCAAAGGTACCAAATGGACACGTGAAAGTCATTTTCTCTTGATCTTTGGGAGCGATGGGAATTTGGTTATAGCCGGAATAACCATCAAGGAAGCAGTAAAATTCGTGGCAGGCTAAACGTTCGAGCATTTGGTCAATGAGAGGGAAGTGATCTTTTTGTGTTGCGGCATTTAGTTTTCGATAGTCAATGCAAACACGCCAACCCGTTTGAGTACGAGTTGGAATAAGTTCATTTGAATCGTTCTTGACAACGGTTAGCCCAGACTTTTTCGGTACAACGTGAACTGGGCTAACCCATGAACTATCAGAGACTGGGTAAATGATTCCGTTGTCGAGAAGTTTAAGAATTTCATCACGCACCGCATCTTTCATTTTTGGATTAAGCCTTTGTTGCGCGTCACGAACAGGCTTGGCATCGTCGATTAAATGGATGCGATGTTGAACAAAAGCGAGACTAATTCCCTTTACATCGGAGATCGACCATCCCATCGCTTCCTTGTTTTTCGAAAGAATAGAAAGTAAGGAGGTTACTTGATCAATAGAGAGAGTTGCGGAAATTATGATGGGCAACGATTCGTTATCACCTAAGTATGCGTACTTAAGGTGATCGGGAAGTGATTTGAGGTCCAACTTTGGGAGTTTCTCGATCGAAGAATTAGGTTGAGAATCAGACTCAACTGAAAGTGATTCAAAATGAAGAGTGTATTCAATTTCGCTGGGAATTTCGTGAAACAATTTTTCGTATTCAGCCTCGCGTTCGTCATCAAGATCAACTGTCTCGTTTTCGAAGTTTTCGTGAATGGAACTAACTTCGAATGTTTGGTCATGAGGTTCATTCGATTGGCTTTCAAGATTGAAAAGGTTGAGATCCAAAGTCATGTTTCCAAAAGAGATTTTCATCGAACCGTTACGATAATTGATTAAGGCATTTGAGGTGGCTAAGAATGGTCGGCCTAAAATCAATGGAATTTGACTCGCGGGATTTAACATGGGTTGTGTTTCGAGAATGATAAAATCAACGGGGAATATGAATTGCCCTACTCGAATGAGCACATCCTCGATTTCTCCCATGGGCTTTTTAATCGAGCGATCAGCAAACTGAAGCGTGACTTTTGTGGGTTTGAGCTCACCTAAGCCTAATTGTTCGTACATGGAGTACGGAATCAAGTTGACACTCTCACCTAAGTCTATCAAGCATTTGTTAATCGTCGTGTCTCCAATTGTACAAGAAATCGTAGGGCAGCCAGGATCTTTGTATTTTACGGGCATGGATTGGGACAAGAATTCACTCAAACTGGCGGCTAAGAAGACTTTTTTGGGCACTTGAGTGTGTCGCTTTTGGGTACAAAAGTCCGTAAGAAATTTTTCATACGTTGGGACTTGCTGAACGATGTCAAGAAGCGGAATGTTAACTTTGACTCGTTTAAAAATTTCCAACATCTTTTCCATTTGGTCCGAGTGTTTCTTTGGCGAAGACAATGTAGAAATGGGACACGATACTCGGTAGGCGGGTCTACTCAAGTAGAAGAAGAGTTTTGATTGGCACTCGATTCAACGTTTGGCTCCACATTTTGTTTAGATTCATTCGTTGTTTTAGAAGTGTCGAGAGAGGTTTCTGGTAAATCATTTGGATTAGCGACTTGATTATCGATTTGTTAACCGGAATGGAGAGTTGTGATAGCATTCAATTGGGTGACGTTGCTATCTTGAACAACATGGGCTTGATTTGAATTAGCGTTTTGATTTCTGTGATTTGAAATGGGTTGGCTTGGGAATGTTCCTCGTTCATGTTCGCTCACAGACGTGGCTAATTGACTCATTTGCATTTCAAGTTTTGCAATTGATTGGTTCGTGTTTTTCATATATGAAGTCAATAAATTTTGCAAATTGCTGTTTGATTGAAGGCTTTGAGTAGTTGCTTTAGCTAATGTTTCAAGAATTTTCTCAAGCGAAGTTAAACGTTTACCGTCTTGGGGAGGATGAGCAAAACTTAGTTGAAAATTTGATTGTTGCGGTTGATTATGGGGCGGACCCGCAAAGTTTGGTTGAAAATTATTGAGCTGAAAGGAGGGATTCGAAGCATTATTCGGAAATGCTTGAAAATTGGGACGAATCGGATTCGTGTTGGGATTGTTTTGGTTCCATGCAAAATTTGGATGGTTTCTCCAACCAGGATTGTACGTTGGAGAAAACAGGTCGTTTTTGGCTTTATTGAAAGCATTGATTTGTTCGACAGAATTGGGACACTGATCGGCTATATGATTAGGATCGTTGCATTTATAACACATTGGTTGGGAAGCTTGGTTCATTTGGTTCAATGACAAAACGTTGTCGAATTTTTTAATCATTGCGTAGATCTTAGCTTCCAAAGCAACAGAAGATCCTATCGAGTGTGCGCTCGATCGTGAGTAAATTGATTTTTCATTCGAATGTTCCTATTGGGATGGTTTTTTCGGCGAGGGTTTCAAGAAATTCCCAAGCATCGTCGTGATGTTGGGCAAGAAAGTTGCCTTGGCACATTGATTCGAGCATAGTACGTGAGCTATTTTCGAGTCCATCGTATAAAATTTGGCAAATCGTCCATTTTTCGAAGTTATTGTATGGACATTTTATCAAAAGCTCTTTGAATCTTTCAAAATATTTTCCGAATGGTTCCTCTTGAATTGATGAAAATTTACAATTTTGTTTCGGATTCTACTCGTTTTTTCCAAGGGGTAGAACTTTTTTAAGAAAGCTTTTACGAATTCTTCCCACGTTTTAATTGAGTTCGATGGTAAGCTGTACAACCATTTTTCAGCATAATCCGTAAGAGCGAATGGGATTAATCGAAGTTTGATTCCGTCATCGGAAAGTTGTTGGAGTTTTATGGTTGCACAAACTTGTTCGAATTTAGTCAAAAAGATGTATGGATCATCGTGTTCGAAATTGCCAAATTTCGAAAGCGTGGCAATATGGTTCGAGTGAATTTCAAAATGGTTACCCGTAGGGGCGGGTAACGTAATGCAAGATGGAATAAGCACTCTATCGGGAAAGATTCTATCCATAAGAGTTCGAGGGGCGTTCTCGTTCGCCATTTCAGGAGTGTCGTTTGTTCGAGTTAAACAGTTAGTTGGTTAGTCGCGAGTCCAACGATTTGTTGTTGTGTCACGAGTCCAAGTACTCATGCACAAGAGAAAGTCGAGAAGAGAAAGAAATTAGAATCGAGTTTAGTGAATGAAAGAAGATTTGAAAAACGAAGTGAAAAATTGTTTTTGATTTTATTTTTGTATTTTTTTAGAGGAAGAAAAACATTTACCAAGTGAAATTTATTTTCAAAAGAGAAGTTTGATTTTTGTTTTGTTTTTGGTTTCTCAAATTTTTATATTTTTTTTTGTAAATTATTTTTTGTTTTTTGAATTTTCAAATTTTTACCAAAAGGATTTTTTTTCAAATTTTTTTTGTTTTTAGAAAATGGAAATTTGATTTTTGTTTTCGTTTTGGAATTTTCAAAAAAAAAAATTCATTTTTGAATTTTTAAATATATTTTTTTGGAAATATTTTATATTTTATTTGGATTTGTGTTTTTGATTGAAAATTTTCATAGCAAAGGAAAAAAAGAATTTTTTTTTAAGATTAAAAACTAAGTTAAGTAAAATTCACAATTTTTTTGGATTTTGGATTTTTGGATTTTTTTGTTTTTTTTAAATATGCATGAATTAATGCAACTAAATGAATGCAAAGGACTTAATTACAGTTTTCTGTCCTTAGTAGCTCCTAACCCAAAATTGTATAATCACACTTTGTCTTAAATCAACGAAAATATTTCTCAGCCAGGTAACGGGCAGGAGTTATCGATGCACCACGAATCACCGTAGCAATGCAACCGAAGGTTTAAGTACCTTTAGAGGAACAACCACTATAATATTTACGAATCACCGTAATATTTATAAATGGTTATTACTCTGCCGTAGCCTATACACCAAGAAATAAAATTGTTCAAAGAAAACAATTGTGAAGATACAATTAAGCCCTAGATGAGCTCGCGACACCCTTAAGTCGAATGTCTAACCTTTATTATTAGTCAAATTCTACGATGAAATGCATTTGTGGGCTAAGGAAAGGGTGATGAAATCCCTCACCTTATGTGAATTGGGGTATTGCCCTTAGAAAAGAAAATAAGATGAGATGAATGCAAAGCAAAAATTAAACGTAAATTTACAATGAAACTAAAATGAAGTTTGTTTTTGTTTTTTGGATTTTGAATTTTTTTTATATATATAAATGCAAATGCAAGCAACCAACAAACAAGGGAAAAAGGGCACGATACCAGAGCGTGCAGATTATTAGCAATTTATTTTTTTAAGCGGTAAATTTTTTTAGCAAGCAGGCAAGCAATTATTTTTGGCAAACACTTCTTCTATTTGATATTCTGCTTTGGCACCCTGAAATAAAAACAAGATATATATGTAAGGTTTTTTCTTTTATGGGTTATATATATATATATATCTCTGTGTGTGTGTGTGTGAAAGAAAACTAAAATAAAACAAGACAAACAAGTGAAAATAAAATAAACAAAACAAATTGAAAATTAAACAAATTGAAACTTGTTTTTTTTCAAAGGATAAAACAAAACAAAACTACAAGAAAACAAACCACTTTTTTTTATAAAAACAAAATCTCTTAACAAAAGAAAACAAAGAAAAATAAAAAAAATAAAAATTCTCTTATTTTTACTAAAAAAGAAACGAGTTATAGCTCCACAACCCAACCCAAATTTTAACCAAGATACTCCCAAATTTTAACCGGCCCAAATTTTAATTCACTGACCATTTCATTGAACTTGTATACTCGAAATCCCCTTTTTCTTAATTTCATTTTATCAAATCGCGAACATGCAATTCTCTAAAATCAAAATATCTCAAAATCAGAATCGATATAGATTATACGAAATCGAGATTGAAGTCACGGGTAGAGGATGGGTTTTTGGGTGGCGGAGTTTACGTTCGATGGCGATGGCTTGCTGATGGGTTGGCGATTGATTTGGCGGAGAAGTGGTCTCGTGTGTGTTTTAGGTTTTGCAGAAGAGTGCGATCGAGGCAGTGGTTTCGAAGTGTTCGACTGTGGTCTGATGGTAGGAATGTGATGTTGTGGTGATTGCTCTGTTGAAGTTACAATTTTTACTTTCGGTCGCCGTGTGGTTGGAGGTGATTGGATTTGCGAGTTCGAGTTGCAGTTTTAAGGAGATGGTTCAATGATGTATGGGGTTGCTCTGGTATATGGTAGTGAAGGATGATGGTCAGTGGATGATGTTGGTTGATGGTGTGTTGTTTGATGATGGGCTGTTGAGGATGGTTTGTGGGAGATGATGATAAGCTGCGGGGTATGTGAATAGAATGGTTAACCGGAAGATGGCTTTGTACAATGTGGTTTGGAAAATAGTAGAGGTGACTGGAAATTAGGTGATGTATCAAGGAAGTGGATGATGTAGGAGCAGGGGAGAAAGGGAAGTGACGTTGGATGGTACTGTTGATCAGAAGTGATGGAATTAAAGGCAAGGTAATTGATGTTGCAGGGAGATGTTGCAGGGGTAGTTGAATAGAATTTTGGTGATATAATGCAAGTGTGGTGGGGTCTGTTGAATGGTGTATGTGACAGTTTTGTAGAGGGTGGATGGGTGGTTTGTTTAATGCGAAAGAGGTTGATGATGTAGATGGGATGTATTGGGATGAAGTATTGTATGAAGAGGGCAGAGTCGCTAGGCAGTAGTGGCACTTGTTGAAGCAGTTTTAAGAAGATGGAGTAAGTGGGAGTTGGTCTGGGCAGTTTGTAGTGTATTGATGGTTTCGTCAGTGGTTGTTGGAGATTGTGTTGTTTTAGCAATGAAGAGGTGGAGTTGAAATGTCAGGCAGATATGAAGTGTATATGTATATGGAAGTTGTGATGTAGTGTGGATGGGTTGTGGGTGCAGTGGATGTTGTAGTGCAGAGAGGTTTGGGAAGTGCTGAAGGTTGCAGTTTTGAATGGTTGAGTGATGGATGTAGTGTGCAATGGGGAACTCGATAGTTATGGTTTTGGGAAATGAATGAAGTGGTGGTTTGCTCTGTTGAAATGAATGAAGTGGTGGTTAGTGTTGTAATAAGGCAGAGGAGAGGGTTGTATAAATGGTGACAGTTTAGATGAATGAGGGAAGTTATATGGTTTGATGAATGTTGTAGTGCATTGTTTTGGATGTGCACAGTGGTGGAGTTTTGTTTATGGCTATGGTGGTAACAGCACAAGTGGTTGAAAAGGGAATGTATAGTGATTGTAATGGTTGATGTTTGTTAGGTGATGGGCAGAAAGCAATTGGATGATGAAGGAGGTTTAACTAGTGGGGTCAGTTGATTAGTGGAGCTGGTTGTTCTGTGATTTTTGGTGCACAGTAAAATGCACAGAGGATCAACTGTGCAAAGGAATGTGGACAGAAATGCAAACTAATAGTAGAAATGAAAATCAAAATGTAAAAAGTAGTGAATCAAAATGTAATACACAATTTGAAATGGAAATTTTCTTTTTATCTTTTCGAAATGTAATTGTGTATTGAATATTTTTTTATATGAAATGCAAATAGAAAAACAACAAATGCAAACCAACACACAAACAAATGCAAGCAACAATCACAAAAACACAAATATTCATTTTAAAAAGAAAAAGAAAAATACACACAAAACAAACACACGATAAAATCAAATGAAAATAATTTGAAGAATAGAAAATTGAAATCAAAACAAACTCCCCGGCAACGGCGCCAAAAACTTGTTAATCGGCAAAATTTCTATCAAGTTAGACAACCGTTGAAAAATTTCGAAATAAAATTTACCGCAAGCGCACGGCGTATAAAGTTAGTACGTGGCGAGTACGGGTCGATCCGTAGAGAATTGTTAGAGTTTAAAAATCTATTTAATCAAATAGACCAAATGGAGGAGAAATTGTTAATTAGAAATAAAATGAAGCTAAAACTAGAATTAAAATTTGATTTAAAAACTATTAGACTAGAGAAAAATTTAGGGATAAATCAACTCCCATCTTTTTGTAAATCAACCAACAATAATTTATGATCTCCAATTGTTAGATTAAGTGAAATAATCATTGCATTTATCATAAGTATGGTTCGTTTATGTTATTGATTATCATAACTCAAGCCATCAAACTATAATACAACAATTCTACCACTTATAATTGTCATGAAAATGAAGCCAAAGCAAAAGCTATTTTAAGTATGATCTATTTACTATTTTAATTAATAAGATAGACCATCAAATTTCAACTTTACTTTCATTTCAAAATCAAAAATTAGTTAGCAAATGATGATGTAAATTGTGTTTATGTTGAATAAGAATAGCTTATTTGCATAAACAATATAAGCTATCAAACCCACTTGTATAAACTTACATCAAAATTCACTTCATGAAGCATAAACCAAATGAGATCATAAATCATAAAAATGTTGAAATTACATAAAGTTAGAGAGCTTCATTACCCCTAAATTGAAGGGGTTTAGCTACTCATTTGTGTTATCAAATCAACACTTGCAAATTTCAACATAAAAAGGCAAAGAAATGAAACTAAGCAAAGGTAGAGAGAGATTAACTACTAATTACTTGCATAAAAAAAAGTTACACTACTTGCATATATGTAAATCTAAGCTATAAACACTTAAAGAAAGAGCACATAGAAATAAAATTAACGTAAAAACAAAGAAAAACATGTAGAAAAGAGAGAAGAAAGAGGCTTGGAAGCCATTTTTATTTCATGTAACATTGAACTTACAATTTGATCTCTTAATTTCCTAAGTAGAATGAAAGGTAAAAGATGTTTACATGTACACAAGAGGGCTATTTAAACGTGCATAAAGCCCTAATTCCATTTTTAGAGTGCTTCCCAAAATGCCCTTTAGGAAGTGTGGCCACCAAGTAACCATTAGCCACTAATTAATCCATCATTTGATGTGCATGAAGCTTTAACCTCTACTTAGTTGTCCATTAGCTCCTAATTGTACATTAAGATAAGTGGGTGGGGTCCTCCATGATCTTGAACTTGAATTATTTCCTCTTCATTCCTTTGTATTTCCTTGTGCATGCATATATCATCATGAATCCCACTTCCATATGCATCAAAATATCCTATAAAAATAATAAAAATGTCCAAGTAAAAATTCTTAAAGTGACACATGCACAAAAATGACCATTTTGCCCCTGAATGAAGATGAAAATATGATGGTTTGAAAATAATTGAAATTTGGTTTTAACATGTAAAAATGCCCAAATATGATATTTATTTAAATAAAAAGAGATAAAATATGGATGTAAATATATGCACAATTACGTGCACATCAAATAGCATTTTCAGTAGTTTATTTACAGTTTTTAGAATTATTTTCAGTCTATTTATTTTCAGCTACTCTTTTCAGTAATTTTAGTTTATTTCCATTAATTATAGCTTTTCCGTTTATTTACAATTTATTTACTGTTAGTTATACGTTATTTACATCTTCTTTCTACGCTTTGGATTTTCTTCTATTTTCAGTTTTCTTTTGTTCCTCTTTCTTCTTCGCGTTTGGATTAGAATAGGATTAACGCGAATATGGATCAAATTGTAAGAAAACTGAAATAATGGAATATAAGATGTAAATTTTAAAGACTGTATTATAAATGGAATTGGACTGAAATTACGCCTAATTATGACGTTAATTGGACTGAACTAAAAAGATTGGCCTAGTTATAACTTAGAATTATAACTAAAAAGAGTAAAAGATGAAAGAAGCTTATTTTCACACTTAGACCTTGGGTTAAGTAATAAGCATGATTATAACAGTTATAATAAGAAAAAGTACATAATAAGGCTTATTTTAAGACTTAGGAGAAATTAATAAGCACAGATAGTAGAGAAAAATGTAAAGGCTTATTAAACTAATTTACCTAAGTTAATAAGCAAAGATGAAAGTAGGACCTGTACCAAATAGCATTCCTTATTAGACAAAACGGTGAGCCTAAGGAACACTTATGCTAAGAAAGGTAGTAATTGGTCAAATAAAAGTCCAAATCACGGGGGATTTGGATAAGGGGCGCAACTAGATATTGTTTGGATGACGGGCCAGTACCAACAGCATTAACCCTATAGATTCTACGGACACACGGTGATCTCACGTTAGCCTGAAGTGGGATGAGGGGCACGCTTATGCTGGAGTTTGAGGTAATAAAAAGACCCAATAGGTGGAGCAAAAGGTAGCATGGGCATGGTGGGAGTTACGCGTGCGACTTCCATTCGGGTGCTCGGTAATAACTCTGAGTTCCAAGTGCTTAGTATGAGTGTCTTTCGTAGACACCATTGCCTTCTATGTAGGGAGCTATATATGTCATCCGGATCCATAGTGGTTGCTCTATGCATCTTTCGTAGATACCATTGGCTTCTGTGTAGGGAGTTTTATAGCGTCTGGTCCACAGTAAGGTCTATGGAGTAGCAGGCCGATCAAAAAGGGTAGAATTAGGGTTACATCCTAATTACAGGATTAGGGATTCAACCTAATCAAAGCAGAAATCTAGGACAAGTGCAAGCAATCAAAGTTAACCTATCTTATAAATTGAGAAATATTTAGTCGTACTTATTTCCAGTTTATCTCTTTCCTATTTCCATTATTATCCTTATTTATGCTAGAACTGTTGTAGAGTCTATTACTTTTATCTTGCTTAAAGTCTCTAGTAATTACTGTCATTCACCAGACTTTTAGTCTGACCCACTCCTCTATTTTCCACTTTCCCCCATAGGCAATCAAGGGAGAAGTCAGTAGATTGTTGTTGCTTGGTGGTTTCTTGGAGGAGTTCTCTACTATGTATTTCTTTTGTTTTCAGCTTTTGTTCTTTCTATGTACTAGCTTATTATGAGGGATATTATGTACTCTGATTTTTGAGACTATGAGTTTTTGTTTCATGGCACATACTAGATTTTTAGACATGTATGTGGTATTTGGTATTTGACTTATTTATGAAGCAATTATGAAGCTTTGTTTTCATTAAGTTATTATTTTAAATTTTTGTTGTTTTTATCTATATTTGTCTTGTGAATCTTAGTCTCTGTTAGCTTTAGTTATCCATACAACGCACCACGCCTTTTAATGTGTCCTTTTGGGTATATTAAGGGGTGTGGGGGTGTTTCACTTGGTATCAGAGCCTAAGATTACAGGATTTCAAAAAAAATTATTTTTAAAAGTAAAGTATTTTTCAAAATAACTTGTTTTAAAAGTATTTTTCAGAAAATAAATTTTAGAAATGATTTTTAAGTATATAAGAATATTTATAAATATCCCCTCATATGTCCAGTTCAATCTCCCTTTGACTTTTTCCTAAACTATCTTTTTATTTTTGTAGAATGGCTGATGCCCCGAACCTTCCCTAGGGCATTCCAGTCCCAGCCTGGTTTCGTAGGTACTTACAACCCACGACTCCTGAGGTGCACGGGCCTGCTCCCAATCCTGGACCAGCGGTTGGGAATCCCATCGACCCACCTGCCGCCATCAATTTCTCTAAGCTTTGTAAAGATTTTGCGAGTTTGGGTGGGAAGACTTTTTCTGTCAAGGAGACTTTTGTTGAGGCTAGAGCTTGGCCTAAGGACACAGAGAGGATTTTTGGTCTTTTGGGATTGGATGGTCAGGAGTGAGTTCAGCTAGCCGCTTGGCAGCCAAAGGAGGAGACATCTTATTGGTGGGAGGTGATCGAGTTGGAGGGAAGGAATATTACTTGGAATGGATTCCGGGAGTGATTCGACATGAAGTTTCTATCTCAGGCAGAAGAGAGTGTTCAGCTCGAGAGGTTAATCAATTTGAAACAAGGGAGTTTGTCTTTTAAGGAATACATCAATCAATTCAATGAGCTATCGTGGTTTCGTATGGATTTGGTGAACACACAGTATAAGAAAGCTATGAAGTTTGTGAAGGGATTGAATCAAACCCTTAAGGGATTATTGCTGACTCATGTACCGATGGGAGCTACTTATGAGTCTTTGGTCAGGATGGTGCTTATGTCGGATACAGTCAAGGAGGGAGAGTCTAAAGAGGAGGTTAAGTCAAAAGGTTCAAAGAAGATGTGGTGGGAAAAAATAATAAGAAGAAGAAAGGTGATGGTCCTCAAAAGCAGATTAAGAAAGGATAAAGGGCCATAGTTATGGGAAGGTTGGACATATGGCCAAGGATTGCTGGAAGGAGAAGATGAAGGGTAAGTGCCATACTTGCGGGCAGCCTGGTCATATCAGTAGGAGTTGTCCCCAAGGAGCGAGTGCACTAGTTTTGTAGATTCATGCGTTAGACACAGCACCTTCCAGTTGTATTACAGATAGAGGTAGGAAAGTCACAGTTGAAGGTTTGATTTCTATATCTGATTTTCCCATTCGAACTTTATTTGATTCTGGAGCATCACACTCTTTTATCTCTAGCTCTCTAGTAGATTGTTTGCACTTGGACACATCATTAGTAGTAGACCCCATTATTGCTTCAAACCCCATAGGAGGATCGGCACACTTATCTATGGTTTGTAGGGGTTTGAAAATCTTTAACCTAGGCGTAGAATTTGACTACGACGCCTATGTTTTAGGATTCTCGGGGCATGGGATGATCTGAGGGATGGATTGGCTACCCGAGAGTCGTTAGACTTGAGACTTGCAGTGGTAGGAATCTAGAGGTATCTTACTACCCGCAAGGGTCAGTCATGTTGAGTTTTCTCTATTCCCTCTATTCATCGTCTTCAAAGTTGCATTCGGTTCCTATCGTCAGAGATTTTGCAGACGTCTTTGAGGAGGTTAGGGGACTGCCCCCTAAGAGAGAGATTGACTTCAGGTTATATTTGACCGAGAATGCTAAGCTAGTAGCATTACCTATGAGGCACATGGCACCTAGGGAGAGGAAAGAATTGAGCAAGCAAATTCGTGAGCTTTTGGAGAAGGGATTCATAGGAAGGAGCATATCGGAATGGGGAGTGTCAGTCGTCTTCTCCACTAAGGCGGATGGTTCTCTCCGACTTTGCGTGAATTATAGAGAATTAAATAAGCTCACCAAGAAGAACTGATATCCACTCCCTAGGATTGATGATCTTTTTGACCAGTTGGTAGGTTCTTCGGTTTTCTCTCAGCTTGATTTAGCCACAGGATTCCATCAACTTAGAGTCGCTGATGACAGTATAGATAAGACTGCCTATAGGACACCAGACGGATTCTTCGTGTGGTTGGTTATGCCTTTTGGGCTAACCAATGCTCCAGCCTATTTCGTTGATTTGATGAGCCGTGTCTTTAGGGATGTCCTAAATAAGTTTGTGGTGGTATTCGTGGATGACATCTTGGTATTTTCCAAGAAGATGGAGGAGCATGTTGTTCATTTGGAAGAAGTTCTTCGCACACTTCGTAGTCATCATTTGAGAGCTAATTTTTCGAAGTGTCATTTTTGTTGAGAGGAAGTTCGTTTCTTGGGGCACGTAGTCTCGAAGGAAGGTTTGGTTGTTGATACCGCCAAGGTTATTGCAGTGCAAGATTGGAAGGCCCCCAAGAACGTTACCGAGGTTAGGAGCTTTCTAGGATTGGCGGCTACTATAGGAAGTACATTAGAGACTTTGCCAAGATTTCGGCACCACTCACGCATCCTACTAAGAAGAATAAAGCTTTCGTGTGGGACGTGGATTGTGTGGATTCCTTCACGAAGCTTAAAAGAGCCCTTACTAGTGCACCAGTGTTAGTTTTACGAAGGAGCTAAGCTTTTCACTGTATACACTGATGCATGCGGAACGGGTCTTGGAGCAGCGTTGATGCAAGAAGGTAGGTTAGTGTGTTATGGTAGTAGGCAGTTCAGGACACATGAGAAGGACTACCCTACCCACGATTTGGAGTTGGCTACCATAGTTTTTGCACTCAAGTCTTGGAGGCACTATTTGCTTGGAGAGAGGTTTGAGCTTTTTACCGACCATAAGTCTTTGAAGTACCTATTCTTGCAGAAGGACTTGAAATTGAGGCAATAGAGGTGGATGGAGTTTTTAGCCTCATATGATTTTGAGATAGCTTATACCCCTGGCAAGGGTAATGTGGTTGCGGATGCATTGAGTAGAAATAAGCAACCCATAGTCCTTTGTTCGTAGTGTGGAGGAACTTGGAGTTTATTTCTACCTTTGATTTGAGCTCTCTATGGACATTACTCCCGGATTGTTGGCAACATTAGAGGTGAGGCCTACCCTTATGGATCAGATTGGCTCGAGGCAGCGTGAGGATTCAAAGCTAATGGACATTATGGATAGGATTAGTAGAGGAGAGGTCTCGAGACATCTCCAACGCTATTCCATTGATAGCAGAGGGTGGCTTAAGAGAAATGGGAGGCTTTGTGTTCCGCATTTAAATGACTTGTTAAGAGCAGTTTTGGAGGAGGCGCACCATTCCCGTATGACTATTCATCCGGGTGGTGACAAAATGTATCGGGATATGAAGACCATGTTCTATTGGGGTGGCATGAAGAAGGACATGGCGGAATTCATAGCTAAGTGTCTCATATGACAAAAGGTAAAAGCAGAGTAGCAGAAGCCCGGTGGACTACTTCAGCGCTTAGATGTGTCGGAGTAGAATTGGGACAGTATTTATGTGGATTTCATTGATGGTTTACCTCGTTCTAGGAAAGGGAACACTAGCATTTGGGTGATCGTTGATAGATTGACCAAGAGTGCTCACTTCATCCCAGTTAAGAGTAAGTGTACGGCTTCGTATTTGGCATCCTTGTATATTCGAGAGATAGTCCGTCTACACGTAGTTCCTTCTAGTGTTGTTAGTGATAGAGATCCCATTTTCACTAGTGAGTTTTGGAGAAGCTTACAGGAGGCGAGGCGCTAGGGACGCAACTTAGGTTGAGTACGGCCTATCACCCCCAGACAAATGGCCAAACGGAGAGGATCAATAAGGTGCTTGAGGATTTGCTGCGGATGTGCATTTTGAACTTTGAAGGAACTTGGGAGGAGCATCTTTTGTTGGTTGAGTTTGCGTACAATAGTAGTTACCAAACAAGTATAGGAATGACACCATTTGAGGCTTTATAGGGGAGACCTTGCAAGTCCCCACCATGTTGGGTAGAGTCTACAGAGAAGTTATTACTTGGACCCGATATGGTTAGGGAGACCTCTGAGAGGGTTGATTTGATTCGGCGAAGGATGAAGATGGCTCAAGACAGACAGAAGTCGTATGTAGACAAGCGGAGGAGAGACTTAGAGTTTAAGGTTGGAGACTTAGTTTTTATCAACGTAGCCCCGCTTAGGAAGGTGGTCAGATTTGGATCAAATGGAAGGTTAGCCCCTAGATTTGTTTGACCATTTTCTATCACAGAGAGATTTGGGAAGATGGCTTACCGAGTATGGCTACCTGATAGGCTCGCAGGAGTGCACAACGTTTTCCATGTTTCGCACTTGCGAAAGTGCTTACATGACTCGACGGAGGTTGTAGAGCCTAGTTAGTTAGAGGAGGTGGAGGTAGAAAGGGAAGCTTTTGTTCGGCGTATCCCCACAAAGATTGTTGGAAGAGACATCAAGCGACTAAGGAATAAGGAGGTTCCACTAGTGAAGGTGCAATGGGGAGACGATGTTGCAGACGCCACTTGGAAAGCAGAAGAGAAGATTCGTACTTCCTATCCTCATCTTTTTGATAGTAAGTTTTAGAATTCCTTTTTCCATCTTTAGATTTGAATAGGTCCTTTCCATTATTATCCTTTGGGAGGGTAGAACTTAGGATTTAACCTATGGATGGTAGAATTTAATGTAAACCTATTAGTAGAACATGTTATGAATGATGTATGCTAGTGGTTGCAAGTGTTTGCTAGTGGATGCTAATGGATGCATATAGGTACACTAGGCACTATTATTCTTTAGGGATCGGCCTAACTAGGACACTAGAGTATATGCATATGGATGTGTGCACATTTTTATTTTATTTCCATGGTTGCTATAAATGGATGTTTATCACATGATTGTTGCATTTGGATGATGTTTGTAGCACGCATATAGAATTATCAGTTATCATTAGAAGATTCTTACAATCATTTGGATACATGGAAAGGACACGATCGCATAAAAGGAGGTCAACTGAATCAGTGGACCGCCTAATCTTTTGCATTAGTTAGGGACATTTACACTACACTAATTGCATAAGTATCATAAATTGCATTAGAAAAACTTAAGGACAATGGATGAATAGTTGATGATTGAGTAGTTGGTTATAGAATTGGATGAAAACATTTAGTACATTCTTTTATCCTTAGAGATTTTGGGGATGAAATCCCTTAAGGAGGGGAGAATGTAACAACACGAAACTTAACCCGTAATAATTAATTCGTTAATTAATTAGATAATCAAAAAACTTTGTGAAATCATCATAATTAAACCACGGAAGTTGCACCATTGTGTCCGTTGTAATTTTCTGGTCAATTTCCATATATAGAACGTCAGAAACCGAGCTAATATGACCAAGTTATAAAATAAACAAAATAAGAAGAAAAAATAATTATATAGGCAGGTCGACCTAGGCACCAGGCGGTCGACCGCCCGATCGACCCGCCTGCTGTTTTGGGGGCAAACGAACGATTGTTCATTCGTTCGAATAAGGGTGCGATTTTTTTTAACCGACTGACGTGTTTTGCATTCTTCTGACCAATCCGGTCCATCTATTTTTACAGCTGATGGCTCCTATTCAGCCTATGACGTGGTTGCATCCTATTCAATCCCCAAATCCAATGGTCCGAGATCCACTTCTACCCCCAATATACATACCCTTAGACCTAACACTTTTTCTCATTCTAGGTTTTCTCCAATTGGGTTCACCTATCTAGGAGGACCCTAAACGGAATAATTTTCCAAAGGAGAAAATAATTATAAATTAAATTATTTTACAACTCCAAGTGGATCCGGGAAGACCAAAGGAAGAGCTTAGGACCAGAGGTGAGTGATTGTAACTATTGGAAGACTTTTTAAGTAATTTAAAATAATAGGGTTTCTAATAGTTGTAGTTTTACTATGATTTTTGGAATAGCCTTTCCAGTACTTTATTTACATTTTTTAGAATTATTTTCAGTCTATTTCCTTTCAACTATTCTTTTCAGTAATTTTAGTTTATTTTCATTAATTATAGCTTTTTCGTTTATTTACAGTTTATTTACAGTATTTTAGGTTATTTACTGTTATTTATATGTTATTTATATCTTCTTTCTACGCTTTGGATTTTCTTCTATTTTCAGTTTTCTTTTATTCCTCCTTCTTTGCGTATGGATTAGAATAGGATTAACGCGAATATGGATTAAATTGTAAGAAAACTGAAATAATGGAATATAAGATGTAAATTTCAAAGACTGTAATATTAATGGAATTGGACTGAAATTACGCCTAATTATGACGTTAATTGGACTGAATTAAAAAGATTGGCCTAGTTATAACTTAGAATTATAACTAAAAAGGGTAAATGATGAAAGAAGCTTATTTTCACACTTAGACCTTGGAATAAGTAATAAGCATGATTATAATGTAGGTTATAATAAGAAAAAGAATAGAATAAGGCTTATTTTAAGACTTAGGAGGAATTAATAAGCATAGATAGTAGAGAAAAATGTAAAGGCTTATTTACATAATTTACCTAAGTTAATAAGCAAAGATGAAAGTAGGACCTGTACCAAATAGCATTCCTATTAGACAAAACGGTGAGCTTATGGCACGCTTATGCTAAGTAAAATGGTAGTAATTGGTTAAATAAAAGTCCAAATCACGGGGGATTTGTATAAGGAACGCAACTAGATATTGTTTGGATGATGGGCCAGTACCAACAACATTTCCCCTATAGATTCTATGGACACACGGTGATCTCACGTTAGCCTGAAGTGGGATGAGGGGCACGCTTATGTTGGAGTTTGAGGTAATAAGAAGACCCAATAGGTGGAGCAAAAGATAGCATGGGCATGGTGGCATTTACGCGTGCAACTTCCATTCGGGTGCTCAGTAATAGCTATGAGTTCCAAGCGCTTAGTATGAGTGCCTTTCGTATACACCATTGCCTTCTATGTATGGAGCTATATATGTCGTCCGGATCCACAGTGGTTGTTTTGTGCATCTTTCATAGATACCATTGGCTACTGTGTAGGGAGTTATATAGCGTCTGGTCCGCAGTAAGGTCTATGGAGTAGCAGGCCGATCATCCTTATAAATTGAGCAATATTTAATCGTACTTATTTCCAGTTTATCTCTTTCCTATTTCCTTTATCATCCTTATTTATGCAAAAACTATTGTAGAGTCTATTACTTTTATCTTTCTTAAAGACTCTAGTAATTACTATCATTCACCAGACTTTTAGTATGACCCACTCCTGTATTTTCCCCTTTCCCCTCCATAGGCAATCAAGGGAGAAGTCAGTAGATTGTTGTTGCTTGGCGGTTTCTTGGAGGAGTTCTCTACTATGTATTTGTTTTGTTTTCAGCTTTTGTTCTTTCTATGTACTGGCTTATTATGAGGGATATTATGTACTCTGAGTTTTGGGACTATGAGTTTTTGTTTCATAAGACATACTGGATTTTTAGACATGTATGTGGTATTTGGTATTTGACTTATTTATGAAGCAATTATGAAGCTTTGTTTTAACTAAGTTATTATTTTAAGTTTCTGCTGTTTTTATCTATATTTGTCTTGTGAATCTTAGTCTCTGTTAGCTTTAGTTATACCTACAACGCACCACGCCTTTTAATGTGTCCTTCTGGGTATATTAAGGGGTGTGGGGGTGTTTCGCATGTTGTGAATAACTCCTAAAGGCTATCCGGCCATACCAACCTGGTCAAAAGGTTGGAATAGCCTCGTTATCCCTTTCGACAAGGTCGAAAGGTCTGGTAATTTACTCTTCCTTTCGTCCAAATCAATCCAGTCGAAAGCTAGAGCAATCTCATCAAATTCTTTTGACCAAGTCACTTTATTCAAAAGATACGCTTTCAAAGGCGATAATCCTCTCACGAACACGGTCAAGGTCAAATAGAAACGATCTTATAAAAAAATTAGGGATGTTCACAAGATTTTCTTGTTAATATTATTGGCGCTAGAAGGAGGGCCTCGAAACTTCGACCTTGTAACTATATATAGACTAATTATGGTTCATTTCTCTTGCATAGGAAAAATGAGGTCAAAGCATTTGAGTGGACTTGTAGAGGAAGCAATACACATTACTGCCTTGGAGGAAAATATAGCTCCAACTTTCAACTTAGATGGGGCCATTCCAAGGAAAACTTCATCACCAGCTCAGCAGGATGAAAATAAAGCAAAAATCAAGCACTTGGCGCAACAGTTTCAAGAAATGCAGGAGCTGTTGAAGATGGCTTTGTCTCAGAAATCATCAAAAACTCGTAGACAGACTCAAGGAGAAGAAGTAGCCTCTCCTAGGAGAAATCTAATGACCAATTACAAAGAATGCAAAGATAAGGTGGACTTGACCTCCTCAAAAAATAAATATCTTCCCCAAGCAAGTGCTAATCATCAAAGGAGAGTTCTCGACAAGTCATTAGAGCAGTTTGGTAGCTCAACATCTAAAGAGTATTCCCTAAGTCAGAAAAATTATGGCAATGTTGAAGCTTTTCTTAAAGATGCTGCTGAGAAGGCTATTAAAGACGCTATTAATTCTAAAGGAAAAAGAACCATAGACGTGAATGTCAATGATAATTAGAGGGTGCCACCTTTCACTGATGAGATTATGCCAACAGTAATACCTTCGTATACCAAAATCCCATTAATGAAATATCATGGGGTTACAGACCCATATGATCATCTTATGGCTTTTGATAGCCAGATGGAGTTATACAATGCTTCTAGTGCAGTCAGATGTCGATTGTTCCCCGTTACTCTTCAAGGGGTGGTAGCAAATGGTATAGACAGTACAGAGAAAAGAGTATCTACTCTTGGAAGCGTTTTTCTTATGAATTCTCAACACAATTTTGCATTTGCAAGGATCCTACTATTGATTATACGGTCTTGAAAAACATATAGCAAAGGCAGGGTGAATCTTTGGGGGACTATTTGCGAAGATTCAATACAGAAGCTTTGAAGGATAAGGATATGAATGATCGAGACAAGCTCATAGCCGTCCACTCTGGTTTAATCGAGAATACCCCTTTAAGGAAGCAACTCTTTGTCGATGGCTGCAAAGATCTACATGACTTCCACTTTCAAGCAATTAAGTTCATCCGGATGGATGAGCTTTGCTATGCCAAGAGAAAGATAATTCCCAGAAAGGAATGAGGAAGATTTGCCTTTAACCATAGCCTTAAAAGGGTCAGACAGGAAGAGCCAGTAGCTAATACAGTCGCTTTAAACAAGCCAGTGTCTTATATATATGCTATAACTAAGGAAAGAGTCAACTTTCCGACCTCCTTCAAAGCTAAGAATAATCTAGAGTAGAAGAAAGGAGCAGACTACTGCGCCTACCATAATGCTAGTGGCCATAAAACTTATGAATGCAGAGTTCAAGCCATAATAATTCAAAAACTGATCCGGGGAGGCCATCTCACAGAATTAATCCATGATCAGCACAAATCCCAACGAACCAAAAATGCTCTTTTTTGGTCAATTCTGGAATGTTCTTAGGCTACCTAGTAAGTTCTCAAGGAATCAAGGAAAGTCCCGATCAAATTCAAGCCATAAAGGACACGGCCTAACCTAAGGTAGCAAGGAAGTGATGAGCTTAAATGGAAGAGTAGCTGCCCTAAGCAGGTTTATATCAAGAGCTACTGATAATTGTATACCTGTCTTCGATGTGATTAAGAAAAAGAAGAACTTCGAATGGGGAGAGGATTGTAGAAAAACTTTCTTGGAATTAAAAAGCCATTTGGAGAAACCACCGACACTCTGAAGACCCGAGAGCGAGGAAACATTGTATCTATACATGGCGGTAGCAAAACATGCAGTTAGTTTAGTGCTCATTCGAGAAGACATTGGGGCCCAACTCTCGATATACTATGTAAGCAGGTGGTTAAAAGATGCAGAGGTTCGATACCCAGTTATAGAGAAATTAGCGTATTGCTTGATTCTTACAACTCGAAAGCTTAGAGCAAACTTCCAGTCACATTCGATCAGGGTATTGACCAATTTTCCTCTTAAACAAGTTTTTAGTAAGCTTGAGAATTCGGGGAGGTTGGTAAAATGGGGGATTGAACTTAGCCAATACGATATAGAATTTCAACCATGGGTTGTAGTCAAAGGGCAGGTACTTGTAGACTTTATCAATGAATGCACCAGCTTTATAAAGGAACAATCGGAAAAAAAGAGAAGGATCAGAAGCCTATGTGGCAATTATTTATGGATGGAGCATTAAATGAACAAGGTGCCGGCGCAAGATATATAATCATAATCCCAAACGGATATCGTTTGTATTATGCCATGAAATCGGGATTTCCTTCAACCAGTAATGTGTCAGAATATGAATCAATGGTGGCAGGACTAACTTTGGCACTAGAATTGAAAATCCCACGAATACAGATTTTTAGCGACTCTCGGCTGATGGTAAATCAAGTAAAATAGATATACCAAACAAAGGACCCCAAGCTAACTTTATATGTGAAGAAGATATTGCAAATGCTTGCTTTGTTTGAGGATTTATTGATAAATCAAGTTCCATGAGCAGAGAATGCACAGGCAGACTCTTTAACAAAATTGGCCAGTTCAAGTGGATCCCTAGAAACACGAATTGTCCCCGTCGGATATCAGGAAAATCCAAGTATTGAAAAGGAGGCAACCAAGCAAGGGAAAGAGTTGCTAGTTATGACGAGATCTCAAGCCGAGTCTCAGAGGGAAGAAGAAAGTGGTAAAGAGTTAACAGATGAAAGGATGGACCAACTAGGCCAAATAGCATATATGATGATACATGGATGTCACCCATTATTGAGTATTTAGTTAAAGGGATACTACCATCTGATAAAGGAGAAGCGAGAAAAGTCAAGAGACAGGCTCCAACCTTTGTTATGATGGACAAATCCTCTATAAAAAGGGATATGCTCTACCCTATCTTAGGTGTGTAAGCATGAATAATGGGATAAAACTAATGGCTGAAGCACACAAAAGGTTTTATGGCGACCATTCAAATTTAACAAAGCTTGCAAATAAAATAATGAGGCATGGTAAGCTAAGCCATAGACTATGAGAAAAGATGCAAGAAATACGAAAAATATTCAAAGATGCCCAGGTTGCCTCCAAGTTAATTAATTCCAATCACAAGTCCATGGCATTTTAATGCATGGGGAATAGATTTGATCAACCCATTGCCAATTTCAAAGCAAGAGCGAAATATGCCGTAGTAGCCATTGACTATTTACCAAATGGGTTGAAGCTGAACCACTTCCGAAAATCACTTCTAGGAAAGTATTGAGATTTGTTATTAAGAAAATCATAACCAGGTTCGGGATTCCCCAAAAAATAATTTCTGACAATGGAATGCAATTTGAGAGCAAAGAATTCTCCCAATTCTACCACAAAAATGGGATTATTAAAAGTTTTTCATCCATTTCACATTGAAAGCTAATGGAGCAGTTAAGGCTGCAAACAAAACCACAAAAAGAATTCTGGAAAAGAGACTAAATAAGAAAAAGGAAATTGGGTAGAAGAGATGCCATTAGTTTTATGGACCGACCGAACATCTACTAAGACGGCAACAGGACATACCGCGTACTCTTTAACATATGGGTGTGAGGCAGTGCTACCAATCAAGATTGAAATACCCTCACACCGAAGGATTGCCTACACATTTGATATGAATCAAGAGTTGAAAAAAGAATCATTGAACTTGATACATGAGCTAAGAGATGAAGCAGCGGTAAGAACCACCGAATATCAAAGAAGGATCTCAAAGTATTACAACTCAAGAGTAAGAGCTCAATTATTTCAAGAGGGGGATTTGGTACTTTGTAGATTAATGGCTAATACTAAGAATCCTGAAGATGGACCCCTAAGACCAAACTGGGAGGGGCCATTAATCATATGTAAAGTAATCCCCCGGGAGCTTACAAGTTGTGCCGTCCAGATGGCAATATGGTGCCTAGAACATGGAATGTTGAAGATTTAAGGCCATATTTTCCAAAGATTGATTATTAAAGAGCTTCTTTTTGTAAAAGGAAAATCTACATGGTTTGGGGGTGAAATTCTCCTTAAATTTAGATACTGCTTAAGATGGTAGCCTACCTAAAATGGTAGAAAAGCCTTTGTCTGCACCAACATGGCCAAGGCAGAGCACCTCCTAGAGGGAGGGAGGGTAAGACTTTAGCTGTGCCATGAGATGGCCAGGTTAAAGCACCGGACAAGCCCTTGGCCACGCCTCTGGTCAAATCAAGGTACTTGCTGGAGGGAGGACGGAGTAAGCCTTTATCCGCACCATAAGATGGTCAGGTTAAAGTACCGAACAAGCCCTTATCCGCACAATGGTATAGCCAGGTTAAGGCACCACCTGGAGGGAGGACGGAGTAAGCCTTTATCTGCACCATAAGATGACCAGGTTAAAGCACCGAACAAGCCCTTGTCTATGCCACTAGAGGGCCAGGTAAGGGCGCCTCCTGGAGAGAGGTTAGGTAAGTCCTTGGTTCCAGCCTCTAAGATAAGATAACCAAGAGCACCGGACAATAATGGACTAAGATGTCCAAGCCTGAGAAGAGGCTCAATCAACAATGGACTAAGATGTCCTAGCCCAAGAAGAGGCGCAATCAATAGTGGACTAAGATGTCCTAACCTAGATAAAGGCTTATCAAATTATGGAATGAGATGTCCAAGGCCTAGAGGAGGATCGTTGAGTGAAAGACTGAAATGTCTGAGCCTAAAAAGCGGCATATCTAATCATGGACTAAGACGTCCAAGCTCAAGGGGCAGCTAATCAAATTATTTCTATGCAAAACCTAAAGGGTTCATATATGTCGAAAAAAACGAAAGCAAAGGAGTGAAACGGAAAACTATTGATCATTGCCCGAATCTGGGTTTCGGGACTTTCTTAACATCATCTGTTAATGCTCGAATCTGGGCTTCGGGATTCTTATATATGAATTTCAGCATTTAATACCCGAATCCGTGTTTCACGACTTTATCAATCGCCATCTTTATTAAGCCCGAGTCTAGATATCGATCACTACAGTTCTTTATACTCGAACTTGGGTTTCGGGATCATTGTCTGATTTTGCCTTAATGCCCTAATCTGGGTTCACGACATATATTATAAAGATAATTTTCATGGATTTCTGGTTATTCAACATATTCCCCAATGTGGGCAAAGGATTTTTATTTTTAACAATTATCTGCTTACACCATATGTGCCCTAATCTGAGCAGAAGATTCCTTTTTTCAAAAAGGATTGACTAACATATACCTTGTGTAGGATCGATTTCACCCTAGAGGGGGGAGGGGTGAATAGGGTGATACTAATAATTATAAAAATTAATGCGGAAATATATAAAATAATTGTAGCACGGATAATAGCAGAATAATAAAAGCAGAGATAGAACAACACAGATTTACCCAGCTTCGGCAAAACCCTGCCTACGTGCTGCCCTAAGGTTTCTACTAGAAATTAAGGAGTCAGAAGCTTACACACGTAAACTTGCGACACCCGCTATCGACTAACCTAACTCTACGCTCAAAACCTTACCACAACTCAGCCACTGAGTTGCGAATTCTCGAACTACACAACCGTAGTTCGTCCCCTAGTCACACGACTAGAATTTTATAAAAGTTTTTAAAAGTAAATTACAAATTAAAACAACTTAAAACAAGAAACCCTAATTTAAATTAAAGACCAAAACTATTTATCAAAACTGGCCCAAAAGAAAATAAAGAGAAGCCCCTTTCTCTTTTTATATTTGTTAATCTCCGGTCATTCTCCTTTTCTTATTTTATGGCTGATTCCTTGTTCCTCTTGGTTCTGAAAATTAGGGTTCTGGAAATTGAAAACTGCCGATTCTAGTAGATCGATTGAATAGATATCTTCGCGTTGATTGCTTTGTCGATCGATCGTCTCTTTGATTTGCAAACGGCTGCTTCAATTCGTCGATTTCGATTTGAATAATTCTGGTATGTGATTTCCTTTATTACTCTCATTGATATGCTTGAACTCGATGTTTTAATTGCCGATGATGTTAATGGTATTTATAGGGTTCGATCCCCTTAATTTACGTTCATATATACTGTTTGAATTCATCATGATAATTTTGTTTGCCCATTCGATTTTGATTGGATGCTGGTGATTACTCTGACTTGTTCATTATTGAATTGCTTTAGTCGGTTCCTTCTTTTCCCTGATGTGTTTGAATTTTGATTCCGTAGTCTTCTGCTATGACTTCGGCCATTTGATTTTTGCGATGAGAATTTGACTTCGATTAATTGCAAGTTTCATTCTTTTCTGCTCTAACTTGTTCATCATGTTAGTATAAGAATTTTATTTATCTTCGTGTATAGTTGACCCCTGTTGATTCTTTTTTAACCACTGCTACTTCATTTTGTTCACTCTTGTGCACTTATGGTTGCATTCATCTACTTCGAGTCACTTGTGCATTTGATTTTTGCACTTGTATTTCCATATAAACTTCGAGTCACTAAAGTTTATTGCAGTAGCCACGCAGTCAGGTCTTGATACGTGTTTACATGTGTGTTCATTTGTCCTTGTGCACTTGAGTCTGTCTGGTCCATCATTCTCTAGAGTCCGGTGTGGTTAGTTGTGGTCAGTTCCATGTTGCATTTGAGGTGAGCATTCAGTTGTGGTCTGCACTTTAGTTGGTTGCATTACATTATTCACTGTCTTGTGCCATTGTATGCCTCTGGTCTAGATTTGTTGTTTGACTTGAAGCATATCCTCTGTCCTCTTTGAATACTTGCATTTGAAGTGTGTGTTCTTGTTTGGTCCATATGCATGTGTGTGAGTGTGTGTATATGTCACTTTGCTTGCTTATTCCAGTGTGTAGTGCATGTATATTCATATAGTTCACCACTTTGTTTTCACTTGTGTATGTCACCCTTTCTTTTTTTGGTGCACATGCCTGTTTTGTTCTTGACCCTGGTTTGAGTTTTACTGCATTCTGAAGTGGTTCTCTGGCATCATCCTATGTACATATTGATGTTATATGTTGCAATTTGGTTTGACTTTTAATCATGTAGAGTCTGGAAGCTCTTATTTGCATTTCAGAGTTGTATTCAGTTGTTTGTGTTTAAGTTAATCTGTTTCTTTGTACTTTACGCTGCCCTGGTATGGTGCACTTGTGTCATCACTACTTATCACATCCGTGCTTATACCTGACCATGTTTGATGTTGTTGCCTTTGGTCGTTGCATTCATGTTGCCAGGTCTGGTTATATTTTTTTGTGTTTTGGTCTTTATGTATATGATGAACTGAAATGCTATGCACTAGTCTTGTTCATTTAATGGTCCAGTTGCTTCGAGTACAGTTCATTGTTGATTTGGGTCTAGTTCTGGTTAATACTTCATGTATGCTGTCATGTGAACCATTGACTGTTGAGGCTGTGTTGCTTGATTGCTTTGATCGAGCATTTTCACTTGTACTTGACAATTTTGTGATGTTTTTGTATTGCACCTGAGTTGAATCTAGCCTCGGCTCGGGTTTGACCTTGTGCTCACCTGTCCCTGCAGTTTTATCAAGTGTATATCGATGTGCATGGCCTTGTGGCATGTACAGTGATATACTGTGCATATCACAAGTTGTTCGTGTAAGATGAATTCAAAATAAATATGATGACGAACAACCCAAATAACTGAGGCAAATAATATTTTCAAAACCCACATTTTATTTTACACTGCAAAAATATTTCTTTTTCAATTTTACTTCATTAGTGTTTATTTTGCAGATAGCTCGGATGCTGGATACAAATTGGAATATGGTTGAAGAACAAATACGAGTGAACGAGTGATATGTAGTGAGGTGCAAATGTATGACAATGTATAGTGAAAAATTGTGTTGTGATTTGAAATTGTATTGTAATTGAAATTTTGTATACATAGTGAGAGCTCAAATTTTGTACTATTCAAAAATTGTAATAAAATATTTGTTTGAATAAAATATCTATTTGAATTTAAATTCTGTGTTATTTTTTTTATTCAACAAATATTTATCTAATTATGTGAAAAATAAGATAGTACAATTAACAAATACATTTAAATGAATATATATATATATACATATATATATATATGTTTATTGTCATCAACAAAAATCATATACTTGCATATTCAACAATCTCTCCCTTTTAATGATAACAAACATATATTTAAGATTTTGAATTTATTAAATGTATTTGGTCATTGATGAACTCTGTTTGCTCCCCCTATTTGAATGCTCCCTCTCTACAACAAAGCTCCCCCTTCATATATGCATGAAAATAAATAAAAGTATGCAAATGAACCTAGATGCAAATAAAAAATAAAATATTTGACCTTTATTTGCCAAAATCATAACTTTTCTCTACCCCTTTTGTTATCAGCAAAATATTAATAGTGTTAGAAAAATAGAGATAAAGTGATAGACATTAATACAATATTAATACCCAATCGAATATGAATATTAAAAAAATCAAACAAAAATCCTAAATACTCTGTTAGGCGCATATTCCACTTTAGAATGATAGGGGTAATGTCGGTATATAAAACCATATAGTTGTGTCTATTTGTGATATATTTATATCAAGAATTTGAATATCTACTAACCATGCATAACCGTTAGTACTTTTAAATGAGATTAGTAGTATTCCCAATTTTTGTTAAAAAATTTCAAGTATCTTTTAACCACGCATAACCGTGAGGACTTTTAAATGGGATTAGAATCAACTCGTCTATTTAATAACCAATTTTGATATGTGTTCCATACATGCATAACCGTGAGGACTTATAAATGAGCATGAAAGCACATAAACAAATATTCCAAGTAATTCACCCATGCATAACCATGAGGACTTTTAAATGAGAGCGAATACTTTGGATGTTAAAAAAATCAAATTAAAACAAATAATTTCCTGTTTAAAATACCACATTTTAACATATTATATTGGATTTTGATGAGTGATGGACGTTAGAAATATAATAGAAATAGAGATGGTCATGAAATTTTTACCAACAAAAGTTATTATAACTCTTGTTTAACTTTTTAAAGAAATTTACTAAATATACTGTCTCAAGACATAGTATTTGATTAATATCAACACTCATCACTTTTTTTAATCACTATTTATCTTCTCGATAATCGGTAGGGAGTCAGATTAGTTAATGTAGTCGTTTAAGATCACATCCAAAAATAATTATAAAATCAAATTTTCTAAAATGACTAATCTAATAAAAGGTCAATAAAAACTATTTTCTGGAAGGGGTTTTATAAAAAAAATGTCTGCTAATTGAAAATCATTCGAAATGAAAAATATGTAGATATTTTCTTTGAAAATGATGCAACTAATAAATGTCTCAACATAAAACATGTTCCACTGGTACTTTTCAATCAACTAGGCTACCCGTGTAATCTGCATCTGAATTTCCCTTTGACTCAAGGTTATCATTAGGTAGATATCATACACCAAATCGTGAGATGTGTAATCATTTTACAGCTTTTAAATGAAATTCTTTTGGATTTGAACTGAAACAATGTATATAAGCAAACACAAAATATAATGTCAGGTTAAATATATCCACGTGTATTCAGAATAATCCTCAACCAATAAAACAACATCATTAGTCCAAACTAGTTCTAAGAATCTAGAGTTACTTACAGCGCTCTTGACATAAAAAGATAATTGGCCAATAATTTTGCATAATTCAGAATCAAAATCAACATTCATTTCCTTATCACATAACTGGCTGATTTAAATTTGATTATGGTGCAGATTTTCACATTTAATATATCGTTCAAGATAAATGTACCGTTACCTATTTTACCTTTGCGAAAACTTTTCGTTGTTACCCATTGTGACTCTGCCACCTTTGTACTAGACTAAGGAACTTTGATTTGTCGTCCGTCATGTGCCTGGAATAGCCAGAATCCAAGTAACACTGTTGTTGTTCCTTAGCCTTCCACCACAGCTACACGAGAGAAAATTTTTGTGACCTATTTGTTTTTATAGGTCCATGGTTGTTAGTGGCAAAAGATTTTGAAAAATAAGTTTGTGTAGACCCAAGACAATTTATATTTGTTCCTTTTGGCACCCAGATTTGTTTGACCTTAAGGGATTTTATATTCGTGCCTTTTGGAACCTAAATTTGAATGGTTTTCACGTGTTTGGGTCGATACCAGCAATTGTCGTGATTGTGTCCAATTTTTCTACAAATTGTGCACTCGGATTAGACACGATTAATTTTACTTTTAACTCGTTCAGATTGAGTATACCCAAGTCCTTGTCTAACAATATTGACTGTTTTTTCCCTATTAGCATATTTAGTGATTTTTCTCCTCTGGAGAATTTTCCTAAAGTTGTAGACACTTGTTGGACTTGTGTTTTGAGAGACTCATTTTCATTCAATAACAAGGTGAACTTTTTGATAGAATTTTCTCTCCTATTGTTCTCACTTTCTTTCAAAATCAGAATTTCATTTTCAAGTGATTTGATTCTCGATTCTGATTTTTTTCATTTCCTCTTCAAATGGTGGACACTTATCACACTTTGGGCTTTTGTTTCGATAGTTTTTAACCAATTGATCAAGCTGTTTATTTAGTTCTATCAAACTATCTCTTTGTGATTCAATTTTAGCGTACTTCTCCCTAAGTAGTTCAAAGCAGCCATTTACTTTGTGAAAATATATAAGTAATTCTGAGTGAGTGAGTTTTGATACCTCGCTTGGCTCGTCATCATCGCTATCAGTAATATCACCTCGAAGACACAGATCTGCTTTTTCACTCTCACTGCTAGTGCTTTTATTATCGTCATCACTTTTATTCCACGGGGCTGCAAAACCTCTCCTTTTCGATTTCTTTCCTTGGCCGAGTCGACTCTGAGGACAATTGGGCTTGATGTGACCAGGTTTATTGCACTTGTGACAAATGATCTCTTGCTCTTCTGGGTTGTCTAGAACTTTGACTATTCTGCTTTTTAGTTGTTCATTTAGAGCTGGATTTCCATATTTGGGATTCCACCTTTTGAATTTCTTTATTATCAGCGCCAGTTCTACTGCACCATTATCATCATCATCATCTTCACTTTCAGTCGTTCCTTTGAGAGCTATTGATTTCTTTCGAGTATCACCTCCTTCACGTTCTTCCTTGAATTTCATGTCTATCTCATAAGTGGTGAGATTTCCAATAAGTTCTTCAACTTTAATTTGTTTTAGACCTTTTGATTCTTGAATAGCAATTACTTTTGCTTCAAAATTTCGTGGAAGAATTCTAAGGATTTTTTGAACTATTTCCAGCTCTGTGCATGGCTTTCCAAGTGATTTTGATTTATATGCTAGATTAGAAAGTCGTCCATACATTTCTTTGACACTTTCATCCTTTGCTATTGTGAAGTTTTCGTATTCGCTACTAAGCATGGCAAGGCGAGATTCTTTGACTTGGGAAGTTCCTTCGTGAGTCACTTCAAGTGTGTGCTAAATTTCCTGCGCAGTTAGACAATGTGAGACACGATTAAATTCAATTTGATCCAATGAACAAATAATAGAATTCTTAGTTTTAGCATTAGCATTATGTAGTTTATTTTATAGATCTGTCCATTGATCCATCAGTTTATCAATTTCCTGATTTTCTACCACTATAGTTCGTGTCCTATATTATGTCTCTACAATATTCCAAGCATCAATGGTTTTCAGAAAACTTTTCATTCTATTTTTCCAGTAAGCATATTCACCATTGAACATAGGTGGTCTAACTATGGACTGAGCCTCAGCAAAAGTATTATTAAAAGAAGCCATTTAAAAAATCAAATTTTTAAAATAAAAATCTGTTTTTGAAAAATCAAATTTTTAAAGCAAAAAATTAGTTTTTGTTCCTAGCTCTGATACCACTTATAGGATCGATTTCACCCTAGAGGGGGGGCTGAATAGGGTGATACTAATAATTATAAAAATTTATGCAGAAATATATAAAATAATTACAGCACAGATAATAGCAGAATGATAAAAGCAGAAATAAAACAACACAGAATTACCCAACTTCGGCAAAACCCTGCCTACGTGCTGCCTCCAAGGTTTCTACTAGAAATTAAGTAGTCAGACGCTTACACACGTAAACTTGCGACACCTGCTATCGACTAACCTAACTCTACGCTCAAAACCCTGCCACAACTCAACCACTGAGTTGCGAATTCTCGAACCACACACCGTAGTTCGTCCCCTAGTCACACGACTAGAATTTTATAAAATTTTTAAAAGTAAATTAAAAATAAAAACAACTTAAGACAAGAAACCCTAATTTAAAATTAAAGCCCAAAACTATTTATCAAAACCGGCCCAAAAGAAAATAAAGAGAAGTCCCTTTCTCATTTTATATTTGTTAATCTCCGGTCGTTCCCTTTTTCTTATTTTATGGCCGCTTCCTTGTTCTCTTCGTTCTGAAAATTATGGTTTTGGAAATTGAAAACTGCAGATTCTAGTTGATCGATTAAATAGATATCTTCGCGTTGATTGCTTTGTCGATCGATCTTCTCTTTGATTTGTAAACGGCTGCTTCAATTCGTCAAGTTCGATTTGAATAATTTTGGTATGTGATTTCCTATATTACTCTCATTGATATGCTTGAACTCGATGTTTTAATTGCCGATGATGTTAATGGTATTTATAGGGTTCGATCCCCTTAATTTACGTTCGTATATACTATTTTAATTCTTCATGATAATTTCGTTCGGTCATTCGATTTTGATTGAATGCTGGTGATTACTCTGACTTGTTCATTATTAACTTGCTTTAGTCGGTTCCTTCTTTTCCCTGATGTGTTTGAACTTTGATTCCATAGTCTTTTGCTATGAATTCGGCCATTTGATTTTTGCGATGAGAATTTGAGTTCAATTAACTACAAGTTTCATTCTTTTCTGCTCTAACTTGTTCATCGTGTTAGTATACGAATTTTATTTGTCTTCGTGTATAGTTGACCCCTGTTGATTCTTTTTTAACCACTGCTACTTCATTTTGTTCACTCTTGTGCACTTATGGTTGCATTCATCTGCTTCGAGTCACTTGTGCATTTGATTTTGGCACTTGTATTTCCATATAAACTTCGAGTCACTGAAGTTTATTGCAGTAGCCATGCAGTCAGGTCATGATACGTGTTTTCATGTGTGTTCATTTGTCCTTGTGCACTTGAGTCTGTCTGGTCCATCATTATCTAGAGTTAAGTGTGGTTAGTTGTGGTCAGTTCCATGTTGCATTTGAGGTGAGCATTCAGTTGTAGTCTGCACTTCAGTTGGTTGCATTACATTGTTCACTGTCTTGTGCCATTGTATGCCTCTGGTCTAGATTTATTGTTTGACTTGAAGCTATCCTCTGTCCTCTTTGAATACTTGCATTTGAAGTGTGTGTTCTGGTTTGGTCCATATGCATGTGTGTGTGTATATATTTGTCACTTAGCTTGCTTATTCCAGTGTGTAGTGCATGTATATTCATATAGTTCACCACTTTGTTTTCACTTGTGTATGTCACCCTTTCTTTTTTTAGTTCACATGCCTGTTTTGTTCTTGACCCTGGTTTGAGTTTTACTGCATTCTGAAGTGGTTCTCTGGCATCATCCTATGTACATATTGATGTTATATGTTGCAGTTTGGTTAGACTTTGAATCATGTAGAGTATGGAAGCTCTTATTTGCATTTCAGAGTTGTATTCAGTTGTTTGTGTTTAAGTTAATCTGTTTCTTTGTACTTTGCGCTGTTCTGGTATGGTGCACTTGTGTCATCACTGCTTATCACATCCGTGCTTATACCTGACCTTGTTTGATGTTGTTGCCTTTGGTCGTTGCATTCATGTTGCCAGGTCTGGTTATGTTCATTTGTGTTCTGGTCTTCATGTATATGATGAACTGAAATGCTATGCACTGGTCTTGTTCATTTGATGGTCCGGTTGCTTCGAGTACAATTCATTGTTGATTTGGGTCTGGTTCTAGTTAATACTTCATGTATGCTGTCATTTGAACCATTGACCGTTGAGGCTGTGTTGCTTGATTGCTTTGATCGACCATTTTCACTTGTACTTGACAATTTTGTGATGTTTTTGTATTGCACCTGAGTTGAATCCAGCCTTAGCTCGGGTTTGACCTTGTGCCCACCTGTCCCTGTAGTTTTATCAAGTGTATATCGGTGTGCATGGCCTTGTGTCATGTAAAGTGATACATTGTGCATATTACAAGTTGTTCGTGTAAGATGAATTCAAAATAAATATGATGACGAACAACCCAAATAACCGAGGCAAATAATATTTTCAAAAAACACATTTTATTTTACACTGCAAAAATATTTCTTTTTCTATTTTACTGCGTCAGTGTTTATTTTGC
This sequence comes from Allium fistulosum, assembly GCA_030737815.1. Taxonomy (NCBI): domain Eukaryota; kingdom Viridiplantae; phylum Streptophyta; class Magnoliopsida; order Asparagales; family Amaryllidaceae; genus Allium; species Allium fistulosum. The sequence goes on from CM060904.1 coordinate 225,220,689, forward strand.
AAATAGCTCAGATGTTGGATACAAATTGGAATATGGTTAAAGAACAAATACGAGTGAACGAGTGATATGTAGTGAGGTGCAAATGTATGACAATTGTATAATGAAAAATTGTGTTGTGATTTGAAATTGTATTGTAATTGAAATTTTGTATATATATAGTGAGAGCTCCAATTTTGTACTATTCAAAAATTGTAATAAAATATTTGTTTGAATAAAATATCTATTTGAATTTAAATTTTGTGTTATTCATTTTATTCAACAAATATTTATTTAATTGTGTGAAAAATAAAATAGTACAATTAACAAACACATTTAAACAAATATATATATATATATATGTATATATCTATATGTTTATTATCATCAAACAAAAATCATATACTTGCATATTCAACACCTTGATCTTGGCTCAAAGCTTAATACAAGAATAATACCTAATAATTCTCGTTTAGTTGACCATAAAACCTGAATTTGGGTTTAGAAATGGCATATATAGAACTATTTTTGGGATATTGTTATCCGTATACCAGATGTCACGTTATCAACTTCAAAACTTCACAAGTTAATACCATAATCTGGGTTGGATTTCATGGTTGATATATTGTAATTGAGTCTATTGCAGACAACCGGAAATTTCAAACTAGTCTTCTTAATGCCAAAACTAAAAGTTGGTGTTTATTAATTCCAAATGATGCTTACCAAGCGAATGAGGGCATTAATATGCTAATCTACCACTAAACATACGTGCAAGTACGATAGTAACTACAGCGAATATCATTAACTTTGAATTTTGCAGGAAAAGCAAAGTTATTAAGAGTAAGAAAGCGATGAAATCTTTGTCCTAATGAACAAAGGCTTCTTTCATACAAGGGGGAAATGTTAGACATAAAATCTACTTGATAGCAGAAGTATGAAAGAAGGTTAATAAGATTGAGGTTTCAATGAAGAAACAGACCAGTCATCATGAAGGACATAAAAAGGATGTTTCCAAGGCATGAGCATGTATCGAAGGAGTCGAAGGCACCGACTGTTCATAAAGTGCAAAGGCCTTCGACCCAGATGTAAACAGATAGGCCCTTCCACCACTACCAACCTTTCGACACAGATGAACAAGCAATGATGACTTCGGAACCCCTTTCGAAGGCAATCGATAGTGTTATCCTAATTACACGTCTAACCTTCAAATTCAAAGGTTTTTCTCCATAGTAGTCTTTCCGAAAGCATAGCAAGTCTTTCGAATCGGTCAAGGTCCATAATGATAAGAGAGGGTCCGGCATCAGTTCATGGGTATATATTCTAGGGCTACTCAACATCATCGAAATGTTGACAAGTGAATCTCTTCGAAACCAATATAGTCGACCTATCGACAGAGTCAGAAGCTCCAAGCTTACTTCCACTAACAGCAAAAGAGGCGAAGGTCCATCCAGGACACCTTTTGACAAGGTCGAAAAGTGTTGAAAAGAAAGCAATGTTTGGAAGTCAACAAAGTCGAAAGAACGATAAAGGCCCTTTCGACTCGGTCGAATGGCCTAGGAAGGATAAAGGAACTACTAGAGTAAGACAAGAATAGCAAAGGGTATCCTTCGACAACATCGAAAGAAGGCATGGCCTTCGACAACATAGAAAGGAGGCATGGCTTTCGACAAGGTCGAAAGGTTCAAAACAACATATAAAGGGGAGGGCCTTTCGACCTGATCGAAGGCAAGGAAGCGAAAGGATAAACTAAGAAGCACTAGAGGGTACCTTTCAACGACGTCGAAAAGGTCATGACCTTTCAACCAGGTCGAAAGGTCTGAGGTGGCATATAAAAAGGGGTCCTTTCGACCCAGTCGAAAGCAAAAGCGTGGGAGGGGGCTGACCCGCATCTATAAATAAGACCCAAGGGGTCCTGTTTTGGGGACATAATTCTGGAATACTGAATTCATTTTCTTTACTCTATTTTCTTAGCGATAATTGTACTTAGAAGAAACCTTAAATAAAATTGGGAGAAAGCTCAATTTATTGTAACTCATTTCGGAGAATAAATAAAAATGGGGATGATTGTTCATAATGGATATTGGCAACGAGGAAGATCATTAGCTAAACTAATGATCAATTGCACATGATTCTAACCTAGTTCTCATAATCTCTTTTGGTCTATGCTATATGTAAGACTTGATTTAGGCATTTCCAATCAGAACACATCACCATCGGAACCTATACTAAATAACGAAAATAAAAGTGATGATGGGGTGTCAACTATGTTAAGTGCCTGAGCTATGGGAATACCTAAATTGATCTTGTATAAGGAAAACAAAGTGGATTGTAGACTATTAAACTTGGACTGATTCAAAAGGAGGAACTCCTTTCGACCTAGTCATAAGGAGTACTTCCAAAAGGAATCTTGGTTTATATTGCCTAACAACCATTCATGATGGAATTCATTCGAGGGGAATCTACTCTTTTAGGCATCAGTAAACCTTTCGAAGGGATTCCATGGAAGGAGTATTGACACCAAGGAGTTGAAATAAATTAAGGTATACAGATAGAGTAAGAATTCCCTTTCGACAAAGTCGAAAGGTCTTGAATGTCACCTTTCGATGTGATCGAGAGGAGGAAGAAGACAACGATGATGAACTACTTTTAACTCCCAGGGGAGATGAAACTTGATAAAGTGATGATTTTGAGAGATACATATTATGAATAACCCCTAGAGGCTATCCAGCCATAACAACCTGGTCGAAAGGTTGGAATAGCCTCATTATCCCTTTCGACAAGGTCGAAAGGTCTGATAATTTACTATTCCTTTCGACCAGATCAATCCTGTCGAAAGCTAGAACAATCACCTCAAATTCTATTGACTAAGTCACTATATTCGAGAGATATGCTTTCGAAGGTGATAATCCTCTCAGTAACATGGTCATGTTCAAATAGAATGATCTTATAAAAAACATTAGGGATGTTGATAAGATTTCTTGTTAACAATGTCCCCTTGGATAATCAGAGTATATGACTAGGAAATAAAACAAATTTTCCTTTACAACAAAAACACAACGAAAATAAACAAAAGAAACTCCTACTAGCTAGATTGCCTCCTGCATGTCTTCGTAAGGTTATTCGTCTAAGGGGAACATAAAAACCTTAACTGTCAAACTACTAAAAATCAAATGAGTATCCAAGAGTTTAAGTGGAAAAAATAAACTTTGAGTCAGACATAAAGCCTGGTATGATTATAGTCTACCATCTCAAACCATTTAGACATATAGTGAGACCACGCCGCTTAGTGGAATGGGTTTTCCTCTCACTAGTATCCTATACAAAACTTTATAAAACCATATATTGTGCTCCTACATCCACAATGGTTAAAACATAACAATACAAAATATTATTATGATATGCAAACAAGTAAATCCATTTTGGATTTCCCATCCCATTCAATTCTGACTAACCGTCTTAGTTATAGTTTCTAGGGTCACTATCAACCTAATAGTTTTCATGGGCTTACTAATAAATTGATTAATATTTATGGACTCCCAGTCCGGTTTCATAGTTTTCTTGTGATCACTAAGAATCTATTGGCCCCTGCCAACAACTTTATTGTTTCATGGGTTCTCCCAGAACTTATTGGTAACTTCAATAACTTCCATCATATCCTAGTTTTCATGCGTTGACTAGAGATCTATTGAATTTTGTCAATAACTTAATCTGGATATAGTTTTCAAGGGTTCACTACAAACTTATTAGCTCATTCCAGTAAATCTTCTAATCATAGTTTTCATGGGTTTACTATGAATCTATTGGCCCATGCCAATAACTTCTCCTATACATAGTTTTCATGGGTTTTATTTAACCAATATTTGTGCATCCTACATTCTGGTCTATCTGATAATTTCTTTAACCAATATTTGGGCATCCTACATTCTGGTCTATCTGACCTTCTGATGCAATTCTACTCATTCAAGAGTTAACTTAATTTATATTCACTACTGGGTCAACCTTGTTGGTTATTCTGCCCTTTCCCCGCAAAATACAGTTATGGGCCCATTACAATGTGAATATATATGAAGAAGCAAACAAAATAACATAATAATACCAACACATATGGTTTAATATGCTTGAAATCATTTTATATAAAACTTATTTAATCCCTTTTACCTATTAATCAAGGAAAACTTTATCAAAAACTCCATACTTAAAATAATTTCAAAACTCTTTTATTATGCAATGGTTTTCCTTTAAAATGAGATTGGGTTATTTTTTTTGAAAACTAAAGCTTTCAAAACCTTAAAACTTTTCTTTTGAAACCAATATATAGACTCCTTCGAAAGCATTCAGATCCTTTTCTAAAAGAATTAAGCATATGCCTTTCAAATCACTTTAAATCATGCCTTTTAAAACCCTTTAGAACATACCTTTTGAAAGTATTAAAGCATTATTTATTCACTCTTAGAAGCATAGCTTCAAAACCATTGAAAGTATCCCTTTCGAAACCTTTGGTTCATCTTTAAAAACATCTTTTGGGTCAAAGTGAACATAAACAAAAGTACCCCTTTCGAAACCATTAATCTTTATATAAAATTGTTTGGGGAAAAATATGATGGCTTCAGAACCATCTTTCGAAAGCCTAGATCATTTAAGTAGAACATTGATGGATAGCATCAAAACCCTCTTCGATGCCATCGCCTTCGAAACCCTCGAACCCTTTCGAAAGATTTTAGGAAGGGGTCAGTATAATTTTAAAACAAAAACTACCTTTTGAAAGCATTGATGACTTCAATACCTTCGAAAGGCACAAGATTGGCAGCATGGTTTCGACTAGGTCAAAACCACCCTTTTTGAAAGCATTTATTTATAAACAGAGGGACTCATTCGAAAGCTCCACTTAAACAAAGAGGCGGCAACATATTCGAAAGCAAAGGTTTCGGCTTGGTCGAAAGCATTCTTTTGAAAACAAGGAAGGCACATATCTTTTGAAAGCAAACCATTCCCCTAAAAGATAATGTTTCTAAATCTTGAGCACGAAGATCACCACAGCTAACTCCAAATCATGAGTAGGATATCTCACTTTGTGCGGTCTAAGCTGTTGTGAAGCGTAGGCAATGACTTTACCTTTCTGCATCAGCATAGCACCCAATCAATTCCCACATACATTTGTATACACTATTAATGTGAAGACCCGTCTTCTCGACTCTCGAAAATCGACACTAATACATCTACGGTATTCACTTGCCGTAAATCCAAGTGTCGGGAGGCAAATTTTCAAGGGTAAAGTAAAGTAAAAGATAGAAACACAAATTCTCATATTACGCTAAACTAATAAATAGTACATACAACTACCATCACTAGGATACATCAGAGTATTGTATGTACTAAACCAACCAAGAACAGTTATAACTGCATGCTTCCACACTTGTTGGTATTACTAGCTTACGTACAGCGGAGAACAAAATAGATAGATTGTTATCCCATCGAGTGCTCCAGCTTCATGCCCCAAAAATCTCTTACAGCATGCTCTTCCCCAAAACACTCTAAACAGAATCCTGACTACTTAGCTACCCGGGAAAAGGGCGCCCAGAGTTTAATGGGAAAACAAAATAAACTCTGGATCAATCATGGGACTAGTGTGAGAACTCAAAATATGCGTTTTGGAAATAAAAAGGTATCTCATAAGGCCACATCGCACATAAACACGGAACGGGTTTTTCCTTATGATAACCAAGACATTCTTACGTAAAAATAGGGGATATTATTTTTAGTGGCATATCTTTGAAAACATTTACTGGTAAACTTATTAATCTTAGCCAAAATTATTACATTGATTAAATTCCTGCAACACTAGCCACAAACGCGGGTTCTACAAACAAACTAGCAGGCACTTATTAGAGAATGGATTCTATACAAATGAATAGGTGAAGGGACTACCTTCTGGGAGGACATCTCTAGAGGAATGTACCGAGGTGAATAGAACATCTACACCTCTACCAACACAAGACTAGCCTACCTTTCCTTAGATAGTACCAAATATATCATCACCCTGGTCATTGCCGGCCTATCCGAGACGTCTCTTAGCATACACAACAATAATATCAACCCGAACGTCATAGCGGTTGAAATTTGTTAAGCAGGGGATAATCATACCCTAATGGTTGCGAACCACATAGCCTTGTCGCATTTGCTCTGTTGCGGTCATTCCCGGGTGTGAGGCTTGAGATAATGATTACCTTTTCACATTGCACATCATCTTCCTTTGAATGCCACACTGCCATTCCATTGATCTCTATTGGCTTCCACAAACATACAACCTCTGAACTCATATGTCTCATGGAATGGTTAAGCTAAGAGAAGTTGCCTTCTCCGCTACCAAACAAATGTACGTTAATAAAAGTGAACGATGAAATCTTAAGAATGCAGTTTCAAACATCCATCCATACAAGTTTGTTCTGGGACTTAATGAAACTGAAGGCACCCTCCTACCACATCCTGTCGGGAATTAACCCTAGGATTAGTAGCAAGAAGTCCTTGCATTGAAGATGCTAAATGAAGAACTATTTCCACATAATTTGATATGGGAAATTTCCCTCAAGGGTCTGTGACAAATAGCCCAACATTCCATCTTCCATAAATATCTTCATGTCTTCGCTTCGAATACGTAAATTGGTTCGTAGTGGTCTTCGGCAGGAATTATCCAAATCCGACCCCGATTTCTCCGAACCAATCATCGATAAAAGAGTTCAAGTGAATAGAGAATCATTCTTTAATTGATTAAGTTCTTATAATGAAATCGCTTTTGGAGATATATGTTTGTAAAACATTCTTTCCGGTATATACGGAAATATTAAACCTCTCTTATAAAATCCTATGATAACTTTTAAACTCTTTTTACTAAGAGTAAACTCAAAATCGTTTCATTTTTCATTTAGGAAGATATTTATCCAAGTAAACCAAATTCACCATTCCCTTCATCGGGCCTGCCCAGATAGCCAGGGAGAGCAGGAAATTGGTTTTCAAAACTCAAGCTTAGACACCATCTCTCTAACACCCAAAAGACGACCAAGTTATTTGATCGACTCTAAATATTTAATCATTCTAAACATTATTCAAATCATCTTTAAAATATTTTATAAATAATTTAAAAATGTTTATAAAAGTTTTGTAAAAGAACTATTAAGTTTTAAATTATTTTTCAAAAAATATAAAAAGTGTTGCGAAAAAATGCCGTGGAAAGTGCATTTTAAGCTATATTGATCAAAACAACTTTTTGTTATTTGAAATTACATTTTTATTACTCAAATCACTTTTAAAACATTTTAAAATATTTATAAGATTTATTCCACATTTTTAAATGATTTTACAACATTATTTTCAAAGAAATCTAGTTTTGCATTCCGAACTACAAAATCAAGATTTTTTCAAAAATTGTTTTACTCATATTTCAAAATCTACTTATCAGATTCTCGATTTTATTTTTTCTTGGAAATCTATGGATATAATTGTTTGAAAAATTCTTTTCTCGAAGAATTCTGAGCTATATTCAAACATTTACTCTAGTTTGATTTTCATAGTACGAAATCGCAAACTACCGTTACGCGACGCGCTTATTTTTGACTAAATTTTCTATTTCTATTCAAACTTCACCAAAACAATTGTACGTGTTTATACAAAATATTTCAAATATATTTTAAACCATTTTTAAGCGATTTAACACTTCTATATACACCATTTCATTAATCTAAGAAAACAAAATTCCTTTTGTGTTTATCAACGTGTATATTCGTGACTTGCATATATATTCAACATTCCTATGCAAAAAACCAAACATAATGATCAAAGCATATTAAATATCCATTTTCTACATCGTATCATCATCCAAAACATAGTATAATAATATAGGAGTTCTCACCTTGGATTTCAAATGATTTGCAAAAACAAAATCGCTATAGCTCCGCTATTCGAGTTTCGAAGCTCACTATTCTTTGGATTTTAGCTCCTATATGCCTCAACCAAGTCTTGAGGAGGCTAGGTGTAACATCCCCTATCTAGAGGCCCAAACTAAACACTGCAGATGCTGTAGTCATCTATAGTATAAGCTTTCGGCGACTAAATATGGCTATGCTAATGGCATCTACAATATCAGAAGCGCTTGAATATGAAAAAAAATAGATTTCAAAACAACTTTTACTTCATTACATTTCAAAACCAAATGTTCACATTCACAACGCATAATCCCAAATCGTTCATAGGCATAGATAGAATATAGTTATTACAAAATACGCCAAGAGGAGTACATAAAGATACCCCCTTAGATGATCAGAGTCATAGCTTAATAATAAACCTAATACAATCACAACGGAAATACATCAAAACATAGACAAGAACTGCAAATCCTAAATAGCTATCTGTTTGCCTCCTACATGCCTCCGGTAGCTTATTCGTCATCCTACTAAACCTGAAAAGATCTTAGCCCCTCAGCCCACTCAAATTAATTTTGAGCAACCGAGAGTTTAAGGGGAAAACATAAACTTCGAGTTGGACATAAAGCCTGGTATGAATAATATATACATCCCGATTTAATATTTTAAGTGAGACCATGCCGCTTAGCGGAACGGGTTTCCCCTTACTAACATCCTTTTTAAAACATTTCTTTGCAAAACCATTTTAACACCATATTCTATGCTCATGCATCCACAATGGATAAAACATATATTTTTAAACATTATGATGATAAGCATACTTGAAAACAATTAGGATTTCCCCCTCCCCTTCTAGACTTTAATTGCCTCAAAGAGGAACTATCCCTTCCATATTCATTTATTTAAGTTGATGCAGACTATCCATCTCGCATCCCATAGATTTCCTAGGATGACTATAAACCCTTCACTAAACATATAGAGACTATCTGTCCCCTTTATGATGTTGACTATCTATCAAACATCTCATAGTTTTCCTAGGATGACAATAAATTCTTCTCTAATCATATGGAGACTATCCATCTCCAACTTGATGTTTACTATCCATCAAACATCTCATAGTTTTCCTAGGATGACTATGAACCCATCACTTGGCCACTTAACTCAGGCTATCCCCATGAATATAATTATCTCATGTTATCCACAAGATTGACCTATTTCCATTAATGTCCCTAATTTTTGGTTATATTCCAATTATCCCCTACTATCTACAAGGTTAACCTATTTCCATTAGTATCCCTAATTTAGGTTATATTCATTATAATTTACATTGGTATTCCCCAATGTTTGTCAAATCATATAAGTGTTGATCTCCAACAATTTTTGGAATTGATTAAGCCCACCATGATATCCCCAAGGTTAAACAACATTTATTTTACAAGGTTAAAAGAAAACAAATTTCCAATCCCTTCTAAAGTATCCCCTTCTTTCGCCCCTTTCAAAAGAAATAAAACTTTAGACATCCTACTTTATAATGCTTGAAAACATAATCATAGAAAACCTTTGGCAAACCTTCCAAAATCATTCAAAACAAACCTTTCGAAACCATTGAACTCAACCTTTCGAAACCATTGAACTTAAACCTTTCAAAGCCAATGAATTAAACCTTTCGAAATCATTGAATTAAACCTTTCTAAACCATTCAATAAAAAGATCTTTCCCAAGGCATTAAAACTTTTAAAACATAAACCGTTCGAAGACTTACTTGGTTCAATTTAAAACAAGTGGAAAACCTTTTTTTAAAACCTTTTGACTATATTGGAAGCAACCTTTTGAATTTGACGAAAGCTCTGCTTCGAAGGTTTTTTATACTTCAATTAGAAAGCAAGGGTAAAACACCTAAGTCGAAAGCTCTCTTTCGAAAGCATTGGGAGAAGCGACTGGTTTTAAAAAAGTAAACCTTTCGACTTTGTCAGAAGGTTCAAATCAAAACAAAACAAAAGCGGCAGTAACCTTTCGACTGTGTTGAAAGGTATAAAAACAAAGTAGTGAAGTAGTAACCTTTCGACTATGTCGAAAGGTTTAAAACCTTTATTTTAAAGATTTGACCTAGTTGAAAGCCACCAAGTCGAAAGCTCTTATTCGAAAGTAAAGCAGGTGAAAGCTTTAGTTTATAAAAGAAACACACTTCAACCCCCTTTAGCAACCAACCCTTCGACTAAAACCCTTCGACTTTGTTCAATTCATTACATACCAAGATATTTGATACCTTATGCATTGAACTTTTATCTTGTCGACAGCTGACCTTTCGAGTTAGTCGAGAGGTCTGGGTCAGAAGATCTGATGCTAAAATTGGCTAAAACATGCTAAAAGTATGATTTCTTTCTTTTTAACTTAAAATGATAACTTTTCAACTAACCTGTCTTTATTTGTCAATTTCTCATTGGTTAATAAATACTCTTTAGAAAAATGCTACCACTAATTTTAGAAATAAATAATTTTATTTTATAAAATGCCCCTTCTCCTTAATTAAATATATAAAACATTTAAGTCCCATAACTCAAATAATTTTATATATTTATCAAATCACTTAGGAAGAATCTGGAAAAATTCCAAGAAATCTATTTTAATATATTGCCTTACATATAAAAATTTCAACCCCAAATAATTATTATTTTAGCCGTAAATAATTTATAACTTAATAAACAATTTCCTTCACTAGAAAATTAATATAAATTCTACATTAATTCAGAAAATTATGAAAATGGAAACCCATCTGTAAAATATCATTTCTGACCTATATTAGGTTTTAAAGGTATTTGGATGTCACCTAATAGGGCTTTCATATCATACATGTCGTTTCATGTCAGCAAATTCACGAATCTACGACTACGACAACATCCGGACTCAACGACTCAAAGTATGGTTCGTATAGTTATATATTTTAACAAGAGTCATTAAATGTGTATATAGAGTCTAGTTTAGTGCTTTGTTAAAATCTTTCCTCAAGAATCATCATTCACATTCAAATAAACTTGCATGCATATTTTAACCAAAATCAAGTTTTCAAAAAGTGGATGGAGTGGGGCTCGAACCCATGTCACTAGCTTAAAAGGCAAGTACTCTAACCAAATGAGCTACTGTAGTTTTTGTTTAACAACAGAATTCAGTCGACTAAATACAGTCAGTCAGTCGACTGAATCTGTGCATTTTAACATACATGCACATTTGTACACGAATTTTTTACATGATTTTACTTTTCAGTCGACTGACCATTTTCGACCAGTCGACTGACCTGAACCCAACTGTCATACTTTGAAAAGACATTTCCATTCTGCAAAAGGTTGCGATCCTTCTCTGAATGGGAATGGTTGCTTCTTTTGGTCAGAACTCTTCACCAATGGCAGCAACCCTCTGTCTACTATAAATATATGTTCCCAAACACTTCATACTAACCGAAAATCTTTCTAACTATCTTGTATTCTTCTTGTGCTCTCATACTCACATTCAAAACATCATACAAGCAATTTATTGCTTTGAATCTCCAAATTAACTTTCATAATCTTTGATTCTTAGCAACACCTTCCTTTAATATCTTCACATACACTTCATACACTTGAGGATTTGATTATAGGAAGTTTGTACTATCAGAGACAAATAAGTGTTATCAAGAACACACAGTGTCAGATATTCTTTTGTATTAGTGAAGTCATGTTCTGCTTCTCAGGCGTGTGAAGTCCTCTTCGGCTGTTGAGGCAAAAATCATGTTCTATTGCTCAGGTCCCTGTTCGGCTGCTCAGGGGTTGTATAGACCTGTTCCTCCGGGTTAAGTGAGGGTATTGTTGTTAGTTAAATTCCAGAAGGGAGTCTGGGACTGGACGTAAGACGGTGGTCCGAACCAGTATAAAATATCTGGTGTCATTTCACTATACTGGTTTTATATTCCGCATTATTTACAGTATTACTATCATCACTATACTCTGTATTATCATATATCCATATTGCACGGTCCTACACACTTTCATATGTTATCAGAGCCTGGAATTCTATCGATCGTCACAACATCATAGAATAATGGCCAGAAAACGATCCAGTCGAAATACAACAGGCAAAATCCCTGTCAAAGCCACCAGTGAGGACTACAAAAAGGTACTTTCTGATTTACAAATTTTAGTAAAAGATAATAATGAATTAGTTAGTATAAGCAATAAGATTTCAAAGCTTAATTTTATTATTTTAGAAAAGATGAAATCCGTTGAATTTGAAAATGAGAAATTGAAAAACGAGAAGTTAAATTTAGAAAATCAACTTGGTGATTTAAAGAATAATTTTATAACTTTTAAAGATTTTCTAGATGAACAAAACACCATATTTGAAAAAGAGAGAGAAAAATTTTCAAAAGAAATTTTTGATTTGAAAAGACAAAATGATTTATTACAATCCTCTTTAGATAATTCAGAATCTCAAAATTTCCTTCTCAAAAATGAGAATTGTACGTTAAAAAACGATAATTCTAAATTAAATAAGAAAATTGATATTTTGAATACTAGTAATATTTCTTTTGAAAATAATAAGTGTGACTTTAAAGCTAAATTTGATAAACTTAACACTGAAGTCACAAAATTTAATAAAGGTCAAAACGATTTAAACATGATTTTATCTAGTTCTAGACCTTTACATGATAAAAGTGGTTTAGGATATAATAAAACTAATCATAGAAATAGCACTAGATACGCTTTCATGTATAGTAAAAATTGTTAGTGCTACTACTAAATTTCGAGTAAAGTCTAAATCTAATTTTTATAGAAATTCAAATACTGTTATGACCAATAATGTTTATAATTTCTCTAGAAGTACAAATCATTGACGGGAAATATGAATAAAAATTATCTAAGTATTTGGGTTCCTATTAATTAGAAAAATAGAGAAAAATACATTGATGATTATTTTGATATGGTAGTTAATAATGAAAATTATATTTTTAAAGGTTCAACCACACCCAAATGGGTATGGTTTCCTAAAAATTAGGAAATTATAAGAACCATGGGTATCGAATGCTTTAAATGTTAATTTTTTTTGATACCTTACATTATAAGTAGTAATTATTTTGTTTTACATTGTTCTATGTTAACACTTATGTGGAATATAATTTATGTCATTATATAAACTCTCCTTTTTGTCGATGACAAAGGGGGAGAAAGATATTGTTCTAACACTATTTGTAGGAATAAACAATGCAAGCACAAATTAAGGGGGAGAAAAGATTAATTATTTACAAGAATATATAGCATAGATTCAGGGGGAGAAATCTATAGCACAATTACAGGAATATATTCCGGGGGAGAGATAAGTCAACAAAGCTTGTCGAAGATTCGCCGTAGCAAGTGGAATTGTCATCATCAAAAAGGGGGAGAATGTTGGATCATAGGTTTTGATTGCTGACATGAAACAACAATTCACGAATCTACGACTACGACAACATCCAGACTCAACGACTCAAAGTATGGTTCGTATAGTTATATATTTTAACAAGAGTCATCAAATGTTTATATAGAGTCTAGTTTAGTGCGTTGTTAAAATCTTTCCTCAAGAATCATCATTCACATTCAAATAAACTTGCATGCATATTTTAATCAAAATCAAGTTTTCAAAAAATGCATGGAGCGAGGCTCGAACCCAGGTCATTAGCTTGGAAGGCAAGTACTCTAACCAAATGAGCTACTGTAGTTTTTGTTTAACAACAGAATTCAGTCGACTGAATACAGTCAGTCAGTCGACTGAATCTATGCATTTTAACATACATCCACATCTGTAAACGAATTTTTTACATGATTTTACTTTTCAGTCGACTGACCTGAACCCAACTGTCATATTTTGAAAAGACATTTCCATTCTGCAAAAGGTTGCGATCCTTCTCTGAACGGGAATGGTTGCTTCTTTTGGTCAGAACTCTTCACCAATGGCAGCAACCCTCCATCTACTATAAATATTTCTAACTATTTTGTATTCTTCTTGTGCTCTCATACTCACATTCAAAACAGCATACAAGCATTTTACTGCTTTGAATCTCCAAATTAACTTTCATAATCTTTGATTCTTAGCAACATCTTCCTTTAATATCTTCACATACACTTCATACACTTGAGGATTTGATTATAGGAAGTTTGTACTATCAGAGACAAATCAATGTTATCAAGGACACATAGTGTCAGATATTCTTTTGTATTAGTGAAGTCCTGTTCTGCTGCTTAGGCGTGTGAAGTCCTCTTCGGCTGCTGAGCAAAAATCATGTTCTGCTGCTCAGGTCCCTGTTCGGCTGCTCAGGGGTTGTATAGACCTGTTCCTCTGGGTTAAGTGAGGGTATTGTTGTTAGTTAAATTCCAGAAGGGAGTCTGGGACTGGACGTAGGACGGTGCTCCGAACCAGTATAAAATATCTGGTGTCATTTTACTATACTGGTTTTATATTCCGCACTATTATAGTATTACTATCATCACTATACACTGTATTATCATATATCCATATTACACGGTCCTACACACTTTCATTTGGTAACAGGGCCTGGAATTCTATCGATCGTCACAACATCATAGAATAATGGCCAGAAAACGACCCAGTCGAAATACAACAGGCAAAATCCCTGTCAAAGCCACCAGTGAGGACTACAAAAAGGTACTTTCTGATTTACAAATTTCAGTAAAAGATAATAATGAATTAGTTAGTATAAGCAATCAGATTTCAAAGATTAATTTTATTATTTTAGAAAAAATGAAATCCGTTGAATTTGAAAATGAGAAATTGAAAAACGAGAAGTTAAATTTAGAAAATCAACTTGGTGATTTAAAGAATAATTTTATAACTTTTAAAGATTTTCTAGATGAACAAAACACCATATTTGAAAAAGAGAGAAAAATTTCAAACGAAAATTTTGATTTGAAAAGACAAAATGATTTATTACAATCCTCTTTAGATAATTCAGAACCTCAAAATTTCCTTCTCAAAAATGAGAAACGTACGTTAAAAAACTCCTAAAAAACTAAAAACCAACCCTAAAGAGACAACACCAATCTGAACTTCGGTCAAGAGCGACACCTAAAGAGCAGCAGCCAATTGAAAATTTTCCACAACTGCAAATGCAACCTCCACAACAAAGCTGAAACATCACAAAATACAACATCTACACAAACCATATAAAAACTCCAAAACAACAAAAAACACAATAATTCCCCTAATAAAACGACAATCCTCAATCAGAAGACTAGGTAATTTACGATTTAAATGAGGACTTCTCCTAATACTTCCAGTTGAAAATCTCTTACAATTTCTTCTCCTTAATTTGGCTTCACGAAGTAACTCTTTAGCATGGGCAGGAGAATGAGGAAATCTACCATAAGCCGCAAGAAAACAGTACATAACAAACTTGAACCCGCCAGTACAATAATAGACCGCTCTATCAGATTGCTGTAACTTGGAATTCTCCATATCTTCACTCACATTGCTAACAATAAAATTGCTATCCAAACCACTTGCAACTTGATCTACTAAACAATCACCTTCTGAACTGCTCACTTCTTTACAAAAAGCAGATTCCGTCGCTACTTCAACAACATTATTCAAAAAAACATTTAACTCCAACGAGGATTCCATTTCACTGATAGGCAATAGAATACCAAACTTAAAGGTAAAAACATCCCAGGGAATAACTATCTGAGGCACCAACATACAAGAAAAATCAAAATAGAAGTGACCATCCCTGCATAAAATAGAATCCCTTATCCTCAAATCAGATGCAGAAGAAACAATAAAAGAAAAAACAAAAACTCCTCTAGAATCTGATTCAAACACAATAGCTTGCGAGCCTACAATCAATACATTAACACCGGATAGCTTCGTCTTCTGAGAACAGAGTGTACAATGTATCATACCAAACTCGTGTGCACATTTAGATCTGACACTTTTTAAGACCAACAGAGCTAACCAAATTCAACTCAACATTATCCTTGAATGACTTATGCAAAGAATCAAACAATTCCACATCATCGAAAGTGGATCCATCATCCTTTTCAAATCCTGCCAATTCTATCCACTCAGATGAACAAAGTCCCACAGAGCAAGAATGAACACAAAGAAAATCCTCTGAACCGCAACCATTAACCTTATTCCCTTCCTCATCACAATCTGAAAAATGAATCTCACTATCGGTTATAGGAAAACGTTGGCGAAAACTCACATCAATCATATTAACCTGATCATAATCCTCTCCAGCCTCAGCACAAAGACTGTCAGTAGGAACAAAATCATCAACAAAATCACAACCTACAGCACTACAACTTTCAATAGAAACAGAGCTAATTGTAACCTCATTAACGTCCATAACAGTTGAACTCGAAACAATTGAATCGGAAAATTCACCAAAAGACAAATCCACCAATTCAGAATAATGAGGATAACAACCTCTGACACCAGGATCCAATAAAAAGATATCAGAATGGAAATCATTATTTAAGTCAGATTCATAAAACTTCTCGGTTTCAATCCAATGCAAATCCTCCAAATAAAGAAAAACATTATTACTATTCGAAAAATCTTTAACTTGAGAACCATTCCAATTATCGAGATTCGAATACTTACCAATGTTACCAGCAGTCAAGCAATCGAAGTGCCAAAAAACTTTGTTGAACAAATAGCTACATTCAGCAATATTTCCAACACAGCATTCCAAGAACAGACCCCTTAATCTCAAGAAATCAAGAACAAAATAAAAATGATGATCTTTCATACTCAATGGCTTCGAGTGAATAGGATCGGAATAAGGGAAGATCGGCTCAGAATTAAGAAAGGGATTGAAAGTCGAGGGGCATGACGATCTCTTATGACCAGCCACTCCACAGTTGAAACATTTAAAAGAATTAGAGCAGTCTTTAATATTGTGATTTTTATCTCCACACCGATAACATTGAAAACCCCTTTTCCAATTAGAATTGTGATATTTCTGAAATCGATTTTAAGAGTGAGGAAATCTATCTTTTCCATTAATTGAGTAAGGGATGCGAACAGGATTCGCATGATGAAAAGATGTATATGGAAAACTATAATCTAGATGGGAAGCGAAAAGATAAGAATTAAGTCTCTCAAAACAAAAATTCTTCCAATCGTTCGCCATTTGTAACAGTGGTAGAGAATTTTATTTTTGAATAATAGAATATATCTTATATATTTTATAAGTAAATTTGTTTAAAGATATATTATATATTTTATATTATACCTTTATACTTAATTATTTATATATGTGTGTGTTTATGTGCATGTACTTATGTATGTACATGTACATGTATATTTGTATGTAACATTTACTTACAACGTTGCACCACTTCCACATGTTGCATCGTTACAAATCCCGATTCCGTTCTTCGGTCATATTTTCTCTTTTAAATTTCTATGCATACTTTTGTAAACAAAATTTGAAAATAAATTTTCCTATCCTTCTTAATTAATAAAAATTATTATAATTCATTTATAAAACCGTATAAATTAATAATAATAATTTTTTACAGAATTATTGTTATATCGATAAGGCTAAACGATCATTTATTTAAAGCGATATATTTATGGGTCATTACAGACTCTCCTCCTTAAGAGAATTTCATCCCTGAAATTATGATAAGAGAAAATAGTTTTTAAGGAAATATATTTGATATGATAGAACATATTCAAAAGTATGAATAAGTGACTACACCACAAGCGGTGAGTACACTATAAAGATAGAGTTCATTCTTCAATTCTAAACTCGGGATATGCCTTTTTCATTCTATCCTCTGTTTTCCAAGTGCAATCCTCAGCATCTCCACTCCATCCTTTCTACAACTAATCTCGATAAGCTAATGGGAAAATTTGTTTAAGAATGGGAAATGGTCCAATATATTGAGGTGCTAACTTCCATCTTCTTCCAAACCTCACTACTCCTCTCATCGGGGAGACGTTCAAAAAGATTGAATTTCCAACTGAGAATTCCAGATTTCTAAGCCTTTGGTCTATATAACTTTTTTGTCTGCTCTGGGCTTCCTTTAGCTTCTTCCTGATCACATCGACTTTCTCTGAGGTTTCTCGTATCATATCAGGATAAAGTATTAGCCGATCTCCGGTCTCTATCCAACATGCTGGTGACCTACACGGACAACCATATAGAGCTTCATACGGTGCCATGCCAATGCTTTCTTGATAACTATTATTATAAGAGAACTCTACTAAATGTAGATGATTTTCCCAGGAGCCTCCAAAGTCCAAAATGCATGCCATGAGAAGATCATCCAAAACACTATTGACCATTTGGGTATGTCCATCAGTTTGAGGGTGATAGGCGGTACTTATATTCAGCCTTGTTCCCAAAATTTTCTGTAATGCTTACTAAAACTGACTAGTAAAGGTCGGATCCTGATCGTTCACTATACTACTCGGAACTCCATGCAATCGTACAATCTCCTTTATATATATCTGCAAGGCTTGCAGCGATCCTTGTTGGCTTAACTGGAATGAAGTGTGAACTTTTAGTTAATCGGTCTATGATAACCCAAATGCCTTCGTTCCCTTTCCTCGTTCGAGGTAAGCCATCAATGAAATCCACTGATATTTGATCCCACTTCCAAACTGAAATCTCCAGCGGCTTAAGTAACCTTGCAACATTTTGTTGGCCGCTTTTGACTCATTGAAAATTTACGCATCGGCAAACATAAATAGATATGTCTCTTTTTATACTACTCCACCAAAATGTGTGTTTCATATCTCTATACATTTTGTTAAATCTCGGATGAATGCTGAGTTTGGATTTGTGATATTCCACTAACACCTCCTGCCTAAAAATTTTCATATTTGGAGCACAAATTCACCCATTCAACCGTAACACTCTGCGGCTATCTATTTCCAAGCTAGAATTATCCCCTTTTTATTTATTTTTAAAATCTTCTTTAGGAATTGATCTTCTTTTTGCTTGCTGGTAATTCTTTCAAAAAGAGGTAGAGTTACTACCAAACAAGAAATATCAGCATATTTTCTACTTAACGCATCAGCTACTACGTTGGCTTTCCTAGGTGCATATAAAATATCTAGATCATAAGATGCAAGAAATTCCAACCAACATTGCTGCCTCAAGTTTAAATCCTTTTGAGTGAAAATATACTTTAAAGATTTATGATCCATAAGAGCTCAAACTTTTTACCAAGTTAAAAGAGGAATTTTATTTACTAAGGTCAATTCAAAGTTTTAATCGAAACAAACTATGAAAATTTCTTACCCAGCAAATAGTGCCTCCATACTTTTAATGCGAACATAATGGCTAATAATTCTATGTCATGCGTTGCATAATCCTTCTCGTGAACCTTTAGCTTTCTACCCGCATAAGCAATCATCTTCCCTTCCTGCATCAGAACTGCACCAACTCCTTCTCCACAAGCATCAGTATAAATAGTTAATCCATTATTTCCATTTATAATTGGTAGGACTGGAGCGGTTGTTAGCCTCCTTTTGAGTTCTTGGAATGCTGCTTCACATCTACGAGTCCAGATAAATTTAGCATCGTTCACATCTAGGAGTCCAGTTTAGAACAGTCGCAACCTTTACAAGATCTATTGAAACCCCGTCCCTTGACACTATATGTCCAAGGAATCTTACCTCATTCTCCCAGAGATGGCGTTTTGAGAATTTGGCTTTAAGTATATTATTTCTCAATATCTCCAACAAAATTTCTATATATTCTCTCGTGTTCTTCTTCTGTCTTAGAATAGATAAGGATATCATCGATAAAAACTAACTCGAATTTATTGAGTACTTCTCCAAATACTCCATTCATAAGGTCTATGAAATAAGCGGGTGCATTGATTAGCCCAAAAGGCATAACTAACCACTCGAAGAAAGTGTTTGAACCTTTGAATGCGGTTAGATGGATGCATTCTTCTGCGATTCCCAACTGATGGAATTTTGATTCCTGATCCATTTTCAAGAATATCTGAGCACCATGTAGCTTATCATACAAGTCATCTATTCGAGGTAGAGGATACTTGTTCTTAATTGTTCATTTTTTAAGATCTCGGTAACCTACACACAACCTTAAAGATCCATCAGGCTTGGCCACGAAAAGTACCGTCGATTCCCAACTTGAACGACTCGGCCTTATCAACCCTTTCTTCAATAACTCATGGGTTTGGTTGTCTAACTCCTCTCTCCTTTGGAGCCATACTTTAGTCTCGTTGTTTAAATGCATTGCACTGGAAATCAAATCAATACGAAATTCGATATTCCGATGTAAAGGTAAACTTATTCACCTCTTTAGAAACATCTGGGAATTCTTTAACAACAGGTATGGTTCATAATCCTTCCTGGGATGAGTCCAATGCATAAAGAAAACTTCCCCTCCTTAGACTAAGACCTTCGCAAAATATTTCTATAAATTTCCCAAAATTGGTCTACAAGGTTATCGTCCTACTAACGCAATCAAGAACATCTTTATACTTAGTCAACAAATCCATACCAAGTAAAATCACAATCCCAATAAAGTCTAGGAAGAATAGGTCAAAAAGAAATTAATGGGAAGAGTGGGAAATTTGGACTTTTTCACAATTCATGCAAAGTTTAGTAATACCGCCTATAGGATTTGTCATCCAAATAGAGGTATCAACTATTTTAGGTTCAAGTTTTAATTCTTCTACAGTTTTCTTAGCAATAAAACTATGAGAAGCTCATGTATCAAACAATACTCTATCTAAAATATCTTCAATAAAAATATTACCTTCTAAAGCTCCATTGCCCTACACATCCTGAGAGGTTGAAGGCTCATACTTTATTGCGTAAACTCGGGCTTGCTCTCCCTTCCTCATAATCTGACAGTCCTTGATCATGTGCCCTGGTTGATGGCAATTATAGCAGAGGCTATTTTGGACTATAGGAGAGACGAAATCTTGGACCTTTGGGCTTCTACAATCCTTTGGAATATGGCTTTCTTCTTACAATTGTGACAAGTGTATCCCTTACAGTGGTTTCCTTCAGATCCTTCTTCATGTATTCCTGACCACAACTATTTCCCGCTGTTATTGAACTTCCTCTTCTAGTTGTTGGCATTGCTATTGGTCTGAACTTCCACCGGATTCTTCATATCTTGAATTTCATAATGGAATCCCATATCCAGCAAATCTATAATGACCCTTTAACATGGGCAGTCATCCTGCTTTGGTACTTCACATTCATGCCCGAAATAAACTTCTCATTCTTATTTAAGGGAATATCAATTAGACCTGGCTCAAAACAAGATAATTTATTGAACTTATTCGCATACTCCTCAATAGTCATTTCGTCCAGTTTCAGATCCATAAAACTTCTGTAAAGATGAGATTTCCCGGGTATTGGTATGTATTGCTCCTCCGAAACCTCCTCAAAGCTTTCCCAAGATAAAGTGTCCTCCGAATCACTTAGGTAATGGATTCCCACCAAGCCAAAGCCCCTTCCTGTAACTGCCACGAGGCCTAGAACCTCTTTTGCTCATTACTGATATCCAACGCCTTAAAGATCCTTTCGCATGATTTAATCCAAGCTTGTACTTTAATAATAGCTTCTGTAAATGGTCTTCCCCCGAAGTTGGTATAAGTTTTGCATAGAGTGGAAAAAATAACCTGGGGTTGCATGGGAGCTATTTCTTCTACTACGGCAGTTGGAGCTCGACTGTTAGTTATTGTCATGCTGCTATTTCCCATCCTTGTCCTATATGAGTAGTCATGTCTTACTACTTGAATTTAGTAAGCTAACTTTAGAATAGAAAGATGTAATTATCTTGGGGAATGTGTATATAGCACATCTTTTATTTGGATAAAGATTTCTAAACATGCACTCTCAAAAATTAAACTCATTCTAGGCATTACTAACCCTATCACTAATGAGTTACACCCTATCAAAGCCAAGGTTATCGCTTAACCTTCGGCTCTGATACCAAATGTGAAGACCCATCTCCTCGAATCTCGGAAATTGACACTAATACATCCATGGTATTCATGTGCCATAAATCCAAGTGCCGGGGAGGCAGATTTTCAGGGGTAAAGTAAAGTAGAAGATAGAAACACAAATTCTCACATTATGTTAAATAAATAAATAGTACATACAACTACCGTCACAAGGATATATCATAGTTTTGTATGTACTAACCCGGCTAGGAATGGTTATAACTGCCTGATCCCACACTTGCTGGTATTACTAACTTAGATAAAGCGGAAAACAAAAATAGATAGATATCCCCATCGGGTGCTCCAACTTCATGCTCAAAAATCTCTTGCAGCATGCTCTTCCCTAAAACACACTAAACATAATCTTGACTAGTTGGCTACCCGGGAAAATAGCGCACCCATAGTTTAATAGGAAAAACTCCGAGTCGGTCATGGGACTGGCGTGAGAACCCAAAATACGCGTTTTGAAAACAAAAAGGTATCTCATAAGACCATGCCGCACATAAACATGGAACGGTTTTTACCTTATGATAACCAAAACATTCTTACGTAAAAATAAGGGATATTATTTTTAGTGGCATATCTTTGAAAACATTTACATGTAAACTTATTAATCTTAGCTGAAATTGTCACATTGATTGAATTCCAGCAATACTAGCCGCAAATGTGGGTTCTACAAACAAACTGCCAGGCATTTATTGGAGAATGGATTTCATACAAATGATCAAGTGAAGGGACTATCTTACAGCAGTACATCTCTAGAGGAATGTACCATGGTCAACAGAACATCTACACCTCTACCAGCACAATATCGGCCTACCTTTCCTTGGATAGTACCGAATATGTCATCATCTCGGTCATTACCAACCTATCCGAGACGTCTCTTAGCATACACCATAATAATTTAAACTCCAACATCATAGTGGGTAGAAATTTATCTAGAAGGGGATGATCATACCCTAATGGTTGTGAACCACATATCCTTGCAGCATCTACCCTGTTTTGTTCATTTCCAAGTGTGAGGCATGAGGTAACGATTATCTTTTCACATAGCACATCATCTTCCTTTTAATTCCACATTGCCATTCTATTGATCTCTATAAACTTCCACAAACATAGAACCTCTGAGCATAAACGTCTCATAGAAGGGTGTTAAGCTAAGAGAAGTTGCCGTATCCACCACCAAATAAATGTACGTTTATAAAAGTCAATGATGAAATCTCAAGAATTCAGTGTCAGACATCCATCCATACAAGTTCATTCTGGGACTGAATGAAACCGAAGGCACCCTCCTACCACATCCTGTCGGGAATAAACCCTAAGATTAGTAGCGAGAAGTCCTTGCATCGAAGATCTTAAATAAGGAACTATTGCCACATAATATAATATGGGAAATTTCCCTCGAGGAGTGACAAATAGCCCTACATTCCATCATCCGCAGATATCTTCATGTCTTTACTTCGAATACGTAGATTGGTTCGAAGTGGTCTTTGGATAGGAATTATCCAAATCCGACCCTGGTATCTCCAAACCAATCATTGATAACATAGGTCAAGTGAATATGGAATCATTCTTTAATTGATTAAGTTCATTTATCAATATCTCTTTTGGAGATATACATTTATAAAACATTCTTTCCAGTTTATATGGAAAAATTAAGCCTCTCTTATAAAATCCTTTGATAACTTTTAAATTATTTTGACTAAGAATAAACTAAAAATCGTTTCATTTTTCATTTAGGAAGATATTGATCCTAGTAAACAAAATTCCCCATTTCCCTCAGTTGGGCTAGTCCAGATAGCCAGGGAGATCAAGAAACTAGTTTTCCAAACTAAAGCCTAGACACTTCTCTCTAACACCCATAAGGCGGCCAAGTTATTTAATCGACTCTAAATCTTTAATCATTCCAAATATTCTTCAAATCAACTTTAACACACTTTATAAATCATTAAAAAACATTTATAAAAGATTTCTAAAAGAATTGTTAAGTTTAAACCTATTTTTCAAAAGTTATAAAAAGTGCTGTGAAAAAGTGCTGCTAACTAAAGCTATATTGATCAAAATGACTTTTTATTGTTTGAAAATTCATTTTTATTACTCAGATCACTTTTAAAACATTTTAAAACATTTATTAGATTTATTCCAAATTTTTAAACAATTTTAAAACATCATTTTCAATGAAATACAGTTTTGGATTTCGAACTGCAAAATTAGGATTTTTCCAAAACTTGTTTTACTCCTATTTCAATATCTACTTATCGAAATCTCGATTTTCTTTCTTCATTGGAAAACTATGAATATAATAGTTGAGAAACTTCTTATCTCAATGAATTTCGAGCTATATTCCAAATTTTACTCTAGTTTGTTTTTACAACGTGAAATCGCGAACTGTTGTTACGCGTCGCGCTTAGTTTTGACTAAATTTCTTATTTCTTATCAAACTTCACCAAAACACTTTTAAATGTTTTTACAACATTTCATATAAATTTTAAACCATTTTTAAGATATTTAACTTTTCCATATTCACCATTTCATTAATCCAAGAAAAGTGATTTTTTGTGTGTTTTTCGACGTGTATATTTGTGTCTTGCATATGTATTCAACATTCATATGAACACAACCAAACTTGATGATCAAAGCATATTAAACACCCATTTGCAACATCATATCATCATCCAACATATAGTATAATAATTTTGGAGTTCTCGTGCATTTCAAACGATTTTCAAAACAATCACTATAGTTCCGCTATTCGAGTTTTCGAAGCTCACTATTCTTCGGATTTTAGCTCCTAAATGCCTTAACCAAGTCTCGAGGAGACAAGGTGGTGCACAGCCTAGGGTATACCCAAGTGGTGAGCTGTGCAATTATGAAATGAAGTGGAGTTTGTGAAGAACAAAGAGAAACGAGTATTTTTGGGATCGTTTTGAGGTGTTTTACTATATATACTTTTATTTTATGATTGTATTTTCTTTTTGAAATACTTTTTAACATTATTTCTTTTAGTTTGGAAGCCATTAAAGATGAAGTAAAAGCTTGAAAAGAAGAAGAAGATGATGAATGAAAAAGAAGAGAAGAGGGTAGGGTATTTATAGGAAAAAAGAAGATTGTAAAGTAAGACAGGTAATCTGTAACGACCCCGAATTTTGTATAAATTTAAATTGATAATTTCAAGAATTTTCGAATAAAATTTGTGAAATAAATCGATTAATTGATTGCGAGTTTCCCCGAATTCGAATATATTCTGTATAAATCATTTTAAAATTTGAAATTGTATATATGTGGATTTATATAGTTGTGCCTATATGAATAGATTTGAAATGATGTGTATATATTGATAATTGAATTTAAATCTTAATATAAACGATTTATAGATAAATATAAAAATATAGATAATTGATACAAATTTAAAAATAAATAATACTAAATTTGAAATTGATGGGTTAGGTTAAAAATAAGAATAAATTAATAAT
This sequence comes from Allium fistulosum, assembly GCA_030737815.1. Classification (NCBI taxonomy): domain Eukaryota; kingdom Viridiplantae; phylum Streptophyta; class Magnoliopsida; order Asparagales; family Amaryllidaceae; genus Allium; species Allium fistulosum. Next base: position 225,246,027 of record CM060904.1, read on the forward strand.
AAATATTTGAGTTAGAAATAAAATATAAATATGTAAGATAAACTATAAAAATATCAAGTAGATACATTTGCTAAACTTTAACAACCAAATAAAAAGATGGAAATTCATCTATATTATAAAATAAATAAATTTTATAGTTCATACAATATAAAGTAAATCCTAATATTAATAAATCAATACAAAATATTACAAATAAAATATATACAAAAATAATAAAAGAAAATAAAATAAAAATAGGAGTTCACTCATACTCTTAAATAATAAAATAAACAAAGAAGAAAATACAAACACTTGTAAAAGAATGAAACAAAAATATATACACATGGAAGACAATACAAAGTACATATGTACATACTTATACAAAGCAAAGAAAACATATTTAAGTATGAAACAAAATATATATCTATAAGCAAGCAAATTTATTAAGGATAAGTTAAAACAAGACAAGTATAATAGTGCCAGCACCAATTTATATCATCTCAGCCGAAGTTAAAATAAGACAAAGCAAAGGAAAAAAGAAGAAGACCCTAGTATATAATATATTCAAGTATGAACAAGAAAATATGTATATATAAGTATAGATTGTACAAAATAATAAATGAAGCCATCACGTTCAATTGTATCAGCCACCAAGCAAAGAGAAGTATGGGCATAAAACATGGGATGGCTTGCAAAGAGAAGTATGGGCATATAAATAAATATATTTTGTACCAGGCATTTAATGCCATTATCTTCGGCCAAATAAAGGAAAAGATCACTGCCTATTGTACTAGAAGAAAAAAAATTACATTACTTTGTACAAAACAGTATTTTATCACTTGTACAAAACTATACTGTAAACTTCTTGTTATATACAAACAACTTAGCCTCTGCCTACATGGTTTTCTTTATATCAAGTTCCTTTTCATTCTCGTGCATTAAAACTATGCAAAACTAGAAAACAAACCTGGAAGCTCCTCTTCAAAATTTATTCTTCAACCTGTAACCATTTTTCAAAACAATGCAAAGAAATCTCTGAAGTTCCTTCCAGTTTCAAAGTTTCAAGTTTTAAGGCTTTTTAAAGCTTTCAGTTTTTAAGTCAATGCAAGACATTTTCTCTGGAAAACAAAACAACAAAAGATGCAAAGTTTCAAAGCTTTTCAAGTTTCCAGCTTTGGCAATCCAGTTTTAAAAACCCTCTGCCTTTCCAAAAAAATCAAGTGAGTAACTTTTCTTTTTAAACCAGATTTCCTTGTGTCTTTACCAGTGAGTAAACTAGTAAATTAGAACTTAAGTTATTTTAATTTATATATATATATATATATATATCTGGATGTTGCTTGTATATTTCCCTGTAATAAATGCTTTGTTAATTTATCATCCTCTCCGTTAACTCACAAGGTAGCAACAACTAGGAATTTAAAATTCTTCCTTTCTAGCTAGTGTTAGACTTTGGATTCTAAGCAAGATAAGTGTGTTTAGGCAAGAATGATAAATCTAAAAATAGAATTATGAAGAATTAAGAGATACAGGATGTAAATTAAATTTTTACAGAGGACCATTTTAAATTTTGGAAATTTCGAATTTAATAAAACCTTGATTCAAGTTTGTAGCTTGAATCCATACCTAAAATGATGATTTTTAAAATGAATTAGGTAATTTTTAGTATAGTGCTTTGGTAGCAATTCCTGGCTGAACTGAAAACATGTTTTCACCAATTTCGAGTGATCAAGCAAAGTTTGGATATTGAATTCTCTTTGAACTTAGCTTGATAATTAATGGTATCAAGAAAATTACTAAAACATTTTTCTATTGTAAGGATTGAAGAAAAGAGATCGAATTAGGGTTTTGTGCAAACTTTTGGACATGCCTGTAAATGTATCGAGTTCGACTCTTTTACGTGATCGAGCTTCGTGAGACTTCGGGAAATGGTTGTTTGGGGTATTGTCGAGGTGTGGTCAGAACTGGGTCGACTCCGGTGGCCTGTGCAGCGGTGACGAGACGACAACGTGACGTTGGTTTGGGGCAGTTTGGTCGTGATGGCTCGAGGTATGCTCGAATTCGATTCCAGGCGAATTAAAGGAAACTGGGTGGTTGCGATGCTTGTATGGGTTATCGACGATGTGGAGATGATCGTGGTGTTGGTCGGAGGTGGCCAGTGCGATTGTGCACGTGCACGTGCATTTCGATCTGGGTTTGGGAATTTGGGGAAGACGAAGTTTTCCTGTGTGTTACTCGAGTTTTCTCGAGTAATTGGAGGGGGTGGCCCGAAGTTTTTATTGGTTCGACTCGAAGCAATTTTGGATAGTCTCGAGTCAGGTTGGTGTTGCCAGTTTTAAAGCTTGGCAGTTTTAAAAGTTTTAAAATTTAAGAACATGATTTTAAAACAGAGTTTAAAACAAAATGTGAGATGGATTCAAATTAAAGTTTTGTCTCCATAGTTTTAAATAAATATAAGTCTTATAAAAATAAAATGTTTTAACAACTTTTAAATGTTTAAAGTAGATTTTAAAGTGTGTTAAATTTTGCTAAGTTAAATTTGTAATTATATTGAAGCTAAATTTGAAATGTAATGTTTAAATCCACTTTAATGAAGTCATAAATAAAGAAATAGATTACCTTAGAGATAATTAAGGTAATTAAGTGATTTAACTAATAAGATAATCAAGAATAAATTACTTAATTTATAAATTAATGATTTAGATTAATTTATAATTAGAGATGAATTTAAAAGTAATTCAGGATTAATTACTTATTCTAATTTATTTTGGATATTTTTATTAATTAAAGTTAATTAATTAAGGACAATTAAATTAAAATAATTTATTGGTTAAATTTATTAAGGATAAGTAATTACTTAATTAATTAGGAGTAATTACTAAATGAAAGTAATTGAAAGTAAATTACTTAAGGGAAGTAATAAAAATTCATCACTTAAGATAATTAATTAAAGGATTAATTGATAATCAAAGGTTAATTAATAAAAATGGTTTATAATTAATTTATGATTAATTAACCAAGATTTGTAGTTTATTCATAAGTAATTAATTTGGTATAAAATAATTGTAATCATATATTAATTGATCTTACTTATGAATTTTTGGATTCTATTGGATGATTTGATTGTTTGATATCCCTGATATATGATGCTTTGTGATATACCCTGATTTATGTTGTGATCTGTAATTTATTATCTGTGATATCTATCTGTGATCTGTACGATGAGCATTATAGTTTATATTGCTTATCAACTATATCATGTATTTTGATCTGTGATGATTCATCGTGTTGCACTATTGTGTTAAACCCCTAGACTACACTTTTACACACACAAATATGGATTTCACGTGGAAATTGGTTAAGTCACAAATAATTTAAATTTGATGTTTTTGAAATTGAAATTGAAATTTCAATTGATTTTTGAAATGGATTTGGGTTAAAGGTTAAAGCTTTTGGAAATGGAGTTTTTAAGATAAAAGTTATTTCGAATAACTTGGTAAAGTTCCCAATTTAAATAATTTAATTTGAATTTGAATTCAATATTTGGAATTGAATTCAATGATTGGAAATTTTGATTAAAGATGATATAAATGTGTTTATATGAAGTTAAACCATTTTAAAAATATTGTTTGAGAATTTGGATTTAACCCAAGAACCTTAACTCGTATAAATGACTCAGATTTTTTGAAATGAAAACTGTTGTTTTCAATGATAAAAGCTTTCATATAAAAAAATGAAATTCCAGTTTAATTAAAGGAATTTCAAGATTGAATTGAAAAATGGTTTCCAAGTTATGAATGAAATTCTTTTTGAAAGCTATGAATTGAATCTGTTATTTTTAACAGATTTAAAATGGTGATTTATTTAAACCATTCGAAATGGAATTGTTTTGAAAGCTATAAGTTAAATCTTTGATTTAAATATTTAACGAGTTAAATTGAAATGAAAATTAATTTGGAAAATCTGTGAATGAATCCTTTGTTTAAAAGATTAAAATGTGGAAATTGGTTAAACCGTGAAGGTTGTTAAACTGAATCTTTTTGTTTAAAGATTGAAAATGGTAATTTGTTAAACCATTTGAAAAGAAATGTTTTGGGTAATAAGTTGTGACTTAATTGAAATCTCAATATCCATATATTTTTAAATATTGCGCTCACTATTCGGTTTAGCCGGGAGAGGACCTTTGTGTCACATAACCCATTCCGAATAAGTGATACGTCGTATATGGATAGCATTTGAAGACCGGTGTTGAAGACCGGGTGTTTGCAAAAACGATAGGATAACCTATCGATTGTCTCTGCACTGGGTAGCTCCTGGTATAGAGATTCCCTAAGTGATAGGAAGTTCGATCGGGATTGTAAATACCCGGATTTGCAAGGGCTTCTTCGGAAGTGCCTTCGGTTCTGTTCGAACCCGGAACAGATTTGTATGGTTACATGTCTGACATTACACTTTGAGATATAAAGCCGATTTCTTTCAAATACATTTCTGTTGGTGGTGGAGAATTTATTCTCTTAGCTTAACACCCTTCTCTGAGACGTATGAGCTCAAAGGTTATGTAGTTGAAGGTTATCAGCGATATACTCCCAATTTGGTAATGTGACATGATGAGTGTTGCTGTGTGATGATCATCGTTTGATCATTTGTGATATGATCATTTATTTGATTTTTTATCTTTGTGATCATTACTTTGATCATCTGTTGACCCAAAGCATGGCTTTGTGACAAAGCGTAGCTTTGTGGATGAGACCTCTTCGGACCTCACAACCTGGAAATGGTCGAAACAGGAATATGCGGCAAGGTTATGAGGGTCGCGCCCTTTAGGGTATGTCATTTCCTTCTGGAAAAGGGTGGTATCAGGTATGGAGCCCTGGTATTTAACCTATGTGGATACTCCGATCTAATTTATTATGATTGTGTGTTTGATCGAGGCGCCTCGGATAAAGGTCCCAAAGGACCGGGGGGTGGCATATTCGTGAGTTACCTGTTATAGGGGTAACCCGGCCTTGTGTCGGCAGAGAGCAGTTTGTCTCTCGGGACGTCCAGCTAGAGGCGATCCCATGCGGCGGAAGGAAGTTCCTTAGCCTGACCATTTGTTGGAAATCCATTTCCCAATACGAAACTTGTACGGTTTTAGTTGTAGAACCTGCCATCTACTTATGGTGGCGCCCCACTGTTTGGATGATAGCTATAGTAGGCATAGTTCGAAATGTCTATGTTGGCTAAGATTTATATTATACTTTCGAAATGTTTTCTTCACTATGCACTAATAATAATAATCCAATGATTTTGCGTAGTAAGCATCTTTGACTATCATAAGGAGAAATCTCCTCCGATTCTGCGTTTGCATTGTGTGTGTGTGCGGGAGGCCTTATGGTAGTTTCATTTTCCAAAAGCATTGCGAAATTCAATCTTACTTTGTTGTTTGTTTAAAGATAAACTGTTTTTGTTGCTCACACCAGTCCCATGACTGACTCGGAGTTTATTGTTCCTTTCCTAAACTCTGGGTGCTTATAATTTTCTACACGAGCAGTCTAGAGTTGGGGTTTTCAGATATTCAGGTTTAGTAGATTATCTGGAGCTAGTTCAGTTCTTGGAGTTCATGGACTGATGTTGCTTATCTTGGAGCATTCTATTGGAGACATTCTATTTCTGCTGGTGTTATCTTTTTTCTTTCCGCTGCTATTTCTTGTATCACTATTTATCTATGATATTGTTGTATCATATTGATATCATTGTTGTATATCATATTCTGGATATTGTATTCATTGGAGTTGTATATGATATCATCTATTTCTTTATTCCGCTGTGTTATTATACTTAATGGTGTTATAAGCTCCGGAGAACCAGATTCGGCGTTTGAATCTACGGCATCTTGAGTACAAGTGAAGTACGGGTGTCGATTTTCGAAGGTCGATTTTTGGGTCTTCACATAAACATAATTTTTTCAGGGCTTCTTCAACATAGCATCCCCTCTTATGCACGGGTAGAAGCATCCCCCCATGTGCATATAACTTCCATCTTCTCATGTGTACATATGTTGACTTATAAAGGCTCAAGGAGTAAGTTTGTTTAAAACTATCTTATATATTTTATATTATATCTTTATACTTAATTATATATATATATATGTGTATTTATGTGCATTTTCTTATGTATGTACATGTACATCTATATGTGTATGTAACATATACTTACAACGTCGCACCGCTTCCACACGTTGCATCGATACAAATCCCTATTCCATTCTTCGGTCATATTTTCTCTTTTAAATTTCTATGCATATTTTTATAAACAAATTTTGAAAATAAATTTTCCTATCCTTCTTAATTAATAAAAATGGTTATATTTTATTTATAAAACCATATAAACTGATAATAATAATTGTTTACAAAATTGTTGTTATACTGATAAGGCTAAACGATCATTTATTTAAAGCGATATATTTATGGGTCCCCTTTGTTTCTATCTTGAACTACTGACACAGGTTCATTGATTAACAAATGCTTCAACTTCAGGAGTGCTTCCTCACATTTATCGGACCAGACAAACTTCACATCCTTCTTGGTTCACTTAGTAAAAGGTGCTGCTATCCGTGAGAAATCCTGAAAGAATCTGCGATAACAGCCAGCAAGTCCAAGAAAACTTCTGATCTCAGTCACCATCTCTGCTCTCCTCCAATTATTCATAGCTTCGATCTTATCCGGATTGACTGCCAAGTCGTTCGCTGAAACCACATGACCAAGAAAGGTAACCTCTTTCTTCCAAAAATGACACTTGGAAAACTTCACCGCCAGCCGATACTGTCTCGGCGTCTCAAGCACTACTCTAAAATGATCTTCATGCTCTCTCTCATCCTTAGAGTATACTAAAATGTCATCTATAAACACCCAAAAAATCTATCCAAGTACTTTCGGAAAACTCGGTTCATCAAATCCACGAAGAAATCTAGTGCATTCGTTGACTCGAGTGGCATCACTAACTACTCATAGAACCATACCTAGTCTGAAATGCCGTCATTGAAATACCATCCTCTACCATTAATAATTGATGGAAACCTATCGCTAAACCAACTGGGAAAACACTTTGGCTCCACACAACTGACCAAATAGATTGTCTATTCTCAACAAAGGATACTTATTCTTAGTCGTTCTCTCGTTCAACTTACGATTGTCGATAGACATCCTTAACGGACCCATTTGGTTTCTTCACGAACACCGCAGCCACTCCCCAAGGCAAACTGATTGGTCTAATAAAACTTCTTCCTTCAAGATCCATTAGATGCACCTTCAATTCCTTCATCTCGGTTGGTGTCATCCAGCTAGGTGGTCTACTTACAGTTCAGCTCTTGGCACAAGATCTATCTGCAACTCAATAGCTCGTTTCGGTGGTAATCTTGTAATCGGCTCAAGGATATATGCAAGCTCTCATGTTATACAAACCCGACTTAACTCTTCTCCCAAGTCCATGGCGCTCAATAGAGCATAGACACTCCGGTTAGAATTCTCCATCGAGAATATGATTTGGTTATTACTATTTGGTTGCCTTAGTGATATCTCTTTATCATGGCAAAATATCCTAGCCTTAAACTTACTCAACCAATCCATACCCAAAATGATCCCGACATCTATGAATAAAAAACATACAGACTGCATGCAAACATGCAACTTAACAAGTCAAGTTCTATCTGGTCATATCTCATCCCTAGAGTTGCATACCCTCCAATTTGATTCAAAATATTTAAGGAAGTAATAAGGTATGCGGGTTCTAAGCATAACCTATCAACCAAACACTAAGATATAAATGGACGTGATGCATCAGTATTAAATAGTACCCTTACTGGTATACTCAAAATCAATAGCATACCTTCCATCACAATCTTCCCTTTTTCAGCTGCAGTTGGCCTAGCAGATGATGGCCTAATAGCGAAGACCCTTCCCTTGTCCGCCCTAACTGGTTCTGGACATTGGTTCTTATAATGCCCAACTTGATCGCAGTTGAAGCAACTCATATTCTTCTTTTCTGTAGCCTTCTTCCCCTTGCCTGACCGGCACTCATGAACATAATGAACCTTCTTATCACATTTGAAACAAAATAAATCAGCTTTTGCCTTCTTGGCAGCATCTCCCTTTTGGGCTCCCTTCTTCTTAAAGAACTTTCTCTTCTTTTCCTAAGAACCCTAGATTTCAGTCGGCTTCTCTCTAGCACAAATGGCAAGCATCTCCTCATAGCGGATTGCCATCTCCACAACCATATTATTAGGACCACGGTGATGTGGCAGGGTTGCTCTAACAACCTCCGGCCCCAGTCCCCGAATAAACTTCTCATTCCTCTTGATGACAGTGTCTATAGTAGCATACCCATATCGGGACAGCTCATTAAACTTAGTAGCATACTCAATAACCGACATTTTTCCCTGCACCAGATCCATAAACTTTCTCAGCAATGTTGATTTACCAACCTCAAACAAAAACCTCTGTTCCAATCTCCTTTTAAAATCTGCCTAAGTCAACTCCTCCTCCGGAATTCCGGCAGTAATACTATTCCACCAGTGAAGAGCTACCCCTTGCAATTTCCTAGAGGCCATCCTCCTCTTCTGCTCATGGTCTCAACACAAATAAGCAAAGGTTCTTTCATAATGCAGCAACCAATTCTCCACATCTATGGCATCCTCCGTTCCCATAAAAGGCTTCCCACGAAGACTGGTGTAATTTCTGCTTAGCTAAGCATAATTGTTCCCAACTAGAGCCACATGATTAGCCCCACTTGCATTCCCAACAACTCCAGTAGCAGCTCCTACTTGCATCAGATTAACGAAGAACTGATACATCATCCCTATATCTAATGGTGGATTTCCAACAGCCACATTGGCATCAACATTTTTGTTAGCATTAGCCTGTCGATCCAGGTTCCTTTGGTTGGATCGTGCATTTCCATTGGTTGTGGTGCTTCCCCCACCAAGATCTCGTCTTATGTTTCCTACCGTCATACCTTCTTGCTAGTAAATTGCATACGAGCCTTAGTAAGATACAGAAGAGCAGGCTAAGAGAGAGGATAATACGTACTTATATGTATATACATATATACATACATATATACACACACACACACACACACACACACATATATATATATATCAAATACAAGTATGTTACTATAGCTTTAACCCAAACTCCAATCTTATTTTATGATTCATTGGATTTTGTTTTGAAATATCTTTTAGGTTTAAATTTCTTTTAAATTTCATAAACCTACGCTCAGATGCCAACTTGTAACATCTCCAACTCGGAGGCCTAAAACTAACGACTACGGATGCGATAGTAATTCATAGTTATTAATCCTCGACGATCAAATACGATAATGTTAGATACATTGATATAATATAAACACAAGGATATGTGCAAATTTGAAAATTAACAAACAACTTTCATATTCCAATTCAAAACATTTCAAGTTCATTACATAATCCCAACAGGAGAACTACGTTCAGATAAAATATAATTATTACTATATATGCCAAGAGCGACATATGAAGATGCTCCCTTGGATGATCAGAGTATATGAAAAGGAAATAAAAAAAATTTTCCTTTACAACAAAAACACAACGGAAATAAACAGAAAGAAACTACTACTAACTAGATTGCCTTCTGCCCGTCTCTGGAAGCTTATTCGTCTAAGGGGAACCTGAAAACCTTAACTCTCAAACTACTAAAAACCAATTGAGCACCCAAGATTTTAAAGGGAAAACATAAACTTTAAGTCAGACATAAAGCCTGGTATGAATAATAATCAACCATCTCAAACCATTTAGATATCTAGTGAGACCATGCCGCTTAGTAGAATGGGTTCCCCCTCACTAGTACCTTAACCAAAACTTTATAAAACCATATATTGTGCTCATGCGTCCGCAATGGTTAAAACATAACAATTCAAAATATTATGATGATATGCAAATAAGTAAATCCATTATGGACTTCCTATCCCTATTTAATTTTGATTAACTGTCTTAGTCATAGTTTCTAGGGTCACTATTAACCTAATAGTTTTCATGGGCTTACTACGGTTTAATGTTTATGGACTTCCATTCCAATTTCATAGTTTTCTTGGTATCCCTAAGAACCTATAGGCCCCTGCCAATAACTTCATTATTTCATGGGTTCTCCCTGAACCTAGTGGTAACTCCAATAAATTCCCTCTTATCCTAGTTTTCATGGGTTGATTAGGAAGCTATTGACTTTTGTTAATAACTTAATCAGAATATAATTTTCATGAGTTCGCTACAAACCTACTGGCTCCTGCTAATAACTCCTCTAATCATATTTTCATGGGTTTACTATGAACTTATTGGCCTATGCAAATAACTTTTCATATACATTGTTTTCATAGGTTTACTATGAACCTGTCTATCTGACAACTTCTTTAATCAATATTTATGCATCCAACATTCTGGTCTATCTGACCACCTCGATGCAATTCTACTCATTCAGGAGTTAATTCAATTTATATTCACTACTGGGTCTACCTAGCTGGTTATTCCGCCCTTTCTCCAAAAATACAGTTATTGGTCAATTACAATATATATATATATATATATGAAGAAGCAAACATAATAACATAATAACACCATCTGTGGTTTAATATCCTTGAAATCATCTTATATAAAACTTGGTTAAACCCTTTTACCTATTAATCAATGGAAACTTCTTTAAAGAATCCACACTTAAAATCATTTCAAAACTCTTTTATTATGCTATGGTTTTCATATGAGATTGGATTATTTGTTTTGAAACCTTAAAACTTTTCTGTCGAAACCATGGATAACCTCCTTTAAAATCATTCAAATCCTCTTCTCAAAACATTAAGCATATGCCTTTCAAATTACTTTGAATCATCTTTTTCGAAACCCTTTAGAACATACCTTTCGAACGTGTTAAAGCATTATTTATTTACACTTAGAAGCATAGCTTCAAAGCCATTGAAATTACCTCATTCGAAACCTTTGGGTTATCTTTAAAAACATCTTTTGGGTCAAAGTGAATATAAACAAAAGTACTCCTTTCGAAACCATTAATCTTTACATAAAATTATTTGGGGAAAAATTTGATGGCTTCGAAACCTGTTAGAACCTTGTATTTTGATGTTTGGATCATGACAACTATATAAGTAAATATTATGTAAATAACCTTATTTGTAGGAGAACATGCTATTCTACTTGATAATAGATTGCAGACCAATAATTCAGATAGAAGTTTCAGTATTGTTTATGGTTTGTATATAGTCTAGTATAGTAGTTGATTTTTGTTAAAATCTCTCCAAGGTGGTATATGCACACACACAAGTACTTAAAAATGTTTTCAAATCATATTACATATGCCAAGTATTTTACTACAAGTTCACGCGTAAATTTTTCTTGAAAGCACTTTAATATGGAAGAAAATAAGGTATTCAGCCGATTGAAGTAGTCAGTTCAGTCGACTGAATATTTGTGCACATGCACAGTGCATATGAATGTTCAGTCGACTGAACTGCCCTATTCAGTCGACTGAACTGTAAGTTTTCTTGTATATAACACTTTTTAGTTCGAAAATTTTAAATTCCAGCAGACTAAAAGCTTTTACTCAATCGACTGAAAATGCATAACGGCTATTTTCTTAACGATCACTTCCATTCATCGAACAGAAACAACCATTGATTTAAGAGTTATCTCCGTATCTTTTGATCATAACTTTTCATGATGAGTTACATTACTTTAACACTATATATATCCTTCAATTAATTTTTTAAACACCTAATTTCTGATTCTATTCTCTTATACTCCTTTTCTAATCATTCTACCATTTTTACTAAAATTCTCGTTCTAATCACTTGCACATTCAAGTACAAATTCATTTGTGATTAAATTAACTTCCAATCTTCATGAACTACACTATATACTACAAAAGAGAAGACTATAAAAAGGGTGTACTCTAAAGACTTGTCCATGCTATTAAAAGAGCACAAGCAGTCAAGAAAATTCTTTCTATTTTTGAACCCCTGTTCGGTTGCTCAGACGTTAAAAGTCCTATTCGGTTGTTTAAGCGGTAAAAGTCACGTTTGGTTGCTCAGGTGGTGTAATACCTGTTCCTCCAAGTGAAGTGAGGGTTGATAGTTAAATTCTAGAAGGAGTTTGGGACTGGACGTAGAATGGGAAGTTCGAACCAGTGTAAAAATTCCTGATGTCATTTACTTTATTTTTATATTTATATTCTGCACTAGTAGATAACTTAGTTAATAATCCACATTACGATCCTAAGTAGCACTTTCATTTGGTACTAGAACAAGGCCATCATATAACCATAACACAATTATTTGATACTCAGTTAATATGGAAAATAACACTAACACAAGTTTTGTTAAAGGTCAATCCACTACACGACCACCACTATTTATTGGTTTGAATTACAACTATTGGTTAACTCGAATGAAAATCTATATGCAAGCAAATGGATATGATATTTGGAATATTACTCAAAATGAATACACTATACCTACTATACCGTATGCACAGTGGTCAAACACAAAAGCTAGATGCTACATCAAATGCAAAAGCCATGAATATGCTATTTTGTGCCTTAGATAAGAATGAATTTAATAGAGTTAGCTGTATATAACTGCTTATGAAATTTTGAGAACTCTTAAGTCACGCATGAAGGAACTGACAAAGTTAAGCAAAGCAAGGTTTCTATGCTTAAAAATAAGTTCCAAAATTTCAAAATGAAATCGGATGAAACTATAAATGTAACATACTCTAGATTCCAAGACATATATAATTCATTATTGGCATTAGGAGAAAAATATACAGATTTTGATGTTGTATCAAAAATCCTAAACCCTTTAAAGGATGAATGGGAATAAAAGATATTAGCAATAAAGAAGCTAATGATATTTCTACCATCAAACCTAAAGAATTGATAGGAAATCTAATTTCATATGAAGTAAATTTGCAGGCAAAGCGAGATCAAGCCCAAGATAAAAAGAATATTGCTTTCCAAGCTAAACAAGAAGATTCTGATTCAGATAAAGATGACAAGGCACTGATAGCAAAGAATTTCAAAAAGTTTTAAAATTCAGAAAGAACAAGAAATTCGGAAAAAACAGGAGAGACAATTCTAATAAAACGCTATTTTCAAATCTCGATTGTTATGAATGTCATAAGAAATGTCACATGAAGAAAGGCTGTCCTAACAGAAAGAAAGATAGATACAAGAACAAGAATGACAAGTAAAAAAAAGCAAGCATTCTCTGTTACATGGAATGATGCAGAATTGTCTTCATCATTAGATAGTGATACTGATAGTGATTTTGAACAAGCCAACGTCTTCTTTATGGCTTCGACTAACGATGTAAGTGATTTAACTTCTGATGATTTAAAGATATAAAATCAAAGCTATTGGATAAACTAAAAAGAAGTTATAAGGAAGTATAAAGACACTAAAAATTAAATAGAAATGAAATAAAAGTTGATATGCTAAGAGATGAAAAGAAAATTTCAGAAGAAGAACTTGTTAAAACACAAGAATATTTGTCTACCGTTTCTTCTCAACACACTATGCTATCAAATAGAATAGAAGTGCAAAAGGAAAAGAATATGACATTAGCTTCAGAAAATCATGATTAAAATCAAATGTCAAAACTCTTGAATTGAAAAATACTAGTCTCAAAACTGAGTTAGAAAATATAACTAAAAATGTATCTAATTTTAATAAAGGAAGATGAAATATTTCAAAGACTATCAGTAATTCTCAAACTACTTCTAACAAGAAAGGATTAGGATATAAATATCCATCAAAGACTAGTTCAAAGAAGAATAACCTATTATATAAAAGCTTCAATTTACATAAGAATTTTGTAAAAGCAAAACCAAAACCAAAGGTTTTCACTCGAAAGAAAGAAACTTGCAACACAAATACTATTATAATTTAGGTACCAAAAACTAGTAATAATTTGATCGGAAATAAGTATACTAAATCTTTTATAAATTCAGTTCATAAAAATAAAGATTTTACTTATAAAGTGAATTCTAAACCCTCTTTATTTTTGCTTCCTAAGATCTAACTCTTAGGAACCTAATAAAAAGTGGGTACCAAAGTCATTTCTATATTTCTTGCAGGTACCGACCAAGAAAAAGGGAAAGTGGATACTTGACAGTGGTTGCCCAAAACATATGACAGGAACAAAAGGTATGATGACTAACATTATCTACTCAGATGGAGGATCTGTCACATTTGGAGATAATTCCAAGGGATATATCATTGGCAAAGGCGATGTGAGCAATGAAGGTAAATCTAACTTACCGCTTATTATAAATATTTTACTAGTTAAGAATTTAAAACATAATTTGCTTAGTATAAATCTACTATGTGATAAAGGTTTTAATATAATTTTTTTCAGAAAATAAATGCAACATATTTGATTAAAATAATAATCTTATATTTGAAGGAACTAGAGAAAGAAATATTTACATATTAAATATGAAAGTAAATCATACCACAATATGTGTCTAGTAGCCAAAGATAATGATCCTTGGTTATGGCACAAAAGATTTTGTCATATAAATTTTAAAGCAATACGAAAAATATATAAGAATAATTTAGTTAAAGGTTTATCGAAAATGAATTTTAAAGTAAAAAGTATTAGTTATGCTTGTCAATTAGGAAAACTAAAAAAAGTCTTCGTTTAAGTCAAAGAAAATAATTTCTACATTACAACCACTTAAGCAATTACATTTGGATCTTTTTGGACCAACTCAAGTTCAGTTTATAAACCATAATAGATATGTTTTTGTAATAGTAGATGATTTTTCAAGATTTACTTGGATAGTATTTTTGAAAAATAAAAGTGATGCTTTTGAAAATTTTAAAATATTTGCTAAAAGAATCCAAAATATTAAAAATTTAAAAATTAAGAACATTTGGAGCGATCACGGTGGTGAATTCAAAAATGAATCTTTTGAAAATTATTGTAATAAGAAAGGAATTGTTCACATTTTTCCATTTCCTAGACTCCACAAAAAAATGGAGTTGTAGAAAAGAAAAATAGAACACTTCAAGAATGTGCTAGAACTTTATTAAATGGAGTACTTTACCAAAACATTTTTGGACAGAAGCTGTAGCAACTGCTTGTTATGTTTTAAATAGAGTTTGCCTTAAACCATTAACAAAACATACCCCATATGAGCTTCTTAACGGAAGAAAACCCAACATATTTTATTTTAAATTTTTTGGTTCAAAATATTTCCTATTAAATATAAAAGATAAACTTGGAAAATTCGGTCCAAAATCTGATGAAGGAATATTCTTTGGATATTCGAATTGAAGTAAAACTTACAGAATTTATAATAAAAGAACTAACATAATCGAAGAAACATTTCATGTGTTGATGTGCACGTAAATGTACATATTTTTATACCATATTTATTCTAATTAAACTAAATAAATGGTCATATTGGGTATTTTAACACGTTTAAACCAAAATTAAAATTATTTTCAAATCGTCATATATTCGTCTTCATATAGGGGCAAAATGGTCATTTTTGTGCATATATTAATTTGAGAAAATTTAATTGGAAATTTCTATATTATTTTTGTAGGAATTTGAACTCAGATACAAGTGGTTTCATGAAGTGATATGCATGCACAATAGAAGATAAGCAAATGAAGATGAAAATAATTCATTTCATATATCATTGAGGACCCCACCTACCCACCTACCTTAATGTACAAATTAAAAGCTAATGCACATGCTAATGGCCATTAGAGTTTCACGCACACATAATGGATGATTATATCATGCTTATGATTACTTGGCCACAACACTTCCTAAGTGGGTAGTTTGGGTAGTTCTCAAAAAGTGGATTAGGGTTTTAAAACATGTATAAATACCCATATGTTCATGTAACCCTCCTCACTTTTCTTAGGCTCTCTTCCTCTTAGCCTCTTAGTTTAGAATCAAAAATAAAATGCAAGCTCTCTTACTTTTCATGGCTACTTAGTCATTTCTTTTATGTAATTTTTTTTATGCAATTTCAATACATGCTCTTCTCTTTTCTTATTTATTTCCGTCCATGCTAGTAGTGTAGATCTTTTATTCATGCAAGTGGAATAGTTTTATTTCTTTTTAATTAGCTTTTATTTCATTTAGCTCTCGTTTTCTTCTTCTTTTGTTCTATGTTGCATGCTACAGTTGTTGATATGATAACAAAAATGAGAGGCTAAACCCCTTCAATTTAGGGGTAATGAAGCTCTCTAATTATGTAGCTTCAACATTTTGATAATTATTTCTCTCCTTTTGTGCTTAATGGAAAAATGATGTTGATGTGTTTTATTGTTTCATGATGAATTTGATAGTCTATGTTGTTCACAACAAATAGGCTATGCTTAAACAATCACAAACAAAAATTGGGTCTTCATCTACATATGATTATGATAATGAAGTGAATGTTGAAATCAAAATTTGATGGTCTATATTTCTAATTAATAGTTAATAGGTCATACTTAAAATAGATTTTATTTTCAACTTTATTGTCATTTTTCATGCGAACTAAAAGTGATTTAAAGGTTGTGTTATAGTTTGATGGCTTATGTTGGGCTAATTATTAGCACAAATATGCATACTTATGATAAACACATCAATTAAAGTCACCAACGACCAAAAAAGTGAGGTCATAATTTTATGTTTTGTTGAACTATGTGATCTAGAGAGTGGATTTATCTCTAAATTGCCTTTCTACTCTCATATTTTTATCACTTTTAATTTTCTAGTTTGTTAGTTTTCTCATTTTCTAGCTTAACACCACTTCAAATTGGGTTTAATTTGATTGAATAGATTTTTAAAATTTAACAATTCCCTATGGATCGACCCGTACTCGCCACGTACTAACATTTGTATGTCGTGCACTTGCGGTTAATTTTATTATAAATTCGTTTGACGGTATTCTAACTCAATAGAATTTCCATCGAAGAACAGGTTTTTGGCACCATTGCTGAGGAATAGTTTTGATTTTAATTTTCTATTCTTCGAATTGTTTTCTTTTGATTTTATTGTGTGTTTGTTTTGTGTGTTGAGTGCATTTAAAAAAATTTGTGTGTGTATGTTTGTTGTTTTATTTTTGTTTTCAATTTGTTGTGTGCATGTTCTAGCTTTTCATATTGCATTTTCATATTTAAAAAAAAAGAATTTTTATTCCATTTCATTATTAAGTAAATTTGCATTTACATTTCATATTACATTTTCTAGTTGTGACACTTTCTTTTTGCTGACAATTTCTGTTTTCACTTCCCTGACATACTGCCTCTCTGCATACATTTTTTTCAAAATCACTTTAACCACCACTGCCATTATCTTGCAACTTCATCATCTCCTCTATGTAACCATCATTGCCTTTCTAACCTAAGTACCCTACATCACCACACTTACTGCACACATATCAACTGCTACTGTTAAAGATGACGATTCCAGCCTCGACCATTGTCATGTCCTATTACAACTACCATAAACAACACTTCACTACTGCCATATCCATCTCACTAAATCCACATCTCCTCTACACATATTCTGCCTAATGCAATTACACACTGACCACCACTGCCATCATTTACGTTTCATCACACAATATCACCAAACCAAAAACTACACATCACCTGAAAACTGCAACTGCCTCAGCAACTCCAACTCCAACAAGTTCCCTAGGCTATCTCCATTTTAATACCAACTGCACTTCTGCCTTCAAGTTCTACATTGCTGCTTCTTCAATCACCTAACCTCTTCACCACATCTCACCCCATTTCAAACTGCTGCAACACACTACATACAACTCCTCCTCACAAATTCCTCCCATTCATCATCATACATTTAACAACATATCCATTCATCTACAATAAGAAAACTACAACTGACCAAAACTATACACAAACCCCAATCAGACAATACTACCCATCAACCTCGGCATCAAGCCAGATTTACAACAGCACAGTCAATCTCCACGATAACATACCATCTACAACGAACACCTTCCAGACTATCATTACCATCACCCTTCTATACTATTAGATTAGTATATCACGGCAGACAAGCACTCCCTCGCCTGTACACCTTCCAGACTATCACAGTAGTACATCACAGCAGACTTCCCCTGACTATCACATTCCCTTGCCTGACCATCTCCACATCACAAAAACCGGACATCATTTTCCCTTCCAACGACAGACCTTAACTCGCCAGCAATCCCATTCCCACTTCATACCAACAATCTCCCTAACAACTCCCCTTCCTATTGTCATATTTAGAAAAAGAAAAGAAATCCTACCGCTTAATATTCTTACTTGCACCCCGCCGAATGAAACACCCCACACCCCTTAATATACCCAAAAGGACACATTAAAAGGCATGGTACATTGTAGGTATAACTAGAGCTAACAGAGACTAAGATTCATAAGACAAATGTAGATAAAAACAGCGGAAGCTTAAAATAAAAACTTAATTAAAAAACCTTCATAATTGCTTCATAAATAAGTCAAATACCAAACACCACATACATGTCTAAAAATTCAATATGTCTCATGAAACAAAAACTCATAGTCTCAAAAATCAAAGTACATAATATCCCTCATAATAAGCCGGTACATAGAAAGAACAAAAGCTAAAAATAAAAGAAATACATAGCAGAAATATCCTCCAAGAAAACTCCAAGCAACAACAATCTACTGACTTCTCCCTCGGTTGCCTATGGGGGGAAAAGGGGAAAAATAGAGAAGTGGGTCAGACTAAAAGTCTGGTGAATGATAGTAATTACTAGAGTCTTTAAGCAAGATAAAAGTAATAGACTCTACAACAGTTCTAGCATAAATAAGGATAACAAAGGAAATATGAAAGAGATAAATTGAAATAAGTATGATTAAATATTGCTCAATTTATAAGATAGGTTAACTTTGATTGTTTGCACTTGTCCTTGATTTCTGCTTTGATTAGGCTGAATTCCTAATCTTGTAATTAGGATGTAACCCTAATTCTACCATTTTTGATCGACATGCTACTCCATAGACCTTACTACAGACCAGACGCTATATAACTCCCTTCACAGCAGCCAATGGTATCTACGAAAGATGCACAGAGCAACCATTGTGGATCCGGGCGACATATATAGCTCCCTACACAGAAGGCAATGGTGTCTATGAAAGACACCCATACTAAGCGCTTGGACCTCATAGCGATTACTGAGCACCCGAACTGAAGTCGCACGCGTATCTGCCACCATGCCCATGCTACCTTTTGCTCTATCTATTGGGTCTTATTATTACCTCGAACTCCAGCATAAGCGTGCCCCTCATCTCACTTCAGGCTAATGTGAGATCACTGTGTATCCATAGAAAATAGGGGAAATGCTGTTGGTACTGGCCCGTCATCCAAACAATATCTAGTTGCACCCCTTATCCAAATCCCCCGTGATTTGGACTACTATTTGACCAATTACTACCATTCTTAGCGTAAGCGTGTCCTCATCTTACTTCAGGCTAATGTGGGACCACCATTTTGTCTAATAGGTAATGCTATTTGGTACATGTCCTACTTTCATCTTTGCTTATTAAGTTAGGTATATTATTTAAATAAGTCTTTACATTTTTCTCTACTATCTGTGCTTATTAATTTATCCGAAGTCTTAAAATAAGCCTTATTCTTTTCTTTTTCTTATTATAACCTACGTTATAATCATACTTATTACTTAACTCAAGGTCTAAGTGTGAAAATAAGCCTCTTTCATCTTTTACTCTTTTTTAGTTATAATGCTTAGTTATAACTAGGCCAATTTTTTTAATTCAGTCCAATTAACGTCATAATTAGGCATAATTTCAGACCAATTCCATTTATATTACAGTCCTTAAAATTTACATATTATATTCCATTATTTCAATTTTCTTACAATTTAATCCATATTCGCGTTACTCCTAGTCTAATCCATACGCGAAGAAGAAGGAGGAATAAAAGAAAACCGAAAATAGAAAAAATCCAAAGCGTAGAAAGAAGATGTAAATAACGTATAAATAACAGTAAATAAACTAAAATACTATAAATAAACGGAAAATCTATAATTAATAGAAATAAACTAAAATTACTGAAAAAATAGCTAAAAGGAAATAGACTGAAAATAAGTCTAAAAACTGTAATAAATTACTGAAAAATGCTATTCCAAAAATCGTAGTAAAACTACAACTATTGGAAACTCTATTATTTTAAATTACTTAAAGAAATTTAAAAAAATTACAATCACTCACCTCTGGTCCTAAGCTCTTCCTTTGGTCTTCCCAGATCCACTTGAAGTTGTAAAATAATTTAATTTAAAACGATTTTGTCCTTTGGAAAAATTATTCCGTTTAGGGTCCTTCCTAGGAAGGTGAACCCAATTGGAGAAAACCTAGAATGAGAAAAGGTGTTAGGTCTAGGGGTCTATTTATAGGGGTAGAAGTGGATCTCGGACCTTTGCATTTGGGGATTGAATAGGATGCAACCACGTCATAGGCTTAATAGTAGCAATCAGATGCAAAAATAGATGGACCGGATTGGTCAGTAGAATGCAAAACACGTCAGTCAGTTAAAAAAATCGCACCATCATTCGAACGAACGAACAATCGTTCGTTCGTCCCCAAAACAGTAGGCGGGTCGACCGCCTGGTGCCCAAGTCGACCGGCCGGTCGACCTACCTATATATTTATTTCTTTTGTTTTCTGCTTATTTTGTTTATTTTATAACTTGGTCATATTAGCTCGGTTTCGGACGTTCTATATATGGAAATTGATCAGAAAATTACCACAGACACAATGGTGCAACTTCCGTGGCTTAATTCTGATAATTTCACAAAGTTATTTTATTATCTAATTAATGAATGAATTAATTATTACGGGTTAAATTTCGGGTTGTTACATTCTCCCCTCCTTAAGGGATTTCGTCCCCGAAATATCTAAGGATAAAAGAATGTACTAAATGTTTACATCCAATTCTACAACCAATTACTCAATCATTAACCATTCATCCATTGTCCTTAAGTTTTTCTAATGAAGTTTATGATAATTATGCAATTAGTGTAGTGTAAATGACCCTAACTAATGCAAAAGATTAGGTGGTCCACTGATTCAGTTGACCTCCTTTTATGCAATCTTGTCCATGCCATGTATCCAAATGAATGCAAAAATTCCTAAAGATAACTGATAATTCTATATGCGTGCTACACACATCATTCAAATGCAACAATCATGTGATAAACATCCATTTATAGCAACCATGAAAATAAAATAAAAATGCGCACACATCCATATGCATATGCTCTAGTGTCCTATTTAGGCCAATCCCTAAAGAGTAATAGTGCCTAGTGTACCTATATGCGTCCATAGCATCCACTAGCAAACACTTGCAATCACTAGCATACAACATTCATAACATGTTCTATTAACATGTTTACATCAAATCCTACCATCCATAGGTTAAATCCTAAGTTCTACCCTCCCAAAGGATAATAAAGGAAATAACATTTTCAAATCTAAAGATGGAAAAAGGAATTCTAAAACTTACTATCAAAAAGATGACGATAGGAAGTACGAATGTTTTCCTCTACTTCCCAAGTGGTGTCTGCAACATCATCTCCCCATTGAACCTTCACCAGTGGAACCTCCTTATTCCTTAGTCGCTTGATGTCTCTTCCAACATTCTTCATGGGGATACGCCAAACAGAAGCTTCCCTTTCTACCTCCACCTCCTCCAACTGACTAGGCTCAACAACCTCTGCCGATTCATGTAAGCACTTTCGCAAGTGTGAAACATGGAAAACGTCGTGCACTCCTGCGAGCCTATCAGGTAGCCTTACTCGGTAATCCATCTTCCTAACTCTCTCTACGATAGGGAATGGTCCAACAAATCTAGGGGCTAACTTTCCATTTTATTCGAACCTTACAACCTTCCTAAGCGGGGATACTTTGATAAAAACTAAGTCTCCAACCTCAAACTCAAAGTCTCTCCTCTGCTTGTATGCATACGACTTTTGTCTGTCTTGAGCCGTCTTCATCCTTCGTCGAATCAAATCCACCCTCTCAGAGGTCTCCGTAACCATATCAGGTCGAAGTAATAACTTCTCTGTAGACTCTACCCAACATGATGGGGACTTGCAAGGTCTCCCATATAAAGCCTCAAATGGTGCCATTCCTATACTTGTTTAATAACTATTATTGTACGCAAACTCAACCAACGGAAGATGCTCCTCCCAAGTTCCTCCAAAGTCCAAAATGCACATCCGCATCAAATCCTCAAGCACCCTATTTACCCCCTCCGTTTGGCCATCTGTCTGGGGGTGATAGGCCGTACTCAACCTAAGTTGCGTCCCTAGTGCCTCCTGTAAACTTCGCCAAAACTTACTAGTGAAAATGGGATATCTATCACTAACAACGCTAGAAGGAACTCTGTGTAGACGGACTATCTCTCGAGTATACAAGGATGCCAAATATGAAGCTGTACGCCTACTCTTAACTGGGAAGAAGTTGGCACTCTTGGTCAATCTATCAACAATCGCCCAAATGCTAGTGTTCCCCTTCCTAGAACGGGGTAAACCATTAATGAAATCCATAGAAATACTGTCCCACTTCCACTCTGGCACATCTTACGGCTGAAGTAATCCACCGGGCTTCTGCTGCTCTGCTTTTACCCTTTTGCATATGAGACACTTAGCTACGAATTTCGCCACGTCCTTCTTCATGCCACTCCAATAGAACATACTCTTCATATCCCGATACATTTGTCACCACCCGGATGAATAGTCATACGGGAATTGTGCGCCTCCTCCAAAACTGCTCTCAATAAGTCACTAGCGCGTGGAACACAAAGCCTCCCATCTCTCATAAGCCACCTCTACTATCAATGGAATAGCGTTGAAGATGTATTGAGACCTCTCCTCGGTTAATCCTATCCATAATGTCCATGAGCTCTGAATCCTCCCACTGCCTTGAGCCAATCTGATCCATAAGGGTAGGCCTCACCTCTAATGTTGCCAACAATCCGGGAGTAATGTCCGTAGAGGGCTTAAAATCAAAAGTAGATATAAACTCCAAGCTCCTCTACTCTACGAACAAAGGACTAAGGGTTGCTATCTTTCTACTCAATGCATCCGCAACCACATTACCCTTGCCAGGGGTATAAGCTATCTCAAAATCATACGAGGCTAAAAACTCCATCCACCTCTGTTGCCTCAAGTTCAAGTCCTTCTGCGAGAATAGGTACTTCAAAGACTTATGGTCGGTAAAAAGTTCAAACCTCTCTCCAAGCAAATAGTGCCTCCAAGCCTTAAGTGCAAAAACTATGGCAGCCAACTCCAAATCGTGGGTAGGGTAGTCCTTCTTATGCGTCCTCAACTGGCTACTACCATAACACACTACCCTCCCTTCTTGCATCAACACTGCTCTTAGACCCATCCCGCATGCATTAGTGTATATAGTGAAAGACTTAGCTCCGTCGGGTAAAACTAACACTAGTGCACTAGTAAGGACTCTCTTAAGCTTCGTGAAGGAATCCTCACAATACATGTCCCACACGAAAGCTTTATTCTTCTTAGTAAGGCGAGTGAGTGGTGCCGAAATCTTGGCAAAGTCTCTAATGAACTTCCTATAGTAGCCAGCCAATCCTAGGAAGCTCCTAACCTCGGTCACGTTCTTAAGGGCCTTCCAATCTTGCACTGCTATGACCTTGGCGGGGTCAATAGTCAAACCTTCCTTCGAAACTACGTGCCCCAAGAAACGAACTTCCTTTCTCCAAAAATGACACTTCGAAAACTTAACCCTCAAATGATGGCTACGAAGTGTGTGAAGAACTTCTTCCAAATGAACAACATGCTCCTTCATATTCTGGGAAAATACCAAGATGTCATCCATGAATACTACCACAAACTTATTTAGGACATCCCTAAAGATGTGGCTCATCAAATCAACGAAATAGGCTGGAGCATTGGTGAGCCCAAAAGGCATAACCAATCACTCAAAGAATCCGTCCGGTGTCCTAAAGGCAGTCTTATCTATACTGTCATCAGCGACTCTAAGCTGATGGAATCCCGTGGCTAGATCAAGTTGAGAGAAAACTGAAGAGCCTACTAACTGGTCAAAAAGACCTTCAATCCTAGAGAGTGGATACCGGTTCTTCTTGGTGAGCTTATTTAGTTCTCAATAATCCATGCAAAGTACGAGAGAACCATCCTCCTTAGTGGCGAAGATGACTGGCGCTCCCTACTACAATATGCTACTTCTTATGAATCCCTTCTCCAAAAGCTCACGAATCTACTTGCTCAATTCTTTCCTCTCCCTAGGTGCCATGTGCCTCATAGGTAATGCTACTGGCTTAGCATTCTCGGTTAAATAAATCCTGAAGTCAATCTCTCTCTTAGGGGGCAGTCCCCTAAACACTTCAAAGATGTCTGAAAAATCTCTAACGACCAGAACCGAATGCAACTCTGATGACGATGAATCGAGGGAATAGAGAAAGCTCAACATAACTGACCCTTGCGGGTCGCAAGATACCTCTAGAGTCCTACCACTACAAGTCTCAAGTCTAACGACTCTCCTCTCACAGTCTAAGATAGCTCCGTATATGGATAGCCATTCCATCCTTAAGATCATCCCATACCCCGAGAAACCCAAAACATAGGCGTCGTAGTCAAATTCTACGCCTAGGATAAAGATTTTAAAACCCCTACAAACCATAGATAAGTGTGCCGACCCACCTATGGGGTTTGAAATAATAATAGGGTCTACTACTGATGATATGTCCAAGTGCAAACAATCTACTAGAGAACTAGAGATAAAAGAATGGATGCTCCAGAATCAAATAATGTCCGAATGGGAAAATCAGATACGAAAATTAAACCTTCAACTGTGACTTTCCTACCTCTATCTGGAATGCTACTGCAAGGTGCTGCGTCTAACGCCTAAATCTGTGCAACTGGCACATTCGCTCCCTGACCAGCTCTTTGGGGACAACTCCTACTCATATGACCGAGATGCCCGCAAACATAGCGCTTACCCTTCATCTTAACCTTCCTGCAATCCTTGGCCATATGTCCAACATTCCTACAACTATGGCACTTTACTACCTTCTTAATATGCTTCTGAGGACCATCACCTTTCTTCTTTGAACCTTCTGACTTAACCTCCTCTTTAGACTCTCCCTCCTTGACTGTATCCGACATAAGTGCCATCTCGACCAAAGACTCATAAGTAACTCCCATCGGTACATGAGTCAGCAATAATCCCTGAAGGGGTTGATTCAATCCCTTTGCAAACTTGATAGCTTTCTTATGCGGCGTGTTCACCAAATCCATACCAAACCAAGACAACTCATTGAATTGATTGATGTATTTCTTAACAGGCAAACTCCCTTGCTTCAAATTAATAAACCCTCCAACTGAACACTCTCTTCCGCCTGAGACAAAAACTTCCTATCGAATCGCTCCCGGAATCCATCCCAAGTAATTTCCTTCCCTCCAACTCGTTCACCTCCCACCAATAAAATGCCTCCTCCTTCAGCTGCCAAGCGACCAGATGAACTCGCTGTTGACCATCCAATCCCAAAAGACCAAAAATCCTCTATGTGTCCCTAAGCCATGCTCTCGCCCCCACTAAAGTCTCCTTACCAGAAAAAGTCTTCCTGCCCAAACTCGCAAAATCTTTACTAAGCTTAGAGAAATCGATGACGGTATGTGGTTGATGCGATTCCCACCCGCTGGTGCAGGATTGGGCGTAGGCCCGTGCACCTCTGGAGTTGTGGCTTGTAAGTACCTACGAAACAAGGCTGGGATTGGAATGCCCTTGGGAAGGTTCGGGGCATCAGCCATTATATGAAAAGAAAAGGATAGTTTAGGAAAGAGTCAAAGGGAGATTGAACTGGATTTATGAGGGGATTTTTATAAAAAATTCTTTTATACTTAAAATCATTTCTAAATGTTCTTTTCTTAAAAATACTTTACTTTTAAAAATAAATTTTTTTAGGAATCCTGTAACCTTAGGCTTTGATACCAAGTGAAACGCCCCACACCCCTTAATATACCCAAAAGGTTACATTAAAAGACGTGGTGCGTTGTAGATATATCTAAAGCTATCAGAGACTAAGATTCACAAGACAAATGTAGATAAAAACAACGGAAATTTAAAATAATAACTTAATTAAGACAAAACTTCATAATTGCTTCATAAATAAGTCAAATACCAAATACCAAATACATGTCTAAAAATCGAATATGTCTCATGAAACAAAAACTCATAGTCTCAAATATTAGAGTGCATAATATCCCTCATAATGGGCCAGTACATAGAAGGAACAAAAGCTGGAAATAAAAGAAATACATAAAAGAATTCTCCTCCAAGAAAACTCCAAGCAACGGCAATCTACCGACTTCTCCCTTGGTTGCCTATGGAGGGAAAAGGTGAAAAATAGAGGAGTGGGTCAGACTAAAAGTCTGGTGAATGATAGTAATTACTTGAGTCTTTAAGCAAGATAAAAGTAATAGACTCTACAACAGTTCTAGCATAAATAAGGATAACAAAGGAAATAGGAAAGAGATAAACTGGAAATAAGTACGATTAAATATTGCTCAATTTATAAGATAGGTTAACTTTGATTGTTTGCTCTTGTCCTTGACTTCTGCTTTGATTAGTCTGAATTCCTAATCCTGTAATTAGGATGTAACCCAAATTCTACCCTTTTTGATCGGCCTGCTACTCCATAGACCTTACTGCGGACCAGAAGCTATATAACTCCCTACACAGCAACCAATGGTATCTACGAAAGATGCATAGAGCGACCACTGTGGATCCAGACTTCATATATAGCTCCCTACTCAGAAGGCAATGGTGTCTACGAAAGACACACATACTAAGCGCTTGGAACTCATAGCGATTACTGAGCACCCGAATGGAAGTCGCACGCGTAACTGCCACCATGCCCATGCAACCTTTTGCTCCACCTATTGGGTCCTTATTACCACGAACTCCAACATAAGCGCGCCCTACATCTCACTTTAGGCTAATGTAAGATCATCGTGTGTCCATAGAAAATAGGGGAAATGCCGTTGGTACTGGCCCGTCATCCAAACAATATCTAGTTGCGCCCCTTATCCAAATCACCCGTGATTTGGACTTCTATTTGACCAATTACTACCATTCCTAGCATAAGCGTGTCCTCGTCTCACTTCAGGATAATGTGGGACCATCGTTTTGTCTAATAGGGAATGTTATTTGGTACAGGTCCTACTTTCATCTTTGCTTATTAACTTAGGTAAATTTTTTAAATAAGCTTTTACATTTTTCTCTACTATTTGTGCTTATTAATTTGTCCTAAGTCTTAAAATAAGCCTTATTCTATTCTTTTTATTATTATAAATTATGTTATAATCATGCTTATTACTTAACCCAAGGTCTAAGTGTGAAAATAAGCATCTTTCATCTTTTACCCTTTTTTAGTTATAATTCTAAGTTAAAACTAGGCCAATCTTTTTAATTCAGTCCAATTAACGTCATAATTAGGCATAATTTCAGTCCAATTACATTTATATTACAGTCTTTGAAATTTGCATCTTATATTCTATTATTTCAATTTTCTTACAATTTAATCCATATTCGCATTAATCCTATTCTAATCCATACGCGAAAAAGAAGGAGGAATAAAAGAAAACTGAAAATAGAAGAAAATCCAAAGCATAGAAAGAAGATGTAAATAACATATAAATAACAGTAAATAAACTAAAATATTGTAAATAAACTGTAAATAAATGGAAAAACTATAATTAACAGAAATAAACTAAATGTACTGAAAAGAATAGCTAAAAGGAAATAGACTGAAAATAATTCTAAAAACTACAAATAAATTACTGAAAAAGGCTATTCCAAAAATCGTAGTAAAACTACAACTATTGGAAACCCTATTATTTTAAATTAATTAAAGAAATCTAAAATATTTACAATCAGTCACCTCTAGTTTTAAGCTCTTCCTTTGGTCTTCCCGCATCTAGTTGGAGTTGTAAAATAATTTAATTTAAAATGATTTTGTCCTTTGGAAATACTATTCCGTTTAGGGTCCTTCCTAGAAAGGTGAACCCAATTGGAGAAAACCTAGAATGAGAAAAAGTATTAGGTCTAGGGGTCTATTTATAGGGGTAGAAGTGTATCTTGGACCGTTGGATTTGGGGATTGAGTATGATGCAACCACGTCATAGGCTGAATAGGAGCCATCGGATGCAAAAATAGATGGACCGGATTGGTCATAAGAATGCAAAACACGTCAGTCGGTTAAAAAATCGCACCATCATTCGAACGAACAATCGTTCGTTCGCCCCCAAAACAGTTAGCGGGTCGACCGGGCCGTCGACCGCCTGGTACCCAGGTCGACCGGCCGGTCGACCTGCCTATATATTTATTTATTTTTTATTTTTTTTCGTTTTCTGCTTATTTTGTTTATTTTATAACTTGGTCATATTAGCTAGGATCTGACATTCTATATATGGAAATTGATCAAAAAATTATCACAGACACAATGGTGCAACTTCCGTGGCTTAATTCTGATAATTTCACAAAGTTATTTTATTATCTAATTAATTAATGAATTAATTATTACAGGTTGAATTTCGGGTTGTTACACCGAACAAGTTGTTTACCTACTATAACAGTATTTTTTCCGCACTACAAACATCGACAACCCTCCATAATCTCGAGCATCAACTTCACAATTCGATAAACCCCAATTTGCCAAATCAAACATCGCTCTATATCGACCTCTGAACCACTTACAACCACAACCGAACCAATCCTCCAGAGCTAACGCGACCCACAGTAATTCATTTTCAATTTGAAAGTTATTTGCGATTTTGGATTCATTGTTGATTTTGTGATCTGAAAAGTTGATTTCCACTCGAGTTTTTTTATCTTTCTCTCTATCGCGATTCAAAATAGAAGATAAACGCATGAATAAAAAGGGTAAGGGAATTTAAAAGGGCTGTGGACTGTGGTTCAATCCAAAAAAAAAGGAAATAAAAAAGAGAAGAAAGAGGGAAAGAAAAAAAAAGAAACTAAAAATGTTTTTCTTTCTTAGTGGTTAGTATAATTTTCTTGTAGGTTCTTTGTTAAAAAAATAAAAGAAAGAAAGAAAAAAACAAGATTTAGTTTTCATTTGTTTAATTTTCATTTTTCATTTGTTTTCACTTGTTTAGTTCTCATTAGTTATCAAAAAAGAACATTCGTTTAATTTTCATTTTTCATTTTTTTTAGTTTTCTCTTATTTTACTAGTTTTAATTTCACTTGTTTTACTTTCATTTATTTTACTTTCATTGGTTTTGTTTTTCATTTCTTTGATAAACATATAAAAAAATGTATATATCTTGTTTTTATTTTTAGATTGCAGAAAATGAAAGGAAGAAACGCTTGCTGAAAATTGTCGTTCTGCTTGCCAAATAAATCGCTTACTTAAAAAAAATCCTTTTTTTGCATTGTTGGTTGTTTTATTTGCATTTAAAAAAAATTCAAAATCGAAAATAAAAACAAAAATTAATTCGTAGTAGCATTGTTAATACACGTTTAATTTCAGTTTTGTATTTCATTTTAGAATTTTGATTAATAATAACGGTTATACATAGATAACCCTTAATTGTATATTGACATGTTGTCTTCTTTGAACAATTTAATTTCTTGGTGTCTAGGCTACGGCAGCGCAATAACCATTTATAAAAATTACGGTGATTCATAAATATTGTAGTGGTAGTTTCTCTGAAGGTACTTAAACCTTCGGCTGTATTGCTATAGTGATTTGAGGTGCACATATAAATCATGTCCGTTACCTAGCTATGAAATATTTTTGTTGATTTAAGATAAAGTGTTATTATACAATTTTTCGTTTTGAGCCACTTAGGATAGATAATTTGTAATTAACCTTGCATTCATATAGTTGCATCAGTTCATGCATATTTAAAAAAACAAAAAAATTCAAAATTCAAAACTAAAAAAAATTGTAAATATTCCTTAATTTTATTTTTAAATCCTTGCTTTTGAATTTTTTTAATCAAAATAAAAAATCCAAAAAATTTTAAGTTAGTTTTTTTTAAGAAAAAATAATAAAAAATCTTTTCGAAAACAAAAAAAATTGAAAAACCAAAAAATCAAATTCTCCATTTGAAAAATAAATTCTATTTGTAAATATTTTTCCTTTATTGAAAAAACAAAAACATTCTTGAAAATGTCCGAAATTTCTTACTCGGCAAAATTTTATGGTAGTTGTGAAAATCAATTTTATCCATATAATTTTACTCAAAATTCTTATGGATCTTTCAACAACAACAATTGTTTAAACAATTCGAATTTTGAATAAAAAAGTTTTTAAAACAAGGATCAACACTCAAATCTCGAAAATAGCATTGAAATGATTTCGTCATTACTTGAACTCACTACACAAAATAATCAAAGGTTTAATGAGTTGTGAATTCATATTTGTGCAATAACTCAAATCAAAGTTTTCAAAATAATCAAAAGTTGAATTCATTTCAAAACTACAATGATTTTGATTATAACCCATACCAATTCAATTTTGAACTCCAAAATGAATTTCAAAATAAAAACGAAAATGCGATCCACTTTTCAAATAATTTTGTCAATGAGAATAATCTCGACTATAGGTTAATGAACAATCTTTGTTCTCAATAATTTCGAATTGAAAATCCTCGAGTTAATAATTGTAAATTGAATTTTGTTGAATAAATGGATGAAATTTACGATGAATACACAGATTTGTCGTTTGAAACATATATGAAACAACGTGAGAAATGAAATCAAATCCTAACGTGTGATGAGTCAAATGATAATCCATCTTTTACCCAAATCGACGATTTTCAAATAACAACTTTTGAAATTGAAAATAACAATCTTAACGAAGTTTTTGAAAATAACGTAATTGAGGTGGATTTTAATTCTTTTAAGGGTGAGAAACTTGATCTAAATTTCGATCTTCCTTTTTTCGATTTTGAAAATTTGAATACAACAACTTTGAATTTTGAAATTGATAAATTGAATGAATTTGTTGATAATCCAACAAAAGAAGACGAGTTTAATGAACATGAATTTTGTGGACTTTTTGATGACGAGTTTTTGAATTCTGAAGGGGAAGATTGCGATCATCATTTTGATTTTGAAATCGATAATTCTAAAAAAGTATTCAATGATACATTTAAATTTCAAATTGGTGAAATTAAACTTGAACTTCAACCAATTGTTTTATCGACCCCAAAATTCATCAAAAATAAAAAAACACACAATTTTTAATAAAATGACATTTTTTCCAAATCAACACTCAATTCCGGAATCTTTTATGATTTGGTTTTCCGAGCTTCAACTATGTCGCGCATACTTGACGAGACAAATGGATCGGTCTTTGGAAGACCATTTCATTTACTTTTTAACGATATACTTTCTGATATCGTGTAAATAATCTTTTCATTTTCATGTAAATATAGATCATATTTTTCTTTTATTTTTCTCCTTTCACTTGGGTTGACTGTGGGGACACAGTCAAAATCAAGTGTGGGGGGTGGCTCATCTTCATTTTTTATTTTTCGTCTCTTCTTCATTTTTTAGTTTTCATGGTTTATTTTTTCATTTTTATTCCAAATATTTCCAAATTTTAAAAAAAACAAAAAGAAAAGACAATATTTTTAGCCTTTTTATTTATATTTAAAGGAACACTATAGGATAAATATATGGTTTTGGTTATTAAATTTAAAAAAATTGAAAATTTATTCGTCTTAACAAAAATAAAAATAAAGTTTGATTACAAATAACGATGATTTAACTAGTATATAGGAAGATTCATGGTGATAATTATGAAGTATATCCAAATTGAAAATCTTTGTTCAAAAAAGTGGTGGATTTAAATAAAAGGATATAAAAAAAAAATTGTCTTCTAAGTTAAATGGTGTTAAGATGATTTTGCATAACTCTCTCTTTTCTTCAAAAAAAAAGAAAAATACAAAAAAAAATTGTATATATGTATTTTTTTTTTATTAACACCTAGAGTCATGTGTTCACACTTGTGTGTTCACTCGCCATGCTATGTACCCTTCTCACGTAAGCCCGAAAGGCAGTGCATGATCGATATATCTGACCTCAGTTTATCTAAGTTAGGTGTATATATACAAAAATTCTTTTATTAATAATGCCTACAAACAATAGGTGTGTTCACTCGCCATGTTCTGTATTCCCCTCACGTAAATCCGAAAGGCAGTGCATGGGTAATATATTTGGCCTCAGTTTTTTGAGTTAGGCATATGTAAATATCGTAAATCGATAAAAAAATTGGAAAAAAAGAGAGTAAGCAAATGAAATCCAATCACTATTTTTACTTATTTGATTCGATTTGTTATTCAAAAGAAATGAAAATACCACTCTGATAAACTTTGATAATCAACAAAGGATCTATTTCATAGTTGCACTATGTTATCAACCGAAGCAACAAGTTAAACTATAGTCTATTTGTTATGATAACTTGATTTTTATTGGAAATTTTGACGAGTAAATTACTTATTTTCAAGATAATGACCAAAACTTATATTTAACTTGTTCATGTTAATTCAAAAATCCTCCATTTGTAAATATTTTCAGGAACTTCCATTCATTCTATTGAAAATAAATCCCGCATTTTGTAAATATTTTCACTTTGCATTTGGATTTTGTGGGTAGTATCTGCTGAAAACCCTACCGAGGCAACACTCGTCCTATTGGGGACACCCAGAAATTTAACGGCTTGTTGCATACGCTCCATGCAATCGTGGTCCCTACGGATTTATCTTAGTTTTAGTTTATTCGAGGTCGAATGAAAAGATAAGTGTGGGGGTATTTGATATGCACGTAAATGTGCATATTTTTACTACCATATTTATTGAGACACCCCACACCCCTTAGTATACCAAAAAAGGGCACACTAAGGGATATGGTGCGTTATAGGTATAGTTAAAACTTTACAGAGACTAAGATTCACAAGACAAATAAATAAAATACCAGAAACATTTAAATAGTAACTCATTAAAAATTAAACTTCATAAATAAGTCATAACCAAAAGATGTCTCAAAATACCAAATACATATGTCTTATGAAAAATACCATCTCAGTCACAACATCAGAGTACATAAACAATAAAATCGTCCCTCTCACCAAGTACCAGCGCATCCCAAAAGTCAAATGGAAAGAAGACTGAAAAAGAAGAAGAAGAATACATGAAGAATCTCCAAGAATGTCTCTCCAAGAAAGCTGAAAAGCTACTGCCCTTGCCTCTGCTGGCCTATTGGAGGAAAAGGGGAAAATAGAGGAGTGGGTCAGTCTAAAAGTCTGGTAAGTGAAAGTAATTACTAGTATTTTTAAGCAAAATAACGATAATAGACTTAGCAATAGTTCAAGTGTAAAAGGAAATAAAGGAAGAAATGCTATTTAACTGTTTGTTTTGCATAGATAGTTCTGATTATTATGATTGTTTGCACTTTTCTAAAACTGCTTTGATTAGGCTGAAATCCCAATCCTAGTTTAATTAGGCTGAAATCCTAAGTCTACCCTTTGATCGGCCTTCTATCTCTGTTGTGCCACTGTGAGCTAGTCCCATCTTGTGGGTCCCATAGCAAAAGATACATGTTTAGCGCTTTGGAACTCAATAGCGACTTATATCCCTTCATCGAGGCCGCACGCTTGGCCACCGTTGGCTCGCACTATCTGTTGCTCCCTCTTTTGACCTCTTATTTACCATTACTTCATCATAAGTGTACCCAGCGT
Source organism: Allium fistulosum (assembly GCA_030737815.1). Taxonomy (NCBI): domain Eukaryota; kingdom Viridiplantae; phylum Streptophyta; class Magnoliopsida; order Asparagales; family Amaryllidaceae; genus Allium; species Allium fistulosum. The sequence goes on from CM060904.1 coordinate 225,279,856, forward strand.
CACCTGATCTGTTGTGAGACCATTAGTTCCCGACTGAAGGAGAATTCTACAGGTATGGGTCCTAACAAACAAAATTTAGTTGTGCCCCTGGTCCAAATCCCCTGATTTGAGCTTCTATTTATTGACCTCTTATTTACCATTACTTCAGCATAACCGTGTCCCAGCCTCACCTATCTATTGTGAGACCATCAGTTCCTGACTTAAGGGGAATACTGTCTGCACGGATCCTACTTCTATCTTTGCTTATTAACTTAGTGTAAGTTTTAAAATAAGCCTCTTTTGTTATCTCTGTTATGTTTGCTTATTAACTTAAATATAAGTTCTAAAATAAGCCTTTTCTGTTGTCTCTAATTATAACCTATGTGTTATAATTTTGCTTATTAACTTAACAAAAGTTCTAAGTGTAAAAATAAGCTTCTTCTGCTATTTCTTCTATTTTCTCTTTTTAGTTATAATTACACATTATAACTATGCTTGCAAATGTCTTAAATTTGCCTATTTCAGTTTATGTCCAATTTATTACAGTTCTTCTTACTTTACATCTAATTTTCTGTAAATTCAGTGTTCTTACATTTTAGTCCATATTAGCAAATTATTCTCTTCTATTTACTCTATTCGCGTAAAAAAAGAATTAAAAAGAAACTAACATTTACAGAATAAATCCCAACGTAGAATAGATGTAAATAAAATGTAAATAACAGCAAATAACTGTAAATGATTAGGAAAACTGTAATTAACAGTAAATAATTGCAATTAAATGAAATAGAATAGCTAAAAGAAAATAGACTAGAAAGAATATCTAAAATTTACTTAAAAATAAACTGTAAATAAACTTGCATAAAGGTTATACCAAAATTGTAGAAAAACTACAACAGTTGGAAACCCTTTTATTTTAAATTACTTAAAAAAAATCTAAAATAATTACTTAAACACTCACTTGTTGTCCTTAGCTCTTTTCCTTGGCCTTACCGGATCCACTTATAGAGTATAAAATATTTTAATTAAAAAGATCTTCTCCTTGGAAAAATATTCCTTTTAGGGTCCCGCCTCAGGCAATGAACCCAAATGGAGAAAATCTGAATGAGAAAAATAGCTCAGCCTATGGTCTTATTTATAGTGTCACTTGTGGATCTTAGACCATTGGATTTGAAGATTAAATCTGGTGCAACCATGTCATAGGCTCGCTGGGAACCGTCGAATGGATGCACGAACGCAGATGATTGATCCGTATTGGAAAAACACGTTATTTCTTCACCTGGACAAAAATTCGTCCAAGTATGCATGCGGGTCAACCGCCAGGTCGACCTTGGCATTGTGTGGGTCGACCTATAGGTCGACCCATCTATGGGGAAGGTCGACCCTAGGGTCAACCTGACCCTATATATATATATATATATATATATATATATATATATTTCTTCTTTTAATTTCGGATTTCTTATTTCTTTTGTAATTTCTTCATTTTAGCTCGTATTTTGACAATCTATATATGGAAATTGACCAGAAAATTACCACAGACACAATGGTGCAACTCCCGTGGCACAATTCTGAAATTTTCACAAACTTATTTTATTATTTAATTAATTCGTTAATTAATTACAATAGCTTAAATTTTGGGTTGTTACATTCTCACCCCCTTAAGGGGTTTCTTCCCCGAAATCCCTAAGGATAGAAGAATGAAATAAATATTTTCATCCAAGTTCTACAACAAACTACTCAACCATCATCCATTACATCCATTGTCCTTAAGTTTTTCTAACGAAATTCATGATATATATATATATGCAAATAGTGTAGTGTCAATGTCCCTAACTAATGCAAAGGATTAGGCGGTCTACTGATCGACCTCCTTTTATGCAATCTGTTCGTGCCATGTATCCAAATGAATGCAAATTTCCCAATGATAACTGATAGTTCTACATGCCTACTACAATCATCATCCAAATGCAACAGTCATGTGATAATCATCCATTTATAGCAACCATGGAAATAAGATAAAAATGCAAATGCACACATATCCATATGCATATGCTCTAGTGTCCTAGTTAGGCTGATCCATAATAGATAATAGTGCCTAGTGTAAGTATATGTGTAACAACTCGTAAATTTTCGATAATTTAATTTGTTAATTTAATGAATCTTGTTATTTAATATTGGAAAAAAATAACAAGTTGTAATATAATAATGAAATGAATACTAAAGCGAAATGTAACAATGTTAATTAAAGCTAATTATTAACAATTGAGATGAAATACTAATAAATAAATGAAATAATGTAAATTGCTATACTTGGTTATAAATTGAGTATAAGAAAACAAATGTAAATATATGATTTATTAATGAAAAAATTACATAATAAATGGTAATTGCATAGAATCAATATTATGTAAGTAATTATAATAATTGGTTGTAAATAATAACTTATAAGTGTGATTAAAATTTAGGTAACAATAATTATATGTTACATGTTTATTTTGGCTGTTAAATTTAATTTGAAATCAATTATAAATTAAATGCAATTAAATGTTACATTAATGCTAGTTAAGACAATAACTTAAATTTGTGAATGTGATAGAATGAATAGAAATGCTAATTTTATTCATGTGGTAACAATTGATGTAATAAAAGGAATGAAACCAAGATAAAATAATTAATTGGGATTTTTAATTTTAATTAATGTGTAAAACTGACAAAATTCAAAATAAATTGAAATATGGTAATTAATATAGATAAAAGATGGAAATTTGAGTATGTTAATGTAATGAAAGATAAAACAATATTGACTATGTTATAAAGAAACAATTGATTGAATATAAAGATTGAAATTCGGATAAATCAATTTATTGGGATTAAAGTATAATTAATTGGATTTAATTACAGTCGTAATCGAACATTGTAATTTGAGAAATATTCAACATTGAATTTTATGTAAACTTGTTTTAATTTGTTATAAATGTTTATACAATCAAAAATGATAAAAGTTGGTTAGTTAATTAATTTGAAAAAAAAGTGATTTAATTTAATTAATTATTAATTTACTTAATTAATGTAAAAATAGCCATTTTGGCCACTGACTCGGATTCTAACGAAACCAGTTTCATCGGATCCGTAACGATGAATTATTATAAGATTTCAAGTTTCGTAGCGATCAGACTTGTTGTTTGATCGTACGGGCTCGAAACGCCTTGAAATCAATTTAATTGAAATCAATTGAAAGCAATTTGAAATAAATTGATTTTACCATAACTTCTTTGTACAATGTAATTTGGACTTGAAACCTGTTCAATTGAGTTTTAAACTATCGAAAACATCTATTTTGATATATGGGATGACCCATTTTCGTTCCTGAGTCAGAACGGGCTTTTCGGGTCGTTTATCGTTCAAACCCAAATCGATCTAATCCATTCGTTCTATTTCTGATTTGCCTATAAATACCTCGTTATAAACCCTAGGTCATTTCTTATTTCTACTATCTGTACGTACATCTCCTTCTCAACTCCTCATCCAAATGGCAGACAAACTCTAATTCCCAATTGCAATTTCAAATCAAATTCCAAATCAAAAATTCAAACTCCTCAAATAGCATCAAATTATATATCAATCTGAAGCTCTCGACGAGCGTAACCCAAATTTACAACTCGTTTCTCAAATCATATTATCATTTGTCCAGGAATCAACGAATTAGTTTCGGCCGTTCGTTTTGGCTTTTGTGATTTCGATGGTGGATCTGCATCCTGGCGACGATCGGGAGGCGTGGGGTGGTAGAGTGTGTTGAGCAGACCTCGGGGATGTTTTCGCTCATTTTATGGTGGTCAGATTTTGCTGATATTGGCGTTTGATGGTGGTCGGAGGGGAGTGGCTCTCGGGGTGCCACGTGGTCGCGTATTTGGCCTGGAGGAGCGGCCGGACCTAATGAAGGCGATGGTGAGTGGCGATTAGCGCAATAGTAGTCGTGGTGGGCATGAATGGTGGCGGCGCGGTAGGGTTCTGGTGTGGTTCGAAGTACAGGTGCGTTGCATGTGAACAAGAGAGGGAAGAGTTTCAGATGACGTGGCCGACCATTATTGGTAAATCTCCATTCTATTTTATTTTATTTAAATCTCAATTCAAACGTTCTAATGTCAACAACTTTTACATATGAGGTCCGATTCACGTGCGGTTTCTTCCGCTAGGATCGTATTGAAATTCCGGACCTTTTGACGCTAGTTTGGAAAAATTCTAAAACCTTTCAAATTTTGGGTTTAAATTAGATTTAAATTCAAAGGTGAGTGTTTTTACCCACTCACAAATTCTAAAATTTCTTATGTTAGTTAAATTTAATTTATGATGTGATTAGAAATTTATTTATGACTGTTTGGTATATTTTAATCATCATCTTAGTTAATTTGAATTTATTTGAATAAAATTGTTATTTAATTTATTATTGAATATAAATTGCTAGTTTAATATCCGTTATTGATTATCAGTTCTATATTGATATTTATTGATTGATTTGGATGATGATTGTGATGGATGTTGATTGTTGATGTTGGTTGAATGGATGTTGTATTTTATATCATTATAAACTGTAAGTTCGTTATGGATTTTTTTATTTAATTCGAGATTGCGGTTTGAAATGATATATACCCTTAAAATTTTAAATTGTGGATTGAAATGATAAATATCCGTATCACTTGACCCTAGGGTAGAAAATTATATATGGACACCGGATTGGTTAAATTAAATGATTTTAAAATCCTTAAATTTTTGAATTTAATCAATTGACATTTTGAAATAAAATTTGATTTATGTAAATTGAAGTATTATTGAAAAATCAAGTTTGTGTTGAAATGCGAATTGGTTTAAAAAGGAATTCTTTAAGAAAGTAAATCGGAAGTTTAAAGTTAAACTTTTATGTACAAATGAAATTCTATCTAAATTGAGTTTTAAATTTTTTGAAAATAACTTCGAAATATTTTGGGATTGGAGTAATCCGTATTGATATTTTGAACACGGATATAACGATATGAAATTCGATAGTTTACTGAAATTTGGTTTGTCGATTTGGAAATTTGAAATGGTTCAAATATGTTGAAATGAGATAAATAGTTTAAACTGATATAAAATTCCAAACTCATATTTTAATATAAACTGTTTAAAAAATTTATATAAATCAAAATTTTCTAATTATTAAGATTTTCAAATTTATTAAACTATTTGACTAATATTAACTATATAAATTATTTGACTATTTTAAACCAATTTAATTTATTTTAAACTAACTAACCATTTTAATTTATTTTAAATCTAATTAATCTATTTTAAAGCTATTTAATCTATTTTAATTATATTTAATCTAAATTAAATCTATTTAACTATCTTAAATCAATTTAAAAGTACTTTACCTATAACTAAACTATTTTAGCGTATTTTAACTATTTATAATTATTTAAACTATTTCTAAATTTCCAAACTAAGTAAAGTGTAAGTGTTTATATTCATTTCAATTGGTTTAAAAAGAGAATAAGGTTAAATGACGTTATAACCTAAGTTGAAATTTTGAATGTTATAATAAATTGAAATGATGATTTTGAAGCAAGGACTTAACCTGTTTTGGGAATATGATTTTTGGAAGAAATTATGATTTTGAAACGATATGATTTAAAAGTGGTGTAGTTTTGAGAATACGATATTTTGATATAAATAGTGAATATGACTTTTGATAGGAAATAAAATTTTGAAATTATGATTTCAAATGTGATATGATTTCAAAGGCAAATATGATTTCAAAAGTAAGTAATGATTTCGAAAGTGATATGGTTTGAATTGAATATGATATTTTGATATCAATTATGAAATAATTTTGGAAACATAAAAGAACCATCCGGTGTGTAATAAGCAATTGGTTGTTAAAGAGACTGGGAGGGGATGTTGTCATACTACCTGCCAATACCGAAAGCCACTTTGACAACTGTGTACGCGGTGGAGATTCCAAAATGAAGTAGGATGGTGGCGACGATCCTAAAGGTATATTTACGTGGACCTAACTCCCATGAGTTAGCATAAGGTGGCTAAAACAGGAGCGATTTCGGGCCAATAAGGTAGCTCCTCTGATCGAACACATTCCATCGATACTATATTCTGACTTTGCGATTTATTTGGTGGCCACCCTTCGATTTTTACTCTGGAGCGTGTTTCGAGGTGGGTGGTAGTGGCTGCTATGCGTTACCACCAGTCCGGATGCGTTATTGTTATATCTACCCTGGCATTGCCTAGTTATGCCATGTTACCTATCCTAGCGCGCCTTCTACGAGTTTGGTTTGTACCATACTTATGGAGTGCCCTTTGACGACACCCAGTTTACAGGTGGGATTACGGTACTGTATAGACTATGGGAAATAAAAATGTGTTAAGGTGGAAAATGTAAAGCCTTAACGCTATTTTAATAATTTATATTACTATAGACATATTATAATAGCGTATTGTACTACATAGTAGATAGTTTAACGAATCCTTAGGAGATGTGAATCCCGAACATCTCTTAAGTTACTACACTCACGTTAGACACTGGATAGGAGATGTCAAACCCCGTAAGCATCTCCGACGCAGTTTACACTCATATTTATTTACCGTTGATTTAACTCACATAAGATCTTTTAGTTCTGACTCGAGTGTTTTGTCTTTTCAATTCGCTCGGGTCAGCCTGAGCATTTCAGGATTTGAAGACCTTATTCCCGGAGGACGAAGATGAAGATTGTATTATTGTTATTTACTATATTATTCCACTGCATCATACTGTTCTGCTACAATGTTATGTATTATCTCTGATATGTGTAATTCTGATTTTTGTATTGGATCAGTATAATCAAATGTTTTGTATACAGCTTCATGAACTGTTATTTGATTATTATATTTTTTCATTCCGCTGCGAGATTCTGTTTTGTTTTTATTTCTTTCTCTTTTTCTTATTCACTCCAAATAACAATTCGCCCTTCTATATGGTTTGAGTTGGCACGAGTGTCTGCTTAAAGCGTACAAAAAGGCGGGATGTTACATTTGGTATCGGAACTTTGATTTAGCGATAAACCTTGGCTTTGTGGGGTCGGACTCATATTTAATAGGGTAGTAATACCCTAGGATGAGTCGCTGAGTGTGTATATATATATATATATAAGAGAGCGTATTTGTTAGTGTTATAAAATGTTTTATATTGTGTTAATTTGTTCCGTTTCGTATTTATAAATTGTGGTTGGTGCATAGGACGCTATGACATCGATAAGGATTTCTAAACACTTATTAGGACAGACCGACACAATATTTGTTTTGAAATGTAGGTAAATGAAATAATTTTACCTATTGTATATTTTTATACATAAAATAATAAATTTTATAAATGATATATATTTGGTTGTAATATATTGGTTGTTAGGTAGTGAAATTTATAAATAGTAGTTGGGAATAAGATTTGAAAATAAAATAAATGAAATTTGGAAATTTAGAACTTAAGTTCCGGGGTTTTTGAAAATTTCTTTCGAATGATTTTGGGATATAATAATAATATTATTAGAAGTATTTTCTGATATAAATATTTCAATATAATTTGAAAGAATTGTTTTAATGAAATTTTGGAAAGGAAAAGTTCTTTACTCCCCCTCTCTGTCGCTGGAAAATAATTTCGGTGATGAGTGCACGTATCAACGATGTTCATTTTCGAGTTTCAAAGTGGGAAGGCCATTGTAGTAGTTTTTACTGCAAATTTACTTTGATAAACAAATATAAATTTCAAATTTAAATATGATTGAATATAAGTTGTATATACCTATGTATTATTTTAAATGATTTGAAATGGAACCAGGCATTTTGTTCTTAAATTTCTATGAATTAGAAATTTCAATTATTGAAATGGAATAAAAATTTAACTATTTAATAATTGAAACTTCTAAATGAAAATAAGAAATTATATGCTAAGTTATAACTGAAATATACAAGGAATTTGAAATTTGTAACTTGTAAACGAAAAGAATAGGAAAATAAGAAATGATAACTATTGAACCTTAAGTTATATAAAATAGGTAAGTCAAACTTGTGTAACTTTCAATTGCATTCTTAAAGACATATATATATAACTTACCAATTATTAAAAGTTGAAATGTTAAAAGAATATGTAATGGAAATTTTTACAAGTAAAACTTATGTAATGGAAGTGTTCAATGAAATTTACTTTTATAAATAAGAAATTTGATATGAAAATAGTTATAAACTTGAGTTAAAATTGTAATACTACTAATTAAATGAAATAGAAAATGAATACTATAAGTGTTGGGTACATTTCCTACACACCACCGATCCAGGAAGAGTAGGCCACCGGTCCACTCATCTCCTCGCTGCCGAACCAAAGTACACCGATCCACTCATCTCCTCGCTGCCGAACCAAAGTACATCGATCGACTCATCTCCTCGCTGCCGAACCAAAGGACACCGGTCCACCATACACCTACCACCGAACCAAAGGACGCCCGTCCACCATACACCTACCACCGAACCAAGGTACACCGGTCCACCATACTCCTACCACCGAACCAAAGGACACCGGTCCACCATACACCTACCACCGAACCAAAGGACGCCGGTCCACCATACACCTACCACCGAACCAAGGTACACCAGTCCACCATACTCCTACCACCGAACCAAAGGCACATCGGTCCACGATACACCTACCACCGAACTAAGGTACACTGGTCCACCATACTCCTACTATCGAACCAAAGGTACACCGGTCCACTCATCTCCTACCACCGAACCAAGGACAACCGGACCAGCTCCACCAGGCCAGATTACATCAGCCCAGGCCCGCCAGCTGCTATATACATCCAAGGCCCCTGCCCCCAACCTCCCTCTATAAATAGAGGGACAGGGGTACAACAATGAGGACAAGTTGGAGAGTTCAAGCACGGAGAGAACTTTCAAACAACTTTCTTTTACTTGTATCAAAGCTTTGTACTTGTAATCTAAACAAGAAAAGAGAAATAAAATATAAAGTAGACGTAGGCACATTCTGGCTGAACCACTATAAATCTGCGTGTCTTTTACAGTTTAGTCCCTGCTTTTCATATATTTGCATAAATCACCCAAATCACTAAGAACAACATAAAATCAATTAAATCAAACGACTTCGAGGTGTTTGTCCATTTTTTGTGCAAACATTTTTGGTGCTTTCACTGAGAGCTAGAAGCTCGAAGCTTCAGCTTCTTCCACTTAACCCTTTTCCTAACAGCATCATTCATCGTTTGGAAAACATGCCTCCCAAGCAGAAAAAAGATGTTAACAAAGGAAAAAACATCGCATCCAGCTGTCTTCCAGATCCAGCGGTCACGGATCAAGTAAATCGTCCTCCTCTAGCAGCTGTACCAAATAAAGGACAGGCTAATCCGACCACTCCTGCCACAGAACAGCCCGCAGCAATTACTAGGGCAGATTTAGACAGGGTTGTGATTGAAGTAACTAACCGCTTCACGTCCCAGCAGGAAGCCTTGGTGGACCATCTCATGTCACGCTTAAGGGATGCTGAAGAGTCCAACTGCAACACTGAATCATGGGGCGAGTCCCAATCTGGAGGATCTCAGAGACAATAAAGATCTTCCTTCTTCGAAGGAGCTAACGGCAGAAGCAGCCATGGTAGGAGCCGAGATCGAGCACAGCCCGAAGTTAGACCTGAGGAAACGCTTGGAACCGAACCCAACGGGGGATTTACCGGGCGGAGGTCAACTGTAGCTGAGCCTGTCATACTGCCTAACCACGGAAACGCCAGTGAACGGGGTCGCGCTAGAGTCCAGCCCGAAGTTGGGCCCGAGGAAGTGCTTAGATCAGAACCCAGCAGGGGAAGATCAAGGCAAGGGCCAACTGTAGCTGACCCTAGCATGCTCCCGGAAGACCAAAGGCAGCCACTGGAAAATATGAGGAATGATAGATGATACCATCCCTACAGGTCATCTGGATGGAATCAATCCCACAGAACAGAACCAAACTCGTTTCTATCTGCTCCAAATTCTGATGAAAGGATGGCACGCTTATTCAGAGAGTGCGTCCAACGGGAGAAAAGAGATCGAGGGATAGGCGCTAGGGTAACCAACCCTTTCGCCCGCAATATCGAAATTGCTATCACCCCCCGAGAATGGAAGATGCCAACAATGGAACCTTACAAAGGAACCTCCGACCCCGTTGTACACTTACAGAGATACACACAACATATGCTCATGAGTGGAGCCACAGAGGGAGTACTGTGCAAATGCTTTCCACTATTCTTAACAGACCTCGCTACCTCCTGGTTCTGCCATCTACCCCAGGGATCCATCAGCTCGTGGGAAATGTTGAAAGAAAAGTTTATCAGTCAGTTCCGCATTCATGTGGAACAACCTAAGGACGCTTATTCCTTATCCAGCGTAAAACAGAAACCTGGAGAGAAACTGCAGCAATACCTAACCCGATTCAATGCCGCAGCGGCCGCAGTCCAAGATGCCGATGAGAAGCTTATCCTAATGGCCCTCTGTAGTGGTGTGCATCCGGACACTAAATTTGCTAGAAGGTTGACAAAAGAAAAACCAGCCACTTTACCCGATTTCTTCCATGAAGCCGGGAAATATATGAGGCTTGAGGATGCTGCCGTTGAGGGGCAGTCAGGACAGCAAAATAAGGCAACTCACAGCAACGCGCCTGCTGTGGCAAGGGACGTTCGAAGAAATGATTCCAGAGACAATGCTGGGGGCAAGAAAGGAGAAAAGCGCCTATATCGGCCAGGACCAAGATTCGACACTTACACTCCTTTGAACGAAACCATCGAAAACATCTTCCTTGCCACCCAAGGCGAAGTTAGATACAAACGCCCACCATACAAGAAGGAATCAGATAACGCGCAGAAGTCTGGAAAGATCTGCCGCTTCCACGAATCTCATGGGCATGATACCAATGAGTGCCATCATCTCCGGGACTTGATTGAAGAACACATCAGAAGGAAGAAACTGGAACGCTATGTAAAAGGTCAGGACAGGACACCAGCTCCTGCCAATGAGAACCCAAGGCTGCCCTCACCGGAGATCGGCAGAGGAAACCGCAACACTAGCGGCTCTAGTCAAGAGAAAATAGTGGTCCATACCATCTCAGGAGGACCGCACATCGCAGACAGAAGCTGGAAGGAGATGGAAAGATATGGAAAGTCGCTTAGAGACAATAAAGACTGTGTCAATTCGGTTATAGAAGAGCGCCACCCGAAGCGGAAAGAAAGTGATGACATCACATTCGGTAAGCGTGACCTAGAAGGAAGGCGATACCCTCACATGGTTCCCATGGTTATCTCTGCCCGGCTCGGTCCCGCCGAAGTCTACCGAATTCTAGTAGACACCAGAAGCTCAGTAAATATCCTGTTCAAACATGCATTCGACAAAATGAAACTATCAATGAAGGATGTATCTCCCTGCAATAAACCACTACACGGTTTCACTGGAGATGCGAAGATGCCCCTCGGGCAACTGGACCTCTTTGTTGAAATTGGAAGCCATCCCCGCTCCGTTGTACGAAAACAGACGTTTGTGCTAATAGAAAACCACTCGGCCTACAACGCCTTCTTAGGAAGGCCAGCCTTGTCTGACTTCCAAATTGTCCTAGCCCCATGGTGCCTAAAGATGAAATTTCCAACGGACAATGGAGTAGGGGAAGTAGAAGGGGACCAGGACGTTGCTCGAGACTGCTATGTGACTGAACTTCGCAACAACCTCAGGAAGGATAAAGGGAAGGGTGTAGAGGTTGCCCTCTGCACGAAAAGTCTAGAAGCGTAGCAACTAAAGAAAGCCCCTCCTCTTTGATATACCAGCGACCCTTTCAATGAATTAGACCCCAGGGACAAAGAGGAGGAGGCCACCGCCGAGCCTTCAGAGGCTATGGAGTTTGTATCTGTAGACAAGCACGACTCGAGTAGACTATTGAAAATTGGGTCCCAACTAAAAGCAGAGTTGAAGGAGCAACTCATCGACTTTCTCCGCCACAACTTGGATGTATTCGCATGGTCACACGCTGACATGACCGGAATCTCCCCCGACGTAGCATGCCACGTACTAAACATTGATCCTACCAAGGCGCCCGTAAAACAAAGAAAGAGAAGTATGGGGGCAGAGCGATCAGCAGCCCTCGATGAAGAAGTAAAGAATCTACTCGCCAATGACTTCATACGAGAAGCCATCTACCCGGAATGGATCGCTAACCCGGTGCTAGTAAAGAAGGCTAATGGGAAGTGGCGAACATGCATTGACTTCTCCAACCTAAACGACGCCTGCCCAAAGGATTGCTTCCCACTTCCCCAAATCGACCAACTTGTAGACAGCACAGCCGGGCACGAGCTCTTATCTTTTATGGACGCATACTCAGGATATAACCAAATTCCTATGCATGCTCCCGATCAAGACCACACTAGTTTCATCACTGACCGGGGTTTATACTGCTATAAGGTAATGCCTTTCGGACTTAAAAATGCAGGAGCCACCTACCAACGCCTCGTCAACAAGATGTTTGCAGGGCTAAAAGGGCAAACTATGGAAGTATACGTGGATGACATGCTGGTAAAGTCAAGGAAAGCCGACGATCACGTAAGCCACCTTGGCGAGATGTTTCAAGTACTTCGCCAGTATGGAATGAAGTTGAATCCTCTAAAATGCTCCTTTGGAGTATCATCAGGAAAGTTCTTAGGATTCATCGTCCATGCCAGAGGGATTGAAGCAAACCCAGAACAAGTCCGAGCGCTAAGGGATATCAAGATACCTTCCACTCGAAAGGAAATGCAAAGCCTGAATGGAAAAGTTGCCGCCCTAAGCCGATTCATCTCCAAAGCAACGGACAAGTGCGTCCCCTTCTTCAAAACTCTAAAGAAAGACAAAGAAAAGTTCGAATGGACTGACGAATGCTTAACCGCTTTCCTTAACTTAATCGAACACCTCCAGAAACCACCGGTACTCTCGACTCCAAGCGAAGGCAAAGAGTTATACCTATACCTTGCTGTGTCATCTCACGCCCTAAGCGCTGCTTTGGTAAGGGAAGACAACCGCACGCAGCGGCCAGTTTACTTCGTAAGTAAGAGGTTTACGGGGGCAGAAGTCAGATATCCTAAACTTGAGAAGCTAGCATACTGTTTACTAATCACATCACGGAAACTGCATCACTACTTCCAGTCCCATCCCATCAAAGTTCTGACCGATCAACCACTGAGGCAGGTACTCCATCGTCCCGATACTTCTGGGCGACTACTTAAATGGTGCATTGAACTAAGTCAGTATGATATCACCTATCATCCTCGCACCGCCATCAAGGGACAAGCCATGGCTGATTTCATTGCAGAATTCACTACCAACGAAGATAAGGAGCAATTGGAAATAGCAGAAGACATCAAGTGGAATCTCTTTGTGGATGGTGCATCAAACGAACAAGGCTCGGGGACAGGTGTGGTAATAATCACTCCCCGGGAAAATAAGCTGCACTATGCTATAAGGTTGGAGTTCGCTGCCACCAACAACGATGCAGAATATGAAGCAGTGATAGCTGGATTAGAACTTGCCATAGAAATCGGAGCCAATTCTTTTTGTCTTCATAGCGATTCTCAACTTATTGTTAATCAAATACTAGGAGAATTCCAAGCTCGAGAAGAACGACTCATAGCATATTTAAAGAAGACCAAGTTACTTCTCAGCCGATTGGACCACTACTTAGTCAAACACATCCCTTGGGAAGAGAACCAAGAGGCCGACGAACTGGCAAAGCAAGCAAGTGTGAGAGACAGCGCCATCTTCGGAGCAATAACCATCTCAAAGCAACTGACCCCAAGTTTTGAGCAAGTGAATCTGGTAGCTGCAACTGAAGAAGCAACTTGGATGACTCCCATCCGAGACTACCTACAAAGCGGCACACTACCCAACGGGCGTAACGAAGTCAAGAAAATCTTGAGGAAAGCTTCCCGCTACACAATACAAGAAGACATCCTCTATCGGCGCGGATTCTCTAACACGTTATTAAGGTGTGTCGCTGGGAGGGAAGCCAAGGAAATCTTATCCAACATTCATCAGGGAAGCTGCGGAGATCACACCGGAGGGCAAACATTAGCAAAAAAGATACTTCGATATGGATATTTCTGGCCCACCTTAAGCAAGGACGCCTTAGATTTCGTCAAAAAGTGTGACAGATGCCAGAAGTTTGCTAAGATTCCGCGGCTACCAACAACTGAGATTACTCAAATGACCAGCCCTTGGCCCTTCGCAATATGGGGAATTGACTTAATCGGCGAGCTACCAATGGGCCAAGGCGGGGCCAAATATGCTATAGTGGCAGTCGACTATTTCACCAAATGGGTGGAAGCGGAACCTTTGAATAAAGTATCTTCAGCAAAAGTTATTAACTTCTTGATCAAAAATGTTCTGTGCAGGTACGGAGTCCCACTCAAAATCATATCAGACAATGGACTTCAGTTTGACAGCGAGGAATTCGCCAACTAGTACCGAGAGCACGGAATTCACAAAAGCTTCTCATCCGTACCGTATCCCCAGGAAAACGGACAAGTCGAAGCCGTCAACAAAATTCTGAAAACTCTAATAAAAAAGAAACTCGAAAAGTCAAAGGGCGCTTGTGTGGATGAACTCCCTACGGCACTGTGGGCCTATCGCACATCCTTCAGAACATCAACGGGGCATACTCCTTTCTCTTTGGCATACGGATCGGAGGCTATTCTCCCAGTTGAAACCATTGTGCCTTCCTACCGTAGGATCCACTATAACCCAGAAGAGAACGAAGAACTCCTTCACATGTCTTTGGATCTAGTTGAGGAGAGAAGAAATGATGCAGTCCTTAAAGCAGCGGCCCACAAGCAAAAAGTGGCAGCACAATACAACTCTAAAGTCAAGCACCGTACCTTATAAGAAGGGGATCTTGTCCTCAAGCGAATTTTCCCTCGCCCCGGAGCACTAGATCCAATCTGGGATGGACCATATGTAATTCATAAAGATCTCCACAATGGAGCTTATATTTTGTCAACAGTAGACGGAGAGGTGTTCTAGAGGGTATGGAACATCCAACACCTCCGTCGATACTTTTCTTAACTTGTATTGCCCATATGAAGTGAATTAACAAAGAGAATCAGTGGACGTAGGCCTTTTCGTGCCGAACCACTTTAAAAAACCTTGTCTCTTTTTTAACTTGTTCCTTTATATCTTGGCTGCTTGTTAACTTTATCCTTTTCTGTTGAACAAAATCCTATAGCATTTCCACTCAAAGCACTCCACAGCGCAACTTCACCTGGACAAGACCTAACAGGTACTATGCGAATCTATGCCCTCGCCAATGAGACACTTTTGCTCCGGCATCCCTTTGCTGCGGGTTAACTCATTGCTCGCGACGGCCCTTAAAGCCAACTGTAATGAGCCGATTATAAGCCACCGAGAAGGCCGACTATAGCCGAGGCAGCTCATTACGGCGTTCGGCTCGCCGGCAACTGTGAACCGACTATAAGCCCCAACATAAGGTGTGGCCAGCCAGGGGCAGTTCACGGTTGATGATCGGCACCCACGCTAGCCGGCCACAGTAAATCGAATAATACCCATGATTACGGGCCATAATGGCTCGGGTAGTTACTGTGCGCGATCTCGGTTCCGATGTGTCTTAAGTGCGGCTGTGGCAAAAAAGAATTAACTCCCCGCGGAGGCGTAAGATGGGTGACGAATGTCTCCAAGACCCACAGCTAGGGAAAGTGACTACAAAGCCCGTTTGCCACGAACTTAAGCACATCGAAGGCCTTCCGTGATTGGAAGTTTTACTTTTTCACATATTTCAATTTTACTTAAGAAATTTTTCTCCCATCCTCTGTAACAATCCCTGAAGTACAGGACACAGAATAGGAGACATTCACTAATAGAAGCGGATACTCACAACAAGATACTGGACCGCGTCCCTTACTCAGTCACACAGGAAATTCAAAGCTGCCATCCACAAGCAAAATATAAAGGGCGGTATTTCCTTCTTTCATGTGTAAACACATGACTGTAATTTATTCACACCTCACGCTAACATTGCAAGTCATGAAATTATGTTTTAAACAAGAACCTGACATCAAACACAATTTAATTACAAGAATATGCATAGGTATATTTCTCATACAACATGTCAAAATAGTAAAAACACTCAAAAGACAACAGAATCAGCTTAAGTTAAAGAATTACACGTCAAGAATAGAGCTATTTATTACAAGTAGCAAAAATTACAACCTAAGAGTTACTTTACTGTTTTAAGACTAACATATACAACCATGTCAAGTCCAAAAAAAAAACTTTCCAGGTCGAATCAAGGAGCCGGCTGCGTCTGAGTCTTATCCTTGTCCTGTTGCCCACCTGTCCGGTCAGAGAAAGAATTCATTAGCAAAAAGCAACCAAGTTAACGGAAAGACTAGAAAGGAAGGCTTACCAGCATCTGCTCCTTGATCAACTTGATCATCATCCTCCACTTGCACACCTGCCTCCTCAGCTGCAAGCAACCGCATGCCCTCCTTCACCGCCACCTTCTCCTCCTTGGTAAACTGGGCAGTAACAGCATCCATCCTAAAGGCCACACCACCCTCCTTATCTGCCTCAGCCTGGGCCTCCTCTAGAGCCCTGAGATAGATCCTAGCCATAACCGGGGGTAATCATCCATCCAGGACAAGTTACCCTGCCTCCAAGTACGGAAGTACATATCCTGGAGCATCCCCTCCATCAGCCCCTCATTCTCTTCAAACTCCCTCGTCCGGGCCTCGGAATCCGACAACCTTACGACGGCAGCATCTCTCTCCAATTGGTATCTCAAGCAGTCAACCTGAAGGGATTTCCGCATCGCCTCCATCTCCTCCCTCAACTTGGCTTGAGCAAGCTCTGCAGCCTCAAGCTTCCCAGATAACTCCTCTATCTGCTCAAGATCCGCTTTCCAAACCTCGTCCACCGTGGCAATGGCTAGGGGTGGGCATTTAACTGACCGAACCGACTTAACCGACCGAACCGATCTTAATCGAACCGCTTAAACCGAAAAAATTGGTTAACCGAACTTTAGGTTAACCGACCGATGTTAACCGACCAAAATCGGTTCGGTTAAAGGTTAACCGCGGTTATATATCGGTTAACCGTTAACCGAAACTATTTGTTAGATTATCGGGCCTACTCAATCTAATTCTTTTCACTACCCAACCCATTTCTCTTTTCCTAGCCCTTAACCATGCGTGCTTACCCTAGTTGCCCTAGTTGCCAAGATGAATCATAATGTCTGCAAAAAGATTTAACTTCCAGATGTATGAAATTTTGAATTAATCTAATACAGTGTATATTTCGGTCTATAAAAGTATGAAATCAGTTTTAATCACATGGAGTATTCAATTGTCTAGACTTGCACATATTCTCGCAAATCATTGAACAACCAGTGTGTAAAAAACGTGACCGAATGCTGAATATACAACAAAAATGAAAAATGAAAAAAAGGAAAAGAAATCAAATTACTGTGTAATCCATTATAATAAGACATAGGCAAGTATTCCTTAGTTCCCATGACTTGTTTGTAATAATAGTATAACAAAAGAATAAAAATAAAAATAATAATCATGAAATGGATGCATTAATGTTTTTATTGGCTTACTGAAAAAACAGATACCTTAGTTTGTTAAGATAAATAACAATAGGCAAATGTATAATGATGCATCACCAATTTCACCTAATGGATTACATGCAAACACGTTAGCTTTTCCTAACTCAACCACGTGGACTAAAATTCAAATTGACAACAAAAGTTGTACATTCCAGGTTTTGGATACATCGACAGTTTGTATATTTAAGATCGGAATTTAACATGGTCTTTAGAACAGTATTAGATATGGGAAATTAATAATTTAACATGAAGGTAATAGAGGAAATATACCTATGAATATAGTTATGTTTATGAATAAACACAATTGCTAATACAATTTGTCCAACATATAATCTAGCCTCATCCTCTGTTAGTCCGTCTTTCCGCACTATACCCACCAGCTCCAGCTAGCAAATGGAGCTATGTTTATCTGCGCGCTGGCTTTCAAACATGCCATTAACCAGATGTCATACTTGTAGCTTGGATGGATATAACCTATGATGCCATACTTGTGTTAGGATGTATGTTATTTTCATTAGTTACGGTCCTTTGAGTTAGTGAGGTCGCTTGCTATTGTTTGTGCTCATATCTAAACAATTTATTTTCTATGCAAACATTTCAAAGTTGCAAACAATTAATTGGTTAACCGTTCTAACTTTACCGGTTAACCGATTAACCGTTTAACCGCAAATAATAGTCGGTTAACCGTTCTATATGACCGGTTAACCACGGTTTAAATGTTGCGGTTCTGTCGATACTACCGATAATGGTTAACCGAATATCGGTTAATCGAACCGCACATTAGTTTAGGTTAACCGCAAAAATTAACCGGTTGTGCGGTTAATCGACCGCGCCCACCCCTAGCAATGGCCATATCGATCCGTTCCTTGCAAGTAGCCTCGATCTTCCGCAGTTCGGCCCGGCTGGCCTCTTCCATAGTTTTCTTTAGACGTACGGAGGCGGCCTCGTGCTGAGAGATCTGGATGGCATGATCAGCGAGTTGCTCGGCCTGGTCGGAAAGCACTAACCGCAGTCTTATGTTGGCACTCCCAATTTCCTCCCCGACCTTGACCAGTCGGGCATGATGCCTCATTAACTTCCTGGTCTCCTCAGCAACCCGGTCGATATTTGCTTTAGCTTCGTTCCCCATAGCGACAACCCGAGTAGTAAGCAAATCAAGGTCCAGGGACTTGGCCTCATCAAGCACCCTTACCATAGGATTGCGAGGAAGAAGGTGCTCACCAGTAACCTCATCAAAAGAGATGTCATGAGACGCCGGGTCCAGGTCCGGATGACCCGCAAACGGATTGCGTGCTAAGCTAGGATGATCTATTGGGATGACGGTTGGGTTCTCAGACGGATGGGGAGAGGGCATGAGTTCGGTATCCTCCTCTGTAATGTCGTGAATCGGCTGGAGTGGGGCCGGGGGTTTAAGAAGAGGTTCAGACGAAGATCGGCTCCTCTTCCTCTTCTGTAGATCTTCTTCGATAACTCCGAGAAGAGGACGATAGCCGACTATGTCTCCCGGACGGTTAGTAGAAGGCTTCGGCTTGGCGGAAGCTTTGGAGAGCTTGTATTGTTCAAGCTTGTGCCGAAGATCTGAGGTCTTGGCCATTTTACCCGCTCCTGATATGAAAACCAAGTGTCACCAATATGTATTAAGCCATCATTCAAGAATTAAAAGAGTAAAGAGTAATTCACCTTGAACCGCCGAAGTTGCTTCAGTAGAGGCGCTCCCGGAAGATAAATCAACGCCGGTCCCAACTTTATCGGCTCTCTTGGACTTCTCCGTCCCCTCTAAACCTTCGAAGGCTTGGCGGAAAGCGTCATCCGTCCACTCTTGCATCTCGCCTACTTGCCCAGAAGACAAAGCCCCGACACCGTCGCCACCTCCAGTGCCTTCTCCTCCATCTTCGCCTTGCTCCTCCTCCACATCTCCCTCCTCCGGGATATCTGGACATGTACTGGGAGAGGGACCGTCAGACTTTTTGAGCTTCTTCCCCCCGGCAACCGGGTGTTTTGGAAAGGGCCTCCTTTTACTGCTCTTCGACTCGGCCCCTTCTTTAGCTTGGGCAGCCTTCTCGTCAGCCGTGTCCCTCTGCTTGACCACAGACTTCTGTGGAAGGATCAAGTTGTACACCAAAAGTGTAGCGTTCTTGATCAGGTAAGCAGCCGACCTCTCTCTCCCAGTAATAGCTTCTATTTCTGCTGCCGTCTGAACCGGGCGATCATTCTCCACGACCACAAAACCACCTGTCGCTAGCAAGAAATAAAAACACATAAGAAGGAGCATTGCAACCAGAACGGGAATTAAAAATAAAGCTTTGACTTACATTCGGAGGTAAAGCGCCGAATAGAAACGGAGTCATCCCTGACAAAAAACCATTCCTTCTTGAACATGCTGTTCTTGGAGTATAAATCCAGGACCGGCTTAAAGGATACGGCCGATTCCAAGCTGATGTAGGAAGACCCCTTCTTGTAGCCTCTCAAGTTGTACAAATACCGGATCTCCCGGTTGGAAGGAGGACGCCCATATCTCCTCTGGAAGATGACGAAGAGACTCACCAGAATGGCATAAGAGTTGGGCTGAAGCTGGAATGGAGCTACCTTTAGATATGTGAGAAAGCTGACTACCCAAGCGTTGAGAGGCGGGATGGCACCACACATGCAATGGTATCTGCTGTAGGCAAAATATCCTTCGGGAGGATCATACGGCATCACTCCCGCATCCGGCAATAACATGCGTGCTCGGTCGATCCCGAAAGAGCGAGATATAACATCAAGTTGCTCGCCCTTGAGTAAGCTAGGGAAGCAATCAGGAGGCAAGTTAAGAAGTTCCTGAGGACCGTATCCATCCACCAATGATCTCGGGGTGGGCCCATGACGGGCAGGTCCTGGTTGAGCCGGGGGCACTGAGGAAGGCTCTTCTCTATCCTGAGATCTTTTCTTCTCTGATCGGGTTTCCACTCTTTGAGACATTTATCTGCAGACACAAGAAAGTACATCGTTAAAACATACGAACAGTATAGTTTGGAATCTCACTTGTAATTCGAAATACGAATTTCATTCGGCATCCCAACTCTCAGTTTCATTCGGTGGTCCAAACACCCATCTCCGTTCGGCAATTCAAGTGTAAGAGTGTCATTTGGTACTCAGAACCAAGAACTCATTCGGCATCCCAACTCTCAGTTTCATTCGGTGGTCCAAACACCCATCTCCATTCGGCAATTCAGATGTAAGAGTGTCATTCGATACTCAGAACCCTAAAGCCCATTCGGTAGTAAAAAAAAATTCATTCGGCGGCAAAGAGGTCTCACCTGGTTCGGCTAGCACTTTGATTGGGCGAAAACGAGAGTTTGATTCGACAAAAGATTTGGCTCGGTTAGTGAGAAATAACGAAGGCATGTGGTCCCTATTTATAAGCAAACCGGATGGCTCGGCGTCAGAGACCGGATGGAAATAACCACGCTAAAACAAAGCATGCCATATACAGGAATATGCCCTACTTTGGGGGGTAATTGTTGGGTACATTTCCTACACACCACCGATCCAGGAAGAGTAGGCCACCGGTCCACTCATCTCCTCGCTGCCGAACCAAAGTACACCGATCCACTCATCTCCTCGCTGCCGAACCAAAGTACACCGATCCACTCATCTCCTCGCTGCTGAACCAAAGGACACCGGTCCACCATACACCTACCACCGAACCAAAGGACGCCGGTCCACCTACACCTACCACCGAACCAAGGTACACCGGTCCACCATACTCCTACCACCGAACCAAAGGACACCGGTCCACCATACACCTACCACCGAACCAAAGGACGCCGGTCCACCATACACCTACCACCGATCCAAGGTACACCGGTCCACCATACTCCTACCACCGAACCAAAGGACACCGGTCCACCATACACCTACCACCGAACCAAGGTACACCGGTCCACCATACTCCTACCACCGAACCAAAGGTACACCGGTCCACTCATCTCCTACCACCGAACCAAGGACAACCGGACCAGCTCCACCAGGCCAGATTACATCAGCCCAGGCCCGCCAGCTGCTATATACATCCAAGGCTCCTGCCCCCAACCTCCCTCTATAAATAGAGGGGCAGGGGTACAACAATGAGGACAAGTTGGAGAGTTCAAGCACGGATAGAACTTTCAAACAACTTTCTTTTACTTGTATCAAAGCTTTGTACTTGTAATCTAAACAAGAAAAGAGAAATAACATATAAAGTGGACGTATGCACATTTTTGCTGAACCACTATAAATCTGCGTGTCTTTTACAGTTTAGTCCCTGCTTTTCATATATTTGCATAAATCACCCAAATCTCTAAGAACAACATAAAATCAATTAAATCAAACGACTTCGAGGTGTTTGTCCATTTTTTGTGCAAACAGTAAGTAAAGGATTCTGAACTTAAGTTAAATTTGAAACTATTTATAGTTAAAGTAAATAATAAAATGAATGTAATGCAATAAAAGAAATTGACATGATATGAATAAATGAAAATGAATTTTTGTAAGAAATAAAGGAAATGAATGTAAATCAAAAGTAAGAAACTTAAGAATGAATTTATGCACTACTAAGTATTAAGGTCCGATTAAAATCAAGTATATAAATTAATTAATGTAAACTAAATTTGTAATAAAATGTATGAAATGCTTGAATAATAAATCCAGTGATTAGTATAAAAGATTGAATGGAATAACTTATGTGAGAAATGAATATAAGGTACTGTAAAGAAATTGACACTATTTGAACAAATGAAAATGAGATTTTGTAAGTAATGAATGAAAGTAATGAAAATAAGTGCTGAATGAATAAATGGGAATAAAATTTTGTAAGAAATAAATGTAAAAATTAAAGGAAGTAATCACTGAATAAATGAAAAAATTGAATGAACAACAAATCTTGGGAAAAGAAATTAATAAGAATAAACTTAAATAATGTTAGGATCTGTTGTTTGTTTTGGTTTATGGGTTGTTTGGGATAGGATACTTCTAATTGTTTAAGATGTATGAATAATCTATTGAGTTTACCTAAGACTGTTGAGTAAATGGTATACTTAGTAGTTATTTGTCGTTCTATGTGATTAAAAGTGTCTGAACCCGAACAAACCATTTGTTTGTTTGCTATGGATGGATAGTTGATTTTATTGATTTCATATGATGATTGTATGTTGTGATTGCAAGTGATTGTTGTTTATATTGATTTGTTTGTTAGTGGTTGAAACAACTTTAAATATTTCATTTTATATACTCTTTTAGATTATATAAGTGAAATACAGGTTATGGAAGCAATTGCCACTACTTTTGGTTTCATAATTAAGCGTTGTTTGCCCGACAAATAGGTACGTTCTCGGATTACGGTTTTATAGCGATATTATATTGTTTTTCCACTGTTGGGATATATTATTTTGAAAAATTATGATATATATTGATATTATTGATATTATTATTTCTTCCGAGCTTCTCCGTACAAAGGAGACTCTGCCAAAATTTTCTGAAAATTTTGGACTTAGAAAATTTTTGTGAAATATTTTCCAAACTTTTATTTACTTGAATATAAAAGGATTTAAGTGTTATAAATTGATATATTTTGTTTAAGTTATTTGATTTTGTAAATAAATTTTTATAGAGTTAATATTTTGAATAAGGTATATTGATTTTCTTAATTCCTTCTTTTCCCTTCTTTTTCCTTTTCGGGGATGAAAAGTTTTGAGTGGGGGAGAGTATAATAACCTGTAAATTTTCGATAATTTAATTTGTTAATTTAATGAATCTTGTTATTTAATATTGGAAGAAATAAAAAGTTGTAATGTAATAATGAAATGAATACTAAAATGAAATGTAACAATGTTAATTAAAGCTAATTATTAACGATTGAGATGAAATTCCAATAAATGAAATAATGTAAATTGCTATACTTGGTTATAAATTGAGTATAAGAAAACAAATGTAAATATATGATTTATTAATCAAAAAATTACATAATAAATGGTAATTGCATAGAATCAATATTTTGTAAGTAATTATAATAATTGGTTGTAAATAATAACTTATAAGTGTGATTAAAATTTAGAGTAACAATAATTATATGTTACCTGTTTATTTAGGCTATTAAATTTAATTTGAAATCAATTATAAATTAAATGCAATTAAATGTTACATTAATGCTAGTTAAGACAATAACTGAAATTTGTGAATGTAATAGAACGAATAGAAATGCTAATTTTATTCATGAGGTAACAATTGATGTAATAAAAGGAATGAAACCAAGATAAAATAATTAATTGGGATTTTTAATTTTAATTAATGTGTAAAACTGACAAAATTCAATATAAATTGAAATATTGTAATTAATACAGATAAAAGATGGAAATTTGAGTATGTTAATGTAATGAAAGATAAAACAATGTTGACTATGTTATAAAGAAACAATTGATTGAATATTAAGACTGAAATTCAGATAAATCAATTTATTGAGATTAAAGTATAATTAATTGGATTTAATTACAATCGTAATCGAACATTGTAATTTGAGAAATATTCAACACTGAATTTTATGTAAACTTGAGTTAATTTGTTATAAATGTCTTTACAATCAAAAATGATAAAAGTCGGTTAGTTAGTTAATTTGAATAAAAAGTGATTTAATTTAATTAATTATTAATTTATTTAATTAATGTGAAAATAGCCATTTTGGCCACTGACTCGGATTTCGACGAAACCAGTTTCATCGGATCTGTAACGATGAATTATTATAGGATTTCAAGTTTCGTAGCGATCGGACTTGTTGTTTGATCGTACGGGCTCGAAACGCCTTGAAATCAATTTGAAATAAATTGATTTTACCATAACTTCTTCGTACGATGGAATTTGGACTTGAAACCTGTTCCATTAAGTTTTAAACTATCGAAAACATCTATTTTGATATATGAGATGACCCATTTTCGTTCCGGAGTCAGAACGGGCTTTTCGGGTCGTTTATCGTTCAAACCCAAATCGATCTAATCCATTCGTTCTATTTCTGATTTGCCTATAAATACCTCATTATAAACCCTAGGTCATTTCTTATTTCTATTGTCTGTACGTACATCTCCTTCTCAACTCCTCATCCCAATGGCAGACAAACCCTAGTTCCCAATTGCAATTTCAAATCAAATTTCAAATCGAAAATTCAAACTCCTCAAATAACATCAAATTATATATCAATCTGAAGCTCTCGACGAGCGTAACCCAAATTTACAACTCGTTTCTCGAATCGGATTATCATTTGTCCAGGAATCAACGAATTAGTTTCGACCATTTGTTTTGGCTTTTGTGATTTCGACGGTGGATCTGCATCCTGGCGACGATCGGGAGGCGTGGGGTGGTAGAGTGTGTCGAGCAGACCTCGGGGATGTTTTCGCTCGTTTTATGGTGGCCGAATTTTGCCGATATTGGCATTTGAAGGTGGTCGGAGAGGAGTGGCTCTCGGGGTGCTGCGTGGCCGCGAGTTTGGCCTGGAGGGGCGGCCAGACCTGATGAGGGCGGTGCTGAGTGTCGATTAGCGCAGCGGTAGCCGTGGTGGGCGTGAATGGTGGCGGCGCGGTAGGGTTCTGCGTGGTTCAAAGTACGGGTGCGTTGCGTGTGAACGAGAGAGGGAAGAGTTTCAGATGACGCAGCCGACCATTATTGGTAAATCTCCATTCTATTTTAGTTTATTTAAATCTCAATTCAAACGTTCTAATGTCAACAACTTTTACATACGAGGTCCGATTCATGCGCAGTTTCTTCCGCTAGGATCGAATTGAAATTCCAGACGTTGACGCTGGTTTGGATGAATTCTGAGACCGTTCAAATTTTGGGTTTAAATTGGATTTAAATTCAATTTAAATTCAAGGTGAGTGTTTTAACCCACTCACAACTTCTAAAATTTCTTATGTTAGTTAAATTTAATTTATGATGTGATTAGAAATTTATTTATGACTGTTTGGTATATTTTAATCATCATCTTAGTTAATTTGAATTTATTTGAATAAAATCGTTATTTAATTTATTATTGAATATAAATTTCCAATTTAATATCCGTTATTGATTATCAATTCTATATTGATATTTATTGATTGATTTGGATGATGATTGTGATGGATGTTGATTGTTGATGTTGGTTGAATGGATGTTATATTTTATATCGTTATAAACTGCAAGTTCGTTATGGATTTTTTTTATTTAATTCAGGATTGCGGTTTGAAATGATATATACCCGTAAAATTTTAAATTGCGGATTGAAATGATAAATATCTGTATCACTTGACCCTAGGGTGGAAAATTATATACGGACACCGGATTGGTTAAATTAAATGATTTTAAAATCCTTAAATTTTTGAATTTAATCAATTGGTGTTTTGAAATAAAATTTGATTTATGTAAATTGAAGTATTATTGAAAAATCAAGTTTGTGTTGAAATGCGAATTGGTCTAAAAAGGAATTTATTTAAGAAAGTAAATCGGAAGTTTAAAGTTAAACTTTTATGTATAAATGAAATTCTATCGAAATTGAGTTATTAAATTTGTTTGAAAATAACTTTGAAATATTTTGGGATTGGAGTAATCCATATTGATATTTTGAATACAGATATAACGATATGAAATTCGATAGTTTATTGAAATTTGGTTTGTCGATTTGGAAATTTGAAATAGTTCAAATATGTTGAAATGAGATGAATAGTTTAAACTAATATAAAATTCCAAACTCATATTTTAATATAAACTGTTTAATTTTTTTTATATAAATCCAAATTTTCTAATTATTAAGATTTTCAAATTTATTAAACTATTTGACTAATATTAACTATATAAATTATTTGACTATTTTAAACCAATTTAATTTATTTTAAATCTAATTAATCTATTTTAAAGCTATTTAATCTATTTTAATTATATTTAATCTAAATTAAATCTATTTAACTATCTTAAATCAATTTAAAAGTACTTTACCTATAACTAAACTATTTTGGAGTATTTTAACTATTTATAATTTTTTAAACTATTTTTAAATTTCCAGACTAAGTAAAGTGTAAGTGTTTATATTCATTTCAATTGGTTTAAAAAGAGAATAAGGTTAAATGACGTTATAACCTAAGTTGAAATTTTGAATGTTATAATAAATTGAAATGATGATTTTGAATCAAGGACTTAACCTGTTTTGGGAATATGATTTTTGGAAGAAATTATGATTTTGAAACGATATGATTTAAAAGTGGTGTAGTTTTGAGAATACGATATTTTGATATAAATGGTGAATATGACTTTTAAAAGGAAATAAAATTTCAAAACTATGATTTCAAATGTGAAATGATTTCAAAGGAAAATATGATTTCAAAAGTAAGTAATGATTTCGAAAGTGATATGGTTTGAATTGAATATGATTTTTTGATATCAATTATGAAACGATTTTGGAAACATAAAAGAACCATCCGGTGTGTAAAAAGCGATTGGTTGTTAAAGAGACCGAGATCGGATGTTGTCATACTCTCTGCCAATACCGAAAACCACTTTGACAACTATGTACGCGGTGGTGATTCCAGACTGAAGTAGGATGGTGGCGACTATCCAAAAGGTATATTTACGTGGACCTAACTCCTGTGAGTTAGCATAAGGTGGCTAAAACAGGAGCGATTCCGGTCCAATGAGGTAGCTCCTCTGATCGGACACATTCCATCGATACTATATTCTGACTTTGCGATTTATTTAGTGGCCACCCTTCGATTTTTACTCGGGAGTGTGTTTCGAGGTGGGCGGTAGTGTCCGCTATGCGTTACCACCAGTCCGGATGCGTAATTGGTATATCTACCCTGGCATTGCCTAGTTGTGCCGTGTCACCTACCCTAGCGCGCCTTCTACGAGTTTGGTTTGTACCATACCTATGGAGTGCCCTCTGATGATACCCATTTTACTGGTGGGATTACGGTACTGTATAGACTATGGGAAATAAAAATGTGTTAAGGTGGAAAATGTAAAGCCTTAACGCTATTTTAATAGTTTATATTACTGTAGACATATTATAATAGCGCATGGTACTACATAGTAGATAGTTTAACGGATCGTTAGGAGATGTGATTCCCGAACATCTCTTAAGTTACTTCACTCATGTTAGACACTGGATAGGAGATGTCAAACCCCGTAAGCATCTCCGAAGCCGTTTACACTCATATTTATTTACCGTTGATTTAACTCACATAAGATCTTTTAGTTCTGACTCGAGTGTTTTGTCTTTTCAATTCGCTCGGGTCAGCCTGAGCATTTCAGGATCTAAAGACCTTATTTCTGGATGATGAAGACGAAGATTGTATTATTATTTAGTATATTATTCCAATGCATCATACTGTTCTACTGCAATCTTATGTATTTATCTCTGATATGTGTAACTCTGATTTTTGTATTGGATAAGTATAATCAAATGTTTTGTATATAGCTTCATGAACTGTTATTTGATTATTATATTTTGTTATTCCACTGCGAGATTCTGTTTTGTTTTTATTTCTTTCTCTTTTTCTTATTCACCCCAAATAACAATTCATCCTTCTGTATGGTTTGAGTTGGCACAAGTGTCTGCTTAAAGCTTACAAAAAGGCGGGATGTTACAATTGGTGTCGGAGCTTTGGTTTAGTGATAAACCTTGGCTTTGTGGGGTCTAACTCATATTTAATAGGGTAGTAATACCCTATGATGAGTCGTTGAGTGTATATATATATATGAGAGAGCGTAGTTGTTAGTGTTATAAAATGTTTTATATTGTGTTAATTTGTTCCGTTTCGTATTTATAAATTCTGGTTGGTGCATAGGACGCTATGACATCGATAGGGATTTCTAAACACTTAATAGGACAGACCGACTCAATAGCGACTTATATCCCTGCACCAAGGCCGCACGCTTGGCCACCGTTGGCTCGCACTATCCGTTGCTCCCTTTTTTGACCTCTTATTTACCATTACTTCGTCATAAGTGTACCCAGTGTCACCTGATCTGTTGTGAGACCATTAGTTCCAAACTGAAGGAGAAAGCTGCCGGTACCAGTCCTAACAAACAAAATTAGTTGTGCCCCTGGTCCAAATCACCTGATTTGAGCTTCTATTTATTGACCTCTTATTTAGCATAACCGTGTCCCACCCTCACCTAATATATTGTGAGACCATCAGTTCCCGACTTAAGGGGAATGCTGCCAGCACAGATCCTACTTCTATCTTTGCTTATTAACTTAGTGTAAGTTTTAAAATAAGCATCTTTTGTTATCTCTGCTATGCTTGCTTATTAACTTAAATATAAGTTCTAAAATAAGCCTTTTTTGTTGTCTCTAATTATAACCTGTGTGGTATAATTTTTCTTATTTACTTAACAAAAGTTCGAAGTCTAAAAATAATCTTCTTCTGCTATTTCTTCTATTTTCTCTTTTTAGTTATAATTACACATTATAACTATGCTTGCAAATGTCTTAAATTTTCCTATTTCAGTTTATGTCCAATTTATTACAATTCTTCTTACTTTACATCTAATTTTCTGTAAATTCAGTGTTCTTACATTTTAGTCCATATTAGCAAATTATTCTCTTCTATTTACTCTATTCGCATAAAAAATGAATTAAAAAGAAACTAACATTGACAGAATAAATCCCAACGTAGAATAGATGTAAATAAAATGTAAATAACAGTAAATAACTATAAATACTATAAATGACTAGGAAAACTGTAATTAACCGTAAATAATTGCAAATAACTGAAATACAATAGCTAAAAGAAAATCTAAAATTTACTTAAAAATAAACTGTTGAAAAACTACAACTATTGGAAACCCTTTTATTTTAAATTACTTAAAAAAATCTAAAATAATTACTTAAACACTCACTTGTTGTCCTTAGCTCTTTTCGTTGGCCTTACCGGATCCACTTAAAGAGTATAAAATATTTTAATTAAAAAGATCTTCTTCTTGGAAAAATATTCCTTTTAGGGTCCCGCCTCAGGCAATGAACCCAGATGGAGAAAATATGAATGAGAAAAATAGCTCAGCCTATGGTCTTATTTATAGTGTCACTTGTGGATCTTAGACCGTTGGATTTGAAGATTAAAACTGGTGCAACCACGTCATATGCTCGCTGGGAACCGTTGAATGGATGCACGAACGCACAGGATTGATCCGAATTGGAAAAACACGTCATTTCTTCACCTGGACGAAAGTTCGTCCAAGCATGCATGCGGGTCGACCGCCAGGTCGACCTTGGCATTGTGTGGGTCGACCTATAGGTCGACCCATCTATGGGGAAGGTCGACCCTAAGGTCAACCTGGCCCTATATATATATATATATATATATTTCTTCTTTTAATTTCTGATTTCTTTTGTTATTTCTTCGTTTTAGTTCGGATTATGACAATCTATATATGGAAATTGACTAGAAAATTACCACGGACACAATGGTGCAACTCCCGTGGCACAATTCTGAAAATTTCACAAACTTATTTTATTATTTAATTAATTCGTTAATTAATTACAATAGCTTAAATTTTGGGTTGCTACATTCTCACCTCCTTAAGGGGTTTCTTCCCCGAAATCCCTAAGGATAGAAGAATGAAATAAATATTTTCATCCAAGTTCTACAACCAACTACTCAACCATCATCCATTACATCCATTGTCCTTAAGTTTTTCTAACGCAATTCATGATATATATGCAAATAGTGTAGTGTCAATGTCCCTAACTAATGCAAAAGATTAGGCGGTCTACTGATTCTGTTGACCTCCTTTTATGCAATCTGTCCGTGCCATGTATCCAAATGAATGCAAATTTCCTAATGATAACTGATAGTTCTACATGCGTGCTACAATCATCATCCAAATGCAACAGTCATGTGATAATCATCCATTTATAGCAACCATGGAAATAAGATAAAAATGCAAATGTGCACACATCCATATGCATATGCTCTAGTGTCCTAGTTAGGCCGATCCATAATAGATAATAGTGCCTAGTGTAAGTATATGTGTAACAACCCGTAAATTTTCAATAATTTAATTTGTTAATTTAATGAATCATGTTATTTAATATTGAAAGAAATAAAAAGTTGTAAGGTAATAATGAAATGAATAATAAAATGAAATGTAACAATGTTAATTAAAGCTAATTATTAACAATTGAGATGAAATTCCAATAAATGAAATAATGTGAATTGTTATACTTGGTTATAAATTGAGTATAAGAAAACAAATGTAAATATATGATTTATTAATGAAAAAATTACATAATAAATGGTAATTGCATAGAATCAATATTATGTAAGTAATTATAATAATTGGTTGTAAATAATAACTTATAAGTGTGATTAAAATTTAGGGTAACAATAATTATATGTTACCTGTTTATTTAGGCTGTAAAATTAAATTTGAAATCAATTATAAATTAAATGCAATTAAATGTTACATTAATGCTAGTTAAGACAATAACTGAAATTTGTGAATGTAATAGAACAAATAGAAATGCTAATTTTATTCATGAGGTAACAATTGGTGTAATAAAAGGAATGAACCAGGATAAAATAATTAATTGGGATTTTTAATTTTAATTAATGTGTAAAAGTGACAAAATTCAAAATAAATTGAAATATAGTAATTAATACAGATAAAAGATGGAAATTTGAATTAAAAAAAACTAACATTTACAGAATAAATCCCAACGTAGAATAGATGTAAATAAAATGTAAATAACAATAAATAACTGTAAATAACTTTAAATGATTAGGAAAACTGTAATTAACAGTAAATAATTTAATTAACTGAAACAGAACAGCTAAAAGAAAATAGACTAGAAAGAAAATCTAAAATTTACTTAAAAATAAACTGTAAATAAACTTGCATAAAGGTTATACCAAAATTGTAGAAAAACTACAACTATTAGAAACCCTTTTATTTTAAATTACTTAAAAAAATCTAAAATAATTACTTAAACACTCACTTGTTGTCCTTAGCTCTTTTCCTTGGCCTTACCAGATCCACTTATAGGGTATAAAATATTTTAATTAAAAAGATCTTCTCCTTGGAAAAATATTCCTTTTAGGGTCCCGGCTCAAGCAATGAACCCAAATGGAGAAAATCCGAATGAGAAAAATAGCTAAGCCTATGGTCGTATTTATAGTGTCACTTGTGGATCTTAGACCGTTGGATTTGAAGATTAAATCTAGTGCAACCACGTCATAAAGTTCATCCAAGTATGCATGCGGGTCGACTGCCAGGTCGACCTTGGCATTGTATGGGTCGACCTATAGGTCGACCCTAGGGTCAACCTGACCCTATATATATATACATATATATATACATATATATATATATCTTCCTTTAATTTCCGATTTCTTATTTCTTTTGTAATTTCTTCGTTTTAGCTCGGATTTTGACAATCTATATATGGATATTGACCAGAAAATTACCAAGGACATAGTGGTCCAACTCCCGTGGCTCAATTCTGATAATTTCACAAAGTTATTTTATTATTTAATTAATTTGTTAATTAATTACAATAGCTTAAATTTTGGGTTGTTACATTCTCACCTCCTTAAGGATAGAAGAATGATATAAATATTTTCGTCCAAGTTCTACAACCAACTACTCAACCATCATCCATTACATCCATTGTCCTTAAGTTTTTCTAACGCAATTCATGATATATATATATATATATATATATGCAAATAGTGTAGTGTCAATGTCCCTAACTAATACAAAAGATTAGGCGGTCTACTGATTCAATCGACCTCCTTTTATGCAATCTGTCCATGCTGTATCCAAATGAATGCAAATTTCCTAATGATAACTGATAGTTCTACATGCGTGCTACAATCATCATCCAAATGCAACAGTCATGTGATAATCATCCATTTATAAAAACCATGGAAAAAAAGATAAAAATGCAAATGCACACACATCCATATGCATATGCTCTAGTGTCCTAGTTAGGCCAATCCCTAACAGATAATAGTGCCTAGTGTAAGTATATGCGTCCATTAGCATCCACTAGCAAACACTTGCAATCACTAGCGTCCATCATACATAACATGTTCTAGTAACATGTTTACATTCAATCCTACCATCCATAGGTTAAGTCCTAAAATCTACCCTCCCAAAGGATAATAAAGGAAAGAACCCATTCAAAACAAAAGATGGAAATAGGTAATTCTAAAACTTACTATCAAAGAGATGTGGATTGGAGGTACGTATTTTCTTTTAATCAAATCAATCTTCTCTGAAGTCTCTCTAACCATGTTGAGACCAAGTAGAAATCTCTTTGTAGACTCTAACCAACAAGAAGGCGACTTGCATGGTCTTCCATAAAGAGCTTTGAAAGGTGCCATTCCAATGCTATCTTGAAAACTATTATTATACGTGAATCCCATTAAAGGAAGATGCTCCTTCCAAGTTCCTCCAAAATCAGGAATACATATCCTCAACCATGTGTGTCTTACTATCTTACTAATATCACTTTATTATTCTTTTATAGTCTACACACATGAAGCAACAATCCTAGGTTCTCACTAGTGTCCTATACACTTTACGGAAACTTCTATTATTACTTCTAAAAGTAATCACTGTTATCTCCTACACAGCCTTACACTTTTCCATCACACCTAAGAAGTGATTCCTATCTACTCCATATTTAAAAGTTTGGATTGGTATTTATCATTTTATTTCAAAAACTAAAGCTTCTACATTTTTAAAACATCAAATCCCAAAAATTTTGCCTTTAAAAGTGTTATTTTCAAATTTCTATTCAATTCAAGGGTACTTGGTTACTTAACATTTTTCTTTCTAGACTTGCATCCTTATAGCCTTTTGAATCGACATTATTTCACAAACCTAGCGAGGAAAACTTACAAATTCTAAGTTCAAAACTTATTCCTCTTTTCCTTTTAAAGACCTTTAAAGTTTTCTATAAAAATTGGGATTTTTAAATTTAATTGTTACTATGTTTTTCGCTTCCAAAAACTTATTTACTTTTTCACCAAACCATTTTTCTTTATAGTATCCTTAAAATGTCCTCGCATTTTTTCAAAACATCTTCTTTTAATAGATTTTAAATTTTACAAAAACTGGAGTAGATAAGAACAATTAAAAATTCCTTAACTTTCTAATTACCTAATCTTGGAGGAGTTCTTAACTTACTACAAATCGGGACTTTCTACAAAGGTAAGCAACCAATGCGCATAATCAATAGGGAAATACATGAAATTTCCATTTCTTAGCTTTTTCTACTAAGGCCCTCTATAATATCTCTCTTAACTAACACTGCCTTTAATTATTTTACTTCTTATTACACCTAATGATTTTATACCTTAATGTATTGGAACTACTTTTTCTTATGAGAAATTATTAATGCTAAAACCTTCTATGAATCCTTTAAAAGAGGACTTCATGTTTAAGTGAAATTACAAGGAACTTATTTTATATTTTTCGAAATAGGCTATACAAAATATGGTGCTTCCCATACCTTGTACATCTATTTCATGTATTCCTTATAAATTGCACATAACATCTTTATTTGTGATTTGGATTCATAGAAAATTATATCATTACTCATTTCATTCCAATAGGTTAAGGTATGTTTAATCTATA
Organism: Allium fistulosum; assembly: GCA_030737815.1. Taxonomy (NCBI): domain Eukaryota; kingdom Viridiplantae; phylum Streptophyta; class Magnoliopsida; order Asparagales; family Amaryllidaceae; genus Allium; species Allium fistulosum. The sequence continues at coordinate 225,314,143 of CM060904.1, forward strand.
TTCACTTCCTATGAAATTTATTAATTTCCTTATTTAAATTACAAACCATTGTATTTCTATACTTAGAAATTATCTTCAAAACACAATTTTATTTGGGTCAAAACAGATGTTGCGTAAAACACCGTTACTGCAACCCAAAAATACTAATGTATAGATTCAATTAAAATAAATACTAATAAATCTCATATACTATGTAAAAACATTTCCTTTGGGAGTCACCTACTATAACAATAGTGTTATAGTCTATGCCCCCTCTATTTTCCAGAAAACATCTATTACAATAATAAATGTTGTAACCTACGTTTTCGATACTTAATACACTCTAGGTTTTATATTTAAAATCTTTGTTTAGTTACAAAGAAACTAGCGAGCTATATATATGCTCTATAATTCTTCAAAAAGAATTTCACTTTTAACAAAATTTACATCATATAAAAACAAATTTAAATTATATGCCACTTTTTTTTCAAAAAACCCAATATTTACTTCCTCAAAATTGTTAACAATAAAACTCTTCAAATTTTCAGTTCTAACAATTTCATTTTATTAGGCTAGACATAAAGTGGATTTTTTTCTTACTACCCTAGGAGTACCCTTCCTAAACTTGAAAATCTCATTTTCTTACTAAAGTCTTTAATTCCTAGGCACTATGATTAAATCCACTTATCTGAAACAATTATAATTTTTGCAACTATCTACACATGGGCTTTCTATTTTTTTCCAACTGAATCTATTGTACATCTCCATTCTTTTCCTACAACTCTTTGGATTTCCACAATCCAAACCTAAATGTACAAAACCATTTCTCAAATTCCTTCCATGTGTAGACCTCCTCTATGCCCCAAGAAACGCACTTCCTTACGCCAAAAGTGACACTTCAAGAATTTTGCCTTCAACTGATGAACGCGAAGTGTACGAAGAAACTCCTCAAGATGAATAACATGCTCTTCCATACTCTTGGAAAACACCAAAATGTTTTCCACGAATACTACTACGAAATTATTTAGGACATCTCGAAAAACATGGCTCATCAAATCTACAAAATAGGCTGGAGCATTGGTTAGCCCAAATGGCATAACCAACCACTCAAAGAATTCGTCGGGTGTCCTAAATGCTGTGTTATCAATGCTATCATCAATGACCCTAAGCTGATAAAATCCAGTGGCTAAATCAAGCTAAGAAAATACTGAACCAACTGATAGAAAAGGTCATCTATCCTAGGAAGTGGGTATCGGTTCTTCTTCGTGAGCTTATTTAACTCTATATAGTCTATGCAAAGTCGAAGGGAACCATCCACCTTAGTAGCGAAGACGAATGGCGCTCCCCACTCAGATATGCTCCATCTGATGAAGCCTTTCACCAACAGCTAATGAATTTGCTTACTTAACTCCTTCTTCTCCTTAGGTGCCATATGTCTCACGAGCAATGCCACTGGCTTAGCATTATCATTCAAATAGATTATGAAGTCGATCTCTCTCTTAGGGGGTAATCCCCTAACCTCCTCAAAGACGTCTGGGAAATCTCTGACTATTGGAACTGAATCTTACTCTGCTGATGATGAATCGAGGGAATAAAGGAAGCTCAACATGGCTGACCCCTGTGGGTCGCAAGAAACCTCGAGAGTCCTACCGTTGCATGTCTCTAGTCTAACGACTCTCCTCTCGCATTCCAATATCGCTCCATAAGTGGATAGCCAATCCATCCACAAAATCATCCCATACGCCGAAAATCCCGATACATAGGCATCACAGTCAAACTCTATGCCTAGTATTAAAATTTCAAACCCCTACAAATCATAGATAAATGTGTCGATCCTCCTATGGGGTTTGAAACAACTATGGGGTCTACTACTAAAGAGATATATAAGTGCAAATAAACAACCAAAGAACTAGAGATGAAAGAGTGTGATGCTCTAGAATCAAAAAGAGTCCGAATAGGAAAAATCTGAAATAGAAATCAAACCTTCTATAGAGATTTTCCTACCTCGATCTGGTCCACTACTAGAAGGTGCTGCATCCAAAGCCTGTACTTGTGCTGTAGATGCACCTACTCTCTTCCCTGTCCTATGAGGACAAGCTCTACTAATGTGACCAAGTTGTCCATAATTGAAACACCTCCCCTTCATCATTTTATTCTTACAGTCCCTAATTGCGTAATGACCAACCAGTCGACAGCTATTGCATGTCCCTCTTTTCTTGATCCGCTTCTAAGGTCCTCCTTCTTCCCTCTTATCTTATCCTTCTTGTTCTTCCATCATAGCTTTTTAGAGCTTTATGACTTAGGAACCTCTTTGAGCTCTCCATTCAGCTGCCAAGATGCAGGCTGAACTCTTTGTCGGTCCCCCGATCCTAAAAGGCTAAACATTCGCTCCATATTCGTCAACCTAGCTCGTGCCTCCTCGAAATCCTATGTGCCAAAAAACATTCTGCCTCCAAGACTAGCCAAGTCCTTCCATAGCTTAGAAAAATTGGCTGCTATAGGTGGATTAAAGGGATCTCCACCTACCGGTGTTGTATTGAGCGCTTGTCCTTGCACCTTTGGCACCGTAGCTCTACGGAACCAGTCAACCATACCACGCAAACAAAAGAAAACTTAGGCTTAAATGAATCGAAAGAAGGTTGAACTGGACTTTGAGGGGATTTTTATAAAAACTCTCTTTTATACTTGAAAAACTATTTCTATAATAAGAGTTTCTTTCAGAAGAATACTTCTAGTTTGAAGATATGCTACTTTTAAAAATAGGTTATATTTGGAAAAATACTTTATTTTTAAAACAATTTTTTAGGAATCCTGTAGCCTTAGGCTCTGGTACCAAGTGAAACACCCCACAAACCTTAGTATACCCAAAAAGGGCACACTAAAGGATACGGTGCGTTATAGGTGTAGTTAAAAACTTTACAGAGACTAAGATTCATAAGATAAATAAATAAAACAGTGGAAACATTTAAATAGTAACTCATTAAAAATTAAACTTCCTAAATAAGTCATAACCAAAACATGTCTCAAAATACCAAATACATATGTCTTATGAAAAATACCATCTCAATCACAACATCAGAGTACATAAACAATAAAATCATCCCTCTCATCAAGTACCAGTACATCCAAAAAGTCAAATGAAAAGAAGTCTGTAAAAGAAGAAGAAGAATACATGAAGAATCTCCAGGAATGTCTCTCCAAGAAAGCTGAAAAGCTACCGCCCTTGCCTCTGCTGGCCTATGGGGGGAAAGGGTAAAATAGAGGAGTGGGTCAGACTAAAATTCTAGTGAGTGAAAGTAACTACTAGTATTTTTAAGCAAGATAAAGATAATAGATTTAGCAACAGTTCTAGTATAAAAGGAAATAAAGGAAAAAATACCGTTTAACTGTTTGCTTTGCGTATAAAGTTCTAATTATTATGATTGTTTACGCTTTTCTAAAACAGCTTTGATTAGGCTGAAATCCCAATGCTAGTTTAAATGGTCTGAAATCCTAATTATACCCTTTGATCGGCCTTCTATCTATGTTGTGCCACTGTGAGCTTGTCCCATCCTGTGGGTCCCACAGCAAAAGACAACTATTTTGCGCTTTGGAACTTAATAGCGACTTATACCTCTGCACCAAGGCCGCACGCTCGGCCACCGTCGGCTCGCACAATCTATTGCTCCCTCTTTTGACCTCTTATTTACCACTACTTCAGCATAAGCGTGCCCAGCATCACCTGATCTATTGTGAGACCACCAGTTCCTGACTGAAGGGGAATGCTGCCGGTACGGGTCCTAACAAACAAAATCTAGTTGCGCCCCTTGCCCAAATCCCCTGATTTGAGCTTCTATTTATTGACCTCTTATTTACCAATACTTCAGCATAAGCGTGTTCTAGCCTCACCTAATCTATTGTTAGACCATCAGTTCCTGAAGGGGAATGCTGCCGGTACGAGTCCTACTTCTACCTTTTCTTATTAACTTAGTGTAAGTTTTAAAATAAGCCTCTTCAGTTATCTCTGCTATGCTTGCTTATTAACTTAAATATAAGTTCTAAAATAAGCCTTTTCTGTTGTCTCTAATTATAACATGTGTGTTATAATTTTGCTTATTAACTTAACCCAAGGTCTAAGTTTAAAAATAAGCTTCTTTTGATATTTTCTCTTTTTAGTTATAATTACACGTTATAACTATGCTTGCAAATGTCTTAAATTTGTCTATTTTAGTCTATGTCCAATTTATTACAGTTCCTCTTACTTTACATCTAATTTTCTGTAAATTCGGTGTTCTTATATTTTAGTCCATATTAGCGAATTATTCTCTTCTATTTATTCTATCCACATAAAAAACGAATTAAAAAGAAACTAACATTTACAGAATAAACCCCAATGTAGAATAGATGTAAATAAAATGTAAATAACAGTAAATAACTGTAAATACTGTAAATAATTGGGAAAACTGTAATTAACAGTAAATAATTGAAAATAATTGAAATACAATAGCTAAAAGAAAATAGACTGGAAAGCAAGTCTAAAATTTACTTAAAAATAAACTGTAAATAAACTTGCATAAAGGGTATCCCAAAATTGTAGAAAAATTACAATTATTGGAAACCCTATTATTTTGAATTACTTAAAAAAATCTAAAATAATTTACTTAAACACTCACCTGTGGTCCGTAGCTCTTTTCCTTGGCCTTCCCGGATCCACTTATAAGGTATAAAATATTTTGCTTAAAATGATCTTCTCCTTGGAAAAATATTCCTTTTAGTGTCCAGCCTCAGGCAATGAACCCAAATGGAGAAAATCTGAATGAGAAAAATAGCTAGGCTTAGGGTTTTATTCATAGTGTCACTTGTGAATCTCAGACTGTTGGATTTGAAGATTACATCTGTGCAACCACGTCATAGGCTCGCTGCGAACCGTCGGATGGAAGCACGAACGCACAGGATTGATCAGAATTGGAAAAACATATCATTTCTTCACCTGGACGAAAGTTCGTCCAAGTATGCATGTGGGTCGACAACCAGGTCGACCTTGGCATTGTATGGGTCGACCTATAGGTCGACCCATCTATGGGGAAGGTCGAACCTAGGGTCGACCTAACCCTATATATATATTCCTCTTTTTAATGAGCTGTATGTCAAACAGTTCAACAAAAAAGGAGAAAGGGTTGCTTCTCTAAAAGCAAATGTTGGGTTTGCTCCTGTTATAAGGAGCAAAACCAACAAAATTAAATGACAATACTCTACTGGAATGTGAGAGGTCTAAACAATGACATTCGTCAATTAGACCTCCACAACCTAAGGGCCTTTCATAGGCCATCTGTAATTGCTTTAATGGATAACAAATTCAATGATGAAAGCTTTGATATGTTCAAACATCAAATAGGTAATCAATGGAGCTCTGAGCACAACATCACACAACAAACAAAAGGCTAAATTCGTGTCTTATGGGATAGTAATGCCTGGAATGGCTCCTTAATAGACAAGAAAGAGCAGCAACTGACAATTTTATTTAAAAACATATGAGGGTTGGAGCTATATATTACATTCGTATATGCTAAAAATATGGCTTCAGAAAGAATTGTGCTATGGCAACAAATAATTAATCATTCTAAACAAATCAAAATGTCATGGTTGGTTATGGGGGACTTTAATGTAGTTTTTAAAATAAGGGAAAAGAGAGGAGGAGTTACCCTAAAGTTGTCCCAAGTTGCGGAGTTCAATGATTGTATAGTAGCTAGTGGATTACTCGAAACATTCCATACTGGACTGCAATTCACATGGAAAAGTGGCCAGGCAAGGAAAATAACACCTACAATAGATAGAGCCTTATGCAATTCAGATCTTATTAATAAAATTCCTACTTTGCAAACAACAGTCCTACCCAGCTCCACTAGTGACCACTGTCCCATATTAATTCAATTCAACAAAGAAAAAAGCAGCCAAAAAGGAAAACCATTTAGATATGCCAATCATTGGAATCAAATAGAAGGATACAAGGAGGCCATAAACATGGAGAGTATTCTACCCCCTCTTGGGAACCACATGATTCAGTTCATTATGGTGCTCAAAACTATGAAAAATAGACTAAAGGAGTGGAATAGGAAGAGACCGAAAAACAAAGACTTAATTCTCAATATTCAGAATCAACTGGGGGATATCCAAGAGAAGCTTGATAAGGATCGAATGAATGAAAGTCTTAACTCTGTATATTATCATTTACATGGGAAATTGAAAGAAGAACTCGGTAAACAAGCCACAGAGATCAAACAAAAAGAAAAAGAAAATTGGCTATCTCAGGGGGATGAATGTACAAAATTCTTTTATACTAAAATGTCTCAAAGAACTCATCGTAATAATCTATTAAATTTCTTGAATGAGGAAGGGAATGCTGTGAGAAACTTAAAGGAGGTAGAAGGCAATGCTTTATCATATTTTATGGGCCTATACAATGGAGATGAAACACAAGAATTATCTATTGTCCAATGTAGAAGGAAGATCTCTCAAGAAGGCAGCTCCATGCTCACAGCTTGGATTACTAAAAGGGAATTGTGGAGACCTATACAGTCCATTCACATAGACTCCAGTCTTGGTCCAGACGGAATGAGGGCAGCCGTTTTCAAAGTGCACTGGGTACATCTGAAAAGTCTCATGTTGCAATCATATCAGGAAGCTTTGGACAATGGTGAGTTTTCACAAGAAATAAATCGTACATTCATCTCCCTAATCCCAAAAGTTAAAAAACCAGAGAGGGTGGAGGCAGACAGAACAATTGCATGCTGCAATATCTCTTATAAGATACTTAGTAAAATTATTTGCATGAGACTAAATAAAGTGCTACCAAACTTAATTTCCCAGACTCAAAGTGCCTTTATTAGAGGTAGATTCTTATCTGAAACTCTCTTTTAGCTCATGAGCTTATCGGAGATTTCAACAAACCAGGGGCTGATAAAATGTGTCTAAAAGTATATTTACATAAGGAATATGATAAAGTGAACAGAAAATTCATTATACATATGCTCAAATCTATAGGTGTCCCAGTTAAGCTGCTAAAGTTGATAAAGTATTGTATTTCCACTCCAACATATTCTATTCTTATTAATGGTGTTCCTAAGGGGTACATAACAAGTAATAGGGGAATAAGACAGGGGATCCTCTATCCCCCCATCGTTTTGTAGTTGCAATGGAATGGTTTTCCCTCCAAATGGAGATAACAAGTTATCAAAATAACATAATCCCAGTGCACAAAATTTAACTGAAGGTAACACATTTGATTTATGCTGATGACCTTATTATTGTTATGAAAGCTTCCATTTATGCAATTGATACTCTTAAAAACATTTTTTGTCTACTTGATCTATATGGTGGTCTAAACTCAATGAGGGGAAAACAAAATGCTACTTCAATAAGTATTGCAAAGACAGACAAAATTTCCTATATAGAATAGGAGTCTCTGAAAAGGAGTTACCAGTTAAGTATTTGGAGATACCACTGTCAATAAACACTATTACAGATAGAGAATGTGGTAAACTCATAGATAGTATTAGAGAGAAATTATAAGGCTGGAGGTCCAAGTTCTTATCATTCGTAGGTAGAATTGAGTTAGTCCACACAGTGATCACATCTAAAGTTAGATTTTGGCTTCAAACCTTTCAAATACCAAATTGTTCACTGGGTAATATTAACTCAGTTTGCGCAGACTTTATATGGAGGGAGAAATTACATAAAATTAGTTATAAAGACCTGTGCAAATCAAAGAAAGAAGGAGGAGTTGGATTAAAAGACCTTTTTGACAAAAAAAGGTTTATGGAATCAAGATGGCCTGGAATATCTTAACATTTGAGAATCTATGGCCTAAATGGATGAGAGCAAGGTATCTTAAAGACAATTTTTGGACAGATACCACATATAACAATGCATCGGTCATTTGGAAAAATATCTTGAAATTCAGAGGAGACCTAAAGCCTCTCATTGAAAGGGAAATAGCCAATGGCCATAAAACTGGCCTTTGGAAAGACCCTTGGTTTAATAATCAAAATCCGATTAATAGAGTAGGTTGGGAAGGCTTCTCAGACTATGGTAATCCTAGTTGTACTGTATCAAGAATTATAGAAGGAGATAGGTGGAGATCTGACAAGCAGCTTATTACAAGGAATTTTAAAGAAGAAATACAAAGTATGCCAATATACAGTGGTAGAATAGAAGATGCATGGTGTATGAAAAACTCTAATAAAGGTCAGTTATGATTCCATAAGGTCTGGGAAGAGATGATGAACAGACATCAGACTGTAGACTGGTAAAAAATTGTTTGGAGCAAATCAGTCAATCCTAAGATGGCTCACACAATGTATAAAGCCATTCTAGGTAGGCTTTCTACTAAAGATCATCTGCACAATTGGGGGATAATTGAGGAAACTACATGCAATTTATGCAATGAAGAAAATGAAAGTCATGCCCATCTGTTTTTCGAGTGTTCATATAGCAAAACTGTATGAGGTCTACAAAAATTGAAATGTATACTCTCGAATGAAGTTAATTCGCTGAAAGATGAGATCTTTTACCTAAACAACTGGGGCAACGGATCGTACTTGATGCAAGAAATTCTCAAAATTAGCTTCACAGCTACAATATGGCATCTCTGGAGAGAAAGGAACCACATGGCTTTCAACAACAAAGGAAAGGAAGTTCAATTACTCAATTCCCAAATTAACAGAGATACGAGCTTAATAGTTAGTCGGATAAACAAAAGGAAGCTTACCAGCCTAACGGGATAGAAAAACAATTGCTGGAGAGGATGAAGTGGAAGGAAGATTGCTCTGGAAATCAACGAGATGTTTGGGATCCGCCATGAAAGCCTTTTTCTTTTTGGAAAGTTAGGGTTTTTGAAAATGGAATGTTCGAGTTGTAGCTTACTTGTTTGTGTATTTGTTAGTAGCTGTGCTTCTTTGTTTTTTCGGCCGATCATGTAATTATGGGCTTTGGGCCTAAACAATTTCTCTGGCAATATAATTATTAACCAAGTTCCAAAAATAATTCCTCTTTTAATTTCTTATTTCTTATTTCTTTTGTAACTTCTTCGTTTTAGCTCGGATTTTGACAATATATATATGGAAATTGTCCAGAAAATTACCACAGACACAATGGCGCAACTCCTGTGGCTCAATTCTGATAATTTCACAAAGTTATTTTATTATTTTAATTAATTCGTTAATTAATTACTATACCTTAAATTTTGGGTTGTTACATTTACTCTAATTAAATTAAATAAATGATCATATTGGGTATTTGAACATGTTTAAACCAAAATTCAAATTATTTTCAAATCGTCGTATATTCATCTTCATATAGGGGCAAAATGGTCATTTTTGTTCATGTATTAATTTGAGAAAATTTAATTGGAAATTTCTGTATTATTTTTGTAGGAATTTGAACTCAAACACAAGTGGTTTCATGAAGAGAAATGCATGCACTAGAGAAGATAAGCAAATGAATATGGAAATAATTCATTTCATATATCAAGGAGGACCCCACTTACCCACCTACCTTAATGTACATGTTAGAAGCTAATGCACATGCTATTGGCCATTAGAGTTTCATGCAGACATAATGGATGATTATATCATGCTAATGATTACTTGGCCACCACACTTCCCAAGAGGGTAGTTTGGGTAGTTCCCAAAAAGTGTATTAGGGTTTTAAAACATGTATAAATACCCCATATGTTTATGTAACCCTCCACTCTTCTCTTAGGCTCTCTTCCTCTTAGCCTCTTAGTTTAGGATCAAAAATAAAATGGAAGCTCACTTTCTTTTCATGGCTACTTAGCCATTTCTTTTATGTAATTTTTTTTAATGCAATTTCAATAATGCTCTTCTCTTTTCTTGTTTATTTCCTTTCATTCTAGTAGTGTAGATCTTTTACTCATGCAAGTGGAATAGTTTTATTTGTTTTTAATTTTCTTTTATTTCATTAGCTCTTCTTTTCTTCTTGTTCTGTTCTATGTTGCATGCTACATATGTTGATATAATAACAAAAATGAGAGGCTAAACCCTTTCAATTTAGGGGTAATGTAGCTCTCTAATTATGTAGCTTCAATATTTTGATAATTATTGCTCTCTTTTTGTGCTTAATGGACAAATGAATGTTGATGTGATTTATTGTTTCATGTTGAATTTGATAGTCTATGTTGTTCATAACAAATAGGCTATGCTTAAACAATCACAAACAAAAATTACATCTTCATCTACATGTGATTATGGTAATGAAGTGAATGTTGAAATCAAAATCTAATGGTCTATATTTCAATTAACAGTTAATAGGCCATACATAAAATAGATTTTATTTTCAACTTTATTGTCATTTTTCATGAGAATTAAAAGTGATTTAAAGGTTGTGTTATAGTTTGATGGCTTATGTTGGGCTAATTAATAGCACAAATATGCCATACTTATGATAAACACATCAGTTAAACTCATTAATGACCAAAAAAGAGAGATCATAATTTCATGTTTTGTTGAACTACGTGATCTAGAGAGTGGATTTATCTCTAAATTTCATTTTTACTCTCATATTTTTATCACATATAATTTGCTAGTTTGTTAGTTTTATCATTTTCTAGCTTAACACCACTTCAACTTTGGTTTAATTTGATTGAATAGATTTTTAAAATCTAACAATTCCCTACGGATCGACCCTTACTCGACACGTACTAACATTTGTATGCCGTGTGCTTGAAGTTAATTTTATTATAAATTCGTTCGACGGTTTTCTAAATTGATAGAGTTTCCGTCGACGAACATGTGTCATTCGATGAAAATTCAAATTTAATCATAAAACTAAAGATGAAGAAATTATTTTTAAATCAAATAATTCCGAAGATGATTTTGAAAATATTGAAAATAATATAGACAAAATTTACCAAATAATAATGAAATAAGAACTACACCAAGACTTCTAAGAAATCATCATGTTGAAAATGTCATTGGAGAAGTAAATACTAACATAAGAACTCAAAATCAACTAAATCAAATGGGTCACGTAGTTTTTCTTTCAAACGTTGAACATAAAAATGCTTAAGAAGCCTCAACTGACGATTACTGGATTATAGCTATGCAAGAAGAATTAAATCAATTTGAAGGTAATGACTTTTGGGACTTTGTTCCTAGACAATAATTAAGCTATTATCGGTACAAAATGGGTTTACAAGAATAAAGTCGATGAGCAAGGAAATGTTATTCGAAATAAAGCGAGGCTAGTTGCTCAAGGTTATAATCAAGAAGAAGGAATAGACTATGATGAAACATTTGCTCTTGTGCCTCATCTAGAAGCTATACATATTTTATTTGCTTATGCATGCTTTAATAATTTTAAACCTTTTCAAATGGATTTAAAAAGTTCCTTTTTAAATGGTTTTATGAAAGAAAATGTATATGTAGAACAACCTCCTTTATTTGCACATGCAAAATATCTTGATTATGTTTATAAATTGAAATAGGCTTTATACGGTTTAAAACAGGCACCTCGTGCTTGTTATGACCGTCATAAAAATTATTTATTTAATTCTGGTTTTAAAATTGGAAAAGTAGATCAAACTTTGTTTATAAAACAAGAAAAAAAATGATATTTTGATAATTCAAATCTGTGTAGATGACATTGTTTTTGGTTCCACGAACGAAAAATTATGTCAAGAATTTTAGATATTATGACAAGAGAATTTGAAATATCACATATGGGAGAACATTCATATTTTCTTGGTTTACAAATCAAACAATTCAGTAATGGACTTTTTATTAATCAAGAAAAAATATTGTAATAATCTCGTAAAACGATTTGGTATGGAAAACACTTCTGCCAAACCAACTCCTATAAATACTGTAGTACATCTCGATAGAGATGAAAATAGCAAAAGTGTTGCTCAAAAACTTTATCCTAATATGATTTGTTCATTACTTTATTTAACTGCTAGTCGATCAGATATAATGATGAGTGTATGCTTGTGTGTACGATTTCAAGAAAATCGTAAAGAATCACATTTGCGGGCAGTGAAGCGAATTTGGCGATACTTAAGCAAGATTGAAGACTACGGTCTCTAGTATCCAAAAGAATGTCCTTTTGAATTAGTGTCATACAGTGATGCTAATTTTTGAGGATGTCGAACAGATCGAAAGAGTACTGCATTGTGTTTCACTTTCAAAGTGTGAAGCAGAATATATCTCTGCTGCTTTGACATGGGCTCAAGTAATCTACATGCAGCAAACGCTACAAGATTTTGCAATAAACCTTTCTAAATCAACAATTTACTATGATAATACAAGTGCAATAAATTTATTGAAAAAATCCAATAAATCATTCTAGAGTAAACACATTGATATTAGACATCATTTTGTCACGATAATATAGAAAAAGGAAATATATTGCTGGATTTTGTACCATCAGATTATCAAGTAGCCGATATATTTACTAAACCATTAAATAAAATTACTTTATTAAATTAAGACGAAAACTAGGATTTATGTCGTTACATGAATTACAATTAAATATTATTTTATAAAATTTAGTTTGTAATTTTTTTTAAAAAAATGGAGTAGTTGACCCTCGAACTCATGTCTCGTAGGAGGAAGTTGTATGTTATTCCAATGTTCTATTATATTTCTTGTTTTAACAACATAATCCTCCTCTAATTATTTGTTTGGCCATTAATCATCAGTTTTCTTTACCTCTCATTTTTGTTGGTTAAGAATATCCAGATGTTCTGCACCTCAATTTGTATAAACCTGAAATAGTGTATACAAACAATATAAATATGCTTCATTTTTTCCCTCAAACTCACTGTTTCGATCATCACTTAAATTCAAAATTATTTAACTCAACCATTTTCATGTCATACAAAATCTCCACAATGGTATCTCAAGAAGGATCTAACCAATCTTCTCTAGTTTTCAGCACTCCAACCTCTGAATCATCACGATTCAAATAATACAACTCCGGTATATATCCCAGTCAAGATTACACCATCACCAAATCATCACACTGGGTATACACCACAAGGAAAAGAGCTAAATGAAACTTAGGATTTGGATCTCCTTCAACTAAAGAAAAGATTGATGACATACATTATTATCAAAGAGAAAATTAGAACTTCAACGTAAGATGTACTACGAGCAAAAAGTTAATGCAAAACGCTTAATCTTCATAGAAAAATTCACTTTGAAGTTTTGCGATCATCCTCAAAGCAATGTGTGCATTAACCATCTCCGCAACGTCCTCAAGTGCCACCAAACTCTTATGAACGAAGCCGTCAATGTCCTGAGATGTCGCCAAACTTTTGGGAACTTAGTAATGCATGGTAACCTATCCATCCATTACAAGAAATAACAAAGATTGAACCGCACTCGGATGAGTCAAAAACTTCCAGAAATTAACTCGTTTTGATTATTGTTTTAATATTAAAATTTATAAGTTGTACGTTTTCTAGTAAATAAGAATATATTTTTGTTTGACGATAGATTAAAATTAGAAAACTCATAAATGTATTTATATTAATTAAAGAAAAACTTGGAGTAAAGCAATGTTAAGAAATATCAACAATTTCAGTCGATTGTTTTAGGCTCCTCGGTCGACTGAATATTCAATTGAAATAAAGTTTAACCCCAGATTCAGTCGACTGAATCAGTCAAAATAGTCGACTGAAAACCCCTATTTTGAACTGTAAACTTATTGGTCTATTTTTTTCTGCAACTCAGTCGACTGGTCCATAATTTCAGTCGATTGAAGCTTCAATATTTTTGAAACTGACTTGGCATTCAGTCAACACAGCCTATATAAACAGTTGAGTGAGTTAACTAAATTTACACTGAAAATTTGTGGGTTGGAAATGCCTGCACACCAGTCGACTGGGACATCCAATTCAGTCAACGGGATCATGTAAATTCTGTTTTTTAAAATGCCTTTTCATGCTTCCTATACACCTTTTCACCAACCTACTACATAACTCACTCTTCCTTCTCATTTAACACTTACCCAAACCGTCCCATTTCAGCAAAAACCCTAGCCTCCATTTTTGAGAAGTCTAATTTTCCTCCAACTCCAATTAAATCAATGGCTCCCCATAGCAAAAGAGCTCGCGAATCCACTCCTGATCATTCAGAAAGCCAAATCCGCTCTTGACTCCAGAATGAGACGACTGCAATAAGATTCAACTCTATGAAAAGTTCCCGAATCTTTGAAGGATCTTTTGGCAAGTTCCCTGATTTTATCGGATATGTCATTCAATAAATTACAGAAGCTTATGGCGTCGATCACTTGATTGGGTATGACTCAAACAATGTTAAAACTCATCCTCCTCTAACTAAGTTGTTCTTCGCAAATATGAACTTAGATCACCAAGATCCAAGGAATAAAGACAACTGTATCTGGACCTTGGTTTGTGGCATCAAAATCTATCTTCTACTTCAATGACTTGGCCATATCCTTCGTTGTCCATCCGACGGAGTAGATATCGACGATATTGAAGTCATATGTATAACCGAGATGAAGTCTCCCCATTGCTTTCTTTCGGGCGACTTGACAATTCTGAAATCCGTTGCCTTAGTCCAAAGACATGTATTCTTCACCACGCTCTTATTTGGTCTCTACAACCTCGTACCGACATTTACGAGAAAGTCTACAAGAGAGATTTCAAAGCTCTCTACACTATTTACTATTCTCAAACTATAAATTGGGCTAAAGTTGTTTTGGACGAGTTCATCACTGTCAACCAAAAGCGCAACTACAACACTATTCACTATGGCTCGTATATAATGCGTATTCTTCAAAATTTTGGAACCTCTTTGCCCATGGGCAATTTCATAACTATTTGCAAACTTAATTCCTAGGCTCTAAGTCTTATGAATCTTCCCAAACGCCCGGAAGCTCAACAAATCATAAGCTTTCAACAATGGGCGGCCAATAGAGATCAAGGGATTCCTCAACCCCGGGATACAAACATTGCCTCTTCCTCACCACAACCTACCCATCAAGTGGAAGAAGAAGAAGAAGATGAGGTCCATGAGCTTCACATTGATATTACTCCGAAGCAAGGACTCGTCACACTCTCTGCAACCAATGTAAGACAATTGGCCACCGTCGAGAAGAATGTTGTCAAAGAAAATAAGAAGTTCAATTCCATAAAAGTGTTCTGGAACAAGATTTGGGAGAAATTATCATGCACCGGCTCTACCTCTACCGGTATTGTCAAGAATCCCGCTTCCTTTACGTGGTCTACTTCCGATAAAGAAGAGGAGGAGGAAGCTTCAAAGAGTGAGGAGGTCTAGTTTTTATGTGTACTTTTGCTCATCTTATCATTTGAAACATTAATTTGTGTTTCTGTTGTTTTGATGTTATTTTTTGACATTGCTAATTTTATCTATAATGTAGTTGTTTTGATGTTTTGAAACATGTTTATATGTGATGCTCATTTTATTTTTCCTATGATATATGTGTGTTTCTATGCTTATATATATTTTTCATGTTGTCTATTTACTCTCTTTTGTCAATGACAAAGGGGGAGAAATTGTTCGGTAGGTGGAATTTTCATTCATGGGGAGTAAAAATCGCTCTTATAAATTTTTAAACTTACATAATTGTCATCAACAAAAAGGGAGAGAATGTTAGAACCTTGTATTTTGATGTTTTGATCATGACAACTATATAAGTAAATATTATGTGAACTAACCATATTTGAAGGAGAAGATGCTATTATACTCGACAATAGATTGCAGACCAAGAATTCAGATAGAAGTTTCAATATTGTTTATGGTTTGTCTATAGTCTAGTCTAGTAGTTGATTTTTGTTAAAATCTCTCCAAGTTGGTATATGCACACACACAAGCACTTAAAAATGTTTTCAAATCAGGTTACATATGCCAAATATTTTACTACAAGTTCACGCATAAAAAAATTCTCAAAAGCACTTCGGTATGGTAGAAAATAACGTATTCAGCCAACTGAAATGGTCAGTTTAGTCGACTGAATATCTATGCACACACACAGTGCATATGAATGTTCAGTCGATTGAACTGCCCTATTCAGTCGACCGAATTGTAAGTTTTCTTGTATATAACACTTTTTAATTCGAAATTTTTAAATTTTAGAAAACTAAAATCTTTTGTTTAGTGGACCGAAAATGCATAACAGTTATTTTCTGAACGGTCGCTTCCATCCATCGAACAGAAACAACCATAGATTCAAGATTAGTTTCCATATTTTTGATCGTAACTTTTCACGATGAGTTGCAACACTTAGAAATTATATATATAGCCTTCAATTCATTTGATTTAATCACCTAATTTCTGATTCTATTCTCTTATACTAATTGTCTAATCATTCTGCCATTTGCACTCAAATTCTCGTTCTACTCACTCGCACATTCAAGCACAGATTCGTTTGTGATTAAATTAACTTCCAATCTTCACGAGCTACACTATATACCACAAAGAAGAAGATTATATGAAGGATGTACTCTAAAGACTTATCCATGCTATTAAAGAGCAGAATCAGTTAAGAAAATTCTTTTTATTGTTGAATTCCTATTCGGTTGCTTAGGAGGTAAAAGTCCTATTTGGTTGTTTAAATGGTAGAAGTCATGTTCGGTTGCTCAGGCGATGTAATACTTGTTCCTCCATGTTAAGAGGGCTGATAGTTAAATTCAAGAAGAAGTCTGGGACTGGACGTAGAATGGGAAGTTCGAACCAGTATAAAAATTACTGGTGTCATTTACTTTACTTTTATATTTATATTCCACACTAGTAGATAACTTAGTTAGTATTCCATATTACGATCCTAAGTAGCACTTTTAGAACCATTCTTTCGAAAGCTCAACTCATTTAAGTAGAACAATGAAGGGTAGCATAGCAACCCCCTTTCGAAGCCATTGCCTTCGAAACCCTTGAACCATTTCAAAAGCTTTTAAGAAGTGGCTTAGTACAATTTTAAAACAAAAGCAACCTTTTGAAAGCATTGGTGACTTTAATACCTTCGAAAGGCATAAGACTGGCAGCAGGATTTCGACTAGGTCGAAACCACCCTTTTCGAAAGCATTGATTTATAAACAAAAGAACTCATTCGAAAGCTCCACTTAAACAAAGAGGAAGCAACATATTCGAAAGCAAAGGTTTTGACTTGGTCGGAAGCATTCTTTGGAAAACAAGGTAGGCGCATATCTTGTGAAAGTAAACAAAGGTTTCGACCCCATCGAAAGCTACGTTTCGACACCATGCCTTCCGTCCTTCCCCAATCCACTACATTCCATCATTGTGATACCTTATATATTGGTTTCGGCTTTGTTTGTTTAGACATGTTTGGTTTCGACTGGGTTGAAGTGGAAGCATAGGGTTGAAAGGGGCTTTTGAAAGAGGCGGAAATTACTTTTCTAAATAAAGGCTGAATTAATACAAATTAAAGCAATTACTTTATAACCAACCTGCCTATTTGTAAACATTTAATTAGTTGCCTTTAATTTTTCAAATTATTTCTTGAATCAATGCTGCATAATTTCATATCTAAATTTAGGATTAATTTAACAAATAAACCCTCCCATTGAGCAAAACCAATAAAGCAATTAAGTCCTTAAATAATTTAATTTCCATAGTAAATCACTTAGGGAAAATTCCCAAAAATTACATAAATTCACTTTTAATATGTTATCTAACATATAAAAATTCCAGACCCAATTTCTTCATAAAATTTCCAAAATAAATTTTAAACCCAATTTATTCATATTTTCCTTAGGAAATTCATATTAAATTTTCCGAATGTTGAAAAATTATAAAAATAAAAACCCATCTCCAAAATCATATTTTACATAACATATAATATCCTCATGGCATTCGAAATTCATTATAATCAGTTTTATCCTTACTACTTTATCTGAAACAAAAATTGTTAAAACCAAGCATATCATCAATCAAAATCATCGTAACAATGGATTTAATCTCTAACCAAAAAATCAAATGATCGTAAAACAAAATAGAGGTGATTTAGAATATTATTAACCTTGATTAGGATAAGGACTTTGAGATTTGATTAAGATTAGTCTTCCTTGCTTTAATTCCTTAGCTTTAGATTGATTTTCCCCCTTTTTCTTTCTCTAACAATGACCGAATTGAACCATTCTGATTTGCGTTTTTATGAAATGAAAATGAACGTGTATCATAGAGGAAACGAGATATATAAGGGTAATAGGTTATGTGCGACTACTTCCTAATAAGCCTTTATGTTAACTAATCTCCTACTTTACATACAAGACCAATTATAAGTCCATTCTATAATTTTATTAATTTAGCACGACCTTTAATTATTTATTCAAATCTCAATCCCATTATCACTCTAATATTTACATTATTCTATTTAATTTATCTAATTAAATATCCTGAATAATGTTATTAAAATTAGGAGTGTTACAAAACCATAAACTGATTGTATAAGAAGATAGATATGATGGTAAGGAGTTCATACCTCTTCGAATTATATTTTGTAGATTTTTCTGTGAACTGAGATGAATTAAACTAAGGTTGGATGTGATTTTCCTTACATCATTTTTGTTTAGGCTTTAAAAGAAGAAACGATGAATTGATGAGGTACAAGAGTTTGGTTTTAAGATAGGCTAAAGAATGAGGCTAGGAATTTAAGTTATAAAATGGTTCTTCTCTTAGGCTAATAGGCTAAAGTTAATAAGGCCGAAGTCAAATAAAAATCAATTTATTTATCTCTTTTTGCCTAATTACTCTTAACATAGTTTATTTAAAACTCTAACTTAATTAAGGAAAAAAAATCACATTCTCCTTCATTCATTTATTTCATAGATAAATTAATTTATTTACAAAAATTAAAATTCTTTTCACTTTACTTATATTCCCTGAAAATCAATAACTATTTCTTTATTGCCTAGGGATTAGACCAAATTTAAATCTTAAACGAGAATTCAAATTTTTAATTATTCTTATTTCCAATGAGTATCTTAATTCGTACTTTTGAATTCAACTTTTATTGATATTATTATAATAATGTCTAAACTTTTGGATAAACTTCCATTTTTAAAATTAACAAATCCAACTCAATTATTCAATTTAAATTAATTTACTAATTAAATCTTTAAATTCACAACTAAGTTTAACTAATCAATTATTAAGTAGATAATTAATAACAGGGTTGTTACAGTTAGAGAATACGATTGCTCTAAACATGAGTTTACGATGAAGTTATTTCTACCGTCACAATGGTTTATAATTAAAAGAGGTGTGGTTAGACTAGGCATGAAGGATAGTTTTTGTAATGTAGTTGGCGAAAGGATTTATTTTGAATATTTAATGAAGCTGTCTGGAAATAATGGTTGTTTGTAGAACCTCTCTTATTGAAATATTCGATAAGACCTCGTACAATATACCACTGAAGGCCTACATGGTTTAAATTTTATATAAATATTTTATTTCTGTAGATTTATGTAAGATAAAAAATATGTTATTCGAATTTTTTAACCAAACAGGCTTTCAAATGGATCCGGACATCGGGATAAAGATGAAACAATTTACGGACTTGGAAACATGCTTGGAAGGATAATAGGTATGGACTGAAGAATTTAGGCAGGTTGGACCTAAGAAAGTACTTGGTACTTACTTTCTGCTCAGTACTAATCAGTTTTTATGCCCTATGTTAGTCTCTAGAGATATGGCACATGGATAGTTAGCTTGAGTGATCATCTCATGTTGTATTTATGAAGGAATTTATGAAAAACTCATAGGAAGCACCGAAGGAAATAAGATAAATATTGAAGATATCATAACTTCTCAGAAACAACACATTCTCTAAAAAAAGGTACTCAAAGCTTGATGGATTAAAGATAGGAGATCCAAGGAGGGAAGATGGGACAACCCCCTTCAAAAAATCAAGTCGTTATTGATCAAAAATGATCGGTACCAAGAGGAATTATTTGATCTATGGACTCGGCCTTCCTCTCCTACATTTCTCGAATCTAATTTTAGACTAAGTATATTGATGTCTGGTGATTCTACTGGATGATTTCCTTATAAATACAACACTTTTAAAATTGGAGAAAGGACTTTTGGCCTTGTTCTTTCTTCATCTTCTACTCTCCTCATACATAGTCACTACGGAATTTTCTCTTGGCTGTTCTATGCTATAAGACCTACCAAACCTTTGCACTTGTGATATAATCCATAAACAATAGTAGTACAGTGGACATAGGCCATAGATTTACAAACTAATATAAAAACTTCGGTATTCTCGCTGTTTTATTTTTTGTTTTTTCTATATCTCTATATTTCCACCCGTTTTTAAACAATGTTCCATTTTATGGCTTAATATTTTGGTGCTTTCACTTCTGTCCCTCCGATATTGGCTATTTCCCGAAAATAGGCAAGGTCAATGGATATGCTAGGTTGTAGAAATCGTTGGTTTTCTAAGGTAGAAACTAGTGTGCGGATGGAAAATTTATGATCGTGTTGGTAGCCTGGTAGGATATGCTAGGCCAATGATTAGTAAGGACAGTCAATGGATACTTACAATCAACACACAAAGATAGGTGGGACTGAATGCGGATGCTAAGATATAGGCATCCAAAGCAAAGGGTCTTGGATATATAAACCTATCCATGGTTGAGATAATCACGGCCGTTCTTTCGGCCAAAAAGGACATTGTTGTGTGCGTTTCCACCACCACCGAGCCAGAAAGAAGAAAGCATCACTACCGAACCAGAAGCCACTTTATCACTATCGAACCAGAAGCCACTCCATCACTACCGAACTAGAAGCCACTCCACCTGCTACCGAACCAGAAGCCACTCCACCTGCCACCGGACCAAAGTCCCACCGAACCTACCGGACCAAAGTCCCACCGAACCTACCGGACTAAAGTGCTACCGGACCAAGGTCTCAGCTCCAACCATCTACCACCGGACCAAAGCACTACCGAACCAAGGCGTTGCCGAACCAACGTTGCCAGGCCAGATTGCATCAGCCCAGGCCCACCAGCAGCTATATACATCCAGAACCCCTGCTCCCAGCCTCACTCTATAAATAGAGGGGTAGGGGTACAACAATGGAAAAAAAAAGTTTGAGAGCTCAAGCACGGATAGAACTTTCAAACAACTTTCATATACTTGTATCAAAGCTTTGTACTTGTAATCTGAACAGTAAAGGAGAATAACATATAAAGTGGACGTAGGCACATTCTGGCCGAACCACTATAAATCTGTGTGTCTTTTACAGTTTAGTCCCTGCTTTTTATATATTTGTATAAATCACGCAGATCACTAAAAACAACATAAAATCAACTAAATCATACGACTTGGAGGTGTTTGCCCATTTTTTGTGCAAACATTTTTGGTGCTTTCATTGAGAGCTGAACTCAGGACTTCAGTTTCTCCCACTTAACCTTCTTCCTAACAGCATCGCTCATTGCTTGGAAGACATGCCTCCCAAGCAGAAGAAAGATGTTAACAAAGGAAAAAACATCACAACCAGCAGTGTTCCAGATCTAGTGGTCACAGATCAAATAAATCATCCCATTCCAACAGCAGTACCAAATGAAGGTCAGGCAAATCCGACAACCCCTGCCACGGAACAACCGGCAGTAATTACTAGGGCAGATCTAGACAGGTTTGTGGCTGAAGTGACTAACCGCTTCACATCCCAACAGGAAGCCTTGGTGAACCAACTCATGTCACGCTTAAGGGATGCTGAAGAGTCCAACCGCAACACTGAATCATGGGGTGAGTCCCAGTCTGGAGGATCTCAGAGGCGACAAAGATCTTCCTTCTTCGAAGAAGCCAATGACAGAAGCGGCCATGGTAGGAGCCAAGACCGAGCTCAACCCGAAGTTGGACCTGAGGAAACGCTTGGAACCGAACCCAACGGGGGAGGTACTGGGAGGAGGTCAACTATAGTTGAGCCTGTCATGCTGCCTAACCACGGAAACACCAGTGAAAGGGGCCGAGTTAGAGTCCAGCCCGAAGGTGGACCCGAGGAAGTGCTTAGAACAGAACCCAGCAGGGGAAGATAAAGGCAAGGACCAACTGTAGCTGACCCTAGCATGCTCCCAGAAGACCAAAGACAGCCACTGGAAAATATTAGGAATGATAGACGATTCCATCCCTACAGGTCATCTGGACAGAATCAATCCCACAGAGAAGAACCGAACTCATTTTTATCTGCTCCAAATTCTGATGAAAGGATGGCACGCTTGTTCAGAGAATGCGTCCAACGGGATCAAAGAGACCGAGGGATAGGCGCTAGGGTAACCAGCCCTTTCGCCCGTAATATCGAAATTGCCATCACCCCCCGAGAATGGAAGATGCCAACAATGTAACCTTACAAGGGAACCTCTAACCCAATTGTACACTTACAGAGATACACGCAGCATATGCTCATGAGCTGGGCAACTGAGGGAGTACTGTGCAAATGCTTTCCACTATTCTTAGCAGATCTAGCTACCTCCTCGTTCTGCCATCTACCCCAAGGATCCATCAGCTCATGGGAGATGTTGAAAGAAAAGTTTATCAGCCAGTTCCGCATTCATGTGGAACAACCCAAGGACGCTTATTCCTTATCCAGCATCAAACAGAAACCTGGAGAGAAAGTGCAGCAATATCTAACCCGATTCAATGCCGCAGCGGCCGCAGTACAAGATGCCGATGAGAAGCTTATCTTAATGGCCCTCTGTAGTGGGGTGCATCCGGATACTAAATTTGCTAGAAGATTGACAAAATAAAAACCAGCTACTTTACCCGATTTCTTCCATGAAGCTAGGAAATATATGAGACTTGAAGATGCTGCCACTGAGAGGCAATCAGGGCAACAAAATAAGGCAGCTCACGACAACACGCCCACTGTAGCAAAGGACGTTCGAAGAAATGACTCGAGAGACAATGCTGGGGGCAAGAAGGGAGAAAAGCGTCTATATCGGCCAGGACCGAGATTTGACGCTTACACCCCTTTGAATGAAACGATCGAAAACATCTTCCTGGCCACTCAAGATGAAATTAAATACAAACACCCCCCGCTCAAGAAGGAATCAGATAACGCAATTAAGTTTGGAAAATTCTGCCACTTCCATGAATCCCATGGGCATGATACCAATGAATGCCATCATCTCCGGGACTTGATTGAAGAACACATCAGAAGAAGGAGACTAGAACGCTATGTAAAAGGACAGAACAGGACTCCAGTTCCTGCCACTGAGAACCCAAGGCTGCCCTTCCCAGAAATAGGCAGAGGAAATCGCAACACCAACAGCTCCAGTCAAGAGAAGATAGTGGTCCATACCATCTCGGGAGGGCCACACATCGCCGACGGAAGCTGGGCAGAGATGGAGAGGTACGGAAAGTCACTTAGAAACGATGAAGAATGCGTTAATTCTATTATAGAAGAACGCCACCCGAAGTGGATAGAGAATGATGACATCACATTCAGTAAGCGTGACCTGGAGGGAAGGCAGTACCCTCACACAGATTCCATGGTTATCTCTGCCCGGCTCGGTCCAGCCAAAGTTTTCCGAATTCTAGTAGACACTGGAAGCTCAGTGAATATCCTATTCAAGCATGCCTTCGACAAAATGAAGCTGTCAATAAAGGATGTTTCTCCCTGCAATAAACCACTACACGGTTTCACTGGAAATGCGAAGATGCCCCTCGGGCAACTAGACCTCTTTGTTGAAATTGGAAGTCATCCCCGCTCCGTTGTGCGGAAACAAACATTTGTGTTGATAGAAAACCACTCGGCCTACAACGCCTTCTTAGGAAGACCAGCCTTGCCTGACTTCCAAATTGTCCTGGCCCCATGGTGCCTGAAGATGAAATTTCCAACAAACAATGGAATAGGGGAAGTAGAGGGAGACCAAGACATCGCTCGAGATTGCTATGTAACTGAACTTCGCAATAACCGCAGGAAGGATATAGGGAAGAGTGCAGAGACTGCCCTCTGCACGAAAAGTTTGGAAGCATAGCAGCTAAAGAAAGCCCCTCCTCTTCGATATACCAGTGACCCTTTCAATGAATTAGACCCCAGGGACAAAGAGGAGGAGGCCACCGCCGAGCCTGCAGAGGCTATGGAATTTGTATTTGTGGACAAACATGACTCGAGTAGACTATTGGAAGTCGGGTCCCAACTAAAAGCAGAATTGAAGGAACAACTCATTGATTTTCTCCGCCACAACTTAGATGTATTTGCATGGTCACATGCTGACATGACTGGAATCTCCCCTTACATAGCATGCCACGTACTAAACATCGATCCTACCAAGGTGCCAGTGAAAAAGAAAAAGAGAAGTATGGGGGCAGAACGATCAGCAGCCCTTGATGAAGAAGTAAAAAACCTACTTGCCAATGACTTCATACGAGAAGCCATTTACCCAGAGTGGATCGCCAATCCGGTACTAGTAAAGAAGGCTAATGGGAGGTGGCGAACGTGCATTGACTTCTCCAACTTACTTGACGCCTGCCCGAAGGATTGCTTCCCACTTCCCCGAATCGACCAGCTCGTGGATAGCACGGCCGGGCACGAACTCTTATCTTTTATGGACGCATACTCAGGATATAACCAAATTCCTATGCATGCTCCCGATCAAGACCACACTAGTTTCATCACTGACCGGGGATTGTACTACTACAAAGTAATGCCTTTTAAACTTAAAAACGCAGGAGCCACCTATCAGCGCCTCGTCAACAAGAAGTTTGCGGGGCTAATAGGACAAACTATGGAAGTTTATGTGGATGACATGCTGGTAAAGTCAAGGAAAGCCGACGATCACGTAAGCCACCTGGGCGAGATGTTTCAAGTACTTCGCCAATATGGAATGAAGCTGAATCCTCTAAAGTGCTCCATCGGAGTATCATCAGGAAAGTTCCTGGGATTCATCGTCCATGCCAGAGGAATTGAAGCAAACCCTGAACAAGTCCGAGCTCTGAAAGATATCAGGATACCTTCTACCCGAAAAGAAATGCAAAGCCTAAATGGGAAGGTGGTCGCCCTGAGCAGATTCATCTCTAAAGCAACTAACAAATGCATCCCCTTCTTCGAAGCTCTAAAGAAAGATAAAGGAAAATTCAAATGGACTGACGAATGCTTAACAGCTTTCCTTAACTTAATCGAACACCTCCAGAGACCACTAGTACTCTCAACTCCGAACAAAGGCGAAGAGCTATACCTATACCTTGTTGTGTCATCTCATGCTCTAAGCGCCGCCTTGGTGAGAGAAGACAAACGCACGCAACGGCCAGTATACTTCGTGAGCAAGAGGTTTACAGGGGCGGAAGCCAGATATCCTAAACTTGAGAAACTAGCATACTGTTTACTAATCACGTCACGGAAACTGCGTCACTATTTCCAATCTCATTCCATCAGAGTTCTGACCGATCAACCACTAAGGCAGGTACTCCATCATCCCGACACTTCTGGGCGACTACTTAAATGGTGCATTGAACTAAGTCAATATGATATCACCTATCATCCTCACATCGCCATCAAGGGACAAGCCATGGCCGATTTCATTGCCGAATTCACCACCAACGAAGGTAAGGAGCAATCGGAAATAGCAGAAGACATCAAGTGGAATCTCTTTGTGGATGCTGCGTCAAACGAACAAGGCTCGGGGGCAGGTGTGGTAATAATCACTTCCAGGGGAAATAAGCTACACTATGCTCTAAGGTTGGAATTCGTTGTCACCAACAACGATGCAGAGTATGAAGCAGTGATAGCTGGATTAGAACTTGCCTTAGAAATCGGAGCCAATTCTTTGTGTCTTCATAGTGATTCTCAACTTATTGTAAATCAAATACCAGGAGAATTTCAAGCTCGAGAAGAATGACTCATAGCATATCTAAAGAAGACCAAGTTGCTTCTCGATCAATTGGATCACTATTTAATCAAACACATCCCTCGGGAAGAGAACTAAGAGGCCGACGAATTGGCGAAGCAAGCTAGCATGAGAGACGGCACTATTTCCGGAGCAGTGGCCATCTCAAAGCAACTGACCCCAAGTTTCGAGCAGGTGAATCTGATAGCTACAATCAAAAAGGAAACTTGGATGACTCCCATCCAAATATACTTACAAGACGGCACACTGCCCGACAAGCGTAACGAAGTCAAGAAAATCTTGAGGAGAGCTTCCCGCAACACAATACAAGAAGGCACCCTTTATCGGTGCGGCTTCTCTAACCCCTTATTAAGGTGTGTCGCTGAAAGGGAAGCAAAGGAAATCTTATCCAGCATCCATCAAGGAAGCTGCGGAGATCACACTGGAGGGCAGGCTCTGGCAAAGAAAATACTTCGTTATGGATACTTCTGGCCCATCTTAAACAAAGACACCTTAGATTTCATCAAAAAATGTGACAGATGTCAGAAATTTGCGAAGATTCCGCGGCTACCCACAACTGAGATTACCCAAATGACCAGCCCTTGGCCCTTTGCAGTATGGGGAATTGACCTGATTGGCGAGCTGTCAATGGGCCGAGGCGGAGCCAAATATGCTATAGTGGCAGTCGACTATTTCACCAAATGGGTGGAAGCAGAACCCCTAAATAAAGTATCTTCAGCAAAAGTTATTAACTTCTTGATCAAAAATGTTCTATGCAGGTACGGGGTCCCACTTAAAATCATATCGGACAACGGACTTCAGTTTGACAGCGAGGAGTTCGCCAACTGGTGCCAAGGGCACGGGATTCAAAAAAGCTTCTCATCTGTAGCTTATCCCCAGGCAAACGGACAAGTCAAAGCTGTTAACAAAATTCTCAAAACTCTAATAAAAAAGAAACTTGAAAAGTCAAAAGGCGCTTGGGTGGATGAACTTCCGACGGCACTTTGGACCTATCGCACATCTTTCAGAACATCAACGGGGCATACTCCTTTCTCTTTGGCATACGGATCGGAGGCTATGCTCCCAGTTGAAACTATAGTGCCTTCCCACCGTAGAATCCACTATAACCCAGAAGAGAACGAGGAACTCCTTCACATGTCTTTGGATCTAATTGAGGAAAGAAGAAATGATGCGGCCCTCAAAGCAGCAGCTCACAAGCAAAAATTGGCAGCGCAATACAACTCCAAAGTCAAGCATCGTAGCTTACAAGAGGGGGATCTTATCCTCAAGCGAATCTTCCCGCGCCCCGGAGCACTAGATCCAATCTAGGACGGACCATATGTAATTCATAAAGATCTCCACAACGGAGCTTATATTTTGTCAACAGTGGACGGAGAGGTGTTCCAGAGGGCATTGAACATCCAACACCTTCGTCGATACTTTTCTTAAATTGTACTGCCCATATGAAGTGAATTAACAAAGAGAATCAGTGGATGTAGGCATTTTCGTGCCGAACCACTTTAAAAACTTGTCTCTTTTTTAACTTGTTCCTTTGTGTCTTAACTACTTGTTAACTTTATTCTTTTCCGTTGAACAAAATCCTGTGCATATAGCATTTCCATTCAAGGCACTCCACAGCGCAACTTCACCTGGACAAGACCTAATAGGTACTATGCGAATCTATGCCCTCGCCAAAGAGACACTTTTGCTCCGGCATCCCTCTGCTGCGGGTTAACTCATTGCTCGCGACGGCCCTTAAAGCCAACTGTAATGAGCCGATTATAAGCCACCGAGAAGGCTGACTATAGCCGAGGCAGCTCATTACGGCGTTCGGCTCGCCAGCAGCCGTGAACCTACTTTAAGCCCCAACATAAGGTGTGGCCAGCCAGGGGTAGTTCACGGTTGACAATCGACACCCACGCTAGCCGGCCACAGTAAATCAAATAATACCCACGATTATGGGCCATAATGGCCCGGGTAGTTACTGTGGGCGATCTCGGCTCTGATGTGTCTTAAGTACGGCTGTGGTAAAAAAAGATAAACTCCCCGCGGAGGCGTAAGATGGGTGACAAATGTCTCCAAGACCCACAGCTAGGGAAAGTGACTGCAAAACCCGTTTGCCACGAACTTAAGCACATCAAAGGCCTTCCGTGATTGGAAGTTTTACTATTTCTTATATTTCTACTTTATTTAAAAACTTTCCTCCTATCCTCTATAACAATCCCTAAAGTACAGGACACAAGATAGGAGACGCTCACTAAGAACTCACAATTGGATGACGAGTCAATCAACTGCATTCCATACTCACTCATATAAGACATTCAAAGCAACCGTCTACAACTAAAACATGAAGGGTGGTACTTTCTTCTTTTGTGTATAAATACGTAGCTATAATTTATTCGCACATCACATTAAACATTGCAAGGTATGAAATTACTTGTTAAGCTAGAACTTGGCATCAAACACGATCGAATCACAGGCATATGCACAGCTATACTTCTTATGCAACACATCAAAATAACGAAAGCATTCAAATACAACAGAATCAGCCTAAGTTAAAAATTACACGCCACGAATAAAGTCGTTTGTTACAAGTAACATAATTACAGCCTAAAAGTTACGTTGCTGATTTGAGACCAACATAGACAGCAATGTCAAGTAAACAAAAAATATACAGGTCAAGTCATGGAGTCGGCTGCATCGGAGCTGCACCCTTGTCCTGCTGGCTCTCCGGGATTTCTTTAACTGTGGAGTGGGAACTCTCAGCATGTTGACCTGAAGAAGTTAGTGCTCCGGAGGTCCCGCCTGTCCGATCAAGGAAATAAATCATTAATAAATAAGCAACCAAGTTACGGAAAGCTAAAAGGGAAGACTTACCAGCATCTGCTCCTTGATCATCATCCTCTAACTGCACACCTACCTCCTCAGCAGTAAGCAGCCGCATACCCTCCTTCACCGCTGCTTTCTCCTCCTTGGAGAATTGAGCCGTAACCACGTCCATTCTAAAGGCCACACCACCCTCCTTATCTACATCGGCCTTAGCCTCCTCCAAAGCCCTAAGATAAATCCTGGCCATGACTCGGGGGTAGTCATCCATCCAAGATAAGTTGCCCTGTTTCCAAGTGCGAAAGTATATATCCTGAAGCATCTCATCCATTATCCCCTCATTCTCCTCGAACTCCCTTATTCGGTCCTCAGAAGCCAACAGCTTTGCAATGGCAGCATCCCTCTCCGATTGGTATCGTGAGTAGTCGGCCTGAAAGGATTTCCTCATCGCCTCCATCTCCTCCTTCAGCTTGGTTTGAGCAAGCTCCGCGGCCTCAAGTTTCTCAGATTACTCATGTACCCGCTCGAGATCCGCTTGCCGAACCTCATCCACCGTTGCAATAGCCATATCAATCCGTTCCTTACAGACAGCCTCCATTTTCCATAATCCTGCCCTGCTGGCCTCTTCCATGGTCTTCTTTAATTGCCTAGAGGCGGCCTCATGTTGAGAGATCTGGATGGCCTGATCAGCGAGTTGTTTGGCCTGGTCGGAAACCATTAATCGTAGTCGAATGTTAGCACTGCCGATTTCTTCTCCGGCCTTGACCAGTCGAGCATGATGCCCCATCAGCTTCCTGGTTTCCTCAGCAACCCGGTCAATGTTTGCCTTAGCTTCATCCCCCAAAGTTACAACCCGAGTGCTAAGCAAATCAAGGTCCAGGGACTTAGCTTCATCTAGTACTCTTACCATAGGATTGCGAGGGAGAAGGTGCTCACCGGTAGCCTCATCAAAGGTAATATCATGAGAACCAGGATCCAGATCCGGATGACCCGCAAACGGGTTACGAGCCAAGCCGGGATGATCTATCGGGGTAACGGTAGGATTTTCAGATGGGTGAGGAGAAGGTATAAACTCAGTATTCTCCTCCGTGGTATCCTGAAGAGGCTGAGTTGGGGGCTGAGGACCAGGTGAAGATTCAAACAAGGAGCGACTCCTCTTCTTCCTTTGGATATCCTCTTCGATAACTCCAAGAAGAGGACGGTAGCCGACTACATCTCCAGGACGGTTAGCCGGAGGCTTTGGTTTAGTAGAAGCCTTGAGGAGTTTGTACTGTTCAAGACGGTGCCGAACATCTGACATCTTGGCCACCTTACCCGCTCCTGTAATAAAAGCCAAGTGTTACAAGCATACATGGAGCTATGATTCAAGAAATACATCAAGTTAAGAAGAGTAAAAAGACGCATTTGTTATAAAAACCCTGGGGAGGAGTAGGATATTGCAATAAGTCCTGAATCTCATTCCAGGACGGGAGCGGGCCGTAAAATATTTCTAAATCCTTATCATAAATGGAGTCAG
Source organism: Allium fistulosum (assembly GCA_030737815.1). Classification (NCBI taxonomy): domain Eukaryota; kingdom Viridiplantae; phylum Streptophyta; class Magnoliopsida; order Asparagales; family Amaryllidaceae; genus Allium; species Allium fistulosum. The sequence continues at coordinate 225,344,294 of CM060904.1, forward strand.
CGGGAGTCAAAAAGTCACCTTGATTCACAGGAGTCGCCATAGCTGAAGCGCTCTTAGAAGATGAATCAGCACCGATCTCGGCCTTGTCAGCCTTCTTAGACTTCTCCACCAAAGCTGATCCTTCCTCCGACCCTTCAAAAGCAAGGTGGAAAGAATCATCTGTCCACTCCTGGATCACACCTGCCTGCTCAGAAGACAATGCCCCAGTTCCACCACCGCTCTGTCCGTCACCACCATCACCTTCTCCACCGCTTCCAGTCTCCGCCTCACCTCCTTCACCCTCGCCTCTCTCCTCCTCCACATATTCTTCCTCCGGAACATCGGGACATGTGCTAGGGGAAGGTCCATCGGACTTCTTAAGTTTATTCCCCCCGGCAATTGGATGCTTCGAGAAGGGTTTCCTTTTATTGCTCTTCGCCGTAGCCCCTCCTTTAGCTTTGGCGGCCCTCTCCTCAGCTGTGTCTCTCTTCTTGACCACAGACTGGCGTGGCAGAATCAGGTTGAGCCCCAGAAGAGTAGCGTTCCTGATCAAATAAGAAGCCGCCATCTCCCTTTCTGGGATGGCTTCTATTTCCGCAGCCATCTGAACCAGACGATCGTTCTCTACAACCGCAAAACCACCTGTCGCTAGCAAGAAAAAAAAGCACGTAAGAAGAAGCATCGCAGTTGGAACGGAAATGATAAATGAGATTCAACTTATAGCCAGAGGTGAAACGGCGGAAAGAAACAGAGTCGTCTTTGACAAAGAACCATTCCTTCTTGAACATGCTGAATTTTGAATATAAATCCAGGACTGGCTTGAAGGACACGGCCGACTCTAAGCTAATGTACGGAGACCCCTTCTTGTAGCCTCTCAAGTTGTATAGATACCGGATTTCCCGGTTGGAAGGAGGATGCCCGTATCTCCTATGGAAGATAATGAACAGACTCACCAAGATCGCATAGGAGTTGGACTGAAGCTGGAAAGGAGCCACCTTCAAGTATGTAATGAAGCTGATTATCCAAGCATTGATAGGTGGGATGGCACTACACATGCAGTGATACCTACTATAAGCAAAATATCCTTCAGGGGGGTTATACGGCATCACTCCTTCCCCCGGCAACAACATATGCGCTCTGTCCATCCTAAAAGAGCGATAAATAACATCAAGCTGCTCATCTTTGAGGGAGCTGGGAAAGCAATCAGGCAGTGAGTTCAGGAGCTCTTGAGGACCATACCCGTCTACTAGCGATCTCGGGGTTAGTCCCTATCGTTCTGGTGCTGCCTGAACTGGGGGCACTATGGAGGACTCTCCTCGGTCCTTGGACTTCTTTTTGTCAGAATGAGTTTCTACTTTATGAGACATTATCTGCAACACGAGAAAACACATTGTTAGAACAAGGGATGTAGAGATATAAACAAGCAAGTGTATGCAGTCTGGAATTTCACTCGTAATTCAAAACATAAAAGCTTCACTCGGTAGTTCAAGTCTTGGAGTTCATTCGGTACTCATACTTCCTAAGTGTCGTTCGGTAATTCGAGTCTTCGAGTTCATTCGGCACTCATACTTCCTAAGTGTCGTTCGGTAATTTGAGTCTTCGTGTTCATTCGGCACTCGTACTCCCTAAGTGTCGTTTGGTAATTCTAGTCTTCGAGTTCATTCGGCACTCATACTTCCTAAGTGTCGTTCGGTAATTCGAGTCTTCGAGTACATTCGACACTCATACTTCCTAAGTGTCGTTCGGTAATTCGAGTCTTCGAGTTCATTCGGCACTCGTACTCCCTAAGTGTCGTTCGGTAATTCGAGTCTTCGAGTTCATTCGGCACTCATACTCCATGGATTCATTCGGTAGTTCAAAACATAAAAGTCATTCGGAAATTACCTGGACCGGTGGTCAAACGTGATTCGGCGGTATGATTGATTCGGCAGGAAAGAATCTGGTTCGGCTATTTCAGTTGGTAAGGAATAACGAAAGAGTATGGCCCATACTTATAGACAAATAGAAATGACCGGACCAACTGGTTCGGCGCTCGGGACCGAATGAGAGTGTCCATGTCGAAAGGCCTAAAACAAAGCACGACATATGCTGGCATATGCCCCACTTTGGGGGGCAAATGTTGGGTGCGTTTCCACCACCACCGAGCCAGAAAGAAGAAAGCATCACTACCGAACCAGAAGCCACTTTATCACTATCGAACCAGAAGCCACTCCATCACTACCGAACCAGAAGCCACTCCACCTGCTACCGAACCAGAAGCCACTCCACCTGCCACCGGACCAAAGTCCCACCGAACCTACCGGACCAAAGTCCCACCGAACCTACCGGACTAAAGTGCTACCGGACCAAGGTCTCAGCTCCAACCATCTACCACCGGACCAAAGCACTACCAAACCAAGGCGTTGCCGAACCAACGTTGCCAGGCCAGATTGCATCAGCCCAGGCCCACCAGCAGCTATATATATCCAGAACCCCTGCTCCCAGCCTCACCCTATAAATAGAGGGGTAGGGGTACAACAATGGGAAAAAAAGTTTGAGAGCTCAAGCACGGATAGAACTTTCAAACAACTTTCATATACTTGTATCAAAGCTTTGTACTTGTAATCTGAACAGTAAAGGAGAATAACATATAAAGTGGACGTAGGCACATTCTGCCCGAACCACTATAAATCTGTGTGTCTTTTACAGTTTAGTCCCTGCTTTTTATATATTTGTATAAATCACGCATATCACTAAAAAAAACATAAAATCAACTAAATCATACGACTTGGAGGTGTTTGCCCATTTTTGTGCAAACAGACATGCTTGGTTAAGGATAAACAGGGATAGTCGATGGATGCTTTCAATCAACACCCGAAGATAGGTTGGATTAAAATTGGAAATTTGAAAATAGATACCATCGGACACCTCCGAATTAGGATTAGAACTGATAGAGTATAATCGAATTAGAGGAAATCAGATGATTTTCCCCTATGGTATTAATCATCGACCAATGCTTGAAAGTAAAATATAACAAGGAAACGATGCCCGGATTCTAGCATTTGAAATGTCGGGTCTTAGAGACAGGACTCGGTATGTAGTAGAATAACCCAAATGGAATGATCACACTCGTATCCAAGCAAGCTATGCTTAGTCGAGGTCAAGTGGTGAAAATCAATGGTTAATATCGATCATTCTCGATTATTAGTTAAATCGAAGGCGTTAGGATATAAACTTACAAGCCGTTGTTTCTCGAAGATAGGAAACGACATGAAACTCGATTTATTTTAGCTCATTAACAGTCAAAGGAAATTCGAATAACGGAATGACCATGGAGTTCGTTAAATTATATTTTTGTTTAGCCAAATGTAAAATTTTGGCAGCAATTATAGAAATTTTATTTATATGCATAAGGTTGCACTAAATAAAAGCATTACACGAAGACAAACATGTATAATATGAAGAAATTGCAGTACGACAATTATATTATATATGCTGGAAGTTGTATATAGGTAGGCACAGTATGTGAAAATGCGAAAATGTAAATGGAATAAAGAGAATGCAAAGGAAAAGTAGTCTTTCATTGCATCACTTTTTATATACATCAATGTTTGCGGGGGCCACTTGTACACAAACGCATCCTATATACAATAGAAGGAAAAAACAAAAAAGGTACAACTCAAAAAAAAATACACATAGAAACTATCTTACTATCACCAAAGAGATGGACAAGGAGCCTATTTATTTGGAGCCTTCCTTTTCTTCTTCCCATCCTTGCTACCTGAGCCATCGTGATAACTCTTCTTGTCCTTGTCATCAACGGGTGTGCTGCCTTCAAAAGGGATAGTGTTGCCTTTGATGGTAATAATAGCAGGATCATCAGGATAATCGTCAGGGGGTTTCGAAGTCTATTTAGTAATGTTAGTGTTGCTTCCCTTTGAAGGACGGATAATGATAGGAAGGATACAAGTAGAAGATTTTGGCTCTTAGGTGCTTGTCGGCTTCTCAGAAGAAGGTTCAACTTTAATCTTAACCTTGACATGTTGATTTTCCACTTCTCCGCCATGGAAATGGACTTGATCGAACCCAAGGCGCTTGTTATAGTAATGTCTTCCACCAAGGACTGAGAAATATCATCCAACCCCTCCAAAGCTGCAGTCCTCTCTGAATCATGACTCAAAATAGCACTAGAGAAAGGGCTTGGAATGACTAGTCCAATGGTAATAGGAGTTGACTTGGTTGTGATAGTAGTGATGCCCATGTTTTGAGTGATTGGCGGTAGAGGAGGTGGAAGAGAAGGATAACCTGCAACTTCATAAAAAGAGAAGTAAAGTTTAGTTATAGTCTCATGCAAGAACAGAAGGACCTCGAATACTAGAGAATAAAGAGATTTACCTTTGCCTGGATTCGGTAGCTGGACAAGAGGTTTAGAGTTTCCCCCTTTTCAATTGAATATTAAGCCGGTAGATTAATGAAGTGTAACAACTCGAAATTTAATCTGTAATAATTAATTAGACAATATAATAAATTTGTGAAATTATCAGAATTAAGCCACGGAAGTTGCACCATTATGTCCGTGGTAATTTTATGGTCAATTTTCATATATGGAATGTCAGAAACTGAGCTAATATGACCAAGTTATAAAATAAAAAAAATAAGCAGAAATAAAAAGAAAAAAAATAATATATATATATACAGGTCGATCGGCCGGTCGATCTGGGCAAGGGGGCGGTCGACTGCCCGGTCGACCCACCTTGCTTTTTGGCAAGCGAACTAACGTTCGTTCGAACGTTCCAGAACCCCTAACCGACGTATTTTACATCGTTTTAACTGACCTGGTCCCTTCGTTTCTGCATCTGATGGCCCCTATTCAGCCTATGACGTAGTTGCATCCTATTCAATCTCCAAATCCAACGGTCCGAGATCCACTCTACACCTATAAATAGACCACTAGACCTAACACTTTTCTCATTCTTGGTTTTCTCCAATTGGGTTCACCTTTCTAGGAAGGACCCTAAACGGAATAATTTTTCCAAAGGAGAAAATCATTATAAATTAAATTATTTTACAAACTCCAAGTGGATCCGGGAAGACCAAAGGAAGAGCTTAGGACCGGAGGTGAGTTATTGTAATTATTTTAAGATTTCTTTAAGTAATTTAAAATAATAGGGTTCCAATAGTTGTAGTTTTACTACGATTTTTGGAATAGCCTTTTTAGTAGTTTATTTACAATTTTTAGATTTATTTTCAGTCTATTTCCTTTCAGCTATTCTTTTGAGTAATTTTAGTTTATTTCTGTTAATTATAGTTTTTTCGTTTATTTACAGTATTTTAGTTTATTTACTGTTATTTATATGTTATTTACATCTTCTTTCTACGGTTTGGATTTTCTTCTATTTTCAGTTTTCTTCCATTCCTTCTTCTTCTTCTTCTTCGTGTATGGATTAGAATAGGATTTACGCGAATACGGATTAAATTGTAAGAAGACTTAAATAATGGAATATAAGATGTAAATTTTAAAGACTGTAATATAAATGGAATTGGACTGAAATTACGTCTAATTTTGACGTTAATTGGACTGAATTAAAAAGATTGGCTTAGTTATAACTTAGAATTATAACTAAAAAGTGTAAAAAATGAAAGAAGCTTATTTTCACACTTAGACCGTGGGTTAAGTAATAAACATGATTATAACGTAGGTTATAATAAGAAAAAGAACAGAATAAGGCTTATTTTGAGACTTAGGAGAAATTAATAAGCACGGATAGTAGAGAAAAATGTAAAGGCTTATTTAAATAATATACCTAAGCTAATAAGCAAAGATGAAAGTAGGACTCGTACCAAAATGCATTCCCTATTAGACAAAACGGTGAGCCTAGGGAACACTTGTTATCCCGCCATTTGGCAAGGCGCGACACCAAGGACTTGACTAGAAACCAATGACAGTTCGTCCTGGAGATCGGTTATACGCAGGCTCACTATGGATATCGATGAATTTTCGCCGAGTCCGGATCGAGCTAAAATTGATATGACACGACAAGCGAAGCTATGAGAGCCAACGTTCCAAATTTCAAGTCAATTGGAGTTCGTATGCTCAAGATATTGATCGATCACGGTTGAGAAATCCAAACATTCATCAATCATAACTCGAGATCTACAAGTCCAAATGCCACCAAATTTTCACAGGAGCTTAAGTATGACCTAAGGAATGTTCATGCCAAATTTTGACTCGATCGGAGCAAGTCTTGATCGATACGAAATTCATTCGTATCGATCGCGGATGGAAAAACTCCAACTTGCATCGATCATATATCATGATCTACAAGTCCAAATGCTATGAAATTTTCACAGAAGCTTACGTACAACATAAAGAATGTTCTTGCCAAATTTCGACTCCATTGGACGAAATCTTGATCGATACGAAATTCGTTCGTATCGATCGCGGATAGAAAAACCCAACTTGCATCGATCATATCTCATGATCTACAAGTCCAAATGCTATGAAATTTTCACAGGAGATTACGTACAACATAAAGAATGTTCCTCCCAAATTTCGACTCGATCGGAGCAAGTCTTAATCGATACGAAATTCATTCGTATCTATCGCGGATGGAAAAACTCCAACTTGCATCGATCATATCTCATGATCTACAAGTCCAAATGCTATGAAATTTTCACAGAAGCTTACGTACATGCTAAAGAATGTTCAAACCAAGTTTCGACTCCATTGGACAAAATCTTGATCGATACGAAATTCGTTCGTATCGATCACGGATCGAGCCGAAACTTCACGGGCTTGGTCGCGTGGGCCCACTCACGTGCCAGAAGAAGTCTCCCGAGATCTGAGCGAAATATCAGCCTCCTCACCTATAAATAGAGCCTCAGGGCCTACAGAAAAAGGATCTTTTGACGCTCCAACGCCCAGACTCTGCCGGATTCAATTCCATACACTATTCTGTTGTTGTACTCGAATTTCATAGCTTTAATTCGCTTTAACCCGCTGCAATCAATTGTAACCATCAAAGAAACATCAATAGAGTGATCAATTCATAGTGGACGTATGCAATACGCCGAACCACTCTAAATTCCTATGATTCTGTGCGTTTTTATTATTTACATATCTATTTTTGGAGTTTTTGTTAGATAATCCTCTTTTTCCATTTGATTTCTTCATTTTTATCACTTCAAAAACTTCCGAAGAGTGTTGTGCCCATTTTTGGTACTAACATCACTTATGCTAAGAATGGTAGTAATTAGTCAATTAGAAGTCCAAATCATGGGGGATTTGGATAAGGGGCGCAACTAGATATTGTTTGGATGAAGGGCCAGTACCAACAGCATTTCCCCTATACATTCTATTGACACACGGTGATCTCACGTTAGCTTGAAGTAGAATGAGGGGCACGCTTATGCTGGATGTTGAGGTAATAAGAAGACCAAATAGGTGGAGAAAAAAGGTAGCATGGGCATGGTGGCAGTTATGCGTGCGACTTCCATTCGGGTGCTCAGTAATAGCTATGAGTTCCAAGCGCTTAGTATGAGTGTCTTTCGCAGACACCATTGCCTTCTGTGTAGGGAGCTATATATGTCGTCTGGATCCACAGTGGTTGCTCTATGCATCTTCCGTAGATACCATTGGCTGCTGTGTAGGGAGTTATATAGCGGCTGGTCCACAATAAGGTCTATGGAGTAGCAGGCCAATCAAAAAGGGTAGAATTAGGGTCACATACTAATTACAGGATTAGGAATTTAGCCTAATTAAAGCAGAAATCAAGGACAAGTGCAAGCAATCAAAGTTAACCTACCTTATAAATTGAGCAATATATAATCTACTTATTTTCATCTCTTTCCTATTTCCTTTGTTATCCTTATTTATGCTAGAACTGTTGAAGAGTCTATTATTTTATCTTGCTTAAAGACTCTAGTAATTACTATAATTCACCAGACTTTTAGTCTGACCCACTCCTCTATTCCCCCTTTTCCCCCATAGGCAATCAAGGAAGAAGTCAGTAGATTGTTGTTGCTTGGCGGTTTCTTAGAGGAGTTCTCTACTGTATTTCTTTCATTTTCAGCTTTTGTTCTTTCTATGTATAGGCTTATTATGAGGGATATTATGTACTTTGATTTTGAGACTATGAATTTTTATTTCATAAGACATGATGGGTTTTGAGATATGGATGTTGTATTTGGTATTTGAATTATTTATGATGCAACCATGAAGCTTTGTTTTAATTAAGCTATTATTTTAGTTTCCGCTGTTTTTACCTATTTTGGTCTTGCGAATCTTAGTCTCTGTTAGTTTCAATTATACCTACAATGCACCATGCCTTTTAATATGTCCTTTTGGGTATATTAAGGGGTGTGGGGGTGTTCCATGAAGGGAGGAACGTACGGTTCAACAGGAGTAATCACTATGGAGGTTGAGATAACTCATGTGGCCTCGTAGCTGGCTCTCTCGGTTGTAAGAATATCCATTGTAGGCTCTTAGGATTTAGGGGTTAATGATTCTGCCTAACCTGATGCACTTGGGTCGACAGGAGCTTCAGTGGTAGCTTTAGCAGCAGCATCTCTATAACCAGGATAGCCATTCCCTTTTCAAGTATCGAGATTCCTTTAGGATCAATGTACTTGACTTTTTGCTTATCTTTGATGAGGCCGTCATCGAATGTCTCTGAATGGCGCAGTACTACCTCTCTGGCATCGAAGAAGGCAACAACATATATACTACCTAACCAATTTAGGTTCTTGTATTGAATAACATTGGTGCAAAATAGTTGAAGGGTGGATTGATAAAGGAACATTAGAGCACCCGCATAGTTAATTCAAAACTCAACTTAATAAAGGAACATTTTGATCATTCCATGACTGGATGGGACGTAGGGGATTACAGTAGCAATTGTTGAGTTGCAATCAAAGAATTGGTAAAGAAATACTACTCAACCGTACTCCCAGAGGCTGGAGAACCTAGCTAATATGCCAAGAACTGGAGTTGATTAATATATCATGCTTTTAAGGTGGAATGCAACTTCCTCCAATTGACCAGCCTTTAAACACCTGAATTGACAACTATGGTACGATGGCTAATATGACGACTCCCCTATACTGTCTACTCTGCCAACTCAAAACATAGCTGGTCACCACTGAACCATCTTCAAATGCCTGCATCTTAATCATTCCACGTCCACATGACTAAAAGCATGGCATACAACCTCAAGAGGGCTTCCTTAATACCCTATATAGGTCTCCTATCTGGATGAAAGTTTGGGATAAACACCAATCTATTAGACCATTTTAACCAACTCGCCGTCCAATCGGTGTTACCAACCACTCAAACGTTGGACAATCATGCACGCATCGTCCGCCAATATTACAAGACCCCGTAGCCAAAAAATGGACCTAGTCATAATGACAATCGGAGAATCTTCCCCAGTGGAGACCTATACATTAAAACCATCTTACCAACAAAATTTCCAGTGAAAATTCAATATGTTGACTATGTCAGTATACTATGGAAATACAACCCCCGACACTACCTCATGAAGTGAGAATGGCACATGGACTCCACCAAGAGTGATGAATGCCATCAAATGCAGATGTCTTCCCCCATTCCTTAAAGAACACTGTCATTCACGGTTAGACATACCAGTTCTACTTCTCATATTGCTGAAGGGAATAAAGAAGCTGGCAGCCAATGAATTTATCCAAAGCCCACATCCAGTTGCTGCTAATACCCATAAATGAATTCATCACCAGCGCTTATTTCTAGACGTTGATAAGGGAACTGGTGGATAGCCGCCGACGACTATGCCAAGATGTCCATGCCAAAATTGAGTTGATGAATCAGATGAAGGATCAACTTGACGAGATAAGGAGGGAACCTACTCCATACTCTAGATCAGAAAACTCCTCATCTTTAGATGGCTACCGTGGATGCCAACGCCATAAGGCTACTCCGGAAAGGATAACTCTGACAATATGTTCAAGCCCCATAAAACGAAGGACCGGGAAAATCCGACCCCTATCGATCAAGGACTTTGATCAAATTGAACCATTTGCGTTAGACTTCCAACTGAGAAGGGCTGGACTGAAGTGCAATAGCGAGCATACGACGCTGCCTCACTTATCAATGAGATTTGATCTGATCTCTTTTGAATTATTTCTAATTCAATTTCATTTACGTTGCGAAATATGACCTACTTGAATTAAACTACTTGCAAATGATGTAGGTAACCGAGTACTTAAGATTGGGTGCAAAACAAACTCTGCGGACTATGATCAAATCATTGAGGTATCATCATGACGAACATGATTCAACCACTAATCGGCTACTATATGCTCCTGACTGGGGGCAAGGCATCAAAGCGGAAGAGACCGACAAGGTCAGGACTCTAGTACAAAATGGATGCAACCGACCATCCACTCATCCGCCTATGCAATTTAATTAGGAGATGTAAGAAAGACTTGGAGTTATATGTCCCAACAATGCACTCTCCATCTCAGACTGAAGCTCGCCAAAATACTTATGCTTCTTCTGATGCCTGATAAAATCGGAATAACACCAAGGGTGGACGTGACGTCACCATCCATGCATCCAATCCTACATTAGACACTTGGGATTATTTGAGAACACATGTTTAAAGTGGATATGATTTGACTGTTCACTCTCCAGTTTGCTTCTGTAATTTGAAAAAACAGTCATGCCTTAAACCAACTTCATCAGGGTCCAACCCTCAATTTAAAGTCATCAACGACTGACTGCCTACTCGCTAACCATCACGAGCTGTCATTTCAACTCTTTTCCTTAGCTCGATCGAAAGAATGCAAGTATAAATTGGACGTGACTCGACTGTCTGCTCTCCAATTCTTGCACCCGACTTAAGGGAAAATACACAACTCAAAGTGGATGTAGTTCGACCATCCTTTCCTATGCTCGAGCACAAAGCTTGCCAGAACACTAATCTTACTCCTTAGGCTTAGAAAAAGTGGAATCCAAACGAACATGGACGTGATCCAACCGTCCATAAACTAAATCTCATCCTTCGTTGAGAGGCGTATAAGTGGAAGTTAATCGGGATCCCACCGATCACTCGCTAAGTGAAACCCCGAGCTCAGGGACAAGCCATCACACCGCGGTAATAATGGATTGATACACGACAATCCTCTAACTAACTCCGGCTCCTAGAGTGTGAGCTGGAGTATAAACTTACGGACATGGGCTCGAGGAGGATGGATCCGTCCATCTAACGACTTCGCCCGTGTTCAACCTAAACCCGAGGAGGATGGATGAGTCCATCTAACGACCTCGCCTTCCATATTTACAAGCTCGAGGAGGATGGATCCATCCATCTAACGACTTCGCTTGCCTACTCAGGGTGGATATGATACAACCGTCCACGTACCTGATCAACTTCTTGTTCCTAAAGTGTGAACAAAATCCTAAAGCCTAAATCGATGTGACTGACCAACTGTCGGCTAACTCCAGATTCCCAAAGCGCGAACTGGAGTATAAACATTAAATAACTCTAAGTCCCCAGAGCGTGGACTGGAGTATAAACACTAAAATGGGTGTGACTGACCACCCATCAACTAACTCCAGATTCCCAGAGTGCGAACTGGAGTATAAACATCAACTAACTCCAGATTCCCAGAGCGCGAACTAGAGTATAAACATTAAATAACTCTAAGTCCCCAGAGCGTGGACTGAAGTATAAATACTAAAATGGGTGTGACTGACCACCCATCAACTAACTCCATATTGCCAGAGTGCGAACTGGAGTATAAACATCAACTAACTCCAGATTCCCAGAGTGCAAACTGGAGTATAAACATCAACTAACTCCAGATTCCCAGAGCGCAAACTGGAGAGTAAACATTAAATAACTCTAAGTCCCCAGAGCACGGACTGGAGTATAAACACTAAAATGGGTTTGACTGACCACCCGTTAACTAACTCCAGATTCCCAGAGTGCGAACTGGAGTATAAACATCAACTAACCCAGATTCCCAGAGTGCGAACTGGAGTATAAACATCAACTAACTCCAGATTCCCAGAGTGCGAACTGGAGTATAAACATCAACTAACTCTAAGTCCCCAGAGTGTGGACTGGAGTATAAACACCAACTAGGTGTGAATGATCACCCATCAACTTACTTCGGTCCCGAGAGTGCAGGCTAGAGTATAAACACCAATGGGTGTGACTAACAGCCCATCAACCAACTCCAGTCCTCAAAGCATGTTTGGAATAAGAATACTAAAAGGGATGTGATTCGACTGTCCATCTATCGGCTATGGTTCCTCATCAAGTTCTGTAGTACAAAAAGCGGATGTGGTTTGACCGTCTACTTTCCAATCTTCCCCTAACATGGGGGCACACTTAACACACAAAATTGGATGCGATCCGACCATCCAGCACTAAGCGGGCGTGACACAACCGTCCATGCATCAACTCTTGTCCCCGGCACGGGACCCAAAACGTAAATTTATAGGGATGCACTCCAACCCTACAAGACAAAATTCCTTCATCGATTCGACAGGGAGGCGTAGATTCGAAAAAGGGACCTAGCTGGATGTCCTATTCTGAATCGATATTACTACCATCCAACCGCAAATGAACGTGGCATGACCGTTCATCTGCTAACTCTCGCTTGTGATCCGACTGGTTGTGCATGCAACATGGACGGATGTGACCTAACCATCCACCAATCAATTTCTTCCTACAGTTCAGTGGGAGAAGCATCAAACTAAAGTTGTTGTAATTTGACCGTCCACACTTCGACTTTTGCCCTTGACTGGGGGCAGAGGAGTTGACCGAGGAAAACGCGGTCTGACCATTTTCTACTAAAACTCTTAGTCCCCAGAGTGCGGACAGGGGTATAAATATCAAATAGGTGTGGTTAATAGCCCTTCAACTTACTTTGATCTCCACAGTGGGCTACAAGAATAGACAAACGGATGAATGTGATTCGACCATTCATTCACCAACTCTGACCTTACTCGACATGAGGAGTATAAACTCACCACAGGTGCAATCAGACCATCCACGAACTAACTCTGCTAACCCAAGACTGGGGGCAGAAGTACAAATCACCGAAAGAAGAGAAAGGTGACTCGCTACATCTCCAGCTTAGCGTCCTTTACAACTTAAGGAAATGACTACAAGGAGACCTTAAAGCTAACCAATCAGAATGATGCGCGAATTCTGGGCAACCAATTATATCGTACTACCGGATCGACGGGCAATATCGATCTGCACCTTTCATATCATACCATTGGATCGATAGGAAATGAGGTCCGAGCATTCTACATCGTGCCGTTGAATCGACGGTCAATATCGATCCTCTTCGACTACAAATCATTGTGACCCGAACGTCCATCGAATACCTTTGACCAACAGAGCATGGATAGAAGAATAAACCACGAATGAGTGTGACTTGACCATTCGTTCTCCGTCGCCTTTCTTCGATCCATTAGGAAGAGCATGAGACCAAATGAGCATGACATGACTGCATTTGAGCTGACTTTATCCCTGGATCTGATGGGAGAACGTAAACCGAAATGGACACGGTTGATCTCCCAACTCCAAATGAATGCAATGCGACCATTCATTTATTGACTCTTACCATGATCCGACTAAAAGAGCAATTCAAAACAAGTGCAACCTAAACATCTGCACACTGATTCTTACCCTGGATTCGACAAGGGAAGCATCAATCCTGCATTGGATCTGACTGGACGATTCACTCTTCAGTTTTTGCCCAAAGTATGGCGACATAAGCAGCAAAGTGAATGTCATTGACCGTCCAGAATCTAGCTTATGTCTGAATGTCGGGAAAGTAACAATGTATTCCGCCAATAGGAAAGAACTAGAACATAATACAGGATAGGCACGACTCAGCCTTCCATCGGTTAACTCGATCCCATGGTTCAATGGGATAGAATACAAAATTGAAGCGGACATTATCTACCCTGCCACTTATCGAGATATTCCCCAGACTTGTGGGAACGAACAAGAAGATAAGATTAATATGATTCAACCATTCATAAGTCAACTCTGGTTCATAAAGCTTGAACTACAATATAGACACAGCTAGGACGAGACTAGACCGTCCGCGTAATGCATCTGCCAACCCGAGACTGGGGTCAAAAGAGTAATTATCCGAGAGTTGACTATGGCAACTTGAACCTATGACCCATGCCTGATATTCATAACAACTCTAGGTTGCGACCGAAAGGATGCCTAGAGATAGAGTCATCAGATCAATACCCGGACTTATGGGCAACTGATCATCATTCTGACCCTTCCGATGAGCAATGGATCGTAGGTACATTACATGAAAAGCGCATCATTCAGAAACATAAGTAAATTCAATCTCAAAGCTGGAGCCAGCTATGTAGCAGCATGCAGTACAAGGCTAAGTTCTACTGATCCTTTGATTCAACGTCCTTATAAGCCTGATCATTTACCATTGCAAATAAACACATGAAGCATCTACAACCTATCATGAGTATTGTAGATCAGATCTTGATGTGTTCTCTTGGACTCGATCTCATATATATATATATATATGGACTCTCTCTAACCATGAAGAACCCTACATTAAATGTCGACCCGAGGCATGTCTCGGTGAACAAAAACAATGCGACGTGGATCCGGAGAGATCTGTTTCACTTAAAGAGGAGGCGAATCTGCTCAAAACCAGTGGGTTTATCCATGATGCCCTCCAACCAAAGTGAGTATCCAATCCTTTACTTATAAGAAAAACGAACAGAGAGTGGAGGACATACATCAACTACTCAGATTTGCATGGGGTATGACAAAGCACAGCTTTCCACTTCCAATGATCAACCAACTAATGGATCCGACCATCAGACATGAATTACTGTCATCCATGGATGCAAACTCCAGATACAATCGGATACTGAAGCATGTCCTAGACCAGGAATACAACTGTTTCATTATTGAGCTGGGCCTATAGTGCTATGCTGCAATCCATAGATTCAAACTTAAGGACACTGCTGCTACTTACCAAAGGACGATTAACAAATCATTCAAAAATTAGATCGACCGATCTATGAAGGTAGATGTGGTTAATATGCTTGTGAGATCATGACAATCAAACGACCACATCGATGACTTGGCAGAGATATTCAGTGCTCTCTAGAAAATGTAGGATCAAACTCAATCCTTCGAAATGCTCTTTCACCATTACATCAGAAAGATTCTTTGTTTTCATCATCAATTCTCGTGGAATTAAGGCTAATTTCCAGAAAATTCCGACAATTAGAGACACCTATGTACCGAGGACAACTAAGCAGGTACGGAGCCAAAGTCGGAAGATTACCGTCCTAAGTTAATTCAACTTTAGGACCATCTACAAGTGAATTCTCTTCTTCAACTTGAACAAGAAAGGGAAGAGAACTTTTGAATGAACTAACAACCACGTTGATGCAATTCCAGCTCTGATAGATCACTTAAAGGGACCTCCCATTTTACCAAAACCTTTGGATCGTGAATATTTATACATCAATTGGACCGTGTCAACACACGCCGTAAGCGTCACAATGCTATGTGAAGAGAAATGAATCCAAAGACCAGTATATGATGAAGGCTGGCTATTAACAAGCTCACCCCGTTAATGTCTATATCGACCAACCGTTACGATAGGTCCAATAGAAACCTTAGATATCTAAAAATTTACTCAAATGGAGTATCAAGATAAGTCAATTTGATATCACTTATCTCCCTCGGAGAGCAATCCGAGGTCAAACATTAGCATACTTCATATCTGAATTCACTACATCAGACGATTATCCGAAGAACAGTGGAGAACCGTCTAACCAATGGAGAACGTACACAGATGGAACTTCCAATAATCGGCTTTCTAACGTCGAAGTCGTGTCAATGACTACTGAGGAACGATCGATCTGCCACGCCCTCAAACTCAACTTCCCTGCAACAAATAACGAAGCTAAGTATGAAGCCTTGGTGCTCAAACTTGCAAGAAAACTAGGAGTGGAAACTTTACATATCTTATGTGATTACTGGTTAGTAGTATACCACGTCAGGGAAGATTATTCGACTAGGGGGCAACATCTTGCTCCTTATCCTAGTTGGGTCCAAAAGCTACTAGTCGACTTCGACTATTACACCATTACACACATCCTCGGAGAACAAAATGAAAAAGCCAAGTCACTGGCCAAGCTAGCCAGTTCTGGGGATGCGCGGCAAAAAGACTTTGTCCTAGTTGAAATACTTGTTATTCCAAGCATTGACATATGAAGATCAACTAGATCTTAGAAATGGATCTAGGAAAGGAGTCATGGATGACTCCTACCAAAGATTATCCACAATCGGGGATTCTTATTGAATAAAGGAATTAGAAATGGTATATCCTCCGTGAAGCATCACTGCATGATTATGTCTGGATCGTTCGACTCCATCGATACAAAGCATTACTTTTGTATCCATCGATCTGGGGCCCAATATTACGTATCCATTGATACGAAGCATACAGTCCAACATCTTAGATTGATCCCGGAGAGGATCGATGCAAAGGAAGGACTTAAAACAACCATTGAACGTTGTTACAACTCGAATTTCACATCGATCCAGGAGAGGATCGTTGCGAAACTCGATAAAAAAAAACTTGACAATGACCCGTGAACGTGCAAACATTGATGGGAGTCAGGCTAACATACATGCATGTATGATAGACTAACATTCAATTTTCAAAATTTACAGGAGTTGAATGCTCACCTGATGACAATTACAACGGTGAACAACAAATCGCTAGCACTCGACACTCAGTCACAACAATGCACTACATAATCATTGGCAGTCAACAAATCAACATTTATATTATTGGAAATTAATCGAAGGTTACATCTTTTGACGAAAAGATAGCAACTACTCAACGAATCAGATAGAACTTTTTCAGAATGAAGGATGCAACATTTCAAAGCACGTCATGTTCACACAAGACATACTTTGGGGGGAAAATGTTATCCCGCCTTTTGCCAAGGCTCGACACCAAGGACTTGACTAGAAACCAATGAAAGTTCGTCTTGGAGATCGGTTATACGCAGGCTCACTATGGATATCGACGAATTTTGTTCGAGTCCGGATCGAGCTAAAATTGATATGACACGACAAGCGAAGCTATGAGATCCAACGTTCCAAATTATAAGTCAATCGAAGTTTGTACGCTCAAGATATTGATCGATCACGGTTGAGAAATCTAAACTTGCATCGATCATAACTCGAGGTCTACAAGTCCAAATGCCACCAAATTTTCACAGGAGCTTAAGTATGACCTAAGGAATGTTCATGGAAAATTTCGACTCGATCGGAGCAAGTCTTGATTGATACGAAATTCGTTCGTATCGATCGCGGATGGAAAAACTCCAAATTGCATCGATCATATCTCATGATCTACAAGTCCAAATGCTATGAAATTTTCACAAAAGCTTACGTACAACATAAAGAATGTTCCTGCCAAATTTCATCTCCATTGGATGAAATCTTGATCGATACGAAATTCGTTCGTATCGATCGCGGATGGAAAAACTCCAACTTGCATCGATCATATCTCATGATCTACAAGTACAAATGCTATGAAATTTTCACAGGATCTTACAAACAACATAAAGAATGTTCCTGCCAAATTTCGACTCGATCGGAGCAAGTCTTGATCGATACGAAATTCGTTCGTATCGATCGCGGATGGAAAAACTCCAACTTGCATCGATCATATCTCATGATCTACAAGTCCAAATGCAATGAAATTTTCACAGAAGCTTACGTACATGCTAAAGAATGTTCACACCAAGTTTCGACTCCATTGGATGAAATCTTGATCGATATGAAATTCGTTCGTATCGATCACGGATCGAGCCAAAACTTCACGGGCTTGGTCGCGTGGGCCCACTCACATGCCAGAAGAAGTCTCCTGAGTTCTGAGCGAAATATCAGCCTCCTACACCTATAAATAGAGCCTCAGGGCCTACAGAAAAAGGATCTTTTGACGCTTTAATGCCCAGACTCTGCCGGATTCAATTCCATACTCCATTACTGTTATTGTACTCGAATTTCATAGCTTTAATTCGCTTTAACCCGCTGCAATCAATTGTAACCATCAAAGAAACATCAATAGAGTGATCAATTTCATAGTGGACGTAGGCAATACGCCGAACCACTCTAATCTGTGTTTTTGTGCGTTTTTATTATTTACATATCTGTTTTTGGAGTTTTTGTTAGATAATCCTCTTTTTCCATTTGATTTCTTCATTTTTATCTCTTCAAAAACTTCCGAAGAGTGTTGTGCCCATTTTTGATACTAACACCACTTATGCTAAGAATGGTAGTAATTAGTCAATTAGAAGTCCAAATCATGGGGGATTTGGATATGGGGCGCAACTAGATATTGTTTGGATGAAGGGCCAGTACCAACAACATTTCCCCTATAGATTCTATTTACACACGGTGATCTCACGTTAGCTTGAAGTTGAATGAGGGGCACGCTTATGCTGGATGTTGAGTTAATAAGAAGACCAAATAGGTGGAGAAAAAAGGTAGCATGGGCATGGTGGCAGTTACGCGTGCGACTTCCATTCGGGTGCTCAGTAATAGCTATGAGTTCCAAGCGCTTAGTATGAGTGTCTTTCTCAGACACCATTGCCTTCTGTGTAGAGAGCTATATATGTCATCCGAATCCACAGTGGTTGCTCTATGCATCTTCCGTAGATACCATTGGCTGCTGTGTAGGGAGTTATATAGCGGCTGGTCCACAATAAGGTCTATGGAGTAGCAGGCCAATCAAAAAGGGTAGAATTAGGGTCACATACTAATTACAGGATTAGGAATTTAGCCTAATTAAAGCAGAAATCAAGGACAAATGCAAGCAATCAAAGTTAACATATCTTATAAATTGAACAATATTTAATCTACTTATTTTCATCTCTTTCCTATTTCCTTTGTTATCCTTATTTGTGCTAGAACTATTGAAGAGTCTATTATTTTATCTTGCTTAAAGACTCTAGTAATTACTATAATTCACCAGACTTTTAGTCTGACCCACTCCTCTATTTCCCCCTTTTTTCCCCATAGGCAATCAAGGAAGAAGTCAATAGATTGTTTTTGCTTGGCGGTTTCTTAGAGGAGTTCTCTACTGTATTTCTTTCATTTTCAGCTTTTGTTCTTTCTATGTACCGACTTATTATGAGGGATATTATGTACTCTGATTTTGAGACTATGAATTTTTATTTCATAAGACATGATGGGTTTTGAGATATGGATGGTGTATTTGGTATTTGAATTATTTATGATGCAACCATGAAGCTTTGTTTTAATTAAGTTATTATTTTAGTTTCCGCTGTTTTTACCTATTTTTGTCTTACGAATCTTAGTCTCTGTTAGTTTCAGTTATACCTACAATGCACCATGCCTTTTAATTTGTCCTTTTGGGTATATTAAGGGGTGTGGGGTGTTTCATGAAGGGAGGAACGTACGGTTCAACAGGAGTAATCACTATGGAGGTTGAGATAACTCATGTGGCCCTGAAGCTGGCTCTCTCGGTTGTAAGAATATCCATTGTAGGCTCTTAGGATTTAGGGGTTAATGATTATGCCTAACCTGATGCACTTGGGTCGACAGGAGCTTCAGTGGTAGCTTTAGCAGCAGCATCTCTATGACCAGGATAGCCATTCCCTTTTCAGGTATCGAGATTGCTTTAGGATCAATGTACTTGACTTTTAGCTTATCTTCGATGAGGCCGTCATCGAATGTCTCTGAATGGCGTAGTACTTCCTCTCTGGCATCGAAGAAGGTAACAACATATACACTACCTAACCAATTTAGGTTCTTGTATTGAATAATATTAGTGCAAAATAGCTGAAGGGTGGCATTCAATTCTTATATTTCCTTAGCCCTCTACTCCTTCAGCTTTCTTAGATCAGGCGTAGCTGCGATATAGTCAACTTGAGCCTCCAATCTCTCTATTTTTACTAAGAGTCGATCAGATTCAAGTTTCTCTTTTTCGGCATGGAATTTCTAAATTTTAGCCGCGTGGTCTTCGATAATTTTGTCCTTTGCTAGGATAATTTCATCCTTCGTGGTGAGGACCAAGTTTTTGTTGGTACGTTGTTTCTTTAGAGTAGCACTGTCTTCGTGGGCAGTCTTTAACAAATCTTTTATCACGATCTCAGCTTAGTTATGGGCTTTCTTCATCTCCTCCATCAGGCCTTTTGTCTTTATCTTATATTTTAGAGCTGCATCTCTTTCTTCTCCGACCTTCTCCAAGTATCTCTTATAGCCTTCTATGTGGTTATCAGAGGTTTTCTTTTTAGACTCAAACGACCAATATTTTACGCATCGAAGGATCGTGTAATATTTTCATTTTATTCATATGAGATCATCTGACTTTAAAATTTTAAAAAAATGACTCTTAAAGGCATTTTCGCATCTACTATTTTTTTGAGTTTCATGCGACCATTTTGACCTTAATAGTCTTGTTTGAACTAACTTTCGGTTGGAGCTGAATTAAGGTCTTGAACCACTTCTATTGCTTTAGGATGATGGTTTCCCATTTCGTAAGGCGATCATAATAGAAAAGCGGATTTACCTTTTGAAAGTTATAGCTTATTTAAGTTCTGGCTACTGTTGGCCTGCATTAATGGGTAATTAACTAAGCTCATGCTTAGGCTGATTAACCTACCTCGAAAATTTTGCTAAGAGGAAGATATAGGAACTGATCTAAGTCATTTCCATCTTCACCAAAATAGCTCTAAAACTCCATTAACACAAATTTCACTTAAAAGCCTATTTTTTCGTTACTAAACACCAAAACGTCAATTAGAGTGTGATTAGCATATATGAGCTTGAGATTATCGTTTTGGCTTATTTGCATTCTTCCTTGCTGTCCACTTCATATCTAAGTGGAGGAATTCATATTTTGGGTATTTGGTGAGTGGTTATTGACTTCTCACTCTACTATGCATGTTTATATAGTTAAAATCAATATTTTTAATATGATTTTGATCCTAAAATGTTTTATAACTCTTATCATATTTTCATACATGTTTATAGCTGAAATCTAATTAATTTATGTGGTTTTTAAATGGTTTTGCAACTCCTTTTATTCATGTCCATATGCCAATATAAAAGTTAGATTTAGATTAGGATTTTCTTGACTATCATGTTCTTATGTATTGCATGTATGAATATGTGTATACATATAATATTCCATGCTTTTATGTTGTACTTTAATGTGGTTTGCTAGTGCTTTTAAATAGTTAGGTAAGAGGTGGTCAAATTGGCAAATTGAAGGTAAAACATGGTCGGAATTGGATGAAACTTGGAGGAGAGGCTCTGGAGCATGGAAGAAGCATAAAATTCATGTCGTAGCGAAATTGGAGTTACGTTTAGAAGTTGATATCGAGAGGTACTATCGGCACCAGGAGGTGCTGTTGATACTGAGAGGTCGTCTCGTGTTGATACTTGGAGGGGGTGATGGTCCTTCAAGTTAGGGACAATGAGAGATGAGAGAAGACCAAGTGCAAGAATTTGCCTAAGTATTGGGCTTGATACCAAGAGCTTTGGAGTTGTTTCCAAAAGTTTAAGAGCAGCAGTCGGGGTCCAAGCACTTAGAAGATGGAGATTTAGAAGAAGAGGAAGAAAGTTAGCCAAAATTAGCTAAGTGTACAACTCGGTATAGATAGGATTGGCTGTTATCAAGAGGTCACTTTTGATGCTATCGGGGTGGAAATTCTAGAAGTGGGAATACAGTCTCGGCCTATGCAGTTAAAACTCCGATAAAGTCCAGCAAAATCCTCACTATAGCGCATAGTACTCTTCGACCTCTATGCTATTCTATTTTAGCGCTATTAAATAGTAGATCCTCTTTAAGCCTCACTATTTTCTACAGTGCCCTCTAAATCGATGCAATTTAGTAGCTGTTTAGGAAAAATTCATATAAAAAGATTAATTTAACTAATTATCCTTTAGAGCAATTCAACAAAGTTAGGCTAAACACCTAATTTTAAGGAAAAATGCTCAATATAAATTAGAAATCTTCCATATTCACTAAACTCGAACTGCAAAAATCATGATATTCTTTAGTTCGATTATATAAGCTTAAATAATATATTTTTTTACACAAATGATATGATAATGAGAATAAAGTTACTTTAAGATATTTAGGTTTATATCTAATGAAGCATTTTGCATCTCCGGCATTTTCAGATATATCCCTGCTTTTTCTCTGTTATACCTTTTTGCACCTCACCGTTATAGAATCACTGAGTGCTTTAATTGAATAGCTCTATAGTTCGTCCTGAAGGTGTTTGTTTTCTCTCTTAGAGTTTAACGGCAATGTATAGCACAATGATAGCTTTAGGATTTCAGTGGTGACTACTCGACGATGAATGGAGTTGGGTTCCGATGATGATGAATCAAGGTGGAAAGGAGTCATGGGATGGTTATCCATAAAGGGAGGATTCTAGAAAGGGTGAGCCATGGATAGAATGTGAGAGTGGTTCCACCATGGAATGGAGGAATGTGGAATGATTCCACGAGAATAGTGGAAACTATATGGAGCAAGTAAAAGGCTAGGATATGCTTGTTATGTGAACGTTGACACTCGTTGTGTTTTCTGATGTACTCAAAAGTAGGGTTATTATAGGGACGCTCATAAGTACTTTACTTTGTTACCCCATATCGGTTGTTTGGATCCGTATACCGTAAACCGGTAGATTTGGGTCTAGTAACAATTTCAGGCTAGAGACGAGTACACTAAAAATTAGGATTTCCATTAGTCCCTAGCATGGGAAAAGCCATATGAGTTATCATATATCTAAAGCACATTGAGTGACTGTGAGGATTATGTGGTGGATGTTATGGTTGCTTTGGTTGTTTCCTTCCGCAGTCTATCACGTTAGGGATGTCATTGGAGATAAGTATTAGGGATAGGGATACCTGGACACTCGTCATTGTACTTGATTTGCAGTATACCTTTATTATATTTGTCGGTAGCATATTATGTTCATTTTGTGCTAACTCTTTGGTTGTAGTAATAGGTCAAGTGTGGTTTGTATACCATTATTCCTTACTATATCGACTTGTATAGTATTTTGAGATTCATTTACCGCTCACACCAGCCTGTTTTCTAACCTGCGATTTTATGCTTTGCTTCTTATTATCTTGGGTACTCTTGAATGGGTAGGCTAAATGGCAAGTGCATGTACGATACAATAGCTATGTAGAGGATGGGCTAGATGGACCTATCTTGTATTATATGTAGATTTTTATGCTTATTCTACTTTGCAAAATTATGGAGCCTTGACAGTGGTTACTTATTACTATTATTATGAGACAGTTATTTCAGTTTACTTCCATTTTGTTTTGTATAAACTCTGTTACTGATGTACAACTTTGTGGATCTACGCTATAATATTTGGATCACTTAGTTATTACTGTCTCTCCTGTTTTATTTCTGTAATGTACATTATATTTTATTCCATGTGCTTTGAGATATATGACATGTTCTGTGATTGGTTTTTCTTTTCATTCAACCCTTGACAATTGTCCTACATCGGTCAGGCACGTCAATAGCACACTATATAGTTATCTTGGTTACTGATGGTGTTGGAAGGTTTTCTCGATTTTCTTCAAGAGAAGTCTTCAACACTTCTTTTATCACGACCTCGTCTTGGTTATGGGCACGCTTCATCTCCTTCATCGGGCTTTTTATCTTTGTCTCGGATTTCAAAGTCGCATCTCTTTCTTCTCCGACCTTCCACAAGTCTCTCTTATAACCATATATGAGGTTGTTATTGGTTTTCATTTCAGATTTAAATGATTGGATATTTGTTTGGTTGATTTGGTTCACATTGGAGAGGGCTTAGCAAAGTTTCTTCCACCCATATCCTTGGTAAAAGATTTCCTAGATGCATCCAATCTTGTGGTCTGTTTCTTCTTTAGGGATATTTTTTGTGTCATGGTCAAACATGACACCAGTAAAGCAGAGATCATCAAAAGCAGCATGTATCTAGCTTAAGGGGGATCAAGGAAGAGTTGGAAGAGTATTGATTCCTTTGGATCGAGGAGGAAAGGTAGTTGAAAGTGAAAGTGAAGCAAACATTTGTTACTGCTGAGGAAGTTGAGGCTGAGAATGAGGTAGAGCATTGCCATAGGAGGAACCATGGCAGTCATGTGAATCTTTATGCCTCTTTCCATTTTCATAGGGCTGCCACTCTTTAGCCTGCCTCTTTTTTAATCTCTCTCAGTCCGACGGTCTCTTTTCGTCTCTCGCTTCCTATATTTTCTTCGAGATCTCTCATCTTCTTTTTACCGCTCCCTACGATATTTGGAGTAAGGTGGATATGGATCGGAAGTGCGCTCCCTCTCCTTGAAATTTCCATACTGGAAATTACTGAATCTATCTCTACCCATGGTACCTGCAAGAAGGAAAGCAGCATGTCATATTTTGAACACTGGAATGTAAACAAATGTAAGAGATAAGTATTTATGATTATAGTACTATGTAGAGTGTTGGTGTCCCCCTAATTACTCTACAAACCACGTTCGGAAGGAAGTAAAGATGGAGTCTTGCCTCCTTTGACAAAGACACCCTCAAAAGGGAAGTTGAAGCCCGGGGAGCACTCCATAAGAAGATCGATGATTGGAATATGAAAGTCACTCAATGAAGAAAATATGTTATCCGAAGAACCAACTGGAGGAGTTACCTTGGCTAATGGTATCGTGCTCAATTTTATGACTTTCTTTGAAATCTTGATTATAATACTCATTGGCAGAGGCGAACCAGAAAGTTCAGGACCTTTGTTACCTCCCCTAGGGAGAGTCATCATCCTTGTCGTCCCCTTTGTTACCTCCATCTTCTTCTTCACTATCTTCTTCTTGTTCTTCTCTTCCTTCTTCCTAACCTCCTTCTTCTTAAATTTTTTCCATATCGACTCTCTCCTCATTTCCCCTTGTTGCTTTGTCGGCAATGTGCTCATCTATTGCTCTGTCAATTGGTTCGACGACGTTGGCAGTGCAAGATGGGTCTTCAGGCCCCTCTTGGATGTCATTATAGAAAGGCAGAAGACATGGTTGGCATTATGTAGCTACTTAGTGGTGTTTCAGTAGGAACGACGAAGCAATTGGAATGAAGGAGTTAGACCGACGAAGGTTCTCATTCGTCAGGAGATAGCTGGTAGGTTAAAGTATGATGAAGATGCTCTTTAGAATTTTGAGAGTTTTAGAATGCTCCGCACAAGTGTCTCGAGCTAGAATATCTATGAAGGAAGGAGATAACAAATTAAATATTGGGAAGATGAATGTCGAAGTGTAGATGTAACATCCTAGATTTTTGGTAACAATATTTAGGATATTTAGTTAGTTAAACTAAATAAAATAATGTGTTGATTAGGGGATTGAGATTTGATTTTAATTAAGGTAGCCATGCTATTTATAATGAACAAATTAAAGAGGGGTTTAAATGAATTGGAGGAGGGGTAATATAGGAAAGAGGCCATTCATATATCTCCAACCTTAGCCGTGTATAGTTCAAACGTCTGTTTCATTTCAAAATTTTCATCGTAGAGGCCGGCCACCATAAACAAGGAAAGAGGAAGAAGAAATAAAGAAAAGCTAAAGGAAAAGTTAATTCAAATCAAATCCATTCAAATCTCAAGCTCCTTAATCTCTAAATAAAAAGTGAATAATATTTACATCTCTAATATTTAACTGGTTTCGGGTTTAAAGATAAATCCAAATATTTTGCAATGGTTTTCCATGTTCTTGAATGAAAGAATGATTATATATACATGTTAATGATTTATGTATGTTCATATAGATTTTATGACATGTTTTGAGATGAAAATCCTATTAAATGACATCCAAATGCCATGCGAATTTTTATGTAGATCTAAAATGATATTTTAGAGATGGGTTTCAATTTTTAGGTATTTATGAATTTTTGTTGATTTATTATGAATTTTCTAGTACAGAAAATGGTATTTTGGATTCTAAAATTATTTCGGGTAAAATAATCTACTGTTTGGATCTGAAAATTTTATATGATGGAAAACATAAACAAAATGATTTTTTTTGAATTTTTCTAGATTTTTCCAAGGTGTTTTAATAGTTATATAAAATTATTTAATGTATGGGACTTAAATGTTTTATATAATTATAGAGGAGAAGGAGCCTTTTATAAAATATTTAAATTTCCAAAAATGGAAAGATGGCAGCACTTTTAAATATAAAAGTCTGGCAAACAATCAGATTTAGACAAACAAGGCAGATTAGGTACAAAAGGACAATTTTAAAGTACAAATAAATAGGCTTATAACTATTTCGTCTCCTTCGGCACCTAGGTTCTGCCTTTGTTCCTCCCCTTCGGACATAGTTGAAACCAATGCACATGGTATCAGGCAACTAAGTGATTTGGAAGAGGGCGAAAGGTATAGGGTCAAAACCAAGGGTTTCCGAAAGAGGTGAGACTTTTTTCTAGTTTTAAAGAAAATACGCCTACTTGCTTTCAACAAAGTTGCTTTCGACCAAAATGCATTCGGCTTAGTCAAATGGTTTAAAAGAAAAGGTTTCGATTGGTTTGCTTTCTTGTTTTAATTGAGTGCTTTCGACATGGTCGAAGCCTATGGCTGTCGCTTCCAACCTTTCGATCTAGATGGTTTCGAAGGGAACCTTTTTGTTTTCTAAAATTTGGCCACCTCTCCGTTGCTTTCGAAGGGACGGTTTCGACACCATCACTTCATTGTTTATGAAATGGTTTTAAAAGGGTTCCAAAGCAAATACTTTCGACTTTATTGTTTTTCTGATCCTTTTGCTCTACTTGAAGGCATAATCCAAATGTTTCGGTCGAAACGTTTTAAATGGTTTCGAAGTAGTCAACTTCGAATGGTTTCAAAAGGTATCCACTTGTTTGAAATTGAACCCAAAGTGCTTTCGATAGAGTTTAGTTTGATGCTTTCGAAAGTTTTTATGAATGGTTTCGAAAGGGGTGGTTTTGCAGGGTTTCGACAAAGTTAAGAAGGAAGGTTTTTCCTATGTTTTCGAAAGGCAAGGTTTAAATGGTTTGAAAGAAGGATGTCTAATATTTTAAAGCTTTTAAAGGAAATGCTTTTTATTGATTTCGAATGAGTTAACTTCAATGTTTTAGAAAGTGGCACTTTCAAAGCTTTCAAAGAGGTTACCGTCAATAGATTTGAAAGGGTTTTTAGAGGTTTTAAACAAAGGTTTCGAAGAAGTTAAAAAGGCAGAATAACATAAGTGTTTTAAGCTATAAAGGACATTAACTTATTTTCAAAGGATAGATAATTTTTATTGAACATTATTTTGAGCAAAGTATATATAACATGGCAAAATAGCTTAGAATAAAGCTATAGATATATTTTTCTGGTATATGTATGATTTAAAGGACCAAATCATTTTGAAAAGGTTTTCAAGAAATTTTTTAAAGGGTAGTTAACCCATAGGTAATGACTCAGATTAGGAGACCAGATAGGACTTGTGTAGTGTCATGCACTATGCTCATTAGCAATTAGCCTCTAGCTAATTTAGTCCAAAATTTCAGTGTGTAGGGCTTAGTCACAGGTAAGACTAAAATGTTGGTTACACATAGAACGGAATATTGAAAAGATGTAGGTTATTAGTAAGCCACAAAACAATCAAGATCAGTTGACCCTTGAAAATGAAAGTTTAGGAAAAACCATCCTGAAGTTTTGTCTAACAGTTGGTTAGACTATTTGTGTGGTATCTAGTAGGCCCGAGTCAGCCAAAGGGCAGTTAGCCCAGCTTTAGGACTGTCATCCCTGATTTCAGACAGTTAGTCCATTTATTACCTGTTATAGCATAATGGATCTTGCTATATTATTAATATAATCAGTTGATTAACCAGTTTGGTTGTGGGAAGGGACTTGCAAAATATATGTTTGAAAAGGGAAATTAGTGAGGGTAAACCCGTGCCGCTAAGCGGCGTGGTCTCACTTGATATCAGTAATAGAGATGTAACGGAATTATTCATATTAGGCTTTATGTCCAACTCGAAGTTTTTGTTTCCCCTTAAACTCTCATGTTCTCAAAATTTGATTTGAGTAGGCTGTGGGTTTAGTTTTTTAGGTTTTAGCAGATTTTAGCGAACAAAGCATCCGAGGACGAGCATGTGGCTGATTGATAGATAATTTAGGAATTTTATTCGTTTTATTTGTTTCCACTGCGCATTATGACAGTTATTTTTATATTGCTTTGATCATCCAAGGGGGCATCTTCATATGTCGCTCTTGGCATATTATTGTAAATTATATTTGATCATTGCTTTGGAGTATGTTTGCGGATTTTGTAACTTGGATGGGGATTTATTTGAAATGTAATCACTGAAATTATTTTTTGGAAATCTTTGAATTTGTTCATATTCAAGTGCTTCTGATATTATGGATACCATTAGCAATGTTGTTTCATCACCAAAAGTTAATATTATGGATGACTATAGCATCTGTAGCGCTTAGCCTTTGGCCTCCAGATACGGGATGTTACAACTTGATATCAAAGCATAGGTTTATGAAATTTTTTAACTAAAAATGATTTTGAAAAAAAAATCCAAAGGAATTAGATTAAGATTGGGGTTGGGATAAAGCTATAGTAACGTACTTGTATTTGCTATATATATATATAAGTATGTGCTTTATCTCTATTCTCCTATCTTTGATTAGGTTATCTTTCTGTATCTCATGAGGTTTGAATACAGATATGGATGGTAGAAGAAGCAGAGTTAACCCAAGGAGGGGAAGCACTGAAAGGAATGCCGGACCTAATGCCGGGAGAAACCAAGGTCAGGCAGAGAATGTAGGTGCAGAAGTTCCGTAGGTCGGAATGGAGACCATGTATCAGTTTTTTAGAAATATGATGCTAGTGGGAGTCACACCCGGAGTGTTAGGAGGAAATGCTGCATGAGCTGGGATTCCAGAAGTTCTGGTAGTTAACCATTTCGCTAAGATGAGTGGTGATTACTATAGCTTCAAGGAAGCCGTTTATGGGAACGGAGGATGCCATTGAAGTGGAGAACCGGCTGTTGCACTGCGGAAGGATTTTCGTAGATTTGGGGCTCAGTGATGAGCAGAAGAGGAGGTTGGCATCTAGACGGCTTCAGGGAGCTGCATTGTTTTGGTGGAATAGTGTGACTGTGACGGTGGTTGAGGAGATAATGACCTGGGAGGATTTTAAGAAGAGATTCCATGAAAGGTTTATGTCTATTATGGCAAAGTCAGCTTTGATTAGGTAATTTGCTGAGTTGGTGCAGGGTGAGATGCCTGCTGCTGAGTATGCTAGGAGGTTTGAAGAGTTGGCCCGGTATGGGTATGCTTCAGTGGATACAATGTTGAACCAGAATGAGAAGTTCAGCAGGGGATTGAAGCCAAAATTGGCTGGTGCTACTTTGTCTCACCTTAGGGGTCCTTTTGATATTTTTATGGAGATGGCTATGAGGCAGGAGGAGATCCTTGAGTCTCTGGAGAAGAGCAAGGGTAGGGAGATCCAGGTTGGGCAGGGTCAGAAGAGCAAATTCTTTCCCAAGAAAGGTTCTCCGAAGGGTGGGGCAGCCAAGAAAGGGAAGTCTGAGATTGTCTGCTATAAGTGCGACTAGAAGTGGCACTTTGCTAATGAGTGTCGCACTGGGAAGGAAAAGGATATGGCTAAGGAGAAGAAGGTTAGGTGCTTCAACTGTGGCCAGATATGCCATTACAAGAACCAGTGCAAGGAGCCCGTTAGAGATGGTAAGGGCAAGGTGTATGCATTGGAGCTTGCTGCTTCTAAGCCAACAACCTAGGAGAAGGGAAAGGCAGCTCTTGGAGGAATGCTTCAGATTCGTGGTATGTCTGTTAGCCATTTATTTGATAGCAATGCATCACATTCTTTTATATCTAGATGTTTAATAGATAAGCTTAAGCTTGAACCCACATATTTAGTTACTTCCTTTGCGAATCCAATAGAAGGGTATGCAACTCTAGGGTTGAGGTGTGACCAGTTTTAGTTTGACCTGCTAGGTCATACTTTTGTGTGAAGTTTGCATGTGTTTGATTTTGTGGGGTTCGGGATAATCCTGGTATCGATTGGTTAAGTAAGTACGATGCTGAGATATTTTACCAGGATAGGAATATATCTTTTAGACACCCTGATTGTAGCGACCAGATTTTTTTACCATAGAAGGCTCTAGCGGTGTAGTGTTTGCTTTGTTGGGTGCTTTGGAAACAGATGATGAGTTGAGATGAGTTTTCATTGTTAGATAATTTGCAGATATGTTTGAGCTTGTAATTGGATTGCCACCAAAGCGAGCTATTAAGTTTCGGATAGATTTGGTTTCGGGAGCAGAACTAGTGAGTAGGCTGCCAAGCAGGATGACCTCTTTAGAGATGAGGGAGTTGAAGGTGCAGTTGGTGGATTTAGAGGGCAAAAGTTTTATTAGGCCAACTAGTTTGCCTTGGGGCACAGCGGTAGTGTTTGCTAAGAAGTCGGATGGATCGTTGAGGCTATGTATCGATTATCGTAAGTTTAATGAGGGGACGATAAAGAATCGATATCCATTGCCCAAGATTGATGATTTGTTCGACCAGTTGAGTGGAGAAAAGGTAATTTCTTAGTTGGATTTGGCAATAGGATTCCATCACATCAGAGTGGTAGAGCACAGTATACCTTTAACGGCGTTTAGGACTAGATATGGGTCGTACGAATAGTTAGTTACGCTATTCGGACTGACGAATGCGCCAGCTTTCTTTGTAGATTTGATGAACCAGATTTTCCGAGAGCACTTGGATAGGTTCATAATGGTTTTCATAGTTGATATCTTGATTTACTCTAAGGATGAAGAGCATGAAGTTCATCTTAGAGTGGTGCTGGAGGCGCTGAGGCAGCATCATCTGACAGGGAAGTTTTCGAAGTGTCGCTTCTAGAAGAAGGAGGTGAAGTTTCTTGGTCATGTAGTCTCATAGGAAGGATTGTCAGTGGATCCGACTAAGATCGTGGTAGTGAATATTTGGAAGAGACCCTAGACAGTAACCGAGATAAAGAGTTCCCTTGGATAGGCTGGTTATTATCGGAGATTCATTAAGGATTTCTCACGGATAGCAGCACCGATGACCAAGCTAACGAGGAAGGATGTGAAGTTTGTGTGGACCAATAAGTGTGAGGAAGCATTCCAGAGTTTGAAACACTTATTGACCCATGCGCCGGTGTTGGTCATTCCAAAAGGGAATCAGGACTTAGTAGTTTATACTGATGCATATGGAACAGGATTAGGAGCCGTGCTTATGCAGAGAGGTAAAGTGATTGCATATGCTTCTAGACAGCTTAGATCGCATGACTCCAGATATTCGATGCATGATTTAGAATTGGTTGCGATGATTTTTGCTTTGAAGGTGTGGAGATATTACCTTTTGGGAGAAAGGTTTGAGTTATATACAGATCATTAGTCATTGAAGTATTTGTTCTCTTAGAAGGAGTTGAACATGAGACAATAGAGGATGTTAGAGTTTATAGCCGATTATGATTTTGGGATTGAGTACACACCAGGGAAAGGCAATAAGGTTTCAGATGCACTTAGCAGTAAATATCAAAATGCAGTGTTAGCGATGATTGCTGGGTGCAAAGATTTAGAAGCATTAGCATATTGCAGAGTGCAGTGGGGATCCGAGGCCGGGTCTAGTGGGAATACAATGGTACTGTCTTGTTTGGAAGTTCGACCAGTGTTGATCGAATAGATTGCTTCTAAGAAGATGGAGGATCCAATATTTGCTGAACGGATCAGGAAGCTAAAGGAAGGAACAAAGAGCGATGATTTGAAAGATTTTAGCCTTGACCAGAATGGGTGGTTAAGAAAGAAAGAAAAATTAAGTGTTCCAAGTGTAGGAAACATAGCGAAGGAAGCCTAAGAGGGATGCCATTGTTTAAAGTTCACTATACATCCTGGAGGTAGCAAGATGTATCAGGATATGAAGAGGGGTTTCTTCTGGGAAGGTATGAAGTGGGATATTGGTTTGTGTGTAAAGGAGTGCTTGAATTGCGAATAGTAAAAGGCCGAACACCAGAGGCCAAATGATTTGCTTCAGCCATTAGATATTCCAATATGGAAGTGTGATTCTATTTCTATGTACTTCATTGACTGGTTGCCAAGGTTGAACATGGGAAATGAAAGTATATGGGTCATAGTGGACAGATTGACCAAGAGTGCCCACTTCATTCCAGTTAGGTCAACCAGAACGGCACCTGTTTTAGCTAGTTTGTTTATGAAGAATGTGGTTAGACTTCATGGAATTCCAAGTAGCATAGTTAGTGACAAAGATTCCTTGTTCACTAGCAAGTTTTGGAAGAGTCTGCAGGAATTTTTAGGAACCAAGCTTAAGATGAGTACCGCTTATTATCCGCAGAGAGATGGGTAAATAGAAAGAGTTAACAAGATCTTGAAGATGTGTTAAGAGCTTGTGTTCTGGATTTCAAGGATCATGGGAGGACCATCTACATCTAGTCGAGTTTTCGTATAACAATAGTTATCAAACTAGTGTTGGGATGACACCGTTTGAAGCTTTGTATGGAAGGCCATGAAGATCTCCTGTATGTTGGTTGGAGACCGGGGATAGGTTGATTCTTGGTCCAGATCTAGTTAGAGAGGCTGCGGAAAATATTAAGGTCATTCGAGCTAGAATGAAGGAGGCTCGGTCTAGGCAGAAGAGATATGCAGATAAGAGATGGAAAGATTTGGAGTTCTCAGTTAGTGACATGTTTGTACCAAAATTGGGCACAACACTCTTCGGAATTTTTTGAAGAGATAAAATGAAAAAATTTAATGGAAAAATAGGATTATCTAACAAAAACTCCAAAAACAGATAATGAGAGTAATTAAAATGCACAGAGACACAAGAATTTAGAGTGGTTCGGCGTGTTGCCTACGTCCACTATGAAGTTGATTGATTTATTGATCTTTCTTTGAGGATTACAATTGATTTCAGTAGTTTACAGCAAATAATCAATGATTTACAGCAGTGAAATTTGTTAGCAGCAGCAGCAATAGAGTTTTAGATCTGGATCGGCAGAGTCTGGGCGTTGGAGAATTCAAAGAAGAAGGAGCCCCTTTTCTGTATGCCTTGGGTGTCTATTTATAGGTGTAGGAGGCTGATATTTCACTCAGATCTCGGGAGACCCTCTCTGACACGTGACCAGGCCCACGCGCCCAAGCCCATGAAGTTTCGGCCCGATCCATGATCGATACGAACGGATTTTGTATCGATCAAGATTGCGTCCGATGGAGTCGAAATTTGGCGTAGACATTCTTTATGTTGCACATAAGCTTCTGTGAAAATTTCATAGCATTTGGACTTGTAGATCATGAGATATGATCAATGCAAGTTGGAGTTTTTCCATCCGCGATCGATACGAACGAATTTCGACTCGGTCAAGACTTGCTCCGACCGAGTCGAAATTTGGCAGGAACATTCTTCATGTTGTACTTAAGCTGCTGTGAAAATTTCATAACATTTGGACTTGTAGATCTCGAGATATGATCGATGCAAGTTGGAGTTTTTCAATCCGCGATCGATACGAACGAATTTCGACTCAGTCAAGGCTTGCTCCGATCGAGTCAAAATTTGGTAGGAACATTCTTCATGTTGTACTAAAGCTGCTGTGAAACTTTGGTGGCATTTGGACTTGTAGATCTCGAGATATGATCGATGCAAGTTGGAGTTTTTCCATCCGCGATCGACACGAACGAATTTCGACTCGGTCAAGACTTGCTCCGATCGAGTCAAAATTTGGCAGGAACATTCTACATGTTGTAGTTAAGCTGGTGTGAAAATTTCATAGCATTTGGACTTGTAGATCTCGAGTTATGATCGATGCAAGTTTGGATTTCTCAACCGTGATCGATCAATATCTTGAGCATATGAAATTCGATTGACTTGAAATTCGGAATGTTGGCTCCCAAAGCTTTGCTTGAAGTGTCATATCAATTTAAGCTCGATCCGGACTCGGAAAAAATTCGTCGATATCCATAGTGAGCCTGCGTATAACCGATCTCCAAGACGAACTATCATTGGTTTCTAGTCAAGTTCTTGGTGTCACGGCCTTGCCAAAGGGCAGGATAACAGGACCAGGTTTTCATTAAAGTATCACCAATGAAAGTGTGATCAGGTTTGGGAAATCGAGGAAGTTATCTCCTAGGTTCATTGGACATTTTCCCATTCTTGAGAGGATCGTGAAACTCGCTTATAGACTTGAGTTAAAGAATAGTTTGGTAGGTGTCCATGATATTTTTCATGTTTCTCATCTCAGAAAGTGTGTTAGAAACCGGAGACTTCTATTGCACTGACAGTGCTAGATGATTTAGTGGTAGAACCAGATTTAACCATTGTAAGGAAGCCAGTTCGCATTGTTGCGAGAGATGAGAAGAGGCATAGAACTAAGACGGACATATTAGTCAAAGTCCAGTGGTGGACGATGACAGAGACTATAATTTGGAGGTTGAGAGCAGGATTTGAGATACTTATCCTAACTTGTTTGATGGTATGTTCTACCTTCCTGTTCGTTTTATGTGTTCCTTATCGTAATTTAGAGGACAAAATTCTTTAAGGAGGGGTGTCTGTAACACCCCAGGATTTTGGTAACATTATTTAGGATATTCAGTTAGTTAAACTAAATAAAATAATGTGTTGATTAGGGGATTGAGATTTGATTTTAAATAAGGTAGCCATGCCATTTAAAATGAACAAATTAAAGAGGGGTTTGAAATGAATTAGAGGAGGGGTAATATGGGAAAGAGACCATTTCTATATCTCCAACCTTGGCCTTGTATAGTTCACAAGTCCATTTCATTTCAAAATTTTCAAAATAGAGGTCGACCACCATTAACAAGGAAAGGGGAAGAAGAAACAAAGAAAGGCTAATGGAAAACCTTATTCAAATCAAATCCATTCAAACATCAAGCTCCTTAATCTCTAAAGAAAAGGTGAATAATGTTTACAGCTATAATTTCTAATTGGTTTCGGTGTTAAAGGTAAATCCAAATATTTTGGAATGGTTTGCCATGTTTTTGAATGATATAATGATTATATATACATGTTGATGATTTATGTATATTAGGATAGATTTTATGACATATTTTTAGATGAAAATCCTATTAAATGACATCTGAATTCCTTGCAAATTTTTATGTAGATCAAAAATGATATTATAGAGATGGGCTTCAATTTTTAGATTTTTCTGAATTTTCATGGATTTATTATGGAATTTCTAGTTAAGGAAATGGTATTTTGGATTATAAAATTATTTTCGAAAAATAATCTACTGTTTGGATCCGAAAATTTTATATGATCGAAAACATATACAAAATGATTTTCTGGAATTTTTCCAGATTTTTCCAAGGTGTTTTGATAGTTATATATAATTATTTTAGGTATGGGACTTAAATGTTTTATATAATTATATAGGAGAAGGAGCTTTTTATAAAATGTTTAAATTTACAAAAATGGAAGGTGGCAGCACTTTTGAATATAAAAGTCTGGCAACCAATCGGATTTAGACAAACAAGGCAGGTTAAGTACAAAAGGACAACTTTAAAGTACAAATAAACATGTTTTTAACTGTTTATTGTCCTTCGGCACCTAGGTTCCACCTCTGTTCCTCCCCTTTCGAACGGTTGAAATCAATGCACATGGTATCAGGCAACTGGTACGTAGTGAATTGGAAGAGGGCGAAAGGTATAGGGTTGAAACCAAGGGGTTTCGAAAGAGTGAGGCTTTATTTCGGTTTGAAAGAAAATACGCATGATTGCTTTCGACAAAGTTGCTTTTGACCTAAATGCTTTTGGCTAAGTCAAATGGTTTAAAAGGAAAGATTTCGATTGGGTTGCTTTCTAGTTTTAATTGAGTTCTTTCGACATGGTCGAAGCCAATGGCTGCCGCTTCCAACCTTTCGATCCAGATGGTTTCGAAGGGAACCTTTTTGTTTTCTAAAATTTGGCCCCATCTCAATTGCTTTCGAAGGGATGGTTTTGACACCATCGCTTCATTGTTTATGAAATGGTTTTGAAAGAGTTACTTTAAAAGATTTTCGAAGCAGATGCTTTCAACTCTGATGCTTTTCTGATCCTTTTGCTCTACTTGAAGGCGTAACCCAAATGTTTTGGTCGAAATGTTTTAAAAGGTTTCGATGTAGTCAACTTTGAATGGTTTCGAATTGTATCCACTTGTTTTAAATTGAACCCAAAGTGCTTTCGAAATAGTTTAGTTTGATGCTTTCGAAAGGTTTTTGACTGGTTTCGAAAGGGGTGTGCCGTAGGGTTTTGACAAAGGTAGAAGGAAGATTTTTCCTATGTTTTCGAAAGGCAAGGTTTAAGTGGTTTTAAAAGAGGATGTCTAAAATTTCAAAGCTTTTAAAGGAAAGGCTTTTTATTGGTCTCGAAGGAGTTACTGTCAATGTTTTCGAAAGGTGTACTTTTAGAGGTTTCGAAGGGGTTACCTTCATTGGTTTCGAAAGGGTTGTTTAAAGGTTTTAAACAAGTTAAAAAGGTAGAATAGCTTGAGTGTTTTAAGGTATAAAGGACTTTAACTTATTTTAAAAGGATAGATAATCCTTATTGAACATTATTTTGAGTAAAGTACATATAACATGGAAAAATAGCTTAGAATAAAGTTATAGATATATTTTCCTTGTATATGTATGGTTTAAAGGACCAAATCCTTTTGAAAAGGTTTTCAAGGAAAATTTTAAAGGGTAGTTAACCCTTAAGTAATGACTCAGATTAGAAGACCAGATAAGACTTGTGTAGGGTTCCGCCCTATTCTCATTAGCTATTAGCCACTAGTTAATTTAGTCCAGAATTACAGTGTGTAGTGCTTAGTCATAGGTAAGACTAAAATGTTGGTTACACACAGAACGGAATATTGATTTACTAATGTATGTTATTGGTAAGCCACAAAACCATTAGGATCAATCAACTCTTGGAAATGAAAATTTAGGAGAGACTGTCTAGAAGTTTTGTCTAACAATTGTTTAGACTATTTGATATGGTATCTGGTAGGCCCGAGTCAGCAAAAAGAAAGTTAGCCCAGTTTTAGGGCAGTCAGCCCAGATTTAGGGCAATCAGCCAAGATTTCGGACTGTTAGTCCATTTATTACCTGTTATAGCATAATGGATCTTACTATATTATTACTATAATCAGTTGATTAACCAGTTTAGTTGCAGGAAAGGAATCGCAAAATATATGTTTAAAAAGCGATATTAGTGAGGGGAAACCTGTTCCGCTAAGTGGCTTGGTCTCACTAAATATCTGTAAACAGAGATGTAACAGAATTATTCATACCAGGCTTTATGTCTGACTCAAAGTTTTTGTTTCCCCTTAAACTCTCGGGTGCTCAAAATTTGATTTAAGTAGGCTGAGGGTTTAGGTTTTCAGGTTTTAGCAGGTTTTCACGAATAAAGCATCCGAGGACGAGCAGGTGGCTGATGGATAGCTAATTTAGGAATTATGTTCCTTTTATTAGTTTCCGCCATGTGTTAAGATAGTTATGTCTCTATTGCTTAGACCATCCAAGGGGCATCTTCATATGTCGCTCTTGGCATATTATTAATTATATTTGATTATTGCCTCGAAATACGTTTGAGGATTTTCGTAATTTGGATATGATTTTATTTGAAGTGTAATCACTGAAACTATTTTTTTTTGAAATCTGTGATTTGTTCATATTCAAATGCTTCTGATATTATGGATACCATTAGCATTGCCGTATTTTGTCACTAGAAGTTAATACTATGGATGACCGCAGCATCCATGGCGCTTAGCTTTTGGCCTCCAGATATGAGATGTTACAGTAGTGAATTACAGTAGGGAAAGGATCTTATACTGAAAATCCAAGGCCCGTTGAAGCAGTATGGGCATCGGACAAAGAAACACTTGTTCTTGAATTACCAGCGTTTGTAACGAAGCACCTTAATGACCTTATATCGACATCAGGATTCGATGATCATATAAGACAGCGATTCATGCTATTGTTTAATGCTTAAGATATGTATTAAATATCTAAATTTTGAAGGTCGTTGGAGGTGATTCATAAATAGCGTGTATAAAGATCTCAGTTGGCATATCTGTTGGGATAGACTTAGGTTGGAGCAAGCTCACACTCCTGAAGGAATGAACGCGAGAAAGGAAAGAAAGGCGGTATAGTGCCGCCTAAGCAGGTATATATATTGCGTGCTGTATAGCTCATTGGAGGATTATGCGCTAGTTGAATTTTCCTTGGAAGTAGGATGTCATCCTTAGGAATCCCATGTTGTCGGCATATGGTTCGGAGCGTCTTCACAATTAGAACTGTAGGCATTTATTCGGACTGGTCACCTAAAACTCTTAAGCCAATATGTTCATTTAAAGGAGGAATGTTCTTGAATTGGTTTCGTTGGTATGATCATCCTTTACAAATCGACAGTAATTGAACGGCTAGGCCAAAAAGGCATGGAAGTTGAAGCCAAAACTGTAGTAGACCGAGGTTCAAGAGGAGTTGATGGCCCAGTTCGATCATTGAATCTGGAGCATGGCGATTCATTCTGGACATTAAAACTTGATGTTCAACACAGTTAGTTATGTTTATTTTGGTTATATTAAATTTACACCAGCGTGACCGGGGCTTAGATTTTAGCGGATGTCAACTTGCAATTAGATTCCAAATTTAGCTTGGGCAAGTGATAATGTTAATCTATGTAATGTGAGTCTTGTGCCCTGCATATAATGAATGGACCATCTTATAAAGATAGCCTGCTCGTGCTTGAAAATGAACCACCCCACACAAAAGAACTATGCATCGAACCATACCAGTTATCGTTGGATAATCTTTAATAAAGCAATTGTGCAGAGCAACGTGGAAGGTTCTTTTGTAGGGACACACGATGTGCTATAGTCGAATATGCTATGTAGTAGAATTGTTTAAATGTTGGAACTCGTTAAGTGGGACCATTCTTAGAAGGGAACCATCGCACTAAAATTGAGAATGATAACTAGTGATTAACTACTTATTAAAAAAAAAGTAATTTCACACATTTTGAATGCATATTAAGTTGAATGTTTTACAAAATCGTGAGCAACATGAGTTGACCCCGAAGCAAGATACATTCGAACATGAAATCGGCTCGGAGTTGAAATTAGGTGTGTCAAAACTTGAGTATGTTTCGTGTTTGCCTCGTGTTCAACTCAAGATATAGAGTGGAATGGCATACATTTAACAAAATTATGGTTTAAAGGTTTGGCCGATCATAAATTAATGCCCTAATATATCTCTACCCAGGAACAACCGCCGGCCTAGCCAACCACAACCATCACTTCACAACAACGATCATTAACCTTTGATGTTTCTGAATCTGAATGGAGAGTTAGGACTTGACAAAATAGATAGGTCATGATCAAATTTTCTCGAGGCAACGATGGTGGTCAAAATGGGAATCTGATGGCATGTATGACCTTGGGTGGTCAGTGGTGGTGTCTAGGAGGAGACGGTGATTGATTTTTGGTCATAAGAAGTTGAGGTTTAAATGCTCGATGGAAGGAGAATATTCAAGCATAAAAGGTAAGGAGATAGAAAAATGAGGAGTGGAGAATATATTCTAGGTCCACAAATATTAATAAAACCGAATGAAGAAGCGTTATGTAGGTATCGATAAGAACAGATCGGTACTGAGATGAATTTTTGACCCAAATCAAAGTGGCGAAGAAAGGAAAAGTAAATGAGGACAAAATGTATCAGATTAAGGGATGGAACGATCTCCAAGGTGTAGATCTTATCGTTATCCTAAAGAACATAATTTCTACTATATAAAGCAATCAAATGGATAGCCACGAAATAAAAAAACACTTTGAAGCAAATCTTGAATAACTAATCATCGTATATGGATGATTTCATACACTTGTTTCATTCCAGAGCATGCTTTGTTTCCAACAGAAGCATACTCCAGGGGCAAGTGTTATCTGGCTTTTTTAACCAGCTTGGCTTTCAAACGTATCTGGACATATGGACAAAGACGAAATGACTCATGGGCTTAGGAACATGCTTGGAAGGACAATAGGAATTAATTCAAGAATTTAAGCAAGGTTGGAGCTAAGGAAAGTAATCCATATCAATCACTTTCTAATCAGTACCGATCACTTTTTATTCCCCATATTGATCTCTAGAGATGTGGCACATGGATGGTTGGCTGGAGTGGTCGTCTCAGGGTGTATTTCTGAAGGAACGGATGATCAACTCCAACGAAGTGCTGAATGAAATAAGACAGGTACTAGAGATATTAAAATTTCTTGAAAACAACACGATCTCGAAGAAAATTTGCTTGAAGCATGATGGAGCAAAGACAGGAGACCCGAGGAGGGAAGATGGGACAAACCCCTATCAAAAAATTAGGTCGGTACAAATCAAAAATGACCGGTACCGAGATGAATTTATCGATCTAGGAACTCTGACTTCCTCTCCTACATTCTCGGATATGAAGTTAGAATTGGTAAATTGATATCAACGATTCTGCTGGAAGATTTCCTTCAAATACCGCACCTACGACATTGGAGAAAAAACCTTTCACATTTTTCTTTTTTGATTTTCTATCTCTCCTCAGCATAGTCATTGAGGAAGTTGCTCTTGCCTACTCTAGACTGTAAGACCTTCCAATGTATTTATGACTATAAACTATAATCAATAACAATATATTGGATGTAGGACACATATTTACCGAACCACTATAAAAAATTTGGCATTCTCTTTGTTTTTATTTACTTGTTTTGATAGATCTGTATATTTCTACTGGTTTTTGGACGTTGTGCCATTCCGCGGCTCAACAAAATGATAGAGACTCAAAGAGAAACTAAAGCAGAGATTGCTTCAATAAACTGTAAGACTTAATTTGTAATTGTTGTTATTGTTGTGGATCCGGCGATTGTTTTTTACGAGTTTGAAGTGGTTGAGACTAATCAAGCTGATGTTTTAGTTAATGGTGGTGAACTAAGTGTTGAGTGGGTGATCAGTTCCATGTGTAAGGTTGATTGCTTGTGTT
This sequence comes from Allium fistulosum, assembly GCA_030737815.1. NCBI lineage: Eukaryota > Viridiplantae > Streptophyta > Magnoliopsida > Asparagales > Amaryllidaceae > Allium > Allium fistulosum. The sequence goes on from CM060904.1 coordinate 225,385,334, forward strand.
GTAGAGAAAGTGATGGGTTCTAATGGTATTGAATAGGCTGAAGGGAGGTGCGATATTTAAAGCAGTTTGTGGAAAGAGTAAGTGATGGGATCCAGATGTCAAGGTGGATAGTAAAGATTATAAGGTATCATTTCTAAGAGATCATGTGAATTTAAGTCTGACTAATGTTTGTATATGATGTATTTTGTCCCTCAATAGTTTTCTATTTTGCTTTCTTTTTCCTAATATTTTTGTACTTATTTATTTATATCATCCCATTATTTCGGATTAAATTTTTTATCTATTTTTAAGTGAGAAAACAATTAGCTACTAATTATTTCTTTAAGTAAAACTAAATACATAATATCATCAATATGTTTTAAAGTTTTGAAGAATGTACTGATTTTGTTTGCAACACAAGAAATATTATTTATTGAGTTTGATTATTGGTTAATATTCTATATAAATTATAATTTAAAATTATGTAAAAAGAAAATAAAATGCATCTAAAGTTATCATACCTAGGGCAAACCTACATCTCAGGGACAGCACTAGTTGATGCAAGTAAGGGTGTGTGGAGTTTAAGCTATTTTATACAAAGCAGGTTTTGGATTTGATTCTAGTAGTTTTTTACAGGTTAACGCTTCAAAATATGGTGAGACATGCGAGTTTGTATAGTAGAAAACTAGAATAATGAATGTTGCATTAGTTTGAATCATTTTCAACTATTAGAGCTATCTCAGGATGTTTTGAGGTTTCTAACAAAATAACCCAAATGTATGTTTTAATAGATAATATTTGTGTTTGTCCACACTCTTTTTTTAATTATGGAAGTATACTACAAATCTCACTCTTTTTCTGAAGTTACGAAGGAAACTCTGTAAAACTAATTTACACTCATTTGCAAATATCCACACTTCATTTTCTAGGGAAAAAGTTTTGTAAAAATATTTAGTTGTTAGTACAAATTAGCACATGATTTCCATTGATAAACAAATATAACATCAAATTAATTAAATGCAGAAGTTATATATTAAAATACCATATGTTATAAATCTTAAAGCTTCATAAATACTAATTATAAGATCGAGGCTCTCGAATTGGATTCTAGGTGGTTGCTTAGTTTGCCTAAAAGTTAAGACAACCCTGTCAATTATCGATTTTGGTTACTACTGCAAACATATAAATGTTAAATTAATTTTTATCACTTATCCATTTTGGTTTGTTATATTGTAAAAAGTGCATAAACATGTGGTTGTTTTGAATTTGTATAAATTTTAGGTGTTTAACCTACAATATGAAAAACAAAGGTGATATGTTTGTTATATTATGATAAATATTAACGGTGTCTTTAAAAGTAATTTAAATTTTGTTTTCCAATTTTGTAATCTTCTATATCAACCCATAACAAGGAAGGCTATCAAATTAATGATTGGATAAATCCCAATGTTTAAGAACATATAATTTTTTTAGAAACGAGATTGGAACCATTCCCAGTAAATATATACCATTAACCATACCTTATAGAATATACAATAACGCCATACAAAATAGGTAATATACATCATTACAACAACTAACACCTTAACAAAATAACCTAATTATTAAAAAAATTATGAACAAACACAAGAAAAAACCACTATAGACTTCATTATATATTGCAGACTCCCATATCAAAATACCGTATTAGGGTCCCCTTTTGGAAAGCCCATGACCTTGAAAAACTTCGTGTACTAGGATTGTTATGAGTATATGATAAGTTTCGATCCATGGAAGGATGATGCTGGCTATGTACAATTACCGAAGAAGAAGAAGGATGAAGATTTGGAGTTCATTCAAGAGCTGGGAACATCCAATGGATGTATCATGTGTAGGAGGATGGATGGGAGAAGCATACAAGTTTACGTGTTGATTGATCAAAGGGTGAATGTATGAGAGATGAGGTATGTGGTTAATCTTGATCGAGTGATGGATTCAAATCTGCATCTTTTCTTAGTGTTTTGGCTTATGATTGGGAAGAGTTCGGTTGGGAGTTTTGAGTACCTTTTCGGGATCTATGAGCCGTTTCAATATGAAGTAGGAATGTTCTTTTTTAAGGTGTGTTCTAAGAAAGCTGAACTTGTTTTTGCCTACGATTTGGAAGGTTGGACAATAGCCAAGTTTTGCGGGTTTCAGGTAACGAATTGCAGATGCTATTTTGATCGTGCCAATCATAGAGAATTTTCATATCATAGTAGTATGGTTAAGTTTCCACCAATTCGTCAACCACCGAGTTCAATGGCTATTTACTAGTTTTTTTTCTTTTTGTTTTTTGTTTTCAGTTGATTTAATTTGTTCAATTTTATTCATGTTAGGAATCGGTAAAGGAAAACAATTTGTGTTTGAAATAAAAAAATACCATATTAGGGATAATAATTAGGCATCATCATCCCTCATCCTCCTTTTCGACACTCTCCTTCTTTTATCCACTCCTCTTTTAGTCACACTCCTTCTATTACTCGAGACATCAGCAAAAAACTCTACTGAATATAGAAATTGTTAATAAAATATATAAGCATTGATTTTTTAGAATTTAATTTGTAAACAAATAAATACATAAATAGTGGAAATAAATAATATGATAAATTATGCCCAATGGAACAATACGTAATTTAACATTAATTAGCTTAACAGATTCTACAAGTAGGTATTTATTGCATATTAGCAAACTTAATTTGCTAATTTGTAGACCTATGCATAACTTAATTCAACGTTTGAATACAAAATTAGTTCCAACTTTTGTACATATAAAGTTACAATGTTTATAGACATCAATCATAACCAAAAAATTAAGCATCAAATTAATTCTGACTTCTTTATAGCATGAGATTTCGTTGAATAAATGCATGGATTTTGTATAGCATATAAGTAGAAAATGTAAATTTACATATAAGTTAAGAATTCAATTTCCTCGTAGCAAGCTAAATTAAGAGGCTGAATTAGTAATAAATATTTCTTAATCAATATACATTCGCCCTCATAGGTAATAACTTGTTTTCTTAACCTAAATGAATTGGCCTATTTTGATAACGTAGAATCATCAATAAATACTCAGAGAGAGGAGGTCTAAGAAAACTCGGACTCATAGTTCTTTTCATTTTCCGTAATTTGCCTCTAAAACTACACATCCAAATAAAACTTGCTCTTTCTCTTTTTATTGTCCTAGCTCTTCATTTTCCTGAATCCATATTCCAAAAAGATCAAGGCCAATAATCCAATATAAGAGAAGAAGGATTATAGGGATATAATGTTTTTGCTCAAAGCCATTTCATACCATCATAAACCAATTCATTCATTAAAGTTAGGATATCATAACTTATCAATGGAGAATCATCAAACAACATAATCGATTTAGGACAACATATTATCCAAACAATTTTCTTTTCAGTTAAGATAAGATTAGGATCACTTCAATACCGATCTCTTACAAAAGATTCAATGTAACATATCGGTATATGATTCAAAAGCTTCTTTTCGTATCCATAGAGAAAGGAACATCCCAGCTCTGCACCATATTATTGCTATTTTTGTCATTGAAGCCTGCCATATTTTGTGGTGTCCAATATGAGGTGGATGTTTGCTTGTATGATGATTTGGTACACATAGATGATGAGAGATGATGAATCTTTTGTAATTAGAATTGACAGAGGATACACATATTTTTTATGCTTCTTTTGATTTAAGGATGAATTAAATGAAAATGCGGAGAGGTCGAGGGCAAGGTATAGAAGATGCTACTTCTTGTTACATATGTCTTATACACTTGATTGTGATGATGGAGAAATAGAAGAGAATGAAAGAACGAAGTTGGTTCGCACAATGCTCTCATGTCTTTTATTATTATTGCCTTGCCGAATGGTTAAGAGGGAATGGATTAGGTCCACACTCTTTTTTTTAGTTATGGAAGAAAATTTGTTAAAAAATAGAGTGTATATATTACTAAAAATACTTAGAGAGGGAGTAAAAGAGAACTCAGACTCGTAATTCCTTTTGTTTTCCATAATTTACCTATAAAACATCACATCCAAATAAAACTTGCTCTTTCTATTTTTATTGTCCTGGCTCTTTATCCCCGAAACCATATTTGAAAAAGATTAGCGACCAATGATTCAATATGAGTGAGAAGGATTATCTAGATATGATGATATTGCTCAAAGCCATTCCGTACCATCACAAACTAATCCATTCATCAAAGTGGTGCATCATCAAACAACATAATCGATCCAGAAAGACACACCGCCGAACAATTTTCTTTTTAATTACCATACGGACATGATCACTTGAATACCAATCTCTTACGGATGATTCAATGCAACGTATCAGTATCCATTTCAGAAGCTTCTTTGCACATTTATAGAGAAGGAACATCTTTTCCCTGTGCCATACTAATGCCGATTTCTATCATTGAAACCTACCAAATTTTGAAGGGAGTAAAGTCAAAAATGAGGCGGATGTTTGTTTGAATGATGATTTGGATACGTAAATATTGAGGGATGATGAATCTTTTGTATTTAGAGCTGAGTGAGAGTATGCATATTGTTTATGCTTCTTTTGACTTAAGAATGATATTAGATGAAATGGCGCAGAGGTTGGAGGGAAGGTGTAGAAGATGGTACTTATTGTTACATATGTCATATAAACTTTGACTGAGATGATGGGGAAATAGAAGAGAATGAAAGAATGGATTTGGTTCAAATAATGCTGTAATGTCTTTCATTATTGCTAGTGAGTTGAGAAGGAATGGATTTGGTCATCACTCTGTTTTTTGATTATGGAAGAAAATATGTAAAAATATAGTGTGTATATTACTAAAAATTTATATTTTTTTGAAGCTTGGAAGGAAAATCTATAAAATTAGAGTATACTCATTTGTGTCTACACTTCATTTTGTAGGAAATATGTTTCGTAAAAATATTTAACTATTATTAGGAATCAAACGCATGACTCGTTGAAAAGTAAATACAATGTCTAATCATTTAAATGTAAAAGTTATATGCTAGAATACTATATATTATCAATCTTAATGCTTCATAACTGCTAATTGTAAAATTCGGGCCATCGAATGATTTTGGGCCCTAGGCGGTTGCGTAGTTTGCCTAATAGTTGAGATAGCCCTACAATGCACTAAGTCAGACTCTCCATGTGACCAAACCAAATCATCCCTTTCAACCTCATCTATCTGCTTCTATACAACTTCTTTAACCGCATCAAACTGATCAACCTCATCAAATTCGAAACTCGCATCATGCACAGCAGCCTAATACTTATCAGTTACATTATTCATTATTTCCTTCCTCACAGACTGATTACAACCATGCGTAGAACCACCCAAAATAACTTTTCCAAGCTACATACAACCCTTTTAACAGCACCCTGATCACCTATAGCAACCATTGGCTTACACTAACTTAAATATTCAGTTTGTCCATCCCCGATTTTCACATCCATCGAAGCTGCCAAAATCAATGTATTATTGCACAGAGAACAAGATGTGCAAGTTTTATCATTTGTGCATATAATACTATCCATGAACACTTCACCTACATTTGATTAGAAGGGAACAACAATGCAGCCCCATTCTTACCAAATCCACATATGTAAGAGACACCATGAGTATCTTTGTGCACAACCACGAGATCGCTAAACCTATATTTATATCTTCAATATGCACCATATTCTCACTAGTATACATACCCTCTCCATGCTCATTTCCATTCACTAGATCATATCCACTTATTTTTTTATTTTAAATGCCTTTTTTCAGCCCATACAATAATATATTCTATGCATATATTATTGTACATGCATTCTAGATTACATTACATGATGAAGTACCTTGTGTCATTTTCAGCCCCTCTATTTCTTGATCATCTTCGGGCAGCGCAGTCAACAAATTATTTTTCTTTCTACATCACCGTAAATGTCATTCTCTCTTATAATAACCTCATTTGTAGCGTTGCACCATTCTTCCAAAACTTTTTCAAAATTATGAACTACTCGATGCATTACTATGCATTCAACTTGCGTACCCCTACCGTATGAAGTTGCATAAATCTCTCCCCTTTATAAATATGCATTTCATCATTCCTTCCTTCAACGCTACTTTATCCTCATAATTATTAGCAAGAAAAATTATCAACATCTCAAATTGAATTTTGAATATAATTGATTCCTTCGAAACCTTCTTTCGAACAGATAGAAAACGCTAAGGTTATTGACCCTTTTAAGTCCTTCTTTCGAATATGACTTGGTAAACAAAACTTTTCGTTTATGACCATTTGACGTAGCTAAAACATTTAACTCTCTCTTCTGATGCCTTGCAAGCTTATTCAATTAGTTTAGGACTCTTTTGAAACCACCTTTCGAAGTAGTCAAAGTTGTTCCAGGTTGGGATGAACGATTTTGGGAAAACAGTTTGAATTGAGTAGGTTTTGACTTATTCGGAAACGTAAGCTCTAATTATCTTGTGGTTTTGAGCTAAATTTCAAAGAATATGTGTATACTAGGGGTTTCAACTTAACTGAAAGGTTACCTATCGACTAATCATTATCAAATGATCATAACTGCTTGCAATAAGAATCTCTAAACAGTTGCACAATTAGAATTATCATAATCACCTTTTTATTGAACTAAGATGTAAAAATTAACCAAACTGCCAATATGATTTTGAAATTATGGTTTACATGCTTTAGAAAGTATAAGCAAGAAGTGAATGAAAATTACGATCCCCCAAACCAGACCCCTAGGGTTTATTCATAGGTGCAGGTTGGCATCTTTCGATCCAATACCTTTCGACACGGTCGAAAGGTCTACTTTCCTCCTTTCGTGCGCACCTTCTAAATCATATCATTCGACCTAGTTGAAAGGATTGCACGATCGACCTTTCATTGCCGTTGAAGATCGGGCCCTTCTATCTTGCTTTATTCCTTTCAACTTCATCGAAAGGTATATTGCTTGATTTTTTTCAACTTCATTGAAAGATAGATGGATGTGCTCTTCACTTAGTTGTAGTATGCCGTGTAAATTAAAAAGGGTGTAGGCTTTTGATGCTGTCAAAACATGTGCTTTGTTGGTTTCGAATGAGTCGAAACACTGTTATGAAATTAGCTGCAGATGACATCATCGGAAAGCGCTCTATTTGACCGATGATGAACCTTTTGTTCTAGTATGCAGGAGGACATTATGTTGAACTTGTATAATTCTTCCTTCATAGGTGAGGATGACTTTAACCAATTTGAAAGGCTAATATATGTTTTCGAAAGGGTTGTTTTGGCCATATGCACTTCTCATGAAGGTTCATGGAGAATGAAACCAATCATCTCGAATGGCTTGGAGCTCATGTGAAAAACATACTATTCATTGCCTTCGAAAGGTACCTTCCAACCTCTTCCGGAGCTGAAAATCTATTATCCATTGTCTTAGAAAAATACCTTCGACCTGTTTGAAAGATTTTTGCTTGTTCAAATGCAGTTTGAGCATCCTTTTGGCCTCCCAGAAAGGCTTTGCTGATGCTATCTTCTTCTTGTCGAAAGCCTTATTTAATATTCACGGAGACCACTATAATGCCTTTTGATCCTCACCAATGTTGTTGCTCCTTCTTTCATACTTTCACTCTTGAGAATATTTTGTGGATAACATTTAGCCCCCCCATCCCTAGTATGGAAGAATCTTTTGTTCTTTAAGACACAATTTCAAAAACTCTTTCAATCTGCTCAAATTCCAAAGAAATCCTTTTCTTTGTTTTCCTGTAAAACATATAATAACTTTTATTAGGATCATAACTTTGTTATGAGAGACCTTGGTGGGTAACTTTATAATTCAAGATACTATTTGGCAATATATTGGGCAAATCATTCAACTATATATATGAACATGCTATTCTAATATAGTAGTAATAGGAGTATGAAGCGATATCACCTATTCAGTAGTAATTGACTTAAGTAAATAAACCTATCTAGAAGGTCGTCACATACTCCAATCCTTTGTTCTTGAGTTATGTTTTCTTTAGCTATTGTGGGTTAATTCGTCATTTTTGGTGGTTTAACCCTATTTCCCTGTTATAATTTTATTTTCACCGCTCCACTTCATACTAGTGATTCTCATTCATTCATTAATAAATTAGCAAATAGTTAGGCACTGATGTTGTTTGATAATGTGAAAATTAAAGAGCTCTTACCCCTCTTACCGTCATCTTCTAATAGAAAGAATAAAAGTCTATTTGATATCAAGAAACTCTTATCCAGAATTCCCTATTTACTATTGGTGTGGAAACATTAAATTTTCAAATAAACATTAGCATAAAATTCATCCAGAAAATTCATTAATCCAAAAATTCAACAGGGAGTCCATAACTCATCATGAGAATTCAATAAATGAAATCAAGATCATAAAATCATCACGAAAAGGAACCGAAGATCAAAAATTTAGGGATGTAATCAGAAACTTGCTAGGAAAAAAGTCAGAAATTCATTATGAAGTCTTATGATGGAAATTCCATAAGGAAATCAAGAAATCAAGAATTCATAGAAATAGCAGATCAATAAGAAATTGTTAATAAAATTCAATGAGGAAACCAAGTATACGGAATCAATAAATTATCATAAAATTCAGTGAGAAAATTTAGAATTCACGTATCCAGAAATTCAATAAGAAATCATTATGAACACTCAATAAGGAAACTAAGAATATGAAATCTAAAAATCATTATAAAAGTCAATACAGAAATTTAGAATCAACAAGACCAAAAGTTCAATAAGAGATCATCATAGAATCCAAACAAGAAGCCAAGAATATGAAATCCATAAATCTTCATGTAAATCAATAAGGAAATTTAAAATTTGAAAAAATCGACATGGAACCTTTATGTAAAGAAACCAAGAAATTGAAAGTTCATAAAGTCAAGAATTTAGTCAATAATTTGTGAGGATCTCATCTGACGATTAAACTACTTAAAATTTCATTCAATATAAGTACAAAGTCAGAGAACTATCTAGTAATGGTAGACTTGGTGGGTTCAATCAAAAGATCCCTAAGTCTATCTGGCCTTAATTCAAAAGTTATTTCTAAAATACTATGCAAAAGATTTATCTAAAACTTAAGCCTTGAATAGTAATGATGATTCTTGTTATTAGGAGGAAAATATCCTATTAATAGATATGTAATTCCTAAAGTACCTATAAGTTAGTAGTATAATTGTTATACTGGAGCCGAGTAGTTCCATAAAGCCATGCAATCATTTAGAATAATAGTTATGTATTACAGTCAGCCATTCGGAGTACTAGTCCTATAAAACTGGCCAACCGTTCACCGGATAGTTTCATTCAGTTGTTTAGTTTTGCAGCCGTTCAACCGTTCAGTAGGTAGTTTCGTTCAGTTAACTAGCCGTTCAGTAGTGCAAGCTCCATTTGACTAGTCAGTTATTTAGTAGTGCAAGTTTTGTAATATTGCTTATCCGTTCAGCAGTGCAATGGTCCAAATAATTTATTAAAATATTTATATATAAAGTTCCATACTAGTCGGTTGAGTGGTATTTTTGAATTGATATGTTATTAGCTAGAGGTTTTAGTCATAAATGGATTGGTTGGATTTTGACTTTGCTTAAAACTGGTAACTCTAGTATAATGGTTAATGGTATTTCAGGGAATAAAATTCAATCTAAATGAGTTCTAAGGCAGGATGATCCTTTATCGCCTCTTTTGTTTAACTTAGCCGCAGATCTTTTTTACTATGATAATTAAAAAGGCGGTTGGTAATGGATCTTTGGGGAGTGTTGGTAGTGAAATCTCTCGCGGTGGTCTCTCTATTCTTCAATTTGCAGATGATAACTTGCTATTTACCTCCCATTTGCCTAATCATGTCATTACTCTTAAATTTATTTTATAAGCTTTGAACTTCTTTTAGGGTTAAAAATTAATTTTCATAAAAGTTCTGTTTTAGTATTAAATGACGTTGATAGGGTTGAAGGTTTAGTTGCTAATACGTTTAATTGTAAAACTATGACTTTCCCTTTTGATTATCTTGGTTTTTTGATTAGACCAACTAAACTTAAGCATGATGACTGGTTAATTATAATATATAAGATTAAAAATAGAATTTCTAATTGGAACAAGAAGTTTTTATCGAGAGCGGATAGTGTAGGATCGATTTCGCCCTAGAGGGGAGGTGAATAGAGTGATACTAATAACAATAAAAATTTAATGCGGAAATATATAAAATAATTGCAGCATTGATAATAGCAGAACAATAGCAGCACAAATAATAGCATAATATTAAAAGCAGAAATAGAACAACACAGATTTACCCAGCTTTGGCAAAACCCTACCTATGTGCTACCCCTAAGGTTTCTACTAGAAATTAAGTAGTCGGACGCTTACACACATAAACTCATGACACCCGCTATCGACTAACCTAACTCTACGCTCAAAACCCTACCACAACTCAGCCATTGAGTTGCGAATTCTCGAACTACACCACCGTAGTTCATCCCCTAGTCACACGACTAGACTTTACAAAAGTTTAAAAGAGAAATACAAAATAAAAACAAATAAACAAAAATAGAAACCCTAAATTAAAATTTAAAGCCAAAATAATAAATAAGACCGGCCCAATTTAAATATTAAAAGAGAATCCCCTTTTTTACGTCTTCGGCTTGTATTCTTTTTCGTATCTGCTTCTTTTTCCTTTGCTCGAGAAATGGCTGCCACGTTCCTCTTCGTTCAAAATTAGGGCTTCTATGATGAAGCTGCCGCTTTATTGAATTGATTGCTGATGCTTCGAATGCTTTCATCGATTGATTAATTTGTTCACGGCTACTTCAATTTGTTGAGCGCATATACTTGGTTTAAAAATGGTACGTGGTATTCCTTTTCGACTTCGATTATGCTCGACCTAGATTCAAGTTATTTGTTTGATTTACTTCAGTGATTAGCTCTCTGATTTTCTTGAACTCGAATGCCTTTCATGCCGATGATGTTAACGGTTTAAATAGGGATGAAAACCCTATAACTACGTTCGTATATTTCGTTTGAATTCTTCACGTTGTTTACACTTGTCCATTCGATTTTGCTTGGATGCTTGTGATGTTTTCTGACTTTTTCAATTCGTATATTTTCGTTGCTTGATTCTCACAGCTTGTTTGGTTTTCGCTTTTTCGTTCATAAGTGTTCTCATCTGGCTTTGATTCTGACTTGTTCGAACTTTGCTATCACCTTAGCCACCACGGCTTTGACTTTGTTATTTAAAATTTGACATGTTCAGATTGAAATTCCTGATGTGCTTTGAGTTTGTTCATCTACGTTTTACCTTTGACAGAACTCGGCCTTGACTTTGTTAAAACTTGACTCTTGTTCGAACTGCATCACTTTTATCTCTGCCTTGACTTTGTTACTGCAACTGGTATTGCGGTCTTATTCTTTACTGCATATATGTATACATGTTGTGTTAACCCGCCTTTTTACAAGGCCGTGGACATACGGGTTTAACTTAATCGACTGCACGTTCGTCGAGGCTGGTGTACGATGGATTCAGTTGACTGGCTGGATGGATGACGCAACGTGCTTGGGAGATGGAAATATGATTGGATGAAGATGGATCAACTATAGTTTGGGTCTAGGAAACATGGTTCGGCATAGTGGAGGTTTGGCACAAATAGTTCGTCTGGCATTCACGTTCGAATAGCATTCAAGAGTACTCGGCATACATAGAGCGTCCGACATACATGAGTGGTTCAGCATTCCAGGAGCACTCGGCATTCAGTAGCGCTCGGCATCCATGAGCGCTTGGCATCTAGAGGCACTCGGCATTAGAGATCGTTCGGCATGATGGGCGCTCGGCATTAGAAACTGTTCGGCATCAGACATGGTTCGGCATGATGAAGGTTCGACATTAAGGATCGTTCGGCATTGGATGGAGCGCTCGACATAAATCTCGTTCGGCATTGGATGGATCGTTCGGCATCAGGGAGCGTTCTGCATTGGATGGGTCGTTCGGCATACCTCACTTCGCTCAGCATTGTACCTCGCACCTCCATACCTCGGTACCTCGATACCTCGCACCTCCCCACGTTCGGCATACTAACTGCTTAGGTTCGGTCGGCATAATGAAGTAGGGTTCGGCTATGACCTTGATGGGCCCAAACTACTCAAGAGGACCAACAACCTAGTTTTGCCTATAAATACAGCATGTGGGTCTCCAGATGAGGGGGCTTCTTTCTGCTCTCTTACTTTCTCTTTTCTAAGGCGAAGGCAACTCTGCCATTTTGTAACTGTAATCGATTATTACAGCAATAAAAAGCAAACTTCTAAGTGGACGTAGACCGGAGTTAGCCGAACCACTATAAAATCTGTTGTTCTTTACTGCTTTCATTTCAGTTTTAACTGTTCTTCACATTATTACTCACTACATACATTCTATCTTTGAGTTGTGACTGGTATTTGGTGCTTTCATCTAGATTTGGGGGTTAGTGACCAATTTTGGCGCTAACACTTTGGTGCTTTCACTGATAACGCAAGCACTCGGGAATTTTGAAGTTAGGAACTTGGATCCTATAAAGCAATGGCTAGACCACCAACAAGGAAGCAAGCAGCAGAAAGAAGCAATCAGGAAGGAAGTCAAGCGGCCTCTTCTGGAGCCGGAGAGGATCATGCATCCATCTACATAACTCGGGATGAGATGCAGGTGATGATGAATTCTATGTAGGAGCAGATGATGAAACGGTAAGAGGAGATGATGCAGGCTCTTCTTAGATAATTTGGACAACCAGGAACTACAGGTGCTCAAGTTCTTGGAACTGGTCCAAGGGAACTCAACCAGCGGACAGATGGAGTGATTCAGCAGGGGACAGCTCCCAATCAACAAACAGCTAACCATCTAGATGGATCTAGACTCGGGGGCGCACCACCGGGTGATGCTGGACCAGTTCATGGAGGGATAACAGATGACGCTACGCGGCCTGACATCCATAGGAATACAGGAGTACGTGATGAAGAATATGTGCCAGAATTTCCGCAGGGACTTGGGGGGCAGTCTGGAAACATGGATAGGGGGCAACCCTTGGTTGGAAACACTGGATTGGCTGACATCATCAGGTGGACTATTTGTGGAGGTCTGACAAACAGGGATTCAGAGGGAGTTAACAAAAGTCCGTTTACCCGGAACATCAGGACAGCTAGGAATCCGTCCGATTTCAAACTACCCACTCTGGAAGTATACAACGGGGATACGGATCCCACCGACCACTTGATGAGGTACACTAGGCATATGGAAGTGCTGGGGGCAACGGAGGAGGTTATGGCCCGATGTTTTTCCCTGTACTTGACTGATATTGCTGCTATGTGGTTCAGACAGCTGGAGGATGGATTCATTGGAACATGGACAGAACTGGTGGACAAGTTCTTAAGTCAGTTTCGAGTTCACATAAAAAGGCCAAAGAACGTGATGACGCTGACGTCAGTCAAACAAGGAGCAGATGAATCACTCCGGACATTCTTAACTTGATTTAATGCAGCAGTTGCTTCGGTGGATCAGCCAGATCCATCAATGGTTCTGAAGGCTGCGGTATCAGGAGTCAGAGATAATTCGGATTTCAAAGTATCGTTGGTACGGGACCCACCGTTGGATCTTGGGGAATTCTTTCATGAAGCTGAAAGATTTCTTCGACAAGAAGATGCATGTTTGGATATGAGGTCAAAGGAAGTAAACATAACTAAGGATGGAGAACTACCCGGCGAAAGCTCGGGTGGGGGCAAGGACAAAGGGAAAAGGAAGCGCTGGGGAGAACCAAAGTTCTCCACTTACACAGGATTGAACACAACGTTGGAGCGGATTTTCTTAGATACTCGAGATCGCCTTCCTTATCGAAGGCTAGCAAGGAGGGAACCCTCAGAACGAGAAAGGAAGTCAGGAAGGCACTGTCTTTTTCATGACCTGGACGGTCATGACACTAACAGCTGCCGGCATTTGAAGGACATAATCGAGGAGCATATAAGGAATGGTCAGTTGCGACAGTATGTCGGAACTCAGAATGCGGTGGTGGAACAGGAGCAGCCACCGCCTACCTTGAACGACGAGGGCATGAGGCCTAGGAATGGTGGCCGATTGGTCATCAACTAATCTTGATAGTTTGGAATAAGTAACAAACCCCGGGCATACTATTAAACTACCTACTCATGTACGGGGTCAGAGATAACCCTCAGGCATGCTCTGAGATGATGGCTTGCCGAGACGCCCTGGTTTGTGAAATCTGTTTTTTCCTTTGACTTGGACATTTGCTTTTTCTGGTTTGGTTTTGGAGTTTGGTTTGAACTCCCTGTTTTGCTCGTTTTCTGGTTTGGATTCTGGTTTGAATGTTTGTTTTTTGGTATGGATTTTTGATATGGATTTCTGGTTTTCTGTTTGGATTTCGGATTGGATTTTGATTGGATTTTCTCTAGATTTTGGCTAAAAGGTCGTCGAGTATGGACTATGTTTGGCAAGGGTCCGGAGAGACCAGGATTCGGCCTAGGACTTAGGCCATATATTATCGGTTACTATTTTAGGTCGTCGAGTATGGACTATGCTCGGCAAGGGTCCGGAGTGACCAGGATTCGGCTTAGGACTTAAGCCACGGCATTATCGACGTTCAGGGACACTGAACCATGAACACCATGGAATTACTTAACATAAGTCGTCAAGTGTGGATTGCGCTTGGCAAGAAACCAGAGAGGTTACGGATTTGGATATTAGCTATGAATAGCTAAGTATTCAGACAAGGACCCGGAGCGGTCCCGGATTTGGATATCGACCCGAAAAGGTCACGGATATGGTTATAGGTTATTGGATATGGATGGATTGGAACTCGGTAGTCAGGTTCAGATGGATGTGGAATTGGATAAGGACTTGGTTACTAGATAGGAATCAGATGTCGACTCGGAACAGTCGTGGATTTGGATAAGCATGCGGCAGCGGCACTTGGACAGAATGGATTGGATAATGGATCGGATGGTACGGCTATGGATGACGTATGGACTTCGGATATCGGGTTTGAAGCTATTCAAAACACACCTTCCAATAGCAAGGCATGTTTTGGGGGGCAAGTGTTAACCCGCCTTTTTATAAGGCCGTGGACAGATGGGTTTAACTTAATCGACTGCACGTTCATCGAGGCTGGTGTACGATGGATTCAGTCGACTGGCTAGATGGATGACGCAACGTGCTTGGGAGATGGAAATATGATTGGATGAAGATGGATCAACTATAGTTTGGGTCTAGGAAACATGGTTCGACATAGTGGAGGTTCGGCACAAATAGTTCGTCTGGCATTCACGTTCGAATAGCATTCAAGAGTACTCGGCATACATAGAGCGTCCGACATACATGAGTGGTTCGGCATTCCAGGATCGTTCGGCATTAAGGATCGTTCGGCATTGGATGGAGCGCTCGGCATAAATCTCGTTCGGCATTGGATGGAGCGTTCGGCATAAATCTCGTTCGGCATTGGATGGAGCGCTCGGCATAAATCTCGTTCGGCATTGGATGGATCGTTCGGCATCAAGGAGCGTTTGGCATTGGATGGGTCGTTCGGCATACCTCACTTCGCTCGGCATTGCACCTCGCACCTCCATACCTCGATACCTCGATACCTCGCACCTCCCCACGTTCTGCATACCAACTGCTCAGGTTCGGTCGGCATAATGAAGTAGGGTTCGGCTATGACCTTGATGGGCCCAAACTACTCAGGAGGCCCAACAACCTGGTTTTGCCTATAAATACAGCATGTGGGTCTCCAGATGAGGGGGCTTCTTTCTGCTCTCTTACTTTCTCTTTTCTAAGGCGAAGGCAATTCTGCCATTTTGTAACTGTAATCGATTATTACAGCAATAAAAATAAAACTTCTAAGTGGACGTAGGCCGGAGTTAGCCGAACCACTATAAAATCTGTTGTTCTTTACTTCTTTCATTTCATTTTTAACTGTTCTTCACATTATTACTCTCTACATACATTCTATCTCTGAGCTGTGACTGGTATTTGGTGCTTTCATCTAGATTTGGGGGTTAGTGACCAATTTTGGTGCTAACATGTTGTTTCACACATGTATATATGTATGTTAGCTTGTGCCTGCATCTGTCTATGCCATTTAAAAATCTGGATGCTTTGATTTTTGCACTTGTCTGAAATTGCTCATTTGAGCTGATGTCTGGCTTACACTGCATGTATGTATACATGTGTATTCATGTATAGTCTGTTGAGTCTAGTTGTGTTGCTTGATTTATTGTTGTTCAATGTGTCTGGACTTGTGCCTGGTCAGGTTGAGTTTATTTTCATTTATGCAAGTAGTCTGGTTGCCTCGAGTACATATATATGATGCCTTTGTCTGCTTGAGTTACATTGATGTTGTGTTCATTTGTTTGCTTGTTCTTGTGTCTGACCATATGTATTTGCACTGAGATGTTGCTTCGAGCTAGTTTGCATATGTTGCCAGGTCGGTACTTTTTTGTATTTTTTACTGGTCTGGTGCAGTTTGACCCATTCATTTGGACTCATATATGTGTATACATATATATGTGCATATATGTATATATATTTATGTGGCCTTTGCCTTTGTGCCATGCCACTTCGAACAGGTTGAATTTTAGGTCCTTGAGTTTGAATGGTTGAGTATTTTTCATGTGTACACATTGAATTTTTGGTCGAGGCTTGTTCCAGTCATTAAAACTTGACCATTCTATTTTTGTTTTTGTATTCCATTTGAGTTGAACCTAGCTTTACATCGGGTTTGACCTTGTGCTCATATCGTGACTTTATTTGTATTGCACTTGAGTTTAACCTAACTTTGGCTCGGGTTTGACCTTGTGCTCACCTGTCCCTGCAGTTTTATCAAGTGTATATCAGTGTGCACGACCTTGTGGCATGTACGGTGATACACTGTGCATGTTAAAGGTTGTTCGTGTAAGATGAATTAAAAATTAAATGATGACGAACAACCCAAATAACTGAGGCAACTAATAGTTTCAAAATACACATTTTATTTTACCCTGCAAAATATTTCTTTTTCAAATTTACTACATTAGTGTTTATTTTGCAGATAACTCAGATGTCGGATACAGATTGGAATACATTTGAAGACCAATTATGAGTGAACGAGTGATATGTAGTGAGGTGCTAATGTAAATGATAATTGTATAGTGAAAAATTGTGTTGTAATTTGAATTTTTGTATATATAGTGAGAGCTCAAACTTTGTACTATTCAAAAATTGTAATAAAATATCTATTTGAATAAAATATCTGTTTGAATTTAAATTCTTTGTAATTTATTTCATTTAGTAAATATTTATTTAATTATGTGAAAATAGTACAATAACAAATACATTTAAATGAATATATATATGTTTATTATCATCAAGCAAAAATCATATACTAGCATATTCAACAATCTCCCCCTTTTGATGATAATAAACATATATTTAAGATTTTGAATTTATTAAATGTATTTGATCATTCAATTTGCTCCCCCTATTTTAATGCTCCCTCTCTACAACGAAGCTCTCCCTTCATATATGCATGAAAATTAATAAAAATATGCAAATGAACCTATATGGGAATATGCAGATAAAACATAAATATTTGACCTTTATTTGCCAAAATCTTAACTTTACTCTCCCCCTTTTGTTATCAGCAAAAGAGTAATAGTGTTAGAATAATAGAGATAAAGTGATAGACATTAATACACTATTAATATCCAATTGAGTATAAATATTAAATTTCAATAAAAAATCAAACAAAAATATAAGTACTCTGCTAGGCGCATATTCCACTTTAGAGTGATAAAGGTGATATCGGCATATAAAACCATATAGTTGTGTCTATTTGTGGTATATTTATATCAGGAATTTGAATATCTACTAACCATGCATAACCGTTAGGACTTTTAAATGAGATTAGTAGTATTCCTAATTTTAAAAAAAACAAAAAACAAATTTCAAGTATCTTCTAACCACGCATAACCGTGAGGACTTTTAAATGGGATTAGAATCAACTTATCTATTTAATAACCAATTTTGATATGTGTTCCATACATGCATAACCGTGAGGACTTTTAAATGAGCATGAAAGCACATATTCAAATATTCCAAGTAATTCAACCATGCATAACCGTGAGGACTTTTAAATGAGAGTGAATACTTTGGATGTTTAAAAAAACGAATAATTTCCTGTTTAAAATACCACATTTTGACACACTATATTGGAATTTGATGAGTGTAGTCATTAGAAATATGATAGAAATAGAGATGGTCATGGAATTTTTACCAAACAAGAGTTATTATCAATCTTGTTTAAATTTTTAAAGAAATTTACTAAATATACTTTCTCAAGTTATAATATATGATTAATATCAACACTCATCACTTTTTCAATCACTATTTATCTTTTCGATAATCAGAAGGGAGTCAGATTAGTTAATATAGTCATTTAAAATCAAATCCAAAAATAATTATAAAATCAAATTTTCTAAAATGACTAATCTGAAACAAGGTCAACAAAAACTATTATCTGGAAGGGGTTTTATAAGAAAAATGTCTGCTAATTGAAAATCAGTTGAAATGAAAAATATGCAGATATTTTCTTTGAAAATATGATGCAACTAATGAATGTCTCTACATAAAATACGTTCCACTAGTAATTTTTCTATCAACTAGATTACCAGTTTAATCTGCATCTGAATTTCCCTTTGACTCAAGATTATCATTAGTTGGATGTTATAGACCAGACCATGAAGTGTGCAACAAAATACCTTAAAATCATTTTTAACAGCTTTTAAGTGAAATCTTTTGAATTTTAATTGAAACCGTGCAAATAAACAAACAGTGGACATAGCTTCAGCAGTAAAATAGCCAAATATATCCACGAATATCTTGAGTAATCATCCATCAACTTCATTAGTCCAAACAAATCTATAAGAACTAGTTCAAAGACTCTAGAGATACATGTAGTGATCTCGGCATAAAAAGATACTTGGCAAACAATTTTGCATAAATTAGAATCATAATCGACATTCATTATCACATAACTGGCTGATTTAATTCAGATTATGGTGCAGATTATCACATTTAATATATCATTCAAGATAGATGTACCGTTACCTCCTTTACGATAATTTTTCGTTGTTGCCCATTGTGATTCTGCCACCTTTATACTAGGCTAAGGAACTTTGATTTGTCGTCCGTCGTGTGCCTGGAATAGCCAAAATCCAGGAAACATTGTTGTTGTTCCTTAGCCTACCACCACACCTACACAAGAAAATATTTTTGTGACCTATTTGTTTTTATAGGTCCATGGTTGTTGGTGACAAATGATTTTGAAAAATATGTTTAAGTAGACCCAAAACAATCTATATTTGTTCATTTCGGCACCCAAATTTGTTTGACTTTAAGGGATTTTATATTCATGCCTTTTGGAACCCAAATTGGAATGGTTTTCATGTGTTTGGGTCTATACTAGCAATTGTTGTGATTGTGTCCAATTTTTCTACAAATGTGCAATTTGAATTGACTTGATTAATTTCATTACTAACACGTTCAGATTGATTATACCCAAGTCCTTTGGAAAATTTTCCTAAAGTTGTACACAATTGTTGGACTTGTGTTTTGAGAGATTCATTTTCATTCAATAATTGAGTACACTTTTTAATAGAATTTTCTCTCCTTGTGTTTTCACTTTCTTTCAAAATCAGAATTTCATTTTCATGTGATTTAATTTTAATTTCTGCTTTTTTAATCTCTTCTTCAAATGATGGACACTTATCACACTTAGGGCACTTGTTTCGATAGTTTTTAACCAATTGATCAAGCTGTTTATTTAGTTATATCAAACTATCTCTTTGTGATTCAATTTTAGCATACTTCACCCTAAGTCGTTCAAAGCAGCCATTTACTTCGTGAAAATATATAAGTAATTCTGAGTGAGTGAGTTTCAATACCTTGCTTGGCTCGTCATCATCTCTATCAGTAATATCACCTCGAAGACACAGACCTACTTTTTCACTCTCACTGCTAGTGCTTTTATTATCATCGTCACTTTTATTCCACGTGGCTGCAAAACTTCTCCTTTTCGATTTCTTTCCTTGGCCGAGTCGATTCTGAGGAAAATTGGGCTTGATATGACCGAGTTTATTGCACTTGTGACATATGATCTCCTGCTCTTCTGGGTTGTCTAGAACTTTGACTATTCTGCTTTTCAGTTGTTGATTTAGAGCTGGATTTCCGTATTTGTGATTCCGCCTTTTGAATTTCTTTATTATCAGTGCCAGCTCAGCTACTCCATCATCATCATCATCACTTTCCGTTGTTCCTTTAAGATCTATTAATTTCTTTCGAGTATCACCTCTTTCTCGTTCATCCTTGAATTTTATTTCTAGCTCATAAGTGGTGAGATTTCCGATGAGTTCTTCAACTTTGATTTGTTTCAAATTCTTTGATTCTTGAATGGCAGTAACTTTTGCTTCAAAATTCCGTGGAAGGACTCTGAGGATTTTTATGACTATTTCCAACTCTGTGTATGATTTTCCGAGAGCTTTTGATTTGTATACAAGATTAGAAAGTCGTCCATACATCTCTTTGACATACTCATCCTTGGCCATTGTGAAGTTCTCGTATTTGCTACTAAGCATGGCAAGGCGAAATTCTTTGACTTGAGATGTTCCTTCGTGAGTCATTTCAAGTGTGTGCCAGATTTCTAGCGCAGTTAGACAATGTGAGACACGATTAAATTCAATTTGATCCAATGAACATATAATAGAATTCATAGCTTTAGCATTAAAATTCTGCAGTTTATTTATAGTTCTGTCCATTGATCCATCGGTTTTTCAATTTCCTGATTATCTATCACTATAGTTGGTGTCTTATACCCTGTCTCAACAATATTCCAAGAATCAATGGTTTTCAGAAAAATTTTAATTCTATTTTTCTAGTAAGCATATTCACCATTGAACATTGGTGGTCTAACTATAGACCGACCCTCAGAAAAAACATTATTAAAAGATGCCATTTTAAAACAAAAATTTGTTTTTAAAAAAAATCAAATTTTTAAAACAAAAATTGACTTTTGTTCCTAGCTCTGATACCACTTGTAGGATCGATTTCACACTAGAGGGGGGGGTGAATAGGGTGATACTAATAACAATAAAAATTTAATGTGGAAATATATAAAATAATTGCAGCATTGATAATAGCATAACAATAGCAGCATAAATAATAGCATAATATTAAAAGCAGAAATAGAACAACACAGATTTACCCAGCTTTGGAAAAATCCTGCCTACGTGATGCCCCAAGGTTTCTACTAGAAATTTAGTAGGCAGACGCTTACACACGTAAACTCGCGACACCCGCTATCGACTAACCTAACTCTACGCTCAAAACCCTGCCACAACTCAGCCACTGAGTTGCGAATTCTCGAACTACACCACCGTACTTCATCTTCTAGTCACACGACTAAACTTTACAAAAGTTTAAAAGAGAAATACAAAATAAAAACAATAAACAAAAATAGAAACCCAAAATTAAAATTTAAAGCCAAAATAATAAATAAGACCGGCCCAATTTAAATATTAAAAGAGAATCTCCTTTTTTACGTATTCGGCCTATATTCTTTTTCGTATCTGCTTCTTTTTTCCTTTGCTCTAGAAATGGCTGCCTCGTTCCTCTTCGTTCAAAATTAGGGCTTCTGTGATGAAGCCGCCGCTTTGTTGAATTGATTGCTGATGCTTCGAATGCTTTCTTCGATCGATTAATTTGTTCATGGCTGCTTTAATTTGTCGAGCGCGTATACTTGGTTTAAAATTGGTACGTGATATTCCTTTTTGACTTCGATTATGCTCAACCTAGATTCGAGTTATTTGTTTGATTTACTTCAGTGATTAGATCTCTGATTTGCTTGAACTCGAATGTGTTTCATGCCGATGGTGTTAACGGTTTAAATAGGGATGAAAACCCTATAACTACGTTCGTATATTTTGTTTGAATTCTTCACGTTGTTTACACTTGTCCTTTCGATTTTGCTTGGATGCTTGTGATGTTTTCTGACTTTTTCAATTCGTATATTTTCGTTGCTTGATTCTCACGGCTTGTTTGGTTTTTGCTTTTTCGTTCATACGTGTTCTCATTTGGATTTGATTCTGACTTGTTCGAACTTTGCTATCACCTTGGCCACCACGGCTTTGACTTTGTTATTTAAAATTTGACATGTTCAGATTGAAATTACTGATGTGCTTTGAATTTGTTCATTTGTGTTTTACCTCTGACAGAATTTGGCCTTGACTTTGTTAAAACTTGACTCTTGTTCGAACTGCATCACTTTTATCTCTGTCTTGACTTTGTTACTGCAACTTGTATTGCGGTCTTATTCTTTACTGCATATATGTATACATGTTGTTTCACACATGTATATATGTATGTTAGCTTGTGCCTGCATCTGTCTATGCTATTTGAAAATCTGGATGCTTTGATTTTTCCACTTGTTTGAAATTGCTCATTTGAGCTGTTGTTTGGCTTCCACTTCATGTATGTATACATGTGTATTCATGTATAGTCCGTTGAGTCTTGTTGTGTTGCTTGATTTATTGTTGTTCAATGTGTCTGGACTTGTGCCTGGTCAGGTTGAGTTTAGTTGCATTTATGCAAGTAGTCTGGTTGCCTCGAGTACATATATATGATGCCTTTGTCTGCTTAAGTTACATTGACGTTGTGTTCATTTGTTTGCTTGTTCTTGTGTTTGACCATATGTATTTGCACTGAGATGTTGCTTCGAGCTAGTTTGCATATGTTGCCAGGTCTGTACTTTGTTGTAATTTTTTACTGGTCTGGTGTAGTTTGACCCATTCATTTGGACTCATATATATGTGTACATATATCTGTGCATATATGTATGTATATTTATGTGGTTTTTGCCTTTGTGCCATGCCACTTCGAACAGGTTGAATTTTAGGTCCTTGAGTTTGAATGGTTGAGTATTTTTCATGTGTACACATTGAATTTTTGGTTGAGGCTTGTTCCAGTCATTAAAACTTGGCCATTCTATTTTTTTGGTATTCCACTTGAGTTAAACCAAGCTTTAGCTTGGGTTTGACCTTGTTCTCATATCGTGACTTTATTTGTATTGCACTTGAGTTGAACCTAAGTTTGGCTCGGGTTTGACCTTGTGCTCACCTGTCCCTGCAGTTTTATCAAGTGTATATCGGTGTGCATGGCCTTTTGGCTTGTACGGTGATACACTATGCATTTCGAAGGTTTTTCGTGTAAGATGAATTAAAAATTAAATGATGACGAAAAACCCAAATAACCGAGGAAACTAACATTTTCAAAATACACATTTTATTTTACCCTGCAAAATATTTCTTTTTCAATTTTACTGCGTCGGTGTTTATTTTGTAGATAACTCAGATGCTGGATACAAATTGGAATACAGTTGAAGAACAATTATGAGTGAACGAGTGATATGTAGTGAGGTGCTAATGTAAATGATAATTGTATAGTGAAAAATTGTGTTTTAATTTGAAATTTTGTATATATAGTGAGAGCTCAAATTCTGTACTATTCAAAAATTGTAATAAAATAATTGTTTGAATATAATATCTGTTTGAATTTAAATTCTGTGTAATTTATTTTATTCAGCAAATATTTATTTAATTATGTGAAAATAGTACAATAACAAATACATTTAAATGAATATATATATATATATATATGTTTATTATCATCAAACAAAAATCATATACTAGCATATTCAACAAGTAGATTAGTTCTTATCAACTCTGTTTTATCAGCTCTCCCGTTCTATTGGATGTCTATGCATCCTTTTCCAAATTGGGTGATTGATAAAATTGATAAAATAAAAAGGGACTTCTTATGGAGTGGTGATAATTCCAACAGTAGTCTTAAATTTTTAGTCAATTAGGAAACAACCTGTAAATCAAAAAAGGAAGGTTGTTTAGGAGTTATTAATTTATATAACATGGATTTATCTTTATGAGGGAAGTGGTTATGGAAATTTAAGGATATAAATGATAATTCTATTTGGAAATAAATTATTTCTAAGCATTACTATAATGGTAGCAATAATTTATACCAAATTACACCTACAGTTATAAATAAGTTGTCTAATTTTTGGAAATCAAATTTAAAATGTCATAAGATTTTTAACCTTGGTAATAATACAATTGTTCATTCAGGAAATAATACTTGTTTTTGGCATGACCATTGAATTTCTGTCATTCCTCTTAGGGTAGAATTTAAAGAGCTTTACGAAATTTGTAACTTTAAGAATGCTTTAATTTTAGATGTTTTTTCTGCAGAAAATGACCCCCTTGGAATTTTAGTTTTAATAGAATTTTAGAAGGTACAACTCTTAGGAAACTTTATTTGCTTTATGCTAGATTGAATTTATATAATATTGATATGAAAATGACGATATTAGCTAGGAATGG
The DNA here is from genome assembly GCA_030737815.1 of Allium fistulosum. NCBI lineage: Eukaryota > Viridiplantae > Streptophyta > Magnoliopsida > Asparagales > Amaryllidaceae > Allium > Allium fistulosum. Next base: position 225,409,807 of record CM060904.1, read on the forward strand.
GATAAGAGTAAGAAATTTACTTCTAATTCTTGAAATTTCTTAATTTCTTGGGCATAACTAATAAATTTTTTAAATTTATTTGGAACACAAATGCTCCTCCTGAATCTAAAATTCATATGTGGTTAATCATGCATGGAAAACTAAATACTATAGAATTTTAAAAAGAAAAAATATGCAAATTGATAATAAATGTTCTTTTGTAATCTATGTCTTGAAGATATTAAACATGTGTATTATTATTGTGGGATACTTACTACATTCTGAATAATACTCTCAAAATCTTTAACTTTAGTCTTACAACTAAAGTTACTGATTGCGATTATTATTGGAATAATATAAGATTTAAGTTTAAAAAGGAAAATAGATTTCTACTTGGTACATTATTCACTATAATTTCTTGGTATATTTGGTTTAAGAGAAACAAAAGAATTTTAATAATAATAGCCATTTTAATAAATTAATTATTATAATATCATCATTTAGTTTTAATTGGATCTCAAATCCTAAATATAGATTAGCTAAAAATAATAATTTCAAAGAATATCTTAATAAGGTTAGTAATAGTATTAATATTTATAAACATAATAATAATATTTTTAACATTAATAATTATAGCATTAACATTTTTTAATTTGAATGATGTTTTTACTGTTATCATAATGTCCTTTTGATTAAAGGGGCATAAGGATAATTTAAAAAAAAATAGTTTAGAGGAATTTAACTTTTTATTTTGTTATTTTTTTTACCTTTTTGATTTTGATCTCTTTTTTATATCTTTAGTGTTGGTTATGATGATGTATTATGAGTTTGAATTCTTTTTTAGACTGCTTCTTATTTTGTTGCTTTTCCGTCTTATAATTTTAGATATATTATTACTACTTTTACTTCATTAATACATATATATTTATATAAATTTCATTTATATACATATATATGTATTACTCTTATAATTTTATTTAGTTCCATTTACAGATACAGGTTTAGGACATTAAAAGTGCAAGATTACTATTTACAGCTTCCTAGGATTGCTGTTGACAGGATTTTAGCGATTCGTTCATTATGGACCTTCCGCTTTCGCAATGAGGAGTTCTTCTGCGTCTACAGCGTGGCGCTCCTCATTCTGGATCATACGATTTGCAATGAGGCATTCTTTCCAATTCTTCCACATCGATAGAGTAGCGTACTTTATTCTGGATCATTCCCATTTGCAGTGAGGCGTTCATTTTGGATTTTCCGTGTTTGCATTGAGGTGTTTTCTCTCTCAGCTGGAGCTGTCTTCTGATATCATCCGCACTGAGTTGCTTTATGGTTTTTAGGTACTTCTAACACCTCATTACAGGCAGTGGCATTGCCGGAGCTTGATAATGAGGTGTAATGGGCGGTGGCCTTACCGGAGCTCATTCTAGTTGAACCTGAGTCCTGTTCATTATTTTTTGTATTTTGATTAGCTACCTGCCAGGCATGTTGGCAGCACCTTTGTTTTCAGAGATACACACACACACCCACATGTGTGCTCTCCTCTTCTTTAGAGGATCACACATTTATCTCCAATAAAACAAAGGGTCACCTTATTTCTAAGGATTCAAGAGTAGTTTACTTAATCTAGTGTTTGAAGCAAGTAAACCTTATCTTTGTAGTAGAAATTTGTCATCTACTCCATTCTTTTAGTTTTTGTGTAGCCCTTTGCCTTCCATCTTACGTTGCATATTTCTATTTCCATTTTCTTGCCTTGTTTCCTTTTAGGATGGAAGTTTCTTAACTCTTTGGTGTGGAAGCCACTTTCCAGGCTTCATATGCTTTGAAGGTTGTTACTTGATACTTTGTCCTTTTTGATTTATGATCTTGGATATCTTGTCCTTGGTTATAATGTTGGGCATCTTTATCCTTTTGCTTTTATATGTACCTCTTTTTTGGGTTTCATCATTTTTTTAGATGGTAATTAATTTTATTCCTTCGACCGTTTATTCTTTTGGGTCCTAACAGTGTTTTGATTTGCAGTCATCTTTGTCTTTCTTCAGCTTTCTGGTGCCCCTCTGGGCTTACCATGGTTCTACATGGTGTAGTGTATGTTTGATTGACCTTCTTGTTAAAGGATTGCTTATGGGTGTTTGATCTGACCATCCCCCTAAGAGGTGAATTGGACGTTAAAGGTTTTGACCCACCCACTAGGAGGTGTTATGGATTGGCCGTAGGCTTTTGTCCCTCCAACTTAGGAGGTGCTACGGATTGGCTATGGGCTTTTTAGAGGTTTTGACCCTCCCTCTATGAGGTGCCTTTTGTAAGGGCTTAAGAGGATTTGACCCTTCCTCCCGGAGGTGCCTTTGCTAAGGGCTTCTTTAGAGGTATTGGCCCTCCCTCTAGGAGATGCCTTTGTTAACGGCTTAAGAAGATTTGACCCTTCCTCTTGGAGGTGCCTTTTGTAAGGGCTTTTTTAGAGGTTTTGACCCTTCCTCTAGGAGGTACCTTTGGTGAAGGCTAAAAATTATTTTTCTTATAACGGAAATATGAATCTCAAATAAAAGACTATTAGGTCATGATCCATGAACCTAAAGTTTTTTAAGCGAGTATAGGATTCCTTAATCTAATTTTTTGTCAATGAACTTTTGATAGCTTTAAAACTTTTCATGAAAAACTATGAATAGGCTTCTCCTCGCTAATTTTTCTAAAAAACTTCGAAATATTGAGATTGCTTAGTTAAAAATCCTTTGTGTGCATTCAATAATGCTATATAATATCTTTGGAAGATTGCATAAATTAGTTCTTGAAATATATAGAAAATTTTCTTCCCCTAGTTGCAGGGTAATTGAAAGTAGTCTTTCTGTGAAAATACTTTAGGGAAATTTCTTCTGTAGTAATTGGCCAGAAATAGAGTTGATGTACATAGTTTTTATCATAAATGGGTGAGGATTAATAGCGGCCCAAGATTCCATGAAAGTGAGCCTTTGTATTGCATTGATTGAAATATTGATAGTCATCTTGTAACGGGCATTTGAACTGTCTTTTTCAGATAGCTAGAAATTTGTAGTGCTCCAAGAGTATGTTGAATGCTTCGGACTTGATTTGTTTTACCTGTAATGACACTCAAATTTTGAATTAGTACATGACCACTTTTCAACATAAATCAAAGTACTGAACAAGTTAAGAGTTCAGAGTTTAACTAATGCTACAAGACTTTATGATTTGATAGGAATCCACATTTTAAAGTTGCTAAGCTACTTTCTTAAAGGGGTTTCTTTAAGTTTCTTTAATGAACTCCTTTAAGGTTCCTAACATGATTATATTTTGAATCATTCAAGCTAATATGCAACACTTATTGGTCTTATGTAAATTTACATTGTGATAATCACAATAACTTCCCCTTTTTGGGATTCTGCCTGGCTTCGCATTTTATGAGTAATTGAGAAACATCCATCATCTTTTGCCGCAGCGATTGTGTGAGAAAGAGGTTGATCTGAGGCTACATAGTGGGGTTCTTGAATTCTCTTCCAAATCCTTTCACCCCCTTTTAATTTTTGGTTAGAGTGATTGGAACCAGATTTTTCTTCTTCTAGCCTTGTCGTGATCGTTTCCTGTCGTAGCACATTTCATCTAAATGGATAAATTTGTCTGCACGGGAATATAAGTATTATAGATCTTTTCATCCATTATAGAAAGGTCTTTCCGGAAAGGGGTTTGTTCGATTAACCCAGACCAAACTGCCACAAGCTTTTCTCTCTCGATTGTACTCTCTAACTTAAATGCTTCTTGTTACATCCCCTATCTTGAGGCCCAAAGCAAAGAGCTACAGATGCTACAGTCATCTATAGTATTAACTTTCGGTGATAAAAAACGGTAATGCTAATGGTATCCATAATATTAGAAGCACATGAATATGAAACAAAAATAACAGATTTCAAAATCAATGGCTTTTCAGAATACATTTCACAAAAACATGTTTCATATCCAATTACATAATCCCATATCATTTCTTAGGTTCAGATCAAATATAATTATTACATAAATACGCCAAGAGCGACATATGAAGATGCCCTCTTGGTTGACCAGAGTACTAAATAGTCATCATAGACTTAATACAACACAATGGAATAAAACAGGAAAAAAAACAACTCTTAAATAGCAGTCATCAGCCTCATGCTCGTCTTCGGAAGCTTTATTCGCCAACTTACTAAAATTTAAAAATCCTCAAACCTCAGCCTACTCAAATCAATTTTGAGCATCTGAGAGTTTAAGGAGAAAACATAAACTTTGAGTCAGACATAATGCCTTGTGTAAATAATACTATAAATCTTGGTTATTGATATTAAGTGAGATCACGCCGCTTAGCGGAATGGGTTTCCTCACACTAATATCCTTTTAAAACATATCTTTTGAAAATCTTAATCCTGCAAACAAAACTGGTTAAAACAATAAAGCAATATCATGTATGCATACAAATCAGGTAATAAGTGGACCATCTGTCCGAAAACTATAGTTTTGTTTGGCTAACTACTAACCTTTGCTGACGCGGGCCTACCAAAAAAAATAAACAAATAATCTAACTTCTGTTAGATACTCCTCTCTTGAACAGTCTGTCCCTAACATACTTCTTCCAGGGGCTACTGATCCTAATGGTTTTGCTGGCTCACCAGTAACTTTTCTCTCCTCTATAGATTCCTTTCTATGTGTAACATCATTTTAATCTTACCCGTGACAAAGCCCTACACATTGGAATTTTGGACTTATATTAATTAGTGGCTACTAGCTAGAGTATAGGACATGACCTCATACCATTCCCCTCTGGTATTCTATTTTCCGAGTCATTTTACATAGGGTCATCTTCCCTTAAAATTACCCTTGAAAACAATTGCTCTCAAATTGATTTAAAACTTAAAATCCTACTTTAAACAAGGAAAATATACTCTATACTTTACTCAAATCACCTTGCCATCATATATACTTTAGACAAAACTTTGTTGATGAAAACATTCGAAACCTTTAAAAGTACCCCTTTCGAAACAATTGAAAGTACCCATTTCGAAATCAAGTAAACTAATTTGATTTATAACCTTAGGCCGAAGGCCAAAGCATATCTTTCGAACCCATTTACATTAGCCCTTTCGAAAACATTAAAAAACATCTCCTTCGAAAGCTATAAAACCTTAGACATCCTTTTACCAAAACACTTTAAACGTTTCCTTTCGAAAAAATCGAAAACCTTCCATTAAATACCTTTGGAAACCATTGAGGAACCACCCCTTCGAAACCTTTTTATTAAACCTTTTGAAAGCAGACACAAATAAAACCTTTCGAAAGCAATTGGGTTTAAGTAAAACATGTGGAACAACCTTTCGAAACCATTTAAAACTATTCCTTTTGAAACCTATGGGTTTAACGTTCAGCAGAACAAAGGGCCGTAAAATAATTAAGTCGAAAGTACTCTTTTGAAAGCTGTTTTCTAAGCAAAGAAGTAGCGGTGTCGAAGCCAACCCTTCAAAAGCATTGGAGAAGCGGCTAAGTTTTAAAAATAAAATAACCCTCTCGAAATCAATTGCATCAAAAAGTAGGAAGCGGTTGTAACACCCTTTATCTTTAGTAACATTATTTAAGATATTTAATTAGCTAAATAAAATAAACTAACGTAAGATGATTAATAGATTGATATTTGATTTAACTAAGGGTAGTCGTGCCATGTTAGGATGTACATCAGAACGAGGTAGCATAAATAGAAATGTTAGGAAATAAGGGAGGGCAAAATGGGAAATAGGATGAACTTATACCCTAAATCCTTAGGAAACTAAACACACGTTCATTTCATACTTTCTCAAGAAAAAATATTGTAAGGCCAGCCACCATTAGCAACCTCAGGAGAAGATAAAAGTTAGGATTTCAGGAGGAAAGAATCAAACCATTTAATCAAGATCAAATCTCACATCTTTAATCACAAAGTTAAGGTAAATGGTTACTACATCCCATTTTTCATATAGTTTTCGGTTTTAAGGCTAATCCGAAGTGATTTTGCATGGTAATGCCATGTTTTGAATGATTAAATGTTTATATATACTTGTTGATGATTTATACATGTTCATATTAATTTTTATGGTATGTTTGATATGAAAACCCTATTAAATGACATCTGAATGCCTAGAAAATTTAAATGTAGATCATAAATGATATTCTAGAGTTGGTTTTCAATTCTCATAATTTTCTGAATTAATGTGGGTTTTATATTAATTTTTTAGTAAAGAAAATGATTAATTGGGTTTTAAATTATTTACCGCTAAATAAATAATTATTCGGGTTTGAAATTTATATAGGGAGAGTTTGGCTCACATCCCTAATAAGTTTCAAAATAAACAAAACATCCTTCACATACAAAACTTACATTTCCACCCCCTATTTTCAAATTCGCGCAGGCAAAAATACACAAATACCCTTTACGTTTTTAACATTTCAAACGCGTATAACTTTATGTACAAAAACCGGATCAACAAACCGTTTTCACCAAAAAATCACAAATTTTATGATCTTTGAAATGAGATCCATTGTTGATACCAAAAAAATCATATTTGTAGTAAATGTGCAATTATTTCAAATATTTGCAGACAATTCAGCAACTTTTAAACTTTTTTGATTTTTTTTCAAATTTACAAAATTTACAAATAATTGCAGATATTTCTGCAGCTATATGGTATAGTTGCATAAATGTCTGCAACTATTTGGTATAGTTGCAGAAATTTATGCAACTATACGGTATAGTTGCAGAAATATCTGCAACTATTGCATATAGTTGCAGACATTTCTGCAACTATTGCATATAGTTGCAGAAATGCAACTATTGCAAATAGTTGCAAAAATATCTGCAACTATACGGTATAGTTGCAGAAATATCTACAACTATTGCATATAGTTGCAGACATTTCTGCAACTATTGCATATAGTTGCAGAAATGCAACTATTGCAAATAGTTGCAGAAATATCTGCAACTATTGCACATAGTTGCAAACATTTCTACAACTATTGCATATAGTTGCAGAAATGCAACTATTGCAAATAGTTGCAGAAATGTTTGCAACTATTGCGTATAGTTGCAGAAATATCTACAACTATTGTATATAGTTGCAGAAATACAACTATTGCTAATAGTTGCAGAAATGTCTGCAACTATTGCGTATAGTTGCAGAAATTACTGCAACTATTGCTTATAGTTGCAGACATTAATGCAACTATTGCAAATAGTTGCAGAAATGTCTGCAACTATTGCGTATAGTTGCAGAAATTACTGCAACTATTGCTTATAGTTGCAGACATTAATGCAACTATTGCAAATAGTTGCAGAAATGTCTACAACTATTGCGTATAGTTGTAGAAATATCTGCAAATATTGTATATAGTTGTAGAAATGCAACTATTGCAAATAGTTGCAGAAATGTCTGCAACTATTGCGTATAGTTGCAGAATTTACTGCAACTATTGCTTATAGTTGCAGACATTTCTACAACTATTGCTTATAGTTGCAGAAATGTCTGCAACTATTGCGTATAGTTGCAGAAATTTCTGCAACTATTGCGCATATATTTGCAGAAATTTGTTGCGATTATTCATAACTGCAAATATTAAGAATACCATATTTCATAAAAAAAATTGATTCATCTTTAATTTAATTGCAGTTTACCATTAAATCGAAAAATAAGAAGAAGATTCAGCTCCACAGCGAAACGCAAGGGTAAGTTGGGAAAAAAAATGGCGGAAAACAGAAACAAGGATGTAGAAAATATATATTTTATGACAGGGACCCGCTTTGAATTTAAGTTCCATTTTAAGGATGTGTGGCTAATTTTCACATTTATATATGTTAGAAAACATATTAAAAATAGATTTTCTAGAATTTTTGTAGAATTTTCCTATATGTTTTGATGAATATATAAAATTATTTAAGTTATGGGACTTAAATGTTTTATATATTTAATTAAGGAGAAGGGGTATTTGTAAAATAAGTGGCAGCACTTTTGGAAAAGAGATTTAGAAACCAATAAGAATTTGACAAACAATAGTAGGTTAGTTGAAGAGTTTGATGTTTTAAGTTAAAAACAAAAATAATATCTTTTTAGCATGTTCCGCCACTTTCGACATAGGGGTTCCGACCTAGACCTTTCGCAACCATGCTTTCGAAACTAGTGCGCATAGTATCAAGCTACTTGGTACATAGTGTATTGGGAAAAGGAGAAAGGGTACTTGGTCAAAACATTAGGTTCCGAAGGGGTTGGGTATGCCTCGTATTAAAATTAAAGGTAGTGCCTGCTTTGCTTTCAAAAGGTTAGCTTTCGACTCGGTTGGCTTTTGACTGGGTCAAATATTTTTAAAGGAAAGGTTTCGAATGGTTTGCACTCTTTTGTTTTCAAGTAATGCTTTCGAAGGGGCCGAAACCCCTAGCTGCCGCCTTACTACTTTTTAAAGTCAATGGTTTCGGAAGGTATACTTAATTTTTAAAATTTGCCACTTCTTCAATGCTTTCGAAGGCAAGGTTTCGACACCATCACTTCTTTACTTAGGGATAGGTTTTGAAAGGATGGCTTTCGACTTAGATGTTTTAAATGACCCTTTTTGTTCTATTTGAAATATAACCTAAGGGTTTTGAAAGAGTTGATTTAAATGGTTTCGAAAGGTGTTTTCCAACATGTTTTAAATTGAACCCAAGTGCTTTCGAGTTTCTAAAGATTTAATGCTTTCAAAAGTTATTTAAAATGGTTTTGATGGGATGGTTCCCTAAAGGGTTTGAAGGTGTCGAAAGGTAGTATTTTCTGATTGTTTCAAAAGGGTTGAAATGGAAGGTTTTTCCAAGGTTTTCTAAAGGCAATGTTTCGAAGTGTTTTCAGATATGTTGTCTAAGGTTTTGTGCTTTCGAAAGGAAGATTTTTAAAGGTTTCGGAAGGATTTAAATATAGTTTCAAAAGGGAAGCTTTGGCCTTTCGGCCTAGATGAATAAGGGGTTTTACTTGGTTTTGAAAGAGATGATTTCAAAGGTTTAGAAAAGGGTACTTTCAATGGGAATCGGAACAGGGACTTTCAAGTGTTTAAATGTTTTCATCAACTAAGTTTGAAATATATATGTATAACACGGCAATATGATTTTGAGTAAAGCACAGAGATTATATGTAACATGCCCAAACTTGGAGGCACAAATCTAACGGCTACGGATACTGTAGTCATCCATAGTTATTAGTCTTCGACGACCAAATACGGCGGTGCTAGATACATTGACACACATATTAAAGAAATATGGAAAAAATTTAACAATCCAAAAGCATATCTCCACATTCAATTCAAAGCCTTTCATGTTCATTACATAATCCCAAAAGCATTAACCACATTCAGCTAAATATAATTATTATACATACACCAAGAGGGACATATGAAGATGCCCCCTTGGTTGATCAGAGTATATAGAAGGCTAATAATCTGCCTTTTCAAGCAAATAAAACTGGAAAAGAAAACTCCAAATAACTATCTGCTTGCTACACGCCTCCGGAAGCTTATTCGTCAAAGAAGAGAACCTGAGAACCTTAAATCTCAAACTACTCAAAATTAATCGAGTACCTGAGAGTTTACGGGGAAAACAAAAACTTCGAGTCAGACATAAAGCCTGGTATGAATAATGATCCAACATCTCAATCCTCTTAGATATCTGGTGAAACCATGATGCTTACCGGAATGGGTTTTCCCCTTACTAATATCTTAAAACCTTTTTAAAACCATATTCTATGATCTTGCATCCACAATGGTTAAAAAATATATTTTTAAAACACTATGATGATATGCATACTTGAAACCAATTAGGATTTCTCCATCCCCTATTAGATTTTTAATTGCCTCAATGAGGGACTATCAATCCCACATTCATTTTACTTAAGCTGATGTGGACTATCCATCTCACATCACATAGTTTCACTAGGATAACTATAAACCTTCATTAGACATATGGAGACTATCCATCCACCACATGATGTTGACTATCCATCAAACGTCCCATAGTTTTCCCAGGATGACTATGACCCCTACTTCCATCATATGGAGACTATCCATCTACAACTTGATGTTGACTATCCATCAAACATCCCATAGTTTTCCCAGGATAACTATGAACCCATCACTTGGCCACTTAACTCATGCTATCCCCATGAACATAATTATCTAATGCTATCCACACGATTAACCTATTTCCATTAATATCCCTAATTTATATTATATCCCAATTATCCCCTGCTATCTACATGGTTAACCTATTTCCATTACTATCCATGATTTAGGTTATATTCATTAAAATTTACATCGGTATCCCCCAATGATTGTCAAAACATGTAGGTGTTCATCCCCAACTATTTTTGGACTCATTAAGCCCTCCCGGGTATCTCGAAGGTTAAACAACATTTATTTTATAAGGTTAAAAGAAAGAAATTTTCCAATCCCTTCGAAAGTATCCCCTTCGAAAGCCTTGCTTTCAACCCTTTCAAAAACAATAAAACTTTGGACATCCCACTTTAAAATACTACAAAACATTGCCTTAAAAAGCCTTTTGGAAAACCTTCTATTTAAAACCTTCTGAAACCATTCAGAAAATAAACCATTCGACCATGTCGGAAGCTACCTTTCAACCCCTTCGAAAGCTACCTTTCGACTCCATCGAAAGCTTTGCTCTAGACCCCTTCGAAAGCTTGGCTTTCGACCTCTTTGAAAACATCAATAAACAAAACCTGTCAAAAGCATTAAACCTTTTAATACGCAAACCTTTCAAAAACATACTGGGTTCAGTTTAAATCATGTGGAAAATCTACTTTAAAACCTTTCGACTTCATTGGAAGCTACGTGTAACGACCCTGAAATTCAGACCCAGTTTAAAAATTTTAAAAATCGTTTATTTAGTGTAGAAATTCAAATTTTCACAAACAACTTCCGTTGCTATTCAAACTTCACATTTGGAATGCGTCTAGATAGACATAGGCGTACGACAAATTTCGTCGAATAATATGGAAGTAAATTTCGCTCGTCGCATTTACATATTAGTTTAAATTTTATGTGTAAATTTTCTATCGTCCGAACTCAAATATTTTCACAATGTTGCATAAGAAAAATATTCTGATCATGACGGCGCATTTCGTTTCATCAAATTATGCTTTTAATTGCTAGTTAAATTGTCGCTCAAGCAAATGGTTCAATAAGATTAACCACTTCACAAACAATGTCAAACCATAAATATCTTCATACCGTTGTGTCCGCCTCGTCGCGCTGATCAAAACGGTATATTTATTTGTGTCAATCGGAGTTCGGCGTTGCAAATTATAAATTGTTTAACGGCGTACAAACTGGTCTGTTACGCCACACAAACCGGTACCCAACTTTCCAACACTCAGAATTCTAGGAGCCTTTGGCCATTCAGAAACCCAATAGCCATCACGTTTACCAAGGACATCATTTCTGTGACCTTGAACTCTGAACCCCTCTATATATATCTGCTACCCCCTCTGCCTGCATTAACTGCTCTGCCTTCATTTACTGCTTACTTCTCTAGTACGTGTTCTTCTCCCTCCTTCATCATTCTTCTTATTACTTTTCCCCTCTCTAGATTGTGAAACTCACAAACCCAAACTCCTCCATGCATGCACGTCCACCCACTCCTGCCTCCGCACTGCTCCTCCGTCGCCACCAGCCCACCTCCGCCCCTTCCTGCTTCGCCTCCGCCTCGGACACGGCCCGCACCACCACACCCACAGCCCGCTCCACCGCACCACCACCCCACACCCACTGCCGCACTGCACCAGCTCCGCTCCGCCCTCCACTTCCCGTGTCCACGTCCAGACCCGCTCCGCCACCTCACCCAGTTCGCCCGCCTCCACTGCCACTACAGCGACCACCCCACCAGCCCAGTCCGCCATTCGCTACCCGAACCCACCCGCGTCCAGCCGTGTCCCGCTGCCACCATCCGCTTCCAGACCCGACCTCGCCTGACGCCAACCCACTGCGCCTCTGGCGAACTGCTCCTCTCCGACTCACAACACCCCACTGCTTGACCACGGCCGAAGCCTCCTTCGTACGGAACCCGGAACCCGAAGTCTCTGCTTGTGTAGTTCATACAGAAATTTTTTCTTAAAAAAAACTGTTGCTTTACTTTATATATATTAATATATATATATATATATATATATATATGAAACTGTTAGGTAGCAGTATATACTTCTGAAATTTCTGGTTGTTCATATACAGTGTTTTACTGTGTTTATTCCAGCTACGGCTCCGGAGACTTAGGCTTCCATTCAACTTATCGGATCTATCTAGTTCTTTACTTTGGTATGGTTTATATATATATTCAATCGATATATATATTGCAATGAACAGATTATTGATTAAATTATTTGTTTAATTGCAGTTGTATTCGTTTTGCGTCGTGCTTGTTAGGGTCTATTTCATCTATTCGTCTTCGTGCTTCGTCATCTTCTCTAACCACGCAAGGTGAATATTTCACTCACGACTCAACCTATTATGCTATGAAAATCAAGTGATAATTGTTGTTAATATTAATTTGGATATTAAATTGTTGATTGTTAAAATTGTTGAAATAAAATTGCTATACAAGTTAAAATGGAGTATTGATAGAACTTAAAATTTCTAAATTGAAGCCATGTATTGTTAAAAAGATTTAATGTGATAAATTGTGATTTGTTGTTGGTTTATGGTAAATAGTTGTGACATTAAAAATTGTTATGTGATGTTGAAATTAGTTGTTAATATAAGCAATAATAAATCTGAAATTGAATGTGATATAGGATAGTTAACGATTTAAAATGTATGATTGATGTAGTAAAGTGATAATAGACACCAAGTGAAAACCATAATGTAATAATCTTTAATCTGCATGAAACGATGGTGTGGATTCTAGGAATAATTATATTAATTTGCATAAATAACAAATGTAAGTAAATATGATTATTTCGGGATTATTTAATAAATTGTTATGTTTGTTTGCTATTGCTTGTTTTACTTTGATACCATCCCAGTTATCATATTGCAAGTTCCCTTTGTTATGCTTTGTTTTATATTGAATGATATTGGGTTGAAATGATAAATACCCAATTAAACAACTTGGCCTAGGATAGATAATTAAAAATAAGAAACCCGATTGGTCAAAAAAAATTATTTTTGAAATTGAAATCTATTTGAAATCAAGGAATGAACTTAACAATTTGTTTGGGAATTAAGTAACGAACTTAATGGATTTAATTAATGGATTTAATCGAAATAAATTAATAGGAATAAATTAATGGAGTTTAATTGAAACGGATTAATAAACCTATTTAATTGAATAAAATGAATTGGCAAATTTATTTGAAATGAGATTTAAAAACAAGGAAGTTTTAGAATTTAATAATTTGAAAATTTATTAGGTTTGTTAGATATAGATTTAAAATCGGTTTTAATTAAATAGATTTGAAACTTGTCATAAATTAAGTTTGAGATTTAGAAAATTTGACTTAAGTGGAATACGAAACTAACTAAAGTTTATGGATTTAATTTAGTGATAATTTAAATTTAAAATGATTTTAAATTTAATAAAATTGATTTAATCAAATTTATGATTATGGTTAATGTAACGATGAATGTAATTACGAATTGAAATGAATAGAATTTGGTTTAATGATGAGAACTAAAATTTACCATTAAATCAAATTAATTGGAGTATTAACTAAATTTAGGAAGTGAAATTTAGATCTTCTTAAATTGAACAGGAATACTTAATTTTATTGTTAACTCAAATGTTGAACTAAAGATTGCATTTGGAAAGATGTTTTAATATCCGAAATAAATTGAATCGTGAAATGTCAAATTTTGGAAGTCAAATTTGCACCTTGACTTTTGGACTTTAATTTGTTTAAACGTTAATTTAACCGACCATCGAGTAGTGAATACGTAGTTATTAAAGAGACCGGGATCGGGAATGGACATACACTCTGTCGATACCGAAAACCACTTTAATAACTATTATACGCGGAGTGTTGATCCAGAACGAAGTGGATGGTTTGGTGAACACGTTGACTGAAGAAAGAGAACGATATTGGATGACCCCTGACATGACTAAAACAGGAGCCGCAGCGGGCCATTGAGGTTCGCCACCTCTAGCGGACACACTTCTTCGATACCATATCTATTACTTTTATGATTCGATTTGGGTGCACCCCTTGATTTGGGAGTGTTGTTTCGCGGTGTTGAGGTAGTAGCTGCTATGCTCAACATCAGTCCGGATCATGCAACTACTAGTATCCTAGTTGGTATCGCCTCATGTACCTTGTCATACTGATTATCCTATTCGCGACCACTACGTTTTGGTTTGTACCTTTAGTATATGGATTGCCCTCTGGTGACTTCAGGTTTTGGGGAAACTACGGTCTTGTATATGCTCTTTGGAATAAAATGTGTTAAGGGGGATTATGGTAACGCCTTAACGCTATTTTAATATCGTACTTTACTGATTAGACATTATCTACATATCGTATTCTATTGTATATATAGATATTTTATCGGATCCTTAGAGATGTTTATTTTATTCATCTTTAAGTTATGGACTTTTTCCCTTGCACTTGATTTTCTTGTATAAGATTTTGAGTCCTGACTCGAGTATTTCTTTTTGTATATGCTCGGGTCAGTCTGAAGCTATCCAGTTTGCTGATCAAGGTTGGTTGAAGATGCTGAAGGCTTAGCATTTATCTTTATCAGTCTATTTCTATTCCTGTATTGATGTCCTAGTCTGTTGGACATTTATGTATTTTCTTTTAGTCACTTTATGTTAAGACATTGTTGTATTTCATGTATTAGCTTCATGAACTGCTATTATGACGATGTATTTTCCGCTGCATTATTCTGTGTCTGTGATGTTGTATTGATTCTCAATTACATTTATGTATTTATAATCCCATAATGATTCGTGTTTTGTATTATTTAAGTTGACATGTGTGGATTATTGTCAATTTAAATGGTCCAAATATACGGGTTGATACAGTTGGTATCAGAGCTTCGGTTTCCCTAAAAACCTTAGTTTGGGGTTATATAAACTCATTAAAGATAGGGTAGCAATACCCTAGAATGAGGAGAATCGATTCAATATCCAAATCCTTTCATTTCAAACTTCTTTGATTCGTTGTTTAGACTTTCCTTAAAATTCTATGATTCTCTATCCTTGGTTCTAAAAATCTCTTTTGGTATTTCAGGATGGGCACCAGAAGAAACAATAAGGGAGGAAGGGGCCATGGTCCTGCTCAGGCTGCACCTGCCGCTCCAGCTCCTGTCAAATTCACCACTTTTAGTAAGGAGTATACACAGCTGGGAGGTAATAAGTTTTCTAAATCCGAGAACATTATCGAGGCTCAGCAATGGCTTAAAGGCTTAGAGAAGATATTTTCTGGTCTGGAGATCACTAATGCTCAAAAGCGTCAGCTTGCTGCCTGGCAACTTTAGGATGCCGCGCAAGATTGGTGGGAATCAGTTACTTCTCGTATCGAGGAGAACACCATCACTTGGGCCCAGTTTAGGTATAAATTCGTTGGGATTTCGTAACATAAAATTCTTCTTTTAATCTTTGGAATGTTATTCATCTAGTCTATCTTTTGATTAGGGATACTTTCTCGGCCCAATGGATGCCAACTGTTGGGAAAACCCAACTTTATAGAGCTTTTATGGATCTTAAGCAAGGCAGTATGACCTTTTCGGGGTATGAGAGAAAATTCAACGAACTCTCCAAGTTCGGCCCGGGATTGATTGATACACCCCTTCTAAAGAACGAGAAGTTCATTTTGGGAGCAAGACCAGAGTATTATGACTTGCTTACTGGCCACACCCACTGCACCTTCACAGAGCTTGTTGATTATGCTCTTAGATATGAGGCGAAGCCTAAGGGACCTACTGCCAAGGCCACTCCTACTCAGCCCTCCTCTAGCCAGCCCGGAAAGAGGAAGATGAACTTTGATCAACAAAAGAAAGCTTGGCAGAAGACTACTGGATTGGGATACGCCCAGAAAAGCCCAATCGACCTTGCTAATATCACTTGCTTCAAATGCGATAAGAAGGGCCATTATGCTAATTAATAGTTGTCCATCTACCGGAGCTGCTGTCCCCCCACCTTCTATGACTAGGAGAGATTTATGCCATGTCTGCCTCCAGCCAGGACATTTCAAAAGAGACTGCCCAATGCAAAAGAGAGGCACACCATCTGGAGTATTTGCTATCACCACAACTACACCAATTCCACCACCTGCTCGGGATGACCAAGGTACCTTACGAAGTACTTTTTCATTACATGATTTACCTGTTAGGGTATTATTCGATACTGGTGCTTCTCATAGCTTCATATCTATTGATCTTTGTAATAAGCTCAAATTAGAACCTACTCTTGCTACTACTTCCTTATGCGTCTCCAACCCTATTGGAGGACTTGCCAACCTCAGTAGAATTTGTAAAGAGGTTGTGCTCTTGTATGGAAGATATCGATTCACTTGGGATTTTTATGCGCTTGGCTTTGTAGCATTCGACATCTTATTGGGTGCTGATTGGTTAAGGAAATTCGATGCTGTTATTTCTTGCAAAGCTCGTTCTGTTTCTCTAGTCAATGCCAAGGGTCTACCGCTTGTCATTGAATGCAAATCACCTCAGAAATATGCCGGAAGCTTCATATTCTCTCTTGATGCTCACCCGGATGATCTTAGTACCACCCATATTGTCCAGCGGTTTCCCGATGTATTTGGAGAGGTCAACTCCCTACTGCCTAAACGGGAGATCGATTTCCGCATTGACCTTATTCCCGGAGCTACTCCCGTAGTTCTCCCTCACAGAAGAATGGCTCCTAAAGAGAAAGCTGAACTTAAAACTCAAATTGATGATCTATTTGCTAGGAGTTTGATTAGGAGAAGTTGTTCTGAATGGGTCGCCGTAGTTGTATTTGTCATCAAATTAGATGGGTCTCTTTGCATGTGTGTTGATTACAGGGAACTGAACAAACGCACTCTCAAGAACCGATATCCGATGCCTCACATCAATGATTTATTCGATCAGCTCCATGGAGCTAAAGTTTTCTCCCAACTTGATCTTGCCACTGGGTTCCACCAACTTAGAGTAGCAGAAGATAGTATTCATAAGACAGCTTTCCGTACTGAGAATGGTTTCTATGAATGGTTGGTTATGCCATTCGGTTTGACCAACACACCTCCTTATTTCGTCGACTTAATGAATCGAGTCTTCCGTGATGTCCTTAATAAGTTTGCACCGGTCTTCATTGATGATATTCTCGTCTTCTCCAAGGATGAGAAAGAGCATGAGACACATCTTGCTTATGTTCTGGAAACTCTTCGAAATCATCAGCTAAAAGCCAAGTTCTCTAAATGCCACTTCTGGCAAGACGAAGTGAGATTCATGGGCCACATAGTTTCTGAAAATGGGATTTCGGTTGATCCAGCTAAGGTCGCCGTAATCAATGATTGGGAGACTCCCAAAACTCCTACTGATATCCGTAGCTTCTTGGTCTTGGCCGGTTACTATCGTAGATTTATTGAGCACTTTGCCCGGATTTCTGCCCCACTTACTGCTTTAACTCGAAAGGATGTCAAGTTTATTTGGAGTGAGAAGTGCGAATCAGCTTTTAATAAGTTGAAGTGTAAGTTAACTTCAGCTCCAGTTCTTGCGGTAATCGATGGAAGTGAAGGATTAACTGTCTATACAAATGCTTGCCGAGAAGGTTTAGGCGCTGTCTTGATGCAAAATGGTAAGGTTGTTGCTTATGCTGGCCGTCAGTTGAAGATCCATGAAGTAAACTATGCAACTCATGATCTAGAGCTTCTTGCAGTTGTATTTGCTTTGAAATTATGGAGGCATCATCTTTTGGGAACTAAATTTGAATTATTCACTGATCATAAGTCCTTGAGATATATCTTTTCTCAGAAGGATTTGAACCAGAGACAAGTCCGATGGCTCGAATTCTTAGCTGCATATGATCTCGACATCAATTATACTCCTGGGAAAGCAAATGTTGTAGCTGATGCTTTGAGCTGTAGCAAAGCATTGTCATGTTGTAATCTTGTAGAAGGCATGCTATTTCAGCTTGTTATCTCCCCATCTCTTATAGATCGCATCAAAGCTAAGAAATATGAGGACACCTTGCTCTATCGCATGAAGGAGTTAGTTCTTGGTAGAGCTGGAAATGCTGACAGTAAAGTGGGAGCATAGATAGATAGTAATGGAGTTCTGAGGATTGACAACCGTATTTGTGTTCCTAATGTCGATGGATTGAGACAAGAAGTGCTTAGAGAAAACCATCAGTCATCACTTTCATTTCATCCAGGTGTCACTAAGATGTACCGAAATATGAAGCGTTTATATTGGTGGAGTGGGATGAAGAGAGATATTTCTGTATATGTCAGTAGATGCACCACTTGCCAGCAAGTCAAAGCCGATCACCGGAAGACGGCAGGATTACTTCAACACCTAGAGATTCCGTGTTGGAAATGGGATCAGATTTCTATGGACTTTATTGATGGATTACCGAGGACCGGAAAAGGTAACGAGAGTATTTGGGTGATTGTTGATAGGTTGACCAAATCTGCTCACTTTATTCCTGTTAAGAACACTCGTACTGCTTCGAGTTTGGCCAAGACTTATATGAGAGAGATTGTTAGACTTCATGGAGTTCCATCTAGTATATTGTGCGATAGAGATCCTTTATTCACTAGTAAATTCTGGAAGGCATTTCAGGACGTCTTGGGCACTAAACTGAATCTGAGCACAGCTTATCATCCTCAAACAGATGGCCAAACTGAGAGGGTAAATCAGATTTTGGAAGATCTGCTCCGAGCTTGCATTATTGATTTCGGTGGATCTTGGGAAGACCATCTCCATTTGGTTGAATTCACCTATAATAAAAGTTATCAGGTAAATCGGAATTTTCAATTTGAATAAGAAAAATTGAATTGAAATTTAACTATCTTTAAAATCAGGCAAGTATCGATATGGCACCGTTCGAAGCTTTATATGGACGACCATGCAAAACGCCAGCTTGTTGGATTGAGCCTGGTGATCGAATTCTTGGCCCAGATATGATTTTGGAAGCATCCGAAAAGGTTAATGAGATCAGAAGGAAGATGAAGACCGCGCAGAATAGGCAGAAGAGCTATGCAGATAAGCGTAGAAGAGAGTTGGAATTCCAGGTTGGGGATGAGGTATTTCTTAAGGGATCACCTTTGAAGAATGTTATTCGATTTGGTCGTAGGGGGAAGCTTGCTCCTAGATTTGTTGGACCATTCACTATCACTGAGAGAATCGGTACACTAGCCTACAGAGTTGCACTGCCGGAGAAATTTGAGGGCGTGGACAACGTATTCCATGTTTCACATCTTCGGAAGGTTGTACATGATCCATCCATGACCATTCCTACTGCTCAGTTAGATGAGGTTGATATTGAGCCGGATTTGACTATAGAGAGGAGACCACTTCGTATTATTGATAGGGATACGAAGCATCTTAGAAGGAAATCTGTTAGCCTAGTCAAAGTCCAATGGAGTCCCGATGATCGTGATTGTACTTGGGAAACCGAGGAGAGTATCCGGGATTCTAATCCAGAATTGTTTGGTGAAGGTAAAATCCATTCTATATTCTATACTTTGTTCGATAACCTATTTTATATCCATCGTATCTCTTTTACCCGTTCTTCCACTCTTTACCTGGTTCCTTTTCGAGGACGAAAAGTTTTGAGTGAGGGAGAATGTAACGACCCTGAAATTCAGACCCAGTTTAAAAATTTTAAGAATCGTTTATTTAGTGTAGAAATTCAAATTTTCCCAAACAACTTCCGTTGCTATTCAAACTTCACATTTGGAATGCGTCTAGATAGACATAGGCGTACGCCAAATTTCGTCGAATAATATGGAAGTAAATTTCGCTCGTTGCATTTACATATTAGTTTAAATTTTATGTGTAAATTTTCTATCGTCCGAACTCAAATATTTTTCAAAATGTTGCATAAGAAAAATATTCTGATCATGAAGGCGCATTTCGTTTCGTCAAATTCCGCTTTTAATTGCTATTTAAATTGTCGCTCGAGCAAATGGTTCAATAAGATTAACCACTTCGCAAACAATGTCAAACCATCAATATCTTCATACCGTTGTGTCCGCCTCGTCGCGCTGATCTAAACGGTATATTTATTTGTATCAATCAGAGTTCGGCGTTGCAAATTATAAATTGTTTAACGGAGTACAAACTGGTCCGTTACGCCACACAAACCGGTACCCAACTTTCCAACACTCAGAATTCTAGGAGCCTTTGGCCATTCAGAAACCCAATAGCCATCACGTTTACCAAGGACATCATTTCTGTGACCTTGAACTCTGAACCCCTCTATATATATCTGCTACCCCCTCTGCCTGCATTAACTGCTCTGCCTTCATTTACTGCTTACTTCTTTAGTACGTGTTCTTCTCCCTCCTTCATCATTCTTCTTATTATTTTTCCCCTCTCCAGATTGTGAAACTCACAAACCCAAACTCCTCCATGCATGCACGTCCACCCACTCCCGCCTCCGCACTGCTCCTCCGTCGCCACCAGCCCACCTCCGCCCCTGCCTGCTTCGCCTCCGCCCCGGACACAGCCCGCACCACCGCAGCCACAGCCCGCTCCGTCGCACCACCACCCCACACCCACTGCCGCACTGCACCAGCCCCGCTCCGCCACCTCACCCAGTTCGCCCGCCTCCACTGCCACTACAGCGACCACCCCACCAGCCCAGTCCGCCATTCGCTACCCGAACCCACCCGCGTCCAGCCGTGTCCCGCTGCCACCATCCGCTTCCAGACCCGACCTCGCCTGACGCCAACCCACCGCGCCTCTGGCGAACTGCTCCTCTCCGACTCACAACACCCCACTGCCTGACCACGACCGAAGCCTCCTTCATACAGAACCCGGAACCCAAAGTCTCTGCTTGTGTAGTTCATACAGAAATATTTTCTTAAAAAAAACTGTTGCTTTACTTTATATATATTAATATATATAGATATATATATGAAACTGTTAGGTAGTAGTATATACTTCTGAAATTTCTGGTTGCTCATATACAGTGTTTTACTGTGTTTGTTCCAGCTACTGCTCTGGAGACTTAGGCTTCCATTCAACTTATCGGATCTATCTAGTTCTTTACTTTGGTATGGTTTATATATATATTCAATCGATATATATATTGCAATGAACAGATTATTGATTAAATTATTTGTTTGATTACAGTTGTATTTGTTTTGCGTCGTGCTTGTTAGGGTCTATTTCATCTATTCGTCTTCGTGCTTCGTCATCTTCTCTAACTACGCAAGGTGAATATTTCATTCACGACTCAACCTATTATGCTATGAAAATCAAGTTATAATTGTTGTTAATATTAATTTGGATATTAAATTGTTGATTGTTAAAATTGTTGAAATAAAATTGCTATACAAGTTAAAATGGAGTATTGATAGAACTTAAATTTTCTAAATTGACGCCATGTATTGTTAAAAAGATTTAATGTGATAAATTGTGATTTGATGTTGGTTTATGGTAAATAGTTGTGACATTAAAAATTGTTATGTGATGTTGAAATTAGTTGTTAATATAAGCAATAATAAATCTAAAATTGAATGTGATATAGGATAGTTAACGATTTAAAATGTATGATTGATGTAGTAAAGTGATAATAGACACCAAGTGAAAACCATAATGTAATAATCTTTAATCTGCATGAAACGATGGTGTGGATTCTAGGAATAATTATATTAATTTGCATAAATAACAAATGTAAGTAAATATGATTATTTCGAGATTATTTAATAAATTGTTATGTTTGTTTGCTATTGCTTGTTTTACTTTGACACCATCCCAGTTATCACATTGCAAGTTCCCTTTGCTATGCTTTGTTTTATATTGAATGATATTGGGTTGAAATGATAAATACCCAATTAAACAACTTGGCCTAGGATAGATAATTAAAAATTAGAAACCCGATTGGTCAACAAAAATTATTTTTGAAATTGAAATCTATTTGAAATCAAGGAAAGAACTTAACAATTTGTTTGGAAATTAAGTAACGAACTTAATGGATTTAATCGAAATAAATTAATGGAGTTTAATTGAAACGGATTAATAAACCTATTTAATTGAATAAAATGAATTGGCAAACTTATTTGAAATGAGATTTAAAAACAAGGAAGTTTTAGAATTTAATAATTTGAAAATTTATTAGGTTTGTTAGATTTAGATTTAAAATCGGTTTTAATTAAATAGATTTGAAACTTGTCATAAATTAAGTTTGAGATTTAGAAATTTGACTTAAGTGGAATACGAAACTAACTAAAGTTTATGGATTTAATTTAGTGATAATTTAAATTTAAAATGATTTTAAATTTAATAAAATTGATTTAATCAAATTTATGATTATGGTTAATGTAACGATGAATGTAAATACGAATTGAAATGAATAGAATTTGGTTTAATGATGAGAACTAAAATTTACCATTAAATCGGATTAATTGGAGTATTAACTAAATTTAGGAAGTGAAATTTAGATCTTATTAAATTGAACAGGAATACTTAATTTTATTGTTAACTCAAATGTTGAACTAAAGATTGCATTTGGAAAGATGTTTTAATATCCGAAATAAATTGAATCGTGAAATGTCAAATTTTGGAAGTCAAATTTGCACCTTGACTTTTGGATTTTGATTTGTTTAAAGGTTAATTTAACCGACCATCGGGTAGTGAATACGTAGTTATTAAAGAGACCGGGATCGGGAATGGACATATTCTCTGTCGATACCGAAAACCACTTTAATAACTATTATACGCGGAGTGTTGATCCAGAACGAAGTGGATGGTTTGGTGAACGCGTTGACTGAAGAAAGAGAACAATATTGGATGACCCCTAACATGACTAAAACAGGAGCCGCGCCGGGCCATTGAGGTTCGCCACCTTTAGCGGACACACTTCTTCGATACCATATCTATTACTTTTGTGATTCGATTTGGGTGCACCCCTTGATTTGGGAGTGTTGTTTCGCGGTGTTGAGGTAGTAGCTGCTATGCTCAACATCAGTCCGGATCACGCAACTACTAGTATCCTAGTTGGTATCGCCTCATGTACCTTGTCATACTGATTATCCTATTCGCGACCACTATGTTTTGGTTTGTACCTTTAGTATATGGATTGCCCTCTAGTGACTTCAGGTTTGGGGGAAACTACGGTCTTGTATATGCTCTTGGGAATAAAATGTGTTAAGGGGGATTATGGTAACGCCTTAACGCTATTTTAATATCGTACTTTACTGATTAGACATTATCTACATATCATATTCTATTGTATATATAGATAGTTTATCGGATCCTTAGAGATGTTTATTTTATTCATCTTTAAGTTATGGACTTTTTCCCTTGCACTTGATTTTCTTGTATAAGATTTTGAGTCCTGACTCGAGTGTTTCTTTTTGTATATGCTCGGGTCAGTATGAAGCTATCCAGTTTGCTGATTAAGGTTGGTTGAAGATGCTGAAGGCTTAGCATTTATCTTTATCAGTCTATTTCTATTCCTGTATTGATGTCCTAGTCTGTTGGACATTTATGTATTTTCTTTTAGTCACTTTATGTTAAGACATTGTTGTATTTCATGTAGTAGCTTCATGAACTGCTATTATGACGATGTATTTTCCACTGCATTATTCTGTGACTGTTCTGTGTCTGTGATGTTGTATTGATTCTCAATTACATTTATGTATTTATAATCCCATAATGATTCGTGTTTTGTATTATTTAAGTTGACATGTGTGGATTATTGTCAATTTAAATGGTCCAAATATACGGGTTGTCACACTACGTTTCAACCCTGTCGAAAGGTCTGCTTCGAAAGCTTTAAAGCATCTCTTTAAAACAATAAGCTTCAGCCTTTAAAACACCTTCTTCGAAAGTTTTGGGTTATACTTCAATTATAAAAAAGGGTAAATCCTCTATGTCAAAAGATTGATACCTTTCAAAAACTTGGAGAAGCGGCTGATTTTATAAACAAGTAAACCTTTCGACTTTGTCGAAAGACATGATTTAGAAAAGCGGCAGTAACCCTTTGACCTTGTCAAAAAGTTTAAAACCTTTAATTTAAATATTTGACCTGGTCGAAAGCAACCAAGTCGAAAGCTCCTTTTTGAAAGCAAGCAGGTGTAAGCTTTTGGTTTACAAAATAAACAAACCCCAACCTCTTTGGCAATCAACCTTTCGATTAAGTATCCTTCGACCTTGTTCAATTCATTATGTACCAAGTAACTTGATACCATATGCATTGTTTTGATCTTGTCGAAATATATAACCTTTCGACTTTGTCGAAAGGTCTGGGTCGGAAAGTTTGATCCTAAAATGATCGAAACATGCTAAAAGAACGATTTTCTTGTTTTTAACTTAAAAGAGATAACTTTTCAACTAACCTACTTTTTTTATCAAATTTTATGGTTAACAAATACTTTTCAGAAAAGGGCTGCCACTAATTTCAGAATTAAATAATGATTTTGTTTTATAAAACACCCCTTCTCATTAATTAAATATATAAAACAGTTAAGTCCCATACCTTAAACAATTTTATATATTCATCAAAACACTTAGTAGAAATCTGGAAAATTCTAGAAAATCTATTTTAATATGTTTTCTAACATACAAAAAATTCTAACACAAATAATTATTTGTTTAGTCGTAAATAATTTATAACCCAATAAAACATTTTCTACACTAGAAAATTAATATAAAATCCACATTAATTAGGAAAATTATGAAAATTGGAACCCTTTTCTTAAATATCATTTCTGACCTATATTTAAATTATTAAGGCGTTTGGATGTCATTTAATAATCAAACATATCATAAAAACTTATATGAACATGCATAATTCACCAACAAAAATATATGCAACTTTAATCATCAAAACATGGCGTATGCTTGCAAAAACATTTCGGATCAAACCTTAAAACCGAAAACCATAAGAAAATGAGATGTAGTAATTATTCACCTTAACTTTGAGATTAAAAGATGTGAGATTTGATGGTGGATTAGTTTATTATCTTCTTTCTCTTGAATCCTAGCTTTTTCTTCTCCTGAGAATGGAAATGGTGGCCGGCCTTAGATGTTTTTAATTTGTTAAAATGAAATGAACCTATGTTTCATTTCCTAAGGGTTTAGGATATAAACTTCTCCTATTTCCCATATTGCATTTGCTCATTTCCTAACACATTAGTTCATGTTGTTTCATTTTAATTAACATTTAACATGGCATGGCCACCCTTATCTAAATCAAACCTCAATCTATTAATCTCCACATTATTTTATTTAATTTTAGCTAATTAAATATCCTAAACAATGTTATAAACTTATGGGCTGTTATAGACTCCCCACCTTAAAGAATTTCGTCCTCGAAATTACTATAAGGCGCATAACAAAACAATCAAAAGTAAAACATAACATCAAACAAATTTGGATAAGCATCTCTAATCCTGCTCTCAGTCTCCCAAGTATAGTCTCTAGCATCATCACTCCACTGGACCTTTACTAATCTGACTGTCTTGTTCCTTAACTTCTTCTCATCTCTAGCCATAATCTGAATCGGCTTTCTAACTATAGTCAAGTCCGGCTCTATTACTAAATCCTTGAACACTATAGGTGTGATAGTAGTCTCCGGGTCTCTAACACACTTAAGATGAGAAACACGCAAAACATCATGGACTCCTGCCAAACTATTCGGTAACTCCACTTTATAAGCGAGTTTCCCAATCCTCTCAACAACACAGAAAGGTCCAACGAATCTAGGTGCTAACTTTCTTGACTTTCCAAATCTAATCACACCCTTCATTGGTGAAATATTTATAAAAACATAGTCTCCAACAGAGATTTCCAAGTCCTTCCTTTTTCTATCAGCATAATTTTTCTGGCTAGACTAAGCTTCCTTCATCCAAGCTCAGATCCACTCAATCTTCTCTAGAGCTTCTTTCACTAAGTCCAGACCAAGAACCAATCTATCCCCGGTCTCCAACCAATATACGGGAGATTTGCATGGCCTTCCATACAAAGCTTCAAAATGGTGCTATCCTAATACTAGTCGGATAACTACTGTTATACAAAAACTCGACTAAATGAAGATGGTCCTCTCATGATCCCCCGAAGTCCAATAAACAAGCTCTTAACAAATCCTCGAAGACGTTGTTAACCCTTTCCGTTTGCCCATCAATCTGTGGATGGTAAGCGGTACTCATATTGAGTTTGGTTCCTAATGCTTCCTGTAGAATCTTCGAGAACTCAATATTAAACAAAGCATCTCTATCACTAATAATACTACTAGGAATCCTATGCAGTCTAACCACATTCTTCATAAACAATTTCACCAAAATATGTGTCGTCCTAGTTGACTTTACTGGAATGAAATGGGCACTCTTGGTTAATATATCCACTATGACCAAAATGCTTTCATTTTCACTACTAGACCTTGGCAACCCATCAATAAAATCCATAGAGATAGAATCCCACTTCCATAATGGAACTTCCAATGGTTGAAGCAATCCACTTGGCTTCAGGTGTTCAGCCTTTGCCCAATGGCAATTCAAGCACTATTTAACACAAAAACCAATTTCCCACTTCATACCTTCCCAGAAGAAACTTCTCTTCATATCCTGATATATGTTCGTTCCTCTTGGATGGATAGTGAACTTGAAATGATGGCATTCATCAAAAACTTCCATTCTCATGTCTCCTACATTCGGAACACCACCACCTTCTTTTCTTTCATTCAGCCAAAACTAGATCCTCCTCCTGTTTAGAAGTTATCTTCTCAATCATTACCAGTCGAACTTCCAAACAAGACAATACAGCACTTCCTGCACTAGGACTTGCCTCGGATCTATACTGCACTCTACACGCTGATAACTCTTTCAAATCTTTCCACTAAGCAATCATAGCCAGTAATACATTCTGATTGACCTTTCCTATTTAAAACTATTCCTTTTGAAACCTTTGGGTTTTAATTTCAACAGAACAAAGGGCCGTAAAAGCACTCTTTTGAAAGCAGTTTCCTAAGTAAAGAAGTGATGGTGTCGAAACCAACCTTTCAAAAGCATTGGAGAAGTGGCTTAGTTTTAAAACCAAAATAACCCTCTCGAAACCGTTTGCATTGAAAAGTAGGTGGCGATTGTAACATCGTATATTTTTAGCAGCATTATTTAGGATATTTAATTAGCTGAAAAAAATAAAATAATGTAAGATAATTAATGGATTGAGATTTGATTTAACTAAGGGTAGTCATTCCATGTTAATATGTACATCAAAATGAGATAGCGTAAATAAAAGTGTTAGAAAATAAGGGAGGCACAATATGGGAAATAGGATGAACTTATACCTTAAATCCTTAGGAACTAAACACACATTCAATTCATACTTTCTCAAGCAAAAATATTGTATGGCCGACCACCATTAGCAACCTCAATAGATGATAATAGCTAGGATTTTCAAGAGGAAGAATCAAATCATTTAATCAAGACCAAATCTCACATCTTTAATCACAAAGTAAGGTGAATGATTACTATGTCCCATTTTTCTTATAATTTTCGGTTTTAAGGTTAATCTAAAGTGATTTTGCATGATAATGCCATGTTTTGAATGATTAAATGTTTATATATACTTGTTGATGATTTATACATGTTCATATTGCTTTTTATGGTATGTTTGATATGTAAACCTATTAAATGACATCAAATTGCCTTGAAAATTTAAATGTAGATCAGTAAAGATATTCTAGAGATGGTTGTCAATTCTCATAATTTTGTGAATTAATGTGGGTTTTATATTAATTTTTTAGTAAAGAAAATTATTAATTGGGTTTTAAATTATTTACCGCTAATTAAATAATTATTCGAGTCTGAAATTTACATATGTTAGAAAACATATTAAAATAGATTTTATGGAATTTTATAGAATTTTCCTAAGTGTTTTGATGAATATATAAAATTATTTAAGGTATGGGGCTTAAATGTTTTATATATTTAATTAACGAGAAGGGGTATTTTCTAAAATAAAATTAATGTTTATTTCTGAAAATATTAGCAGCACTATTGGGAAAGAGATTTAGAAACCAATAAGATTTTGAAAAACGATAGCATGTTAGTTGAAAAGTTTACTTTTTTAAGTTAAAAACAAAATTAACATCTTTTTAGCATGTTCCGCCACTTTCGGCACAGGGGTTCCGACCCAGACCTTTCGCTACCATGCTTTCGAAACCAATGCGCATGGTATCAAGCTACTTGGTACGTAGTGTATTGGATAAAGGCGAAAGGGTACTTGGTTGAAACATTAGATTCCGAAGAGGTTGGAGTATGCCTGGTTTTAAAATAAAAGGTAACGCCTGCTTTTCTTTCAAAAGGTTAGCTTTCGACTCGGTTGGCTTTCGACTAGGTCAAATATTTTTAAAGGAAAGGTTTGGATGGGTTGCACTCTTTTGTTTGTAAGTAATGCTTTCGAAGGGGCCTAAACCCCTAGCTGCCGCCTTTCTACTTTTCGAAGTCAATGGTTATCGAAGGTATACTTAATTTTAAAATTTTATCACTTCTTTGGTGCTTTCGAAGGGGTGGTTTCGACACCATCACTTCTTTACTTACGTATAGGTTTCGAAAGGAATGCTTTCGACTTAGTTTTTTTAAATAACCCTTTTTGTTCTATTTGAAGTATAACCAAATGGTTTCGAAAGAGTTGATTTAAATGGTTTCAAAAACTGTTTTCCCACATGTTTTGAATTGAACCCAAGTGCTTTCGAAAGGTTGGAGTTTCTAAAGATTTAATTCTTTCAAAAGTTATTTAAAATGGTTTCGAAGGGATGGTTCCCCAAAGGGTTTAAAGGATTCGAAAGGTAGTATTTTCTGAATGTTTCGAAAGGGTTGAAATGGAAGGTTTTTCCAAGGTTTTCTAAAAGCAATGTTTCGAAGTCTTTCCTGATATGATGTCTAAGTTTTAATGCTTTCAAAAGGAAGAATTTTAAAGGTTTTGAAAGGATTTAAATATGGTTTTAAAAGGGAAGCTTTGGCCTTTCGGCCTAGATAAATAAGGGGTTTACTTGATTTCGAAAGAGATGCTTTCAAAGGTTTAGAAAAGGGTACTTTCAATTGGAATCGAAAGGTGGACTTTCAAGTGTTTAAATGTTTTCATCAACTAAGGTTTGAATAAAGTATATATATTTATAACATGTTAATATGATTTTGAGTAAAGCATAGAGATTATATGTAACATCCACCTAATTGGAGGCCTAAAACTAATGGCTACAGATACTGCAGTCATCCATAGTTCTTAATCTTCGGTGACAAAATACAGCGATGCTAGATAAATTGATACATAGATCATAGAAATATGGAAAAAATTTAACAATTCAAAAACATATTTCTACATTAAATTCAAAGCCTTTCATGTTAATTACATAATCCCAAAGGCGTTAACCACATTCAGCTAAATATAGTTATTATGCATAGGCCATGAGCAACATATGAAGATGCCCCATTGGTTGATCAGAATATATAGAAGGCTAATAAATCAGCCTTTACAAGAAAATACACGGCGAAAAAGAAAACTCAAAATAACTATCTACTTCCTGCACGCCTCCGGAAGATTATTCGTCAAAGAAGAGAACTTGAGAACCTTAAATCTCAAACTAGTCAAAATCAATTGAGTACTTGAGAGTTTAAGAGGAAAACAAAAACTTCGAGTCAGACATAAAGTCTAGTATGAATAATGATCCAACATCTCAATCCTTTTAGATATCTAGTGAGACTACGTCACTTAGCGGAATAGGTTTTCCCCATACTAATATCTTAAAACCTTTTTGAAACCATATTCTGTGCTCCTGCATCCACAATGGTTAAAACATATATTTTTAAAACACTATGATGATATGCATACTTGAAACCAGTTAGGATTTCCCCATCTCCTATTAGATTTTAATTGCCTCAAAGAGGTACTATCCATCCCACATGCAATTTACTTAAGCTGATGCAGACTATCCATCCCACATCACATAGTTTCCCTAGGATAACTATAAACCTTCATTAAACATATGGAGACTATCTATCCA
The DNA here is from genome assembly GCA_030737815.1 of Allium fistulosum. Lineage (NCBI taxonomy): Eukaryota > Viridiplantae > Streptophyta > Magnoliopsida > Asparagales > Amaryllidaceae > Allium > Allium fistulosum. The sequence continues at coordinate 225,439,958 of CM060904.1, forward strand.
CCACATGATGTTGACTATCCATCAAACATCCCATAGTTTTCCCAAGATGATTATGACCCCTTCTTCAATCATATGGAGACTACCCATCTCCAACTTGATGTTGACTATCCATCAAACATCCCATAGTTTTCCTGGATGACTATGAACCCATGACTTGGCCACTTAACTCATGTTATTCCGATGAATATAATTATCTCATGCTGTCCAAATGATTAACCTATTTCCATTAGTATCCCAAATTTAGGTTATATCCCAATTATCCCACGCTATCTACATGGTTGACCTATTTCCATTAGTATCCCCAATTTAGGTTATATTCATTATAATTTACATCGGTATGCCCCAATGATTGTCAAAACATATAAGTGTCGATCCCCAACTATTGTTGAACTCATTAAGCCCACCCGGTATCCCCAAGGTTAAACGACATTTATTTTATAAGATTAAAAGAAAACAAATTTCCAATCCCTTTGAAAGTATCCCCTTCGAAAGCCTTGCTATCGACCCTTTAAAAAGCAATAAAACTTTGGACATTCCACTTTAAAAATGCTTCAAAACATTGCCTTAGAAAACCTTTAGAAAATCTTCCATTTAAAACATTCCAAAACCATTCAAAAAATAAACCTTTCAACCTTGTCGGAAGCTACCTTCCAACCCCTTCGAAAGCTACCTTTCGACTCCATCAAAAGCTTTGCTCTAGACCCCTTCGAAAGCTTGGCTTTCGAACTCTTTGAAAACATTCAATAAACAAAACCTTTCGAAAGCATTAAACCTTTATACATGCAAATCTTTCAAAAACATACTGGGTTCAGTTTAAAACACATGGAAAATCTACTTTAAAACCTTTCGACTTTATTGGAAGCTACCTTTCGACCCTGTCAAAAGGTCTGCTTCGAAAGCTCTAAAGCATCTCTTTAAAACAATAAGCTTCAGCCTTTAAAACACCTTCTTCGAAAGCTTTGGGTTATACTTCAATTACAAACAAGGGTAAATCATCTAAGTCGAACGCTTCGGTACCATTCGAAAACATGGAGAAGCGGCTGGTTTTAAAAACAAGTAAACCTTTTGATTTTGTCAAAAGCAATGACTTTAGAAAAGTGGCAGTAACCCTTCGACCTCGTCAAAAGGTTTAAAACCAGTAATTTAAATATATGACCTGGTCGAAAGCAACCAAGTCGAAAGCTCCTTTTTGAAAGCAAGCAAGTGTAAGCTTTTGGTTTATAAAACAAACAAACCCAACCTCTTTGGCAATCAACCTTTCGACTAAGTACCCTTCGATGTTGTTCAATTCATTACGTACCAAGTAACTTGATACCATATGCATTTATTTGATCTTGTCAAAAGCTATAACCTTTCGACTTTGTCGAAAGATCCGGGTCGGAAGGTTTGATGCTTAAAATGGCCGAAACATGCTAAAAACTTGATTTTCTTGTTTTTAACTTAAAAGAGATAACTTTTCAACTAACCTGCCTTTGTTTGTCAAATTCTCATTGGTAAGAAATATTTTTCAGAAAAGTGCCGCCACTTATTTCAGAATTAAATAATGATTTTGTTTTATAAAATGCCCCTTCTCCTTAATTAAATATATAAAACATTTAAGTCCCATACCTTAAATAATTTTATATATTAATCAAAACACTTAGGAAAAATCTAGAAAATCTATTTTAATTTGTTTTCCAACATACAAAAATTTCAAACCCAAATAATTATTAATTAGCCATAAATAACTTATAACCCAATAAATCATTTTATTCACTAGAAAATTAATATAAAATGCACACTAATTCAGAAAATTATGGAAATTGGAACCCATTTCTAAAATATCATTTCTGACCTATATCTAAATTTTCAAGGCATTTGGATGTCATTTAATAGGGTTTTCATATCAAACATATTATAAAAACTAATGTGAACATGCATAATTCACCAATAAACATATGTATACCTTTAATCATCAAAACGTGGCATATGTTTGCAAAAACATTTTAGATCAAATCTTAAAACCGAAAACCATAAGAAATCGAGATGATATAATTGTTCACCTTAGCTTTGAGATTAAAAGATGTGAGATTTGATGTTTGATTAGTTGATTATCTTCTTTCTCTTGAATCCTAGCTTTTTCTGCCTTAGATGATTTTAATTTGCTAAAATGAAATGAACGTAAGTTTCATTTCCTAGGGTTTAGGGTATAAGCCTCTCCTACTTCCCATATTGACCTTACTCATTTCCTAACACATTAGTTCACTTTGTTTCATTTTAATTAACATTTAACATGGTGTGGCTAACCAAAGCTAAATCAAACCTCAATCTATTAATCTCCACATTAAAGCTAAATTTAACATGGTGTGACTCCCCACCTTAAAGAATTTCATCCTTGAAATTACTATAAGGCAAACAACAAAACAATCAAAGTAAAACATACCATCAAACAAATCTAGGTAAGCATCTCTAATCCTGCTCTTAGTCTCCCAAGTACAGTCTCTAGCATCGTCACTTCACAGTACCTTGACTAATCGGATTGTCTTGTTCCTTAACAACTTTTAATCTCCAGCCACAATCTGAATCAGCTTCTAACTATAGTTAAGTCCGGCTCTATTACTAAATCCTTCAACACTGTAGGTGCGATAGTAGTCTCATGGACTCCTGCCAAACTATTCGGTAACTCTACTTTATAAGAAATTTTCCCAATCCTCTCAACAACACGGAAAGGTCCAACGAAATTAGAGTCTTCATTACCCCTAAATTTGAAGGGGTTAAGCTCTCATTTTTGTTATCATATGAACAAATGTAGCTAGCAACATGAAAGCAAAAAGAAAGGAAAATGAAAGCTAATGGAAAAGAGAAGCTAATTAACAAGAATTAAAACTAATCTACTTTGTATGAATGTAAACTACACTACTAACATAAGGAGAGAAGAAGCATGTAAATAAAAGAGAATTAACATTGCATAAAAGAAAGAAAAATTACATGAAATAAAATGGCTAAGTAGCCATGGAAAAAGAAGAGAGAGAAGCTTTGATTTATTTCCTAAGCTAAAAACTAAGTAAGAGAGACTAAGGGAGAAGAGGGTTACATGAAACATAAGGGGTACTTATACATGTGTTAAACCCTAATTCATATTTTTAGGGAATGCCCAAAATACCCTTAAGAAAGTGTGGATGCCAAGTAATCATTAGCTTCTACTAATCATCATTTAAGTGTACATGAAGCCATTAATTCCATAAGCATGTGCATTAGCGTCTAATTTGTACATTAAGGTAGGTGGGTACGTGGGGTCCTCCATTATCTTCACTTTGAATTATTCCATCTTCATTTGTTCTCTTCACTCTTGTGCATGCATATATCATCATGTAACCACTTGTAAAATTCACCAAATTTTCTACAAAACAACATAGAAAATTCCAAGTAAATTTTCACAATTTAATAAATGCATAAAAATGACCATTTTGCCCCTATATGAAGATGAATATGTGACAATTTCAAATAATTTGAATTTTGGTTTAAAAAGGTTAAAATACCCACTATGATCATTTATTTGATTTAAATAGATTAAATATGGTGGTAAAAATATGCACATTTACGTGCACATCAGCTAGCTTTCTTGACTTTCCAAATCTAATCACACCCTTAATTGGTGAAACCTTAATAAAAACATAGTCTCCAATAAAGAATTCCAAGTCCTTCCTTCTTCTATCAGCATAAATTTTCTGCCTAGACTAAGCTTCCTTCATCCTAGCTCGGATCAACTCAATTTTATCTATGGCTTCTTTCACTAAGTCCAAACCAAGAACCAATCTATCCCCATTTTCCATCCAACATGTGGGAGATTTTCATGGCCTTCCATACAAAGCATCAAACTGTGCCATCCCAATACTAGTCAGGAAACTATTGTTATACAAAAACTCGACTAAATTAAGATGGTCCTCCCATGATCCTCCATAGTCCAATACACAAGCTCTTAACAAATCCTCTAAGACTTTGTTAACCCTTTCCGTTTGCCCATCAGTCTGTGGATGGTAAGCGGTACTCATATTGACCTTGGTTCCTAATGCTTTCTGTAGACTCTTTCAGAACTCACTAGTAAAAAAAGTATTCCTATCATTGATAATACTATTAGGAATCTCGTGCAGTCTAACCACATTCTTCGTAAATAATTTCACCAAAATAGGTGCCGTCCTAGTTGACTTTACTGGAATGAAATGGGCACTCTTGGTTAATCTATCCACTATGACCCATATGCTTTCATTTTCTCTACTAGACCTTGGCAACCCATCAATAAAATCCATAGAGATAGAATCCCACTTCCATAACGGAACTTCCAATAGTTGAAGCAATCCACTTGGCTTCAGGTGTTCAGCCTTTTCCCGTTTGCAATTCAAGCACTTTTTAACACATAAACCAATGTCTCACTTCATATCTTCCCAGAAGAAACTTCTCTTCATATCCTGTTACATCTTCGTTCCTTCTAGATGGATAGTGAACTTCGAATAGTGGCATTCATCCAAAACTTCCTTTCTCATGTCTCCTACATTTGGAGAACCACCACCTTCCTTTCTTTCTCAACCATCCTTTCTGGTCAAGAGTGAATTCTTTCAAGTCATCGCTTTCTGTTCCTTCCCTTGACTTTCTTATCCGTTCAGCCAAAACTGGATCCACCTCCTGTTTAGAAGCTATCTTCTCAATCATTACCGGTCGATCTTCAAAACAAGACAATACAACACTTCCTGAACTAGGACCAGCCTCGGATCTGTACTGCACTCTATATCTTGATAACGCTTCCAAATCTTTCCACTCAGCAATCATAGCCATTACCGCATTCTGATGTTTCTTTCTAAGTGCATCTGCCACCTTATTTCCTTTCCCGGGTGTGTACTCAATTCCAAAATCATAACCAGCAATAAACTCCAACCATCTCTACTGTCTCTTGTTCAGCTCCTTTTGAGAGAACGAGTACTTCAACGACTTATGATCAGTATACATTTTAAATCTCTCCCTCAAAAGATAATGCCTCCAAATCTTCAAGGCAAAGATCTCCGCAGCCAACTCCAAATCATGAGTAGGAAATCTTACTTCTTGCGGTCTAAGCTGCCTAGATGCATAAGCAATAATCTTGCTCCTTTGCATCAATACTTCTCCCAATCCAGTGCCACGTGCATTAGTATATACTACCAACCCTTGGTTACCATCTGGAACTACTAACACTGGTTCATTGGTTATCAAATGCTTTAACTTAAAGAACTCTTCCTCGCAATTTTCATTCCAAATAAACTTCACATCCTTCCTGATCGACTTAGTCAAAGGTGCTGCTATCCACGAGAAATCCTTGGTCAATCTCCGGTAATAGCCATCCAATCCAAGAAAACTCCTGATCTCGGTTACTGTCTCTTGTCTCTCCCACATATTGATAGCTTTGATCTGAACTGGATCGACAGACAATCCTTCCTCTGAAACCACATGACCAAGAAATTTGACCTCTTTCTTCCAAAAATGACATTTGGAAAACTTCGCCTTTAGCTGATTCTACCACAGTGTCTCCAACACCGCTCTAAGATGAGTCTGATGTTATCTTTCATCTTCAGAGTACACCAAAATGTCATATGTAAATACCAATAAGAACCTATACAAATGCTCTTGGAAAACCTGGTTCATCAAATCAATAAACAAAGAAGGTGCATTTGTCAATCCAAATGGCATCACTAACCACTCATACGAACCATACCTAGTTCGAAATGCCGTCAAAGGAATGTTATCCTCCACCACTCTCAACTGATGGAACCCCGTTGCTAAATCCAACTGAGAAAATACTTTGGCTTTACTCAACTGATCAAACAGATCGTCTGTCCTCGGTAGAGGGTACCTATTCTTGATCGTCCTTTTGTTCAACTTATGATAGTCAATGCACATCCTTGATGGCCCATCTAGTTTTGTCACAAACACCGTAGCTACTCTCCAAGGCGAACCACTTGGTCCGATAAAATTTCTTCCCTCAAGATCCACTAGCTGCACCTTCAATTCCTTTATCTCCATCGGTATCATTCTACTAGGTGGTCTACTGACAGGTTCCGCTCCTTATACAATATCTATCTGAAACTCAACAGCTCGTTTCAAGGATAATCTAGTAACCGGCTCAAAAACATCTGTAAATTCTCTTGCTACACGAACATGACTCAACTCATCTCCCAACTCCATTGTACTCAAAGAGCACCAACACTCTTACTAGGATTCTCCACTGACAATATAATTCAGTTATGACTATCCAGGTGCCTCGATGGTATCTCCCGATCCTGGAAAAATATCCTAGACTCGTTCTTACCTAACCAAGCCATACCCAAAATGATCCTGAAATCCACGAAATCAAAAACATACAAATTGGATGCAAACTTATGACCAAACAAATCAAGTTCTAACTGGTCACGTCTCATCCCAAGATTTGCATACCCTACTATTGGATTCGCAACCCTCAAGGAAGTAACAAGGTATATGCGTTCTATACATAACCTATCAACCAAATATTGTGATATAAATTAATGCAATGCTCCGGTATCAATCAATACCCTAACTTGTATGCTATGAATCAAAAGCGTACTTTCCATCATAGACTTTCCTTTCTCAGCACCAGTTGGTTTAGAGGATGATGGCTCCAAAGTAAAGACTTTTCCTCTTTTTGCTTTGGCAGCTTTAGGACACTTATTCTTGTAATATTCCATCTAGTTGCAATTATAGCTTTGCACATTCTGCTTCCCCACAACCAACCTTCCATCACCCAAATGGCAGTCATTAGCATAGTGCCCCTTCTTACCACACTTGTAGAAAACTATATCTGCTTACCCTTTCTTGGCGGCTCTTCCTTTTTGAGCGCCCTTCTTCTCGAAGAACTTCCTCTTTCTCACTTGAGGACCCTGGAAATCAACCGGCTTCTCCCTAGCTGAAATAGCAAGCATATCCTCATGGCGAGTAGCCATTTCCACTACCACATTAGAATGATCTCAGATATGGGTCATAGTCATTCTGCCTAGCTCTGTCCTCAATCCTCTAATGAATCTCTCATTCTCTGACATCACCGTCAACCAAAGCATAACCATATCGAGATAGCTCATCAAATTTAGCAGCATACTCGAACACAGACATCTGTCCTTGGACAAGATCCATAAACTTCCTCATCAACGCCAGCTTGGCAATCTCAGCCAAGAACCTCTGCTTAAACCTTCTCCTGAAATTAGCCCATGTCAGCTCTTCTTCTGGAACTCAAGTTGCCAAATTGTTCCACCAATGAAGCACTAACCCTTGCAACTGTCCAGAAGCTAGCCTTCACTTCTCTCCATCATTCAATCCTAAATCTGTAAAGATCCTTTCATAGTTCAACAGCTTGTTCTCAACTTCAACAGCATCCTCCGTTCTAAGAAATGACTTTGCTCCCAAGCTGATATAGTCTCTACTCAGCTTAGCATAGTTATATCCAACTGGAACTACAGGATTAGCTCCACCAACATTTCCAGCAGCTCCCGCTTGCAAAAGAATTACAAACAACTAATACACCATCCCTGCATCTATTGGCAGATTTCCAGCACCTACATTGGCCTCAAAATTTTGGTTAGCATTAGCCTATCGACCTTGGTTTCTCCAAGTATTAGGTCGAGCATTTTCGTTGGTTATGGTGCTTCCTCCACCTAGATTTCCTCTTCCATTTCCTGCCTCGATATCTTCTTTCTCATATATTTGCATATGAGCCTTAGTAAGATACATAAGAATGGTCTAAGAAAAAGGGAAATACATACTTAGATGTATAGCTATATATCAAAAACAAGTACATCACTATAGCATTAACCCAAACCCCGATCATATTTTCAAATTCATTGGATTATGTTTCAAAAAGCTTTTAGGTTTAACTTTTCTTTTAAGGTTTCATAAAACTATGCTCTGATACCACTTGTAACATCCCCCTAATTGGAGGCTCAAAAGTAACTGCTAGGAATGTTGTAGTCATCCATAGTTATTAATCTTCGGCGACCAAATACGGCGAAGTTGGATACATTGATACACAGATCATAGGAATATGGAAAATTTTCAACAATCCAAAAACATATTTCCACATTCAATTCAATGTGTTTCATGTTCATTACATAATCCAAAAAGTGTTAATCACGTTCAGCTAAATATAATTATTACACATACGCCAAGAGCGACATATGAAGATGCCCCCTTGGTTGATCAAAGTATATAGAAGGCTAATAAATCTGCCTTTACAAACAAATACACAGCGAAAAAGAAAACACCAAATAACTATCTGCGCCAGCACGCCTTCGGAAGCTTATTCGTCAAAGAAGAGAACCTGAGAACCTTAAATTCAAACTACTTAAAATTAATTGAGTACCCGAGAGTTTAAGTGGAAAACAAAAACTTCAAGTTAGACATAAAGCCTGGTATGTATAACAATCCAACATCTCAATTCTTTTAGATAACTAGTGAGATCACCACGCTTAGAGGAACGAGTTTTTACCTCACTAATGTCTTAAAACCTTTTTAAAACCATATTCTGTGCTCCTACATCCACAATGGTTAAAACATATATTTTTAAAACTATGATGATATGCATACTTGAAACCATTTAGGATTTTCCCATCCCCTATTAGATTTTAATTGCCTCAAAGAGGGACTATCTAACCCACATTCATATTACTTAAGCTGATGCAGACTATCCATCCCACATCACATAGTTTCCCTAGGATAACTACAAACCCTTCACTAAACATATGGAGACTATCCATCCCCCACATGATGTTGACTATCCATCAAACATCCCATAGTTTTCCTAGTATGACTATGAACCCTTCTTCAATCATATGGAGACTATCCATCTCCAACTTGATGTTACTATCCATCAAACATCCCATAGTTTTCACAATATGACTATGAACCCATCACTTGGCCACTTAACTCATGCTATCCCCATGAATATAATTATTTCATGATATCCACATGATTAACCTATTTCCATTAGTATCCCTAATTTAGGTTATATCCCAAATATCCTCTGCTATCTGCATGGTTGACCTATTTCCATTAGTATCCCTAATTTAGGTTTAATCATTATAATTTACATCGGTATCCCCCAATGATTGTCAAAACATATAAGCGTTCATCCCTAACTATTGTTGAACTCATTAAGCCTACCGGTATCCCCAAGGTTAAACAACATTTATTTTAAAAGGTTAAAAGAAAGAAAATTTTCAACCACTTCGAAGGTATCCCTTTCGAAAGCCTTTCTTTCAACCCTTTCAAAAGCAATAAAGCTTTGGATATCCCACTTTAAAAATGCTTCAAAACATTGCCTTAGAAAACCTTTGGAAAACCTTCCATTTAAAACCTTCCAAAACCATTCAAAAATAAACCTTTGTACCTTGTCGAAAGCTACCTTTCGACTCCATCGAAAGCTTTGCTCTCAACCCCTTTGAAAGCTTGGCTTTCGAACTCTTAGAAACCATTCAATAAAAAAATCTTTCGAAAGCAATGGACCTTTTAAAACACAAACTTTCAAAAACATACTGGGTTCAGTTTAAAACATGTGGAAATTCTACTTTAAAACCTTTCGACTTCATTAGAAGCTACCCTTCGACCCTGTCGAAAGGTCTGCTTCGAAAGCTTTAAAGCATCTCTTTAAAACAATAAGCTTCAGCCTTTAAAACACCTTCTTCAAAAGCTTTAGGTTATATTTTAATTATAAACAAGGGTAAATCATCTAAGTCGAAAGCTTTGATACCTTTCAAAAACTTAGAGAAGCAGCTAGGTTTAAAAACAAGTAAACCTTTCGACTTTGCCAAAAGCAATGACTTTAGAAAGGCGAGAGTAACCCTTCGACTTTTTTAAAAGGTTTAGAACCTTTAATTTAAATATTTGACATGTTCGAAAGCAACCAACTCGAAAGATCCTTTTGGAAAGCAAGCAGTTGTAAGCTTTTGGTTTATAAAACACATACCCCAACCTCTTCGGCAATCAACCTTTTCGACTAAGTGCCATTCGACCTTGTTCAATTCATTACGTGCCAAGTAACTTGATACCATATGCATTGATTTGATCTTGACGAAATCTATAACCTTTCGACTTTTTCGAAAGGTCTGGGTCGGAAAGTTTGATGCCTAAAATGGCCGAAACATACTAAAAGCATGATTTCCTTATTTTTAACTTAAAGGAGACAACTTTTCAACTAACCTGCATTTGTTTGTCAAATTCTCATTGGTTAACAAATACTTTTCAAAAAAGTTCTCCCACTAATTTCAGAATTATAATGATTTTGTTTTATAAAATTCCCCTTCTCTTTAATTAAATATATAAAACATTTAAGTCCCATTCCTTAAATTATTTTATATATTCATCATAACACTTAGGAAAAATCTAGAAAATTCCAAAATATCTATTTCAATATGCTTTCAAACATAAAAAAATTTCAAACCCAAATAGTTATTTATTTAGCCATAAAATAATTTATAAACAATAAAACATTTTCTTCACTAGAAAATTAATATAATATTCATGTTAATTCAGAAAAATATGAAAATGGGAACCCATATCTAAAATATCATTTCTGACCTATATTTAAATTTTCAAAGCATTTGGATGTCATTTAATAAGGTCTTCATATCAAACATATCATAAAAACTAATATGAGCATGCATAATTCACCAACAAACATATATATAACTTTAATAATCAAAACATGGCATATGCTTGCAAAAGCATTTCGAATCAAATTTTAAAACCAAAAACCATAAGAAAATGGGATGTAGTAATTATTCACCTTAGCTTTGAGATTAAAGGATATGAGATTTGATGTTGGATTAGTTGATTATCTTTTTTCTCTTGAATCCTAGCGTTTTCTTCTCTTGAGAATGGAAATGGTTGCCAGCCTTAGATGTTTTTAATTTGCTAAAATGAAATGAACGTAAGTTTCATTTCCTAAGGGTTTAAGGTATAAGCCTCTCCTATTTCCCATGTTGCCCTTACTCATTTCGTAACACGCTAGTTCACGTTGTTTCATTTTAATTAACATTTAACCTGGCAAGGCCACCCTTAGCTAAATCAAACCTCAATCTATTAATCTCCACATTATTTTATTTGATTTTAGCTAAATAAATTTCCTAAATAATGTTATAAAAATAAGGGGTGTTACATTATATATTTCCTTGTGTGAGTTTGATTTAAAGGTCTTAAATCATTTTGAAAAAGGTTTTCAAAGAAAATTATAGGAAGGTATCCCTTAGTGAAAATGGCTCAGATATTATAATAGCAGACTTGACTGGTATAGGGTCGTGCCCTATACATTAGCTATTGGCCCCAGCTAATTGTTGTCCAAAATTCCAGTGTGTAGGGCTTTGTCACAGGTAAGACTAAAATTATGATTACATACAGAAGAGAATATACATTTGTATACAGATAATTTATTGGTGATCCCGCAAATCCATTAGGATCAGGTGACCCTGGGAGATGATTAAGTTAGTGGCAGACGTCGAGAAGAGAAGTATTTAACATATAGTTAAGGGCAGACCGTCCAGAAGAGGAGTGTCTAACAGATTTTAGATTAAATTTTTTTTATAATTGTTAGCGCCAAAATTGATCACTAACACCCAAATCCAGATGAAAGCAACGACCAACGATCACAGATCACAAACAGAATGTATGTAGGAGTATAAATATGAAGAATAGTAAAAATTAAAAAGAAAGCAGTAATAACAGAGGATTTATAGTGGTTCGGCTGACTCCGGCCTACGTCCACTCCAGAAATTTCTTTTTAATTGATGTTAGAATCAACTACAGTTACAATCCAGAGTTTTTAGAATAACAATGGCAGAGCCGCCTTTGTATAGAAGACGTAGAGAAATAGAATGAAGATCCACTTTTTTAAAGCCCCACATGATGTATTTATAGGCAAAACCCAAGTTACTGGGCTTCCTGAGTAATCCGGGCCCATCAAGGCCATAGCCGAACCAGACTCAACACTACGACCGATCCAGGCAAGCCGATCCACATTCACCGACCCAAACATGCCGACCCTGATGTCGACCGAACCATGGCGGCCGAGCCGCTTAGGGCCGATCCACATGTCCCAATTCCCATGAGGCCGAACCACTACATTATGCCGATCCCAAGTACTTCAGGTATACCGATCCCCTCTCGTTTCCTACAACCGACCCCATGCCTTCATAGCCGAACCAAAGCTAGTACAAAGGCCGACCCAGAGTCAAGCTCCAACATGCCTACCAACTTTAGTGATCCTACTCCAACGCCGAACCAGGCCCGAACGAACTACCTTGGCCGACACCATCGAGGCCGAACCACCAATGCTAACCCACTCGTCATGACCGAACGACGTGACCTTCCTTCCTCGACCGAGCGACATCTGCTGATCCTTCTAGGCCGAACCATATATACCAAATCACTTTGATGCCGAACCATTTCAAATCGCTGATCACCTCCAACACGCCGACCCATCGTATTCCGATCTCGACAAATGAGTAGTCGATTTAGTTAGATCCGTCTGTCCACGGCCTTGCCAAAAGGCGGGTTGACATTGGCTCCCCAAAACATGCCTTGCTATTGGAAGGTGTGTTTTGAATAGCCACAAATCCGATGTCTGAAGTCCATATGTTATCCATAGTCATACCTTCCGATTCATAATCCAATCCATTTTATCAAAGTGCCATTGCCGTATCCTTATCCAAATCTACGACTGCTCCGAGTCGATATCCGATTCCTATCCAATAACCAGATCATTATCCAATTCCACATTCATCCGAACCCGAAAACCGAGTTCTAATCCATCCATATCCAATAACCAATAATCACGTCCATGACCTCTCCGGGTCGATATCCAAATCCGGGACCGCTCCGAGTCCATGCCCAAATCCTGAGCTGTTCATAGCCAATATCCAAATCCGTAACCTCTCCGGGTTCTTGCGAAGCGCAATCCACACTCGGCGACCTGTATTAAGTAATGCCATGGTGTTCCTGGTTCAGTGTCCCTGAACGTTGAGTAATGCCATGGCTTAAGTCCTAACCCGAATCCTGGTCGCTCCGGACCCTTGCCGAGCATAGTCCATACTCGACGACCTGTAATAGTAACCGATAGATAATATGGGGCCTAAGTCCTAGGCCGAATCCTGGACTCTCCGGACCCTTGCCGAGCATAGTCCATGCTCGATGACCTTTTAGCCAAAATCCAATGGAAAATCCAATCGAAATCCAAATCCAACAAGAAAACCAGAAATCCATATTAAAAATCCAAACCAAAAAACAAACATCCAAACCTGAATCCAAACCAGAAAACAAGCAAAACCGGGATTTCAAACCAAACTCTAAAACCATACCAGAAAAAGGAAGTATCCAAACCAAAAGAAAAAACAGATTTCACAAACCAGGGCATCACGGTTTATCATCGTCTAAGAGCATGCCTATGGGTTATCTTCGTCCCCATACATGAGTAAGCGACTTAGTCGTCAGCCCAGAGTTTTCTACTTATTCCAAACCAACACGATTAGTTGATGACCAACCGACCACCATTCCTGGGCCTGCGCCATTGTCATTAAGTGTAGGCAGTGGCAGCTCCTGTTCCACCGCCGCATTCCGAGTTTTGACATATTGTCGCAACTGACCATTCCTTACATGTTCCTCGATTATATCCTTTAGATGTCGGCAGCTGTTAGTATCATGCCCTTACAGGTCATGAAAGAGACAGTGCCTTCCTGATGCCCTTTCGCATTCTGAGGGTTCCCTCCTTGCCGACCTTCGATAAGGAAGGCGATCCTGAGTATCCAAGAATATCCGTTCCAATGTTGCATTCAATCATGTGTAAGTGGAGAATTTTGGTTCTCCCTAGCGCTTCCTTTTCCCTCTATCCATGTCTTTACCCGAGCTTTCACCGGGCGGTCCTCCATCCTTAGCCATATTTACTTCCTTTGATTTCATATCTAAACACGCATCCTCTTGTCGAAGAAATCTCTCAGCTTCGTGAAAGAATTCCCCAAGATCTATTCGTGGGTCCCGTATCAATGATACTTTGAAATCCGAATTATCCCTGACTCCTGATACTGCAACCATCAGAACCATTGATGGATCTGGTCGATCCACCGAAGCAATTGCTGCATTAAACCGAGTTAAGAAACTCCTGAGCGATTCATCTACTCTCTGTTTAACCGACGTCGGTGTCATCACATCTTTGGCCTTTTTACATGAACTCGAAACTGACTTAAGAACTTATCCACCAGTTCTGTCCATGTTCTAATAGATCCATCCTCCAGCTGTCTGAACCACATAGTAAGTATATCGGTCAGGTATAGGGGGAAACATCGGGCCATAACCTCCTCTGATTCCCCCAGCACTTCCAAATGCCTTGTGTACCTCATTAAGTGGTCAGTGGGATCCGTCTTACCGTTGTATACTTCTAGAGTGGGCAGCTTGAAATCGGGCGGATTCCTAGCTATCCTGATGTTCCGGGTAAACGGACTTTTGTTGACACCCTCCAAATCTCTGTTTGTCAGACCTCCGCGAATGGTTCGCCTGATGATGTCAGCCAATCCAGTGTTACCTACCAAGGGTTGCCCCCCATCCACATTTCCTAACTGCCCTCCAAGTCCACGAGGAAATTCTGGCACATACTCCTCGTCATGTACTCCTGTATTCCTGTTGGCATCGGACTGAGCAGCGTCATCTGGTATCCCTTCATGGATTGTTCCAGCATTACCTAGTGGTGTGCCCTTGAGTCTAGGTCCATCCAGATTGATAGCTGTTTGCTGATTGGGGGCTGCCCCTGCCGAACCACTCCATCTGCTTGCATGTTAAATCCTTCTGATCTAGCTCCATAGATCCGAGCTCATGCAGTTCCTACTTGTCCAAATTGTCTGAAAAGTGTCCGCATTATTTCCTCTTGCCTTTTCATCAACTGCTTCTGCATATAATCCATCATAACATGCATCTCGTCCCCAGTGATGTAGATTGAGGCTTGATTAGCTCCGGAGGAAGCCTCCTGACTTCCCTCTTGTTGACTCCTCTCTGTCCTTTTCCTCCCAGTTTATTTTTTTGCCATAATCTCCAGAATCCAAGTTCCTAAGCCTTTAAATCTGAAATCCAAGCTTCAGAATCCCAGAGTGCTAGCTTTCTCAGTGAAAGCACCAAAATGTTAGTGCCAAAATTGGTCACTAACACCCAAATCCATATGAAAGTACCGACAAACAATCACAGACCATAGACAGAATGTATGTAGAGAGTATAAATATGAAGAACGGTAAAAATTAAAAAGAAAGCGGTAATAACAGAGGATTTATAGTGGTTCGGCTGACTCTGGCCTACGTCCAGTCCAGAAATTTCTATTTTATTGATGTCAGAATCAATTACAGTTACAATCCAGAGTTTTTAGAACAACAATGGCAGAGCAGCCTTAGTATAAAAGACGAAGAGAAATAGAACGATGATCCACTTTTTTGAAGCCCCACATGCTGTATTTATAGGCAAAACCCGAGTTACTGGGCTTCCTGAGTAATCCGGGCCCATCAAGGCCATAGCCGAACCAAACTCAACACTACGACCGATCCAAGCAAGCCAATCTACATTCACCGACCCACACATGCCGACCCTGATGTCGACCGAACCATGGAGGTCGAGCCGCTTAGGGCCGATCCACACGTCCCAATTCCCTTGAGGCCGAACCACTACATTATGTCGATCCCAAGTACTTCAGGTATGCCGATCCCCTCTCGTTTCCTACAACCGACCCCATGCCTTCAAAGCCGAACGAAAGCTAGTACAAAGGCCGACCCAGAGTCAAGCTCCAACATGCCTACCTACTTTAGTGATCCTACTCCAAGCCCGACCGAACTACCTTGGCCGACCCCATCGAGGCAGAACCACCAATGCCAACCCACTCGTCGTGACCGAACGACGTGACCTTCCTTCCTCGACCGAGCGACATCCGCTGATCCTTCTAGGCCGAACAATATATACTGAACCACTTTGATGTCGAACCACTTCAACTCGCCGATCCACTCCAACATGCCGACCCATCGTATTCCGATCTCGACAAATGAGTTGTTGATTTAGTTAAATCCGTCTGTCCACGGCCTTGCCAAAAGACGGGTTAACATTTGCTCCCCAAAACATGCCTTGCTATTGGAAGGTGTGTTTTGAATAGCCTCAAATCCGATGTCAGAAGTCCATATGTTATCCATAGTCATACCTTCCGATTCATAATCCAATCCATTTTATCAAAGTGCCATTGTCGTATCCTTATCCAAATCTATGACTGCTCCGAGTCGATATCCGATTCCTATCCAATAACCAGATCATTATCCAATTCCACATTCATCCGAACCCGAAAACCGAGTTCTAATCCATCCATATCCAATAACCAATAATCACGTCCATGACCTCTCCGGGTCGATATCCAAATCCGGGACCGCTCCGAGTCCATGCCCAAATCCTGAGCTGTTCATAGCCAATATCCAAATCCGTAACCTCTCCGGGTTCTTGCGAGGCACAATCCAGACTCGGCGACTTGTATTAAGTAATGCCATGGTGTTACTGGTTCAGTGTCCCTGAACGTTGAGTAATGCCATGGCTTAAGTCCTAACCCGAATCCTGGTCGCTCCGGACCCTTGCCGAGCATAGTCTATACTCGACGACCTGTAATAGTAACCGATAGATAATATGGGGCCTGAGTCCTAGGCCGAATCCTGGTCTCTCCGGACCCTTGCCGAGCATAGTCCATGCTCGATGACCTTTTAGCCAAAATCCAATGGAAAATCCAATCGAAATCCAAATCCAACAAGAAAACCAGAAATCCATATTAAAAATCCAAACCAAAAAACAAACATCCAAACCAGAAAACAAGCAAAACCGGGATTTCAAACCAAACTCTAAAACCATACCAGAAAAAGGAAGTATCCAAACCAAAAGCAAAACAGATTTCACAAACCAGGGCATCACGGTTTATCATCGTCTAAGAGCATGCCTATGGGTTATCTTCGTCCCCATACATGAGTAAGCGACTTAGTCGTCTTCCCAGAGTTTGCTACTTATTCCAAACCATCACGATTAGTTGATGACCAACCGACCACCATTCCTGGGCCTTGCGCCATTGTCATTAAGTGTAGGCAGTGGCAGCTCCTGTTCCACCGCCGCATTCCGAGTTTTGACATATTGTCGCAACTGACCATTCCTTACATGTTCCTCGATTATATCCTTTAGATGTCGGCAGCTATTAGTCTCATGCCCTTACAGGTCATGAAAGAGACAGTGCCTTCCTGATGCCCTTTCGCATTCTGAGGGTTCCCTCCTTGCCGACCTTCGATAAGGAAGGCGATCCTGAGTATCCAAGAATATCTGTTCCAATGTTGCATTCAATCATGTGTTAGTGGAGAATTTTGGTTCTCCCTAGCGCTTCCTTTTCCTTCTATCCTTGTCTTTACCCGAGCTTTCACCAGGCGGTCCTCCATCCTTAGCCATATTTACTTCCTTTGATTTCATATCTAAACACGCATCCTCTTGTCGAAGAAATCTCTCAGCTTCGTGAAAGAATTCCCCAAGATCTATTGGTGGGTCCCATATCAATGATACTTTGAAATCCGAATTATCCCTGACTCCTGATACTGCAGCCATCAGAACCATTGATGGATCCGGTCGATCCACCGAAGCAACTGCTGCATTAAACCGAGTTAAGAAACTCCTGAGCAATTCATCTACTCTCTGTTTAACCGACGTCGGTGTCATCACATCTTTGGCCTTTTTACATGAACTCGAAACTGACTTAAGAACTTATCCACCAGTTCTGTCCATGTTCTAATAGATCCATCCTCCAGCTGTCTGAACCACATAGTAGGTATATCGGTCAGGTATAGGGGGAAACATCGGGCCATAACCTCCTCTGATGCCCCCAGCACTTCCAAATGCCTTGTGTACCTCATTAAGTGATCAGTGGGATCCGTCTTACCGTTTTATACTTCTAGAGTGGACAGCTTGAAATCGGGCGGATTCCTAGCTATCCTGATGTTCCGGGTAAACGGACTTTTGTTGACACCCTCCAAATCTCTATTTGTCAGACCTCCGCGAATGGTTCGCCTGATGATGTCAGCCAATCCAATGTTACCTACCAAGGGTTACCCCCATCCACATTTCCTAACTGCCCTCCAAGTCCACGAGGAAATTCTGGCACATACTCCTCGTCATGTACTCCTGTATTCCTGTTGGCATCGGACTGCGCAGCGTCATCTGGTATCCCTTCATGGATTGTTCCAGCATTACCTGGTGGTGTGCCCTTGAGTCTATGTCCATCCAGATTGATAGCTGTTTGCTGATTGGGGGCTGCCCCTGCCGAACCACTCCATCTGCTTGCATGTTAAATCCTTCTGATCTAGCTCCATAGATCCGAGCTCATGCAGTTCCTGCTTGTCCAAATTGTCTGAAAAGTGTCCGCATTATTTCCTCTTGCCTTTTCATCAACTGCTTCTGCATATAATCCATCATAACATGCATCTCGTCCCCAGTGATGTAGATTGAGGCTTGATTAGCTCCGGAGGAAGCCTCCTGACTTCCCTCTTGCTGACTCCTCTCTGTCCTTTTCCTCCTGGTTTATTTTTTGCCATAATCTCCAGAATCCAAGTTCCTAAGCCTTTAAATCTAAAATCCAAGCTTCAGAATCCCAGAGTGCTAGCTTTCTCAGTGAAAGCACCAAAATGTTAGTGCCAAAATTGGTCACTAACACCCAAATCCAGATGAAAGTACCGACAAACAATCACAGATCATAGACAGAATGTATGTAGAGAGTATAAATATGAAGAACGGTAAAAATTAAAAAGAAAGCGGTAATAACAGAGGATTTATAGTGGTTCGGCTGACTCCGGCCTACGTCCACTCCAGAAATTTCTATTTTATTGATGTTAGAATCAATTACAGTTACAATCCAGAGTTTTTAGAACAACAATGGCAGAGCAGCCTTAGTATAAAAGACAAAGAGAAATAGAATGATGATCCACTTTTTTGAAGCCCCACATGCTGTATTTATAGGCAAAACCCGAGTTACTGGGCTTCCTGAGTAATCCGGGCCCATCAAGGCCATAGCCGAACCTAACTCAACACTACGACCGATCCAAGCAAGCCAATCTACATTCACCGACCCACACATGCCGACCCTGATGTCGACCGAACCATGAAGGCCGAGCCGCTTAGGGCCGATCCACACGTCCCAATTCCCTTGAGGCCGAACCACTACATTATGTCGATCCCAAGTACTTCAGGTATGCCGATCCCCTCTCGTTTCCTACAACCGACCCCATGCCTTCATAGCCGAACGAAAGCTAGTACAAAGGCCGACCCAGAGTCAAGCTCCAACATGCCTACCTACTTTAGTGATCCGACTCCAACGCCGAACCAAGCCCGACCGAACTACCTTGGCCGACCCCATCGAGGTAGAACCACCAATGCCAACCCACTCGTCGTGACCGAATGACGTGACCTTCCTTCCTCGACCGAGCGACATCCGCTGATCCTTCTAGGCCGAACAATATATACCGAACCACTTTGATGCCGAACCACTTCAACTCGCCGATCCACTCCAACATGCCGACCCATCGTATTCCGATCTCGACAAATGAGTAGTTGATTTAGTTAAATCCGTCTGTCCACGGCCTTGCCAAAAGACGGGTTAACATTTGCTCCCCAAAACATGCCTTGCTATTGGAAGGTGTGTTTTGAATAGCCTCAAATCCGATGTCAGAAGTCCATATGTTATCCATAGTCATACCTTCCGATTCATAATCCAATCCATTTTATCAAAGTGCCATTGTCGTATCCTTATCCAAATCTACGACTGCTCTGAGTCGTTATCCGATTCCTATCCAATAACCAGATCCTTATCCAATTCCACATTCAACCGAACCCGACAACCGAAGTCCTAATCCATCCATATCCAATAACCAATAATCACATCCATGACCTCTCCGGGTCGATATCCAAATCCGGGACCGCTTGCGGGTCCATGCCCAAATCCTGAGCTATTCATAGCCAATATCCAAATCTGTAACCTCTCCGGGTTCTTGCCAAGCGCAATCCACACTCGGCGACCTGTGTTAAGTAATGCCATGGTGTTCCTGGTTCAGTGTCCCTGAACGCTGAGTAATGCCATGGCTTAAGTCCTAAGCCGAATCCTGGTCTCTCCGGACCCTTGCCGAGCATAGTCCATACTCGACGACATGTAATAGTAACCGATAGATAATATGGGGCCTAAGTCCTAGGCCGAATCCTGGTCTCTCCGGACCCTTGCCGAGCATAGTCCATGCTCGATGACCTTTTAGCCAAAATCCAAAGGAAAATCCAATCGAAATCCAATCTGAAATTCAAATCCAACCATAAAACCAGAAATCCATATTAAAAATCCAAACCAAAAAACAAACATCCAAACCAGAAAACAAGAAAAACCGGGAGTTCAAACCAAACTCTAAAACCATACCAGAAAAAGGAAGTATCCAAACCAAAAGAAAAAACAGATTTCACAAACCAGGGCATCACGGTTTATCATCGTCTAAGAGCATGCCTAGGGGTTATCTTCATCCCCATACATGAGTAAGCGACTTAGTCATCTGCCCAGAGTTTGCTACTTATTCCAAACCATCATGATTAATTGATGACCAACCGACCACCATTCCAGGGCCTAGCACCATTGTCATTCAGTGTAGGTGGATTCCTAGCTATCCTGATGTTCCAGGTAAACGGACTTTTGTTGACTCCCTCCAAATCTCTGTTTGTCAGACCTCCGTGAATGGTTTGCATGTTGATGTCAGCCAATCCAGTGTTACCTACCAAGGGTTGCCCCCCATCCACATTTCCTAACTGCCCTCCAAGTCCACAAGGAAATTTTGGCACATACTCCTCGTCTCGTACTCATGTATTCCTGTTGGCATCGGACTGCACAGCGTCATCTAGTATCCCTTCATGGATTGTTCCAGCATTACCTGGTGGTGTGCCCCTGAGTCTATGTCCATCCAGATTGATAGTTGTTTGCTGATTGGGGGCTGCCCCTACCGAACCACTCCATCTGCTTGCATGTTAAATCCTTCTGATCCAGCTCCATAGATCTGAGCTCCTGCAGTTCCTGCTTGTCCAAATTGTCTGAAATGTGTCCGCATTATTTCCTCTTTCCTTTTCATCAACTTCTTTTGTTTCCATCATAATCTGCATCTCGTCTCCAATGATGTAGATTGAGGCTTGATTAGCTCCGTAGGAAGCCTCCTGACTTCCCTCTTGCTGACTCCTCTCTGTCCTTTTCCTCCTAGTTTAT
Organism: Allium fistulosum; assembly: GCA_030737815.1. NCBI lineage: Eukaryota > Viridiplantae > Streptophyta > Magnoliopsida > Asparagales > Amaryllidaceae > Allium > Allium fistulosum. The sequence continues at coordinate 225,461,271 of CM060904.1, forward strand.
TGCTTTGCCATAATCTCCAGAATCCAAGTTCCTAAGCCTTTAAATCTGAAATCCAAACTTCAAAATCCCTGAGTGCTAGCTTTCTCAATGAAAGAACCAAAATGTTAGTGCTAAAATTGGTCACTAACACCCAAATCCAGATGAAAGCACCGACAAACAATCACAGATCATAGACAGAATGTATGTAGAGAGTATAAATATGAAGAACGGTAAAAATTAAAAAGAAAGCGGTAATAATAGAGGATTTATAGTGGTTCGGCTGACTCCGGCCTACGTCCACTCCAGAAATTTCTATTTTATTGATGCCGGAATCAATTACAGTTACAATCCAAAGTTTTTAGAACAACAATGGCATAGCAGCCTTAGTATAGAAGACGAAGAGAAACAGAATGATGATCCACTTTTTTGAAGCCCCACATGCTGTATTTATAGGCAAAACCAGAGTTACTGGGCTTCCTGAGTAATCCGGGCCCATCAAGGTCATAGCCGAACCAAACTCAACACTACGACCGATCCAAGCAAGCCGATCTATATTCACCGACCCACACATGCCGACCCTGATGTCGATCGAACCATGACGGCCAAGCTGCTTAGGGCTGATCCACACATCCCAATTCCCTTGAGGCCGAACCACTACATTATGCCGATCCCAAGTACTTTAGGTATGTCGATCCCCTCTCGTTTCCTACAACTGACCCCATGCCTTCACAACCGAACCAAAGCTAGTACAAAGGCCGACCCAGAGTCAAGCTCCAACATGCCTACCTACTTTAGTGATCCTACACCAACATCGAACCAGGCCCGACCGAACTACCTTGGCCGACCCCATCGAGGCCGAACCACCAATGCCAACCCACTCGTCATGACCGAACGACGTGACCTTCCTTCCTTGATCGAGCGACATCTGCTGATCCTTCTAGGCCGAACCATATATACCGAACAACTTTGATGCCTAACCACTTCAACTCGCTGATCCACTCCAACATGCCGACCCATCGTATTCCGATCTTGATAAATGAGTAGTCGATTTAGTTAGATCCGACTGTCCACGGTCTTGCCAAAAGGCGGGTTAACATTTTCTCACCAAAACATGCCTTGTTATTGGAAGGTGTGTTTTGAATAGCTTCAAATCTGATGTATGAAGTCCATATGTTATCCATAGTCATACCTTCCGATTCATAATCCAATCCATTTTATCCAAGTGCCATTGCCGTATCCTTATCCAAATCTACGATTGTTCCGAGTCGATATCTAATTCCTATCCAATAACCAGATCCTTATCCAATTCAACATTCATCCGAACCTGACAACCGAGTTCTAATCCATCCATATCCAATAACCAATAATCACGTCCATGACCTCTCTGGGTCGATATCCAAATCCGGTACCGCTCCAGGTCCATGCCCAAATCCTGAGCTGTTCATAGCCAATATCCAAATCCGCAACCTCTCCGAGTTCTTGCCAAGCGCAATCCACACTTTTCGACATGTGTTAAGTAATGCCATGGTGTTCCTGGTTCAGTGTCCCTTAACGCTGAGTAATGCCATGGATTAAGTCCTAAACCGAATCCTGGTCGCTCCGGACCCTTGCCGAGCATAGTCCATACTAGACGACCTGTAATAGTAACTGATAGATAATATGGGGTCTAAGTCCTAGGCCGAATCCTAGTCTCTCTGGATCCTTGCCGAGCATAGTCCATGCTCGATGACCTTTTAGCCAAAATCCAAAGGAAAATCCAATCCAAATCCAATCCAAAATCCAAATCCAACCTGAAAACCAGAATCCATATTAAAAATCCAAACCAAAAAACAAACATCCAAACCTGAATCCAAACCAGAAAACAAGCAAAACCGGGAGTTCAAACCAAACTCTAAAACCATACCAGAAAAAGGAAGTATCCAAACCAAAAGTAAAAACAAATTTCACAAACCAGGGCATCACGGTTTATCATCGTCTAAGAGCATGCCTAGAGGTTATCTTCATCCCCATACATGAGTAAGCGACTTAGTCGTCTGCCAAAAGTTTGCTACTTATTCCAAACCATCATGATTAGTTGATGACCGACCGACCACCATTCCTGGGCCTTGCGCCATTGTCATTCAGTGTAGGCGGTGGCAGCTCCTGTTCCACCGCCGCATTCCGAGTTTTGACATATTGTCGCAACTGACCATTCCTTACATGTTCCTCGATTATATCCTTTAGATGTCGGCAGCTGTTAGTATCATGCCCGTTCAGGTCATGAAAGAGACACTGCCTTCCTGATGCCCTTTCGCATTCTGAGGGTTCCCTCCTTGCCGGCCTTCGATAAGGAAGGCGATCTTGAGTATCCAAGAATATCCTTTGCAAAGTTGTATTCAATCATGTGTAAGTGGAGAATTTTGGTTCTCCCCAACGCTTCCTTTTCCCTCTATCCTTGTCTTTACCCGAGCTTTCACCGGACGGTCCTCCATCCTTAGCCATGTTTTCTTCCTTTGATTTCATATCTAAACATGCATCCTATTGTCAAAGAAATCTCTCGGCTTCGTGAAAGAATTCCCCAAGATCCATTGGTGGGTCCCGTATCAATGATACTTTGAAATCTGAATTATCCCTGACTCCTGATACTGCAGCCATCAGAACCATTGATGGATCCGGCCGATCCACCGAAGCAACTGCTGCATTAAACCGAGTTAAGAAACTCCTGAGCGATTCATCTACCTTTTGTTTAACCGACGTCAGTGTCATCACATCCTTGGCCTTTTTATGTGAACTCGAAACTGACTTATGAACTTATCCACCAGTTATGTCCATGTTCTAATAGATCCATCCTCCAGCAGTCTGAACCACATAGCAGCTATATCGGTCAAGTACAGGGGGAAACATCGGGCCATAACCTCCTCTGATGCCCCAAGCACTTCCAAATGCCTTGTGTACCTCATCAAGTGGTCAGTGGGATCCGTCTTACCATTGTATACTTCTAGAGTGGGCAGCTTGAAATCGGGCGGATTCCCAGCTATCCTGGTGTTCCGGACAAACGAACTTTTGTTAACTCCTTCCAAATCTTTGCTTGTCAGACCTCCGCGAATGGTTCGCCTGATGATGTCAGCCAATCCAGTGTTACCTACCAAGGGTTGCCCCCCATCCACATTTCCTAACGGCCCTCCAAGTCCACGAGGAAATTCTGGCACATACTCCTCGTCACGTACTCCTGTATTCCTGTTGGCATTGGGTTGCGCAGCGTCATCTGGTATTGCTTCATGGATTGTTCCAGCATTACCTGGTGGTGTGCCCCTGAGTCTAGGTCCATCCAGATTGATAGTTGTTTGCTGATTGGGGGCTTCCCCTTGTCGAACCACTCCATCTGTTTGCCTGTAAAATCCTTCTGATCCAGCTCCATAGATTTGAGATCCTGCAGTTCATGCTTGTCCAAATTATCTGAAAAGTGTCTGCGTTATTTTCTCTTGCCTTTTCATCAACTGCTTCTGCATAGAATCCATCATAATCTGCATCTTGTCCCTAGTGATGTAGATTGAGGCTTGATTAGCTCCGGAGGATGCCTCCTGACTTCCTTCTTGCTAACTCCTCTCTGTCCTTTGCCTCCTGGTTTATTGCTTTGCCATAATCTCCAGAATCCAAGTTCCTAAGCCTTTAAATCTAAAATCCAAGCTTCAGAATCCCTAAGTGCTAGCTTTCTCAGTGAAAGCACCAAAATGTTAGTGCCAAAATTGGTCGCTAACACCCAAATCCTGACGAAAGCACCGACAAACAATCACAGATCATAGACAGAATGTATGTAGAGAGTATAAATATGAAGAACAGTAAAAATTAAAAAGAAAGCGGTAATAACAGAGGATTTATAGTAGTTCGGCTGACTCCGGCCTACGTCCACTCCAGAAATTTCTATTTTATTGATGTCAGAATCAATTACAGTTACAATCCAGAGTTTTTAGAACAACAATGGCAGAGCAGCCTTAGTATAGAAGACGAAGAGAAACAGAATGATGATCCAGTTTTTTGAAGCCCCACATGCTGTATTTATAGGCAAAACCCGAGTTACTGGGCTTCCTGAGTAATCCGGGCCCATCAAGGTCATAGCCGAACCAAACTCAACACTACGACCGATCCAAGCAAGCTGATCTACATTCACCGACCCACACATGCTGACCCTGATGTCGACCGAACCATGATGGCCAAGCCGCTTAGGGCTGATCCACACGTCCCAATTCCCTTGAGGCCGAACCACTACATTATGCCGATCCCAAGTACTTTAGGTATGCCGATCCCCTCTCGTTTCCTACAACTGACCACATGCCTTCACAGTCGAACCAAAGCTAGTACAAAGGCCGACCCAGAGTCAAGCTCCAACATGCCTACCTACTTTAGTGATCCTACTCCAACATCGAACCAGGCCCGACCGAACTACCTTGGTCGACCCTATCGAGGCCGAACCACCAATGCCAACCCACTCATCATGACCGAACGAAGTGACCTTCCTTCCTTGATCGAGCGACATCTGCTGATCCTCCTAAGCCGAACCATATATACCGAACAACTTTGATGCCGAACCACTTTAACTCGCTGATCCACTCCAACATGTCGACCCATCGTATTCTGATCTCGATAAATGAGTAGTCGATTTAGTTAGATCCGTCTGTCCATGGCCTTGCCAAAAGGCGGGTTGACATTGGCTCCCCAAAACATGCCTTGCTATTGGAAGGTGTGTTTTGAATAGCCACAAATCCGATGTCTGAAGTCCATATGTTATCCATAGTCATACCTTCCGATTCATAATCCAATCCATTTTATCAAAGTGCCATTGTCGTATCCTTATCCAAATCTACGACTGCTCCGAGTCGATATCCGATTCCTATCCAATAACCAGATCATTATCCAATTCCACATTCATCCGAACCCGAAAACCGAGTTCTAATCCATCCATATCCAATAACCAATAATCACGTCCATGACCTCTCCGGGTCGATATCCAAATCCGGGACCGCTCCGAGTCCATGCCCAAATCCTGAGCTGTTCATAGCCAATATCCAAATCCGTAACCTCTCCGGGTTCTTGCGAAGCGCAATCCACACTCGGCGACCTGTATTAAGTAATGCCATGGTGTTCCTGGTTCAGTGTCCCTGAACGTTGAGTAATGCCATGGCTTAAGTCCTAACCCGAATCCTGGTCGCTCCGGACCCTTGCCGAGCATAGTCCATACTCGACGACCTGTAATAGTAACCGATAGATAATATGGGGCTAAGTCCTAGGCCGAATCCTGGTCTCTCTGGACCCTTGCCGAGCATACTCCATGCACGATGACCTTTTAGCCAAAATCCAAAGAAAAATCCAATCGAAATCCAATCCGAAATCCAAATCCAACCAGAAATCCATATTAAAAATCCAAACCAAAAAACAAACATTCAAACCTGAATCCAAACCAGAAAACAAGCAAAACCGGGAGTTCAAACCAAACTCTAAAAGCATACCAGAAAAAGGAAGTATCCAAACCAAAAGAAAAAACAGATTTCACAAACTAGGGCATCACGGTTTATCATTGTCTATGAGCATGCCTAGGGGTTATCTTTGTCCCCATACATGAGTAAGCGACTTAGTCATCTGCCCAAAGTTTGCTACTTATTCGAAACCATCATGATTAGTTGATGACCAACCGACCACCATTCCTGGGCCTTGCGCCATTGTCATTCAGTGTAGGTGGTGGCAGCTCCTGTTCCACCGCCGCATTCCGAGTTTTGACATATTGTCACAACTGACCATTCCTTACATGTTCCTCGATTATATCCTTTAGATGTCGGCAGCTGTTAGTATCATGCCCGTTTAGGTCATGAAAGAGACGGTGCCTTCCTGATGTCCTTTCGCATTCTGAGGGTTCCCTCCTTGCCGACCTTCGATAAGGAAGGCGATCTTGAGTATCCAAGAATATCCGTTCCAATGTTGCATTCAATCATGTGTAAGTGGAGAATTTTGGTTCTCCCCAGCGCTTCCTTTTCCCTCTATCCTTGTCTTTACCCGAGCTTTCACCGGGCAGTCCTCCATCCTTAGCCATGTTTTCTTCCTTCGATTTCATATCAAAACACGCATCCTATTGTCGAAGAAATCTCTCAGCTTCGTGAAAGAATTCCCCAAGATCCATTGGTGGTTCCTGTTTCAAAGATACTTTGAAATCCGAATTATCCCTGACTCCTAATACTGCAGCCATCAGAACCATTGATGGATCCGGCCGATCCACCGAAGCAACTGCTGCATTAAACTGAGTTAAGAAACTCCTGAGCGATCCATCTACCTTCTGTTTAACCGACGTCAGTGTCATCACATCTTTGGACTTTTTATGTGAACTCGGAACTGACTTAAGAACTTATCCACCAGTTCTGTCCATGTTCTAATAGATCCATCCTCCAGCAGTCTGAACCACATAGCAGCTATATCAGTCAAGTACGGGGGGAAACATCGGGCCATAACCTCCTCTTGTGCCCCAAGCACTTCCAAATGCCTTGTGCACCTCATCAAGTGGTCAGTGGGATCCGTCTTACCGTTGTATACTTCTAGAGTGGGCAGCTTGAAATCGGGCGAATTCCTAGCTATCATGATGTTCCGGATAAATGGACTTTTGTTGACTCCCTCCAAATCTCTGTTTGTCAGACCTCCGCGAATGGTTCGCCTGATGATGTCACCCAATCCAGTGTTACCTACCGAGAGTTGCCCCCCATCCACATTTCCTAACTGCCCTCCAAGTCCACGAGGAAATTCTGGCACATACTCCTCGTCACGTACTCCTGTATTCCTGTTGGCATCGGGTTGCGCAGCGTCATCTGGTATCCCTTCATGGATTGTTCCAGCATTACCTGGTGGTGTGCCCCTGAGTCTAGGTCCATCCAGATTGATAGCTGTTTGCTGATTGGGGGCTGCCCCTTGTCGAACCACTCCATCTGTTTGCCTGTTAAATCCTTCTGATCCAGCTCCATAAATCTGAGCTCCTGCAGTTCATGCTTGTCCAAATTGTCTGAAAAGTGCCCGCATTATTTCCTCTTGCCTTTTCATCAACTGCTTCTGCATGGAATCCATCATAATCTGCATCTTGTCCCTAGTGATGTAGATTGAGGCTTGGTTAGCTCCGGAGGAAGCCTCCTGACTTCCCTCTTGTCGACTCCTCTCTGTCCTTTACCTCCTGGTTTATTGCTTTGCCATAATCTCCAGAATCCAAGTTCCTAAGCCTTTAAATCTGAAATCCAAGCTCCAAAATCCCTGAGTGCTAGCTTTCTCAGTGAAAACACCAAAATGTTAGTGCCAAAATTGGTCACTAACACCCAAATCCAGATGAAAGCACCGACAAACAATCACAGATCATAGACAGAATGTATGTAGAGAGTATAAATATGAAGAACAGTAAAAATTAAAAAGAAAGCAGTAATAACCGAGGATTTATAGTGGTTCGGCTGACTCCGACCTACGTCCACTTCAGAAATTTCTATTTTATTGATGTCAGAATCAATTACAGTTACAATCCAGAGTTTTTAGAAAAACAATGGCAGAGCAGCCTTAGTATAGAAGACGAAGAGAAATAGAATGAAGATCTACTTTTTTGAAGCCCCACATGCTGTATTTATAGGCGAAACCCGAGTTACTGGGCTTCCTGAGTAATCCAGGCCCATCAAGGCCATAGCCGAACCAAACTCAACAAGACGATTGATCCAAGCAAACCGATCTACATTCACCGACCCACACATGCCGACCCTGATGTCGACCGAACCATGAAGGCCAAGCTGCTCAGGGCCGATCCACACGTCCCAATTCCCTTGAGGCCGAACCAATACATTATATCGATCCCAAGTACTTCAGGTATGTCGATCCCCTCTCGTTTCCTACAACCGACCACATGCCTTCATAGCCGAACCAAAGCTAGTACGAAGGCCGACCCAAAGTCAAGCTCTAACATGTCGACCCACTTTAGTGATCCCGCTCCAATGTCGAACCAGGCCCGACCGAAATACCTTGGCCGACCCCATCGAGGCCGAACCACCAATGCAAACCTACTCGTCATGATCGAACGACGTGACCTTCCTTCCTTGACTGAGCGGCATCTGCTTATCCTTCTAGGCCGAACCATATATGCCGAACCATATATACCGAACCACTTTGACGCCGAACCACTTCAACTCATTGATCCACTCCAACATGCCGACCCATTGTATTCCGATCTCGACAAACGAGTAGTCGATTTAGTTAGATCCACCTGTCCATGGCCTTGGAAAAAGGCGGATTAACAATAATGTCTAGCAGGCCCGAGTCAGCCAAAGGTTAATAGTTAGCCAAACAAAACTAAAGTGTTTAAAGAGATAGTTCTTTTATTACCTGATATTTATTTTTACATAATGAAGCTTTATAGTATTTAACCACTTTTGGTTGTAGAAAAAGGTTGGCAAATGATACGTTTTAAAAGGATGTTAGTGAGGAGAAACCCGTTCTACTAAGTGGCATGGTCTCACTTAACATTAATAACCGAGATGTATACTATTATTCACACAAGGCTTTATGTTTGACTCGAAGTTTATGTTTTCCTCTTAAACACTCGGGTGCTCAAAATTGATTGAGTAGGTTGAGGGATTAAGACATTTTAGGTTTTTTGTAGGATGATGAATAAAGCTACTGAAGGCAAGAAGGAGGCTAACGGATAGCTATTTAGGAGTTGCAGTTCTTTGTTTTTGTTGTTATTTATTAAGTCGATAATGACTATGTGACTCTCATAATCCAAGGGGGCATCTTCGTTTCTCAATGTTGGCGTATTTTGTAATAAGTATATTTTATTATTGCCTAGGAAGACGTTTGGGATTATGTAATATGAATTTGGAACATCTATTTTGAAATGTAATCGAAAAATGTTGTTTGGAAATCTATGTTTTATTTCATATTCAAGTGCTTCTGATATTATAGATACCATTAACATAACCGTATTTATCGCCGGAAACTAATACTATAGATGACTGCAGCATATGTAGCACTTATTTTTGGGCCTCTAGATAGGGGACATTACAACTTGGTATCAGAGCTAGAGTTTATGAAATACTTTAACAATAAATGATTTTTGAAAACATAACCCTTAGGAATTAGAGTTAAGATCGGGGCATGGGATAGCGCTATAGTAACGAACCTGTATTTGTTATACATAAGTATATGCTATATCTCTAGACTCCTATCGTTGTTAGGCTATTCTTCTATATCTCACAAGGGTTGAATACAGGTATGGATGGAAGAAGAAGCATAGTAAATCTTGGATGAGACAGCACCACAACAAATGGAAATGGCCAATGTTGGTTCAGTTTTCTGGCAAGCAAGGGAAGAAGAGGGCTCAGGTAAGCAGTGGAGTGAGGGGCAAAGATATCAGACCAAATGCTTTGTTCGGCCAAAATGTCGAACCATACATATGGTCCGGCATGCCGGACCAGATATTTGGTCCGGCTTCCTATGGTATACTAGACCAAGTATCTGGTCCGGCATCCTCAGAAAAACCAGACCAAATATTTGGTCAGGTATTCTCTGATATGCCAGACCAAATATTTGGTCCGGCATGACACATCAATTGGCGGACCAAACATTTGGTTCGGCATGGCAACCATGTGGAACCAAATGTTTGGAACGACAAGAAGGATCCTCCAAGGCAAAGACTGCCGAACCAAAGAAGAGCAAGACTGTCGAACCGAAGAAGGGCAAGATCGCCGAACCAAGCATACTGATCCAACTATCCCAGACTCAAATGCCAAACCAGACCCAAGCAGCTATAACTTCTCCTCCACACTTCACAATCCCACTCAATAAATACCGGAGTTTCTCAACAACAATGGAGACAGATTTTTGGAAAAGAAAGAGAGAAAACTCTATTTAGAATCCATCACTCCGGCTACTCTATGTTTTTACTCTTTCCGAACAATCTTGTACTTGTAATCAAATCAAAGAGAGAATAATAGGATGGAAAGTGGATGTAGGCACATTCTGGCTGAACCACTATAAAACTCTACGTTATTTACTTTCCTTATCTGCTTTCTGAACTTTGAACTTGTTAATTATGTTCTACAATTGATAAAATCATTCTTTTACTTGTTGGAACATTAAAAACTAAAAATAAATCAACTCGAACAAGATTTCAGTACAAATTGAATCTAGAGATGTTTGTCCAATTTTTGAGCAAACATTTTTTGTGCTTTCACCGAGAGCGAGGCGGCATAGATAGCCTGACTCCTCTAACCATTCACATTACAAACCTCAGCTCAATATTGGGACATGGCTCCCCCCCAAATGCAACGCCGCTAAGTGTATGAATGCAGCCATTGCATGTACACTCAACCCCATCCAAGAAAATCAAGAAAGCCCAACTGCCCACTCTCTGCCTCCAGGTTCAGTTGTCACCCAAGAAGACTTAGATAGGGTTGTGAATGAGATGACTAACCGCTTCGATGCCCAATAAGAAGCTTTGGTGGACCAACTCATGACACGCTTAAGGGGCACCGAGGAATCCACTCACAATACCGGATCTCAAGGTGAATCTCAGTCTGGAGAGTCACATTGAAGGAACAGATCTCCTCGTAATAATTAGTTCAATCAAGAAAATCCAAAGGCTCGAAGCCGAGCCAGGCATCAACCCGAAGCTGGTCCAGAAAGGTCGTCAAGAGCTGGGCCCAGTCAAGGAGGCACTAGACAAGGACCACCTATGGTTTATCCTGACATGCTTCGAATCAACTATCGTCAATCTGGCCTCAATCAAGGTTCCAGGCGCCACCACTATCAAAGGGAAGCCCCCACTTCTCTCAAGGTTGTCCCCAAATCCGAAGAAAGAATGACACGCCTCTTCCGAGAGTACCTCAGACGCGAACAACTCGAAAGGGGAATAGGTGCGAGAGTGTCCAGCCCCTTCACTAGGGATATAGAGGTAACAGCCACACCTCGAGAATGGAAGATGCCCACCATAGATCCATATAAAGGAACCTCTAACCCAATCATCCACCTATAGCGCTACTTTCACCACATGCTCATGAATGGAGCAACTGAAGGTGTACTAAGTAAATGTTTTCCACTATTCTTGTCTGATTTAGCAACCACGTGGTTTTGTCGCCTGCCCCACGGATCCATCAGTTCTTGGGAAATGTTGAAGGAAAAATTCATAAGTCAGCTCCGTATCCATATGGAGCAGCCTAGAAATGCTTATTCCTTGTCCGACGTGAAACAGAAAGCAGGAGAACCGCTGTAGCAATACCTTACCTGTTTCAACGCAGTTGCAGCTGTGGTACAGAATGCAGATGAAAGACTTACACTGATGGCGCTATGCGGAGGCGTCCACCCAGACTCAAAACTGGAAAGAAGACTAACGAAGGAAAAGCCTTTAACTCTTCAGGAATTCTTTCATGAAGCAGGAAAATACATTAGGTTGGAAGACGCGGCGGCTCACCGACATGGCGAGCAACCCATGGGGGGTTATGGCTCCCATGGAAAGACGAAGGCCCCACCTCGAGGGGAAGGGAGTAAGCCAAACAGTGATGATAAAAGTAACCGCCAAGGAAACCCTGGAACTGAAAAAAGCAATAAACGACGATACAAACTAGGGCTAAGATTTGATTCATACACCCCTTTGAATGACACTATGGAGAACATTTACTTGGCAACTCAACACGAATTGAAGTACAAACGCCCTTCATGTTAAAAAGAATCAGAAGCTGCAACCAGAATGGGAAAATATTGTCACTTCCATGAATCTCACGGGCATAACACCGAAGAATGCTAGCGTTTAAGGGACCTCATTAAAGAATACATCTGAAAAAAGAAACTGGAATGATACGTGCAGCAGAGACACAACTCTCATGCTCCAACCCATGAAGGACCTAGGCCGCTCCCGCAAGGAAATAAGAACGAAGGGGCAAGTGCAAGCCGCTCCAATCAGGAAAAAATAATTATCCATACTATATCGGGAGGCCCGCATGCAGCCGACCGAATTGGGCCGAGATGGAGAGATACGGAAAGTTTTTAAAGGATGGGGAAGGATATGTTCATTCCATTACAGAAGGGCACCTTGCAAAACAAAGTGAAAGGGCCAACATAACCTTCAGCGATGAGGATTTAGTTGGAAAGCAGTATCCACATACCGATCCCATGGTTATTTCCGCCTGGATCGGCCCAGCAGAGGTGTTCCATATTTTAGTTGATACGGGAAGCTCAATGAATATATTGTTCAAATATGCCTTCAAAAAAATGAAGTTATCAATGAAAGATGTATCACCATGCAATAAGCCCCTACACGGATTCACCGGAGAAGCCACAATTTCACTTGGACAGTTGGACTTGTTTGTTGAGCTAGGGAGTCACCCTCGATCCGTTATCCGGAAGTAAATGTTCGTGTTAGTAGACGGACACTCTGCTTATAACGCATTTCTGGGCAGACCGGCATTATCAGATTTCCAGATAGTCTTAGCCCCATGGTGCTTGAAATGAAGTTCCCAACTGATGATGGGATAGGAGAAGTGGAAGGAAACCAAGACGCAGCCCGTGATTGCTATGTAACAGAACTCCGCCAAAACAAAAGAAAAGAAAAAGGTAAGAACGTAGGGGTTACCCTCTGCGCTAAAACTGTGGAAGCATAGCAATCAAAGAAGGCCCCTCCTCTTGAATATACTAGCGACCCGTTTAATGAATTAGATCCCAGAGATAGAGGGGAGAAGGTCAACGCTGAGCCCATGGAGGCCATGGAACATGTTGCAGCAGATGAACGGGACAAAACAAGGCTTCTCAAGATAGGGTCTCAGCTAAACCAAGGCATAAAAATCCAGCTGATAAGCTTCTTACGTAGGAATTTGGATGTGTTCGCATGGACCTACGAAGACATGGTCGGAATATCCACTGAGGTAGCTTGTCATTACCTAAATGTAGACCCAATCAAAATCCCATTCAAGCAAGAAAAGGAGCATGGGGGTCGAACGTTCAACCGCCCTTAATGAAGAGGTGAAAAATATACTCGCCATTGGCTTTATCCACGAGGCTATTTACCCTAAATTGATCTTTAACCCGGTTCTAGTGAAAAAATCAAAAGGGAAATGGCAAACCTACGTCGACTTCTCCAAACTCAACAATGCTTGCCCCAAGGACTATTTCCCCTGCCTCGAATCGACCGACTAGTAGATGGAACCATAGGGTATGAATTGTTATCGTTTATGGATGCATATTCGGGATACAACCAGATTCCCATGCATATACCCGACCAAGAACACACTAGCTTTGTCACAGATCTGGGTCTATATTGCTACAAGGTTATGCCCTTCGGGCTTAAGAACGCCGGCGCTACCTATCAACGTCTAGTTAATAAGATGTTCAAGCAACAAATCGTTCACTCAATGGAAGTCTACGTTGACGACATGCTTGTCAAATCTGGAAAAGCTACAGATCATCTGCAGCACCTGAATGAAATGTTTCAAATATTGCGCAAATACTAGATGAAGCTGAATCCTTTGAAATACTCTTTTGGGGTATCCTTGGGATAATTATTAGGCTTCATTGTGCATGCCAGGGGGATAAAAGCGGATCCCGAGAAAGTCCAGGCCTTGAAAAACATCAAAATCCCAACCACATGAAGGGAAATGCAGAGCCTAAATGGGAAGGTAGCCGCTCTGAGCAGATTTATATCCAAGGCCACATACCAGTGCGTCCCGTTCTTCGAAGCGCTCAAAAAGGACAAGGGAAAGTTTGAATGGACTGACGAATGACACTCGGCTTTCCAAAGCCTGCTAGAACATATGTAGAAGCCACCAGTACTCTCCACCCCGATAGATGGAGAAAGCCTCTACTTATACCAAGCTGTGTCCCCCCATGCGTTAAGCGCTACCCTAGTGCGAGAAGATGATCATATCCAAAGACCAGTATACTTCATCAGCAAGAGGTTTACCGGGGCAGAAGCTCGGTATCCAAAGATCGAAAAATTGGCCTATTGTTTGCTCATAGCATCTAGGAAATTGCGGCATTACTTTCAGTCACACTCCATAAGGGTCTTAACAAATCAACCATTATGCCAGATCCTGCATAAACCGGATACATCAGGACGCCTGCTAAAATAGTGCATCGAGCTGAGCCAATATGACATCACTTACCATCCATGCACCGCAATCAAAGGGCAGGCCTTGGCTGATTTCATAGCTGAATTCACCATTCAGGATAAGTAGACAACCGTCAGTGTTGAGTAAACAATCAAGTGGAATATGTTTGTTGATGGAGCAACCAATGAGCTCGGCTCGGGGCAGGAATAGTAATCATCACACCCCGAGGAAGGAAGTTAAGATATGCACTATGGGTAGAGTTCGTCGCAACAAATAATGAAGCTGAATACGAAGCAGTGATAGCTGACTTGGAAATCACTAAGGAAATAGGGGTCAAATCACTATGCATACACAGCGATTCACAACTAATCGTAAACCAAATCCTTCGAGAGTTCCAGACTCGCGGGAAAAGGCTTACTTCCTACCTCAGCAAGACCAAAACCCTCCTCGACGAGCTAGACTGCTATACAGTTAAGCATATCACACGAGAGCAAAATCAAGAGGCAGACGCCCTCACCAAAGAGGCTAGCATGAGTACCGAGCCAATGCAAGGGGCAGCACCCGTCATTATGCAAGCCTCGCCATGCTTCAAGTGTCTTCAGATCACGCCTATCAATGGCAGCGAGGAGACATGGATAACCCCCATCATCAAATACTTACAAGAAGGCGTCCTACCGGTAGATTGAAATGAAATCAGAAAAGTCCTAAGGATGACATCCCGCTACACCATCTAGGATGGCATCTTGTACTACTATGGCTTTTCCAATCCCCTATCGAGGTGTGTTGCCGGGAACGAAGCAAAAGATATTCTTAACAACATACATCAAGGAAGTTGCGGTGACCACAGCGTGTTTCAAACTCTGGCCAGAAAGATCCTGTGCTACGGATACTTTTGGCCAACATTAAACAAAGACGCGGCCGAATTTGCTAAGAAATGCGACAAGTGCCAGAGATTTGCCAAAATACCAAGATTGCCACCTACTGGTCTAATCTAGATGGTCAGCCCTTGGCCCTTCACCATCTAGGGAATTGATTTAATCGAAGAACTCCCCGTGGATCGAGGAGGAGCCAAATACGCCATAGTGGCAGTAGATTGTTTAACCAAATGGATGGAAGCGGAGCCTTTAAACAAGATTTCATCTACCAAAGTGATAAATTTTATAATACGTATCATCCTGTGCAGGTATGGAGTGCCAAAGAAAATCATATTGGACAACGAACTTCAATTCAACAGCGAAGAATTCGCCAGTTGGTGCCACGAACATGAGATTGCTCGAAGCTTTTCAGCTGTGGCATATCCCCAGGCAAATGGACAGGTCGAAGTAGTGAACATGGTGTTGAGAACACTAATCAAGAAGAAGCTAGGAAAATCCAAGGGGGCATGGGTCGACGAATTGCCTACAGCTCTATAGGCATACATAACTTCTTATAAAACTGCCGCAGGGAACACGCCATTCGTATTGGTGTACGGAACTGAAGCCATGCTCCCCGTCGAAATAATTTTCCCCTTGCACCGAAGGATACACTACAATCCAGAAGAAAAAGGGAAGCTATTAAACATATCACTTAACCTGATCGAGGAAAAGAGAAACGACACCACCCTCAAAGCAGTCGCTCATAGACAGAAGGTAGCAAGGCATTACAATCCCAAAGTGAAGCCCCGAACCCTGCAAGAAGGAGACTTGGTTCTCAAACGAGTCTTCCCACGACCTGGGGCACTAGATCCAATTTGGGAAGGGCCGTTTGTTATTCATAAATATCTTCACAATGGAGCTTACATCCTATCGACGGTGGATGGAGAAGTGTTCGGGAAAGCATGGAACCTACAACACCTCATCTGATATTTCTCTTGATTTATAAAGGAACATGTATTGAATACAGCAACAAAAGAAAGACAGTGGACGTAGGCCTATTTCGGCTGAACCACTATAAAAACTTGGTGTCTTAAATTGATTATTTTGATTAAATATTCTTTCATTTAATGACAATTCCTAATGCGAATAGTCGTAGACACTCGCCGGCAGCAATGAAAATAAGGTAGCCACGATAAAGGGCATGAAGCAAGTCCAGGAAGTTCACTGCTGACGATCGGCAACCCCAAGTCGGCAATAGCGAACCGATCATAAGCCACGAGTTAGGAACAATTTATAACCTAGGCAGTTCATCATTGGCGTTCGGCTTGCCGGCAACTGTGAACCGATTATAAACCCTCGATTAAGGCATGGCCGCAGCCATGGGTAGTTCGCACTTGACGATCGACAGTACGCCGGCAATCATAAATCGAGTAATACTCATGATACAGATACTAGTCCGAGTAGTTATCGTTAGCGATCGGCCTTGAATAACCACACGATTGTGATTTTGACACCTTTGAACACAATAACAATTGAATAAGT
Source organism: Allium fistulosum (assembly GCA_030737815.1). NCBI lineage: Eukaryota > Viridiplantae > Streptophyta > Magnoliopsida > Asparagales > Amaryllidaceae > Allium > Allium fistulosum. The sequence goes on from CM060904.1 coordinate 225,477,724, forward strand.
CATAGACAATTCACAAACAAGCTATGAAAATCATGCATCACAAAAACAATTACAAACATACAAAAAACGTTAATTGAACATTACACATTAGAAATCTTTTACATATGCAAACTTTTGTCCGTATATACAGGTACAAAGCAACCGTACATCCTGCCAAAACCAAGTAAAAAAGAAACAAAAGCCTCTTCAAGCCAAGGGACATCCTTGCCGCTCAGTCCACTCCCTCTGGCTACCTCTATCGAGGGCCCAGCTTGCCCCGAAGATGTCCCTGCACAATACGAATATTAAGGATCACGAACTTCTCAATAAGGAAAAAGTAGTGACATAACAAAAGTGGAAAAGGACACGATACCTGCAGTAGTATAATGCGAATCACCAAGCCCCTCAAGATCTGAACCATCCTCATCTCCTTCATCCTCTGCCAATAGCTCGTACCCACTGGCAATGGCATTGGTTTCCTTCGCTGTAAATTGGCTAATCACCGTCCTTACGTCGTAAGCAGCCCCTTCCTCCTATGCGGCCACAGCCTTGGCCTCGTTAATAAGCCGAGCGTGGATTACGGCCATTACTTGGGGGTAGTCATCCATCCACTAAAGATTCTTGTGCTTCCATAACATATAATATGTATCCTTCAGCATCTGGTTGATGGAGTCGCAAAAGTCGCTAGCCTTGTCAGCCTCGGTCTAGAGAGATAACAACTTGTTTATATATAACTCCTTATCTTCCCTCAAGTGTGCCTGCTCTGCCCTTAGCCTGTCGATTTCAGCTTAGTAGGAATTTTTCTCCTTTAGCGATGCACCCCGGGACTCTTTCAGCTCGGCTAAGACCGTTTCCGATTTCTTTATCTTGCCTTTAAGAGAGTGGATTCACTCCAAGTCTTTCTCCCGGGCCTCATCCACAGAGCTGATGGCCAAATCAATCCGGGCTTGGCATATATTGGCAGCCTCTTTTATGGCTTCTTCCTTGGCCTTCTTTATTTCGGATTCGCGGGACGCTTCAACCTCTGCCAATTTAGCCTCTTTCTCCCAAAGCGCTTTGCGGAGATCCTCCATCTCTAAATGTAACCGCACATTGGCGCTTCCGACCTCTTCGCTAGCTTTGGCCAAACGAGTCTGATAGTCAAAAATATTTCAAATCTCATCTGTGATTTGAACCATCCTAGTTGTCAGGTTAGCAAAATCCAAAGCCTTAGCCTCATCTAATATCCGGACCAAGGGATTCCGGGGAAGAAGGAACTTAGCATCAGGATCCTCCGTGTAAAGACCCGCATAGTCGGGGTTTATATCAGGATAGCCTTTGAAAGGATTCTGCGCTCGCTGTTGATAATCTGAGGAAACAGGATCCACATTGCCTTCTCTTAACTCATACGACACTTTGTGCACTTCGGAACCCGTAGGAAAGTGGCGTCGACGACGCGAGGAGGTTTGGGAGCCCGGAGAGGTGGTTTCCTTGTCTGGAGACCTTGCATGTTTCTAAGAAGACTCCCGACTCTCTCCCTTATCCAAACCCGGTGAGGTCTTCTTAGCATCCTCTGGCATAAGTCTTTCCCCTTGAGAAGTTTCCTGGGAAGAAACGGAAGCCATCTTCATTTGCTTAAACTAGGCCAGCCGCCTTGACACTTCGTTCTTCCTTGGGTTCCTCCTCTTTCCCGAAATATAAGCAGTCATATTAGAACAAAGAAATAGAAAGAGCGTAAAAATGAGAACACTCGAGACACCGGGACACTACAAGCTGCTACAAACCCTTAGGATAGAGTGGATCATGTGACCAGGGCGGGGTCTCACTCAAGTGGGAAACACTCTGGAACGGAACACCACTCGAAGGAGGGAGAACACTCGGCAATGGAACATCATTGGATTGAGGAGCAGGTGGGGGCTGGGACCTATCAAAAAATAAAAAGTTCTCAAGAAGTATCTCAAAACCCATACAGTAATCAAAAGTACCTGGGGAAAGCCCGAACTCCTCAACAATACCCGCTCCACCTGATACCCGAGGAGACGGTATTCCACCCAAATCACTCGGAGCCACATTTTCTTAAGGAAAATATGTGGTAGAAGTATGTCAGAGGGCTAGTTCGGATTGCTCCAACTGTTCGAACCACTCCTGCATGACCTTGGCATCCTTTAGAGGACCTACACCTGGGCCCTCACTACTAATTATATCGACGTCTGGAGATACATGAACATCCCATTCCGTCGCTTCAGAATCACTCTCCGATCCCTCCTCTTCACTCTCCCTTTCCGAATGTGAACCTTCCTCATCACCAGGAGAGGGAACGTCTCGAATACGTAAGGATTTCCCAAGCGAGGTGGGCGAACTACACCCTTCTTCTGTCTCAACTTCTTTGGGGCCTCTGCTACATCACCCTCCTCATCTTGGCCTTTGCCTTTGTCTCCTTTGTCTCCTTCGTCTCTCTTTTCTCTCTCGGATGAACTCGGCCTAATCTTGTACACAGACTGCCTGCGGCCGATTAAGTTGTAAAATCGGAGGGCTGCATCGTGAAGTGGGAAAGAGGCTTCCCGCTCGACCTCCGGAATAGCCAATATTTCCTTGGCCATCTTCTTCAAACCATCATCCTCCACTGCTTTCACGCAACCTAGAAGTTATGAAGGGACAAGTAACCAAGGCAATAGAAAACTCAAAAAAGGAAATGTAATAACTTACATCTAGAAATGAAGGAGTGTTGAGCCACAACATCATCGCGTACGAAGAAATACTCTTTCTTGAACATGCTAAATTTGGAATACAAATCCAGGACGGGCTTGAACTTGTGGGCGAACTCCAAATTAATAAAGGGGCTCTCCTTCCGATAGCTTCTCACGTTATATAAATACCTGATCTCCCTGTTAGTCGGGGATTTCTGATACCGCTTCACGAATATCAAATATAGGCATGTTAGGATAGCATAGGAATTTGACTGAAGCTGCATAGGAGCAACCATCAAATAAATTACGAAGCTTGATATCCAATTAGTAAGTGGTGGGATCGCACCACAAATGCAATGGTATTTGCTATATGCCATATACCCGCCTGGGGGGGAGGAAGCTCTATCATCCGGACCAGGCAATAACATATCCCTACGGTATATCCCGAATGTAGTGGCTATGGAGTTCAGCTTCTCTGCCGTCGGTACACCTGGATAACATTCTGAAGTCCTAGCCAGCATCTGGTTAGGAGTATAGTCTTCCACTAGAGAGTAAGCAGAGCTGGGTTGCGTAGGAGGGTTAGATGGAGCATTAGCAGAAGAAGGACCTACCCTGGCAGGCTATGAAGCTGCAAACTTAGAACGGGTTTCACGACTAGAAGACATATTCATGTACAAAAAAGTGAAAGTCAGACGAAGGTCCAAATCATAAATGGATTTTAAAAACATGTATGGAATCTCTATCGCCTAGCCCAACTAAAATCCATACCCCCAGCCTAACCATCTCCTGCTCAACAAACCTATAAACTAAACGCTCGGCAAATCTAGTCCAGCATTATCAAATGTCGGTCCAAACCTATAGTGAACCGGTCAAGAAATGAATTGAGCACCTTATGGGCGAGTAGCTATTTACACTCACATACCCAACACGCATTTCCAAATACCTCGACCACCACTAGGAGGATGAGGACCTAACTACACTGACCACCTTGGATCGAGCAGGCCAACGAATTACACAATACGCCCAAATCCGCTAACATATTCAAACACTCTATCACTTTAATGCCCCACTGCCTTTCTTGTTTCTCCCTCAAAGCAAACCGAAGTCGCCCATCCCCCCAGAGTAATCTACAAAGCACCAAAACCCTAGAGCCTTAAAACCCAATGTCGAGTGAAGGAAAGCTTACCTCGGGATTGTAAAGACACAAGAGCACCTAAATTCAGCAGAGATGAAGGAACCCAAAGTCTATTTGTAGGCAGACAAGACAGATTGAAAAATTTTGATTAAGAAAATAGAGAGAAGATTGGAAAAAGCGAGGCGGTGTTTAAAGGGAAAGGGGATGAGAAGACGAATAGTCACAAGATGTGTCACTCGGTGGTAGGAACTTAGGACTGGACCAAAAAAACATGTCGTGCGAACCGCAACATACTTTAGGGGGAAAGTGTTTGTTCGGTTTTCTGGCAAGCAAGGGAAGAAGAGGGCTAAGGCAGGCAGTGGAGTGAGAGGCAAAGATACCGGACCAAATGCTTGGTTTGGCCAAAATGTCGAACCATACATATGGTCCGGCATGTCGGAACCGATATTTGGTCCGGCATCCTATGGTATACCGGACCAAGTATCTGGTCCGGCATCCTCAAAAAAACCGGACCAAATATTTGGTCCGGCATTCTCTGATATGCCGGACCAAATATTTGGTCCGGCACGACACATCAATTGTCAGACCAAACATTTGGTTCGGCATGGCAAGCATGCCAAACCAAATGTTTGGATCGGCAAGAAGGATCCTCCAAGGCAAAGACTGCCGAACCAAAGATGAGGAAGACTGCTGAACCAAAGAAGAGCAAGACTGCCAAACCGAAGAAGGGCAAGATCCCCGAACCAAGCATACCGATCCACCTATCCTAGACTCAAATGCCGAACTGACCGAGGCAGATATAACTTCTCCTCGACACTTCACAATCCCACTATATAAATACTGGAGCTTCTCAACAACAATGGGGACAGATTTTTAGAAAAGAAAGAGAGAAAACTCTGCTGAGAATCCATCACTCCGGCTACTCTAAGTTTTTACTCTTTCCAAACAATCTTGTACTTGTAATAAAATCAAAGAGAGAATAATAAGATGGAAAGTGGATGTAGGTACATTTTGGCTGAACCACTATAAAACTCTGTGTTATTTACTTTCCTTATCTGCTTTCTGAACTTTGAACTTGTCAATTGTGTTCTACAATTGATAAAATCGTTCTTTTACGTGTTGGAACATTAAAATCTCCAAATCAATCAACTCGAACGAGATTTCACTACAAATCGAATCTAGAGGTGTTTGTCCAATTTTTGAGAAAACACCCGACGAAATGTTAGGAGTCAAGGCCATGTTCAGGCTGAGAATGTAAGTGTTGGGTCCGACAAGTGGATATGGGAGCCATGTAATAGTTTTTCATAAATATGATGCAAGTTGGAATTTCATCTGGAGTTGTGGGAGGGAATGCTGCTAGAGTAGGAGTTCAAGAAGCTCTATTATTCAACCATTATGCTAACTTAAGCAGAGACTATGCTAGGCTTGGAGGAAAGCCGTTTATTGGAACCGAGGATGCTATCGAGGTGGAAAACTGGCTGCTACATTGTGAAATGATTTTTGCTGACTTAGGACTCAATGACGAGCAGAAAAGGAGGAATGCTTCAAGACAGCTTCAGGGAGCTGCTCTGTTTTGATGGAATACTATAACAGCTAGTGTAGATAAGGAGACTATGAAGTGGGCAGAGTTCAAGAGGAGTTTTCAAGAAAGGTTTATGTCAGTAATGGAGCAATCTATGTTGGTTAGAAAGTTTGCTGAAAGTAAATAAGAGGAGATGTCTATTCTAGAATATGCTGGTGGATTCGAGGAGTTTGCCCGATATTGGTATGCCACTATTGATATAGTGATGAAAAGAAATGAGAAGTTTATTAGAGGTTTGAAGCTAGAGTTGACGAGAGCTACTTTACCGCACATCAGAGATTCGTGTGATGTGGTTATGGAAATGGCGTTAAGGCTTGAGGAGATGTTGGCTTATTTAGAGAAGAAGAAAGAGAAGGAGGTCCAGATTGGATGAGGCCGGAAAAGGAAATTTTTCCACAATAAGAATGCTCAGAAAGAAGGAGCAGCAAAGAAGGGGAAGTTTGAAGTGGTCTGCTACAAGTGCGAAAAGAAAGGACATTATGCTCACAAGTGTCGTACTGGAAAGGGAAAAGGAAAAGAGGTGGTTGAAAAGAAGAACATCAGGTGTTTTATCTGTGATCAGATCGGACACTACAAGAATCAATGCAAAGAGGCCGCGAAGGATGGAAAGGGCCAAGTGTATGCATTAGAGCCCGCAGCTTCGAGGCCGGTGGTGCATGAGAAGGGAAGGGCTGTTCTAGGAGGCATGTTACAGATTCACGGTATGTCCGTTAGCTTTATGTTTGACACTGGTGCATCACATTCTTTTATTTATCGATGCTTGGTAGATAAGCTTAACCTAGAACCCTTATATTTAATTACTTCCTTAAGGGTTGCAAATCTAATAGGAGGGTATGAGACACTTGGGATGAGGTATGACCATTTAGAGTTTGATTTGTTAGGTCATACTTTTGTTTGTTGTTTGCATGTGTTTGACTTTGTTGGGTTCAGTATTATATTGGGTATGGACTGGTTAAGTAAGTATGATGCTAAGATATTTTGCCATGATAGGAAAATATCGCTTAGATGCCCATATTATAGTAATCGGGCAGTTTATACCATAGAAAATCCCAATTGTGAAGTGAATGCTCTATTGGGTGTGGTGGAGTTGGAAGACGAGTTGAATCGAGTTTTGTGGTAAGAGAATTCGCAGATGTCTTTGAACCGATAGTTAGATTGCCACCGAAATGAGCCATTGAGTTTTGGATAGATTTAGTGCTTGGAGCAAAACTAGTGAGTAGGCAGCCAAGCAAGATGACACCTACTGGGATTAAAGAGTTGAAGGTGCAATTAGTGGATTTGGAAGGCAAGAGATTTATTAGACCGAGTAGTTCGCCTTAGGGAGTAGCCATAGTGTTTGCTAAGAATCCGGATGGATTTTTAAGGCTATGTATCGATTATCGTAAGTTGAATGAGAAGACAATAAAGAACCGATATCCATTGCCAGAATTAATGATTTGTTCGATCAATTATGTGGAACCAAGGTATTCTCTAAGTTGGATTTGGCGATGTGATTTCATCAGCTTAGAGTGGCAGAGGATAGTATTCCTTTATTGTCGTTTAGGATTCGATTTGGATAGTACGAATGGTTAGTTATGCCATTCGGACTAACTAATGCTCCGGCCTTCTTTGTAGATTTGATGAACCAAATTTTCCAAGAGTACTTGGATAGATTCGTATTGGTTTTCATTGATGACATTTTGATATACTCTAAGGATGAGAAGGAGCATGATGTTCATCTAAGAGTTGTGATTGAGCCGCTAAGGGAGCATCAAATGAAGTCAAAGTTTTCAAAGTGCCATTACTGGAAGAAGGAAGTGTAGTTTCTTGGTCATTTAATCTCAGAGAAAGGATTGTCTGTAGATCTGACTAAGACTGAAGCGATGAATAATTGGGAAAGGCTCGAGGCACTGACCGAGATGAAGAGTTTTCTTGGATTGGTTGGATATTATTGAAGATTTATTAAGGATTTTTTGCAGATAGTTGCACCAATGACTAAGCTAACGCGAAAGGATGTGAAGTTTGTATGGACCAATAAGTGTAAGGAAGCAATCCAGAGCTTGAAACACTTATTGACCCATTCACTAGTATTGATCGTTCCGGAGGGTAATCAAGATTTAGTAGGTTATATTGATGCGTGTGGAACTGGATTAGGAGCTGTGTTAATGCAGAGGGGTAAGTGCTTGCTTATGCTTCTAGATAGCTTAGATCGCATGAGGTTAAATATCCGATGGATGACTTGGAATTAGCTGCAGTTATATTTGCCTTGAAGGTGTGGTGGCATTACCATCCGAGGGAGAAATTTCAGCTATATACGGATCATAAGTCATTGAAGTATTTGTTCTCTCAGAAGGAGCTGAACATGAGACAGTAGAGATTGTTAAGATTTATTGCTGCTTGTGATTTTGGAATTGAGTACACAACGGGAAAAGGAAAAAAGGTAGTGGATGCACTTAGTAGAAAACATCAGAATGCAGTGTTGGCAATGATTGTTGAGTAGAAAGATTTGGAAGCATTGTTAGCCTGTAGAGTGTAGTGCAGATCCCTGGCTGGGTCTAATGGAGAAAGTGCTATATTGTCTTGTGTAGGAGGAGTATCTAGTTTTGGCTGAATGGATTAGAAAGTCAAGGGAAGGAACGAAGAGCAATAACTTAAAGTATTTCAGCCAGTCCAGAACGTGTGGTTGAGAAAGAAAGGAAGGTCATGCGTTCTGAATGTAGGAGACATCGAGAAGGAAGCTTTGAAGGAGTTCACTATCTATCCTTGAGGAACAAATATGTATTAGGATATGAAGAGGAGTTTCTTCTAGGAAGGTATGAAACGGGACATTGGTTTTTGTATAAAGCAGTGCTTGAATTTCCAACAGACAAAGAATGAACACCAGAAGCCAAGTGGATTGCTTCAACTATTGGATGCTCCGATTTGGAAGTGGGATTCCATCTATATTGACTTTATAGATGGGTTGCCAAGATCTATTAGAGGAAATGAAAGTATATGGGTCATAGTGGATTGAATGACCAAGAGTGCCCATTTTATTCCAGTTACGTCAATGAGGAAGGCACTTATTTTGGCAAAGTTGTTCATGAAGAATGTGGTTAGACTGTACGGAATTTCTAGTAGTATTATTAGCGATAGAGATTCCTTGTTTACTAGTGAATTCTGGAAGAGTCTACAGGAAGCCTTAGGAACCAAGCTCAAGATGGGTACCGCTTACGATCCACAGACTAATGGGCAAACGGAAAGAGTTAACAGAGTCTTGGAGGATTTGTTAAGGGCTTATGCATTGGATTTTGGGGGATCATGGGTAGGCCATCTACATTTAGTCAAGTTCTTGTCTAACAACAGTTATCAAACTAGTACTGGAATGGCACAGTTTGAAGGTTTTTATGGAAGGCCATGTAAATCTCCGGCATGTTGGTTGGAGGTCGAGGATAGGTTGGTTCTTGGTCTTGATTTAGTAATAGAAGCCTTAGAGAAGATTGGGTTGACTCGAGCTAGGATGAAAGAGGCTCATACTAGGTAGAAATGTTATGCGGACAGAAGGAGGAAAGACTTAGAGTTCTCTGTTGGAGATTACGTGTTTGTTAAGGTTTCACCGATGAAGAGTGTGATTAGATTTGGAAAATCAGGAAAGTTAGCACCTCCAAGATTCGTCGGACCTTTTCATATCATTGAAAGGATCGAAAAACCCGCATATAGAGTGAAGTTATCGAGTAGTTTGGAAGGAATCCGTGATGTTTTTCATGTTTCTCATCTTAGAAAGTGTGTTAGAGACCCGGAGACTACAATAACACCGATTATGTTAGAGGACTTAGTAGTTGAACTGGATCTGACCATAGTTAGAAAGCCGATTAAGATAGTTGCGAGAGATGAGAAGAGGCTAAGGAACAAGACAGCTAGACTAGTGAAAGTCCAGTGGAGCGAAGATGAGAGAGGCTGTACTTGGGAGACTAAGAGTAGGATTAGATATGCTTATCCTGATTTGTTTGATGGTAAATTTTACCTTTTTGATTGATTGTGTACCTTATCGTAATTTCGTGGACAAAATTCTTTAAGGAAGGGAGTCTGTAACACCCCATATTTTTAGTAACATCATTTAGTATATTTAATTAGCTAAATTAAATAAAGTAATATAAGATGATTAATGGATTGAGATTTGATTTAACTAAGGGTAGTCGTGCCACGTTAAGATGTAAGTCAAAACGAAATAGCATAAAAAAGTGTTAGGAAATAAGGGAGGGCAAAATGGGAAATAGGATGAAATTATACCCTAAACCCTTAGGAAACTAAAAACAAGTTCATTTCATACTTTCTCAAGCAAAAATATTCTAAGGCTGGCCACCATTAGCAACCTCGAGAAAAGATAAAAGCTAGAATTTTCAAGAGGAAGAATCAAATCATTTAATCAAGATCAAATCTCACATCTTTAATCACAAAGCTAATGTGAATGATTACTACATCCCATTTTTCTTATAGTTTTCGGTTTTAAGGTTAGTCCGAAGTGATGTTGCATGATAATGCCATATTTTGAATGATTAAATGTTTTTAAATACTTATTGATGACTTATACATGTTCATACTAATTTTTATGGTATGTTTGATATGAAAACCCTATTAAATGACATCAAAATGACTTGTAAATTTAAATGTAGATAAGAAATGATATTTTAGAGATGTGTTTCAATTTTCATAATTTTCTGAATTCGTGTGGATTTTATATTAATTTTTTAGTGAAGAAAATGATTAACTGGTTTTTAAAACTTACTGCTAAATAATTAATTATTTGGGTCTGAAATTTATATATGTTAAAATAGATTTTATGGAATTTTTGTAGGATTTTTGTAAGTGTTTTGATGAATATATAAAATTATTTAAGGTATGAGACTTAAATTTTTTATATATTTAATTAAGGAGAATGGGTATTTTGTAAAATAAAATCATTATTTATTTCTAAAAATATTGACAGCACTTTTGAAAAAGAGATTTAGAAACCAACAAGTATTTGACAAACAATGGCTGCTTAGTTGAAAAGTTTTCTCTTTTAAGTTAAAAACAAAAATAACATCTTTTTAGCATGTTCCGCCACTTTTGGCACAGGGATTCTGACCCAGACCTTTCGCCACCATGCTTTCGAAACCAATGTACATGGAATCAAGCTATTTGGTACATAGAGCATTGGATAAAGGCGAAAGGGTACTTGGTCGAAACGTTAGGTTCCGAAGGGGTTGGAGTATGCCTGGTTTTAAATAGAAGGTAGTGCCTGCCTTGCTTTCAAAAGGTTAGCTTTCGACTCAGTTGGCTTTCGACCGAGTCAAATGTTTTTAAAGGAAAGGTTTCGAATGCATTGCATTTTTTGTTTTTAAGTAATGCTTTCGAAGGGGTCGAAACCCCTAGCTGCCACCTTTCTACCTTTCGTAGTCAATGGTTTCGAAAGTTATACTTAATTTTAAAAAAATTCCACTTCTCCAATGCTTTCGAAGTGGTGGTTTAGACACCATCACTTCTTTACTTAGGGATACGTTTTAAAATAAAGGCTTTCAACTTAGATGTTTTAAATGACCCTTATTGTTTTGTTTAAAGTATAACCCAAGGGTTTTGAAGGCATTGATTTAAATGGTTTCGAAAGGTATTTTTCCACATGAATTAAATTGAACCCAAGTGCTTTCGAAAGGTTTGAGTTTCTAAAGATTTAATGCTTTTGAAAGGTATTTAAAATGGTTTTGAAGGGGTGGTTCCCCAAAGGGTTTCGAAGGAGTCAAAAGGTAGTATTTTTTTATTGTCTCGAAAGAATTGAAATGGAAGGTTTTTCCAAGGTTTTCTAAAGGCAATGTTTCGAACTATTTTCTAATATGATGTCTAAGGTTTTAATGCTTTTGAAAGGAAGGTTTCAAAAGGTTTCAAAAGGACTTAAGTACGGTTTCGGAAGGGAAGATTTGGCCTTTCAGCCTAGATAAATAAATGGTTTTACTTGGTTTTAAAAGAGACGCTTTCAGAGGTTTAGAAAGGGGTACATTCAGTGGATCGAAAGGGGGACTTTCAAATATTTAAATGTTTTCATTAACTAAGGTTTGAATAAAGTATCTATATGTATAACATGGTAAAATGATTTTGAGTAAAGCATAGAGGTTATATATTTCCCTTATGCGAGTTTGATTTAAAGATCTTAAATCATTTTGAAAAGGGTTTTCAAGGAAAATTAAGGGAAGGGATTTATAAGTGAAAAGGACTCGGATATTAGAATACCGGATGGAACTGGTATAGGGTCACGCCATATACATTAGCTATTGGCACCAACTAATTGTTGTCCAAAATTCCAATTTGTAGGGCTTTGTCACAGATAAGACTAAAATTATGATTACACATAGAAGGGAATATATATATATTTGTAAATAGATATGTTATTGGTGAGCTCGCAATACCATTAGGATCAGGTGACACTGGGAGATGATTAAGTTAGCGACAGGCCATCCAGAAAAGAAGTATCTAATAGGTAGTTAAGGACTGACCGTCCAGAAGATGAGCGTCTAACAGCCGTTAGATTAATTTTTTTTATATTGCCTGGTAGGCCCGAGTTTGCCAAAGGTTAATAGTTAGCTAAACAAAACTAAAGTGTTTGAACAGATAGTTCTTTTATTACCTGATATGTATGTTTACATAATGATGTTTTACAGTATTTAACCAGTTTTGGTTGTAGGAAAAGATATGCAAAAGTTATGTTTTAAAAGGTTGTTAGTGAGGGGAAACCCGTTCCGCTAAACGGCGTGATCTCACTTAACATTAATAACTAGGATGTATAGTATTATACACACCAGGCTTTATGTCTGACTCGAAGTTTATGTTTACCCCTTAAACTTTTCGGGTGCTCAAAATTGATTTGAGTAGGCTAAGGGATTAAGGTTTTCAGGTTTTTAGTAGGATGATGAATAAAGCTACCGAAGGCAAGCAGGAGGCTAACGGGTGGTTATTTACGAGTTGTAGTTCTTTGTTTTGATGTTATTTCCACTGTGTATGTATTAAGTCAATTATGGCTATATGACTCTGATCATCCAAGGGGGCATCTTCATATGTCGCTCTTAGCGTATTTCGTAATAAGTATATTATATTATTGCCTGGGAAAACGTTTGGGATTATGTAATAAATGGAATATCTATTTTTAAAAGTAATGGAAAATTGTTGTTTTGAAATTTGTGATTTGTTTCATATTCAAGTGCTTCTGATATTATAAATACCATTAACATAGCCGTATTTAGTCGCCAGAAGCTAATACTATAGATGACTGTAACATCTATACCACTTAGTTTTGGCCACTAGATAGGGGAGGTTACAACGTCAGCAAGGGGTTTCGACCCCTTCGAAAGCGTTTACTTAAAAAAAGGAGAAACCTCTTTCGAAACCATTCTTTTAAAAAAATTGACCTAGACGAAAGCTAACCAAGTGGAAAGCATTTTCGAACGTAAAGAAGACGCATTTTCATTTAAAACAAAGTAAGGTTTCGACCCCTTTGGAACAACCTGTTTCGACTCAATACCTTTCGCCTATTTCCAATCCACTACGTACCTAGTATCTGATACCATACGTATTGGTTTTGACTGAATAGAAGTAGAAGTACCTTGTCGAAAGCAAGGTGCCGAAAGTGGCGATACAGTAGAAAACGGAAAAATTTAGTTTTTATCTTTAAAAAGCAAATTCTTTTCAACTAACCTGCCTTGTTTGTCAATCTATGATTGGCTACTAATTTCTTTTGTAATTGTGCTGCCAAATTTTCAGAAGTAAATAATTTAAAATGTTTACAAAATGCCCCATCCCATTTAATAAATATATAAAATATTTAGTCTTTTACCTTTAAAATTTTTATATACTTATTAAAACACTTAGGAAATTCTGATAAATCGTTTTTAATATGTTTTCTAACATATATAAATTTTTGACCCCAAACACATATTTTAGCCGTGATTAATGTTAAACTCAAATAACCATTTTCTTCACTAGAAAATTAATATTAAATCCGCATTAATTCAAAAAAAAATTGAAAACTGGAACCCATCTCTAAATATCATTTCTGATCTTATACTAAAATCGCAAGGCATTTGGATGTCATTTAATAGGGTTTTCACATTAAAACTTATCATAAAATCCATATGAAATAGCATAAATCATCAACAAACGTATACATTCACTTCTAAGAATTAAAACATGGCAAAACCTTGCAAAATAATTTGGATTTCAATCTAAAAATCAAAACAAGAAAAACATGAGATGTGGTTATCATTTATCTTAGTTTTGCCATTAAGGAGTGGAGATTTGATCTTGGATTAAATTGCTTAAACTTCTTCCTCTTATCTTCTTCTAGTTCTTCCTTAATAGCGACCGACATCTTATGTTTAATTTTTTCTAATGAACGTGTAGAATGAATATGGCTTAAGGGTTTAGGGTATTTAGAACACAACTTATTCCTATCTTACCTCTATCTTATTACCCTTTCTTATTCTTATTTTATTTCATTTTAGCTCATTTATTGACAAGGCATTCTACACTTGTTAATACAAATCTCAATCCCCTAATCATTACATTATTTTATTTTGTTTAGCTAACTAAATGTCCTAAATAATGCTACTCAAAATTAGGTTCGTTACACACTCCCCTCCTTAAAGTATTTTGTCCTCAAAATTAAAATAAGGTACACAACAATTCAATCATAAAGGTAAAACATACTATCAAACAAACTAGGATAAGCGTCTCCTATCCTGCTCTCAGTCTCCCAAGTACAGTCTCTCTCTTTGTCACTCTACTGGACTTTAACTAATCTGACTGTCTTGTTCATAATCCCCTTCTTATCTCTCGCAAATATGCGAACTGGCTTTCTAACTATAATTAAACTCGGCTCTATTACTAAGTCATCTAACACAGTCGGTGCTATAGTAGTCTCAGGATCTCTAACACGCTTTCTTAGATAAGAAATATGAAAAACATCGCGGACTCTTGCCAAACTGTTCGGTAACTCTACTCTATATGTGAGTTTCCCGATCTTCTCTACAATAGGAAATGGTCCTGCAAATCTCGGTGCCAACTTTCTTAATCTTCCAAATCTGATTACACCTTTCATCGGTGATATCTTGACGAACACATGGTTTCCAACTGAAAACTCTAGGTCTTTCCATCTTCTATATGCATAACTCTTCTTCACAGACTGAGCTTCCTTCATCCTAGCTCAAATCAAATCAATCTTCTCCACAGCTTCTCTAACTAAATCTTAACCAAGAACCAGTCTACGCCGGTCTCTAACCAACAAACGGGGGATTTGCAAGGCCATCCATACAAAGCTTCAAACGGTTCCTTCCCCATACTAGCCTGATAAGGTTGTTATACGAAAACTCAACTATGTATAGATGGTCTTCCCATGATCCCCCGAAATCTAACACACAAGCTCGTAACAAATCTTCCAAGACTTTGCTAATTCTTTCTGTTTGTCCATCAGTCTGTGGATGGTAAGCGTTACTCATCTTGAGCTTGGTTCCTAAAATATCTTGTAGACTTCTCCAAAACTCACTAATGAATAAAGGATCTATATCACTTACGATACTACTAGGAATCCCATGCAGTCTAACCACATTCTTCATAAACAACTTAGCTAAAATAGGTGTCATCCTTGTTGACTTAATTGGAATGAAATGGCACTCTTGGTTAAGTTGTCTACTACGACCAATATACTTTCAATTCCACTATTAGATCATGGCAGATCGTCTGTAAAATCCGTTCACTTCCAAACTGGAATATCCAATGGTTGAAGTAACCCACTAGGCTTCTAATGGTCGGCATTTACCTGTTGACAGTTCAAACACTGCTTTACCTATAAAGCCTACATCCATCTTCATACCATTCCAGAAGAAACTCCTCTCATGTCCTGATACATCTTAGTTCCTCTTGGATGAATAGTGAACTTTGAACGATGGCATTCCTCAAGAACCTCCTTCCTAATGCTTCCTACCTTCGGAACACACAACCTTCCTTTCTTCCTCAACCACCCATTCTGGTCAAGACTAAAATCCTTCAAGTTATCGCTCTCTATTCCATCTTTTAACTTCTTCATACGTTCAAGAAATACTGGATACTCCTCCTGTTTAGAGGCAGTCTTTTCGATTATCATCGACCGAACTTCTAAACATGACAGCACATCGGTCTCCCCACTAGATCCAGCTTCAGATCTCCACTGTATTCTGCAAGCCATCAACGCTTCCAAATCTTTCCACTCAGCTATCATCGCCAACACTACATTCTGATGTTTACTGCTAAGTGCATCTGCAACTTTGTTGCCTTTCCCTGGCGTGTACTCAATTCCAAAGTCATAAGTAGCTATAAACTCCAACCACCATTGTTGTCTTATATTCAGCTCATTCTGAGATAATAATACTTCAACGACTTATGATTCGTGTACAACTCAAATTGCTCTCCCAAACGGCACCTTCAATGCAAAAATCACCGCAGCAAATTCAAAATCGTGCGTTGGGTATCTAACCTCATGCGATCTAAGCTATCGAGAAGCATAGGAAATCACTTTACCTCTTTGCATTAACACAGTTCCTAATCCAGTTCCACACACATCCGTATATACTACCAAATCCTGATTCCCTTCCGGAACAACTGACACAGGTGCATTATTCAACAAGTTTTCTAGTCTCTGAAATGCTTCTTTACAATTATCGGTCCACACAGACTTCACCTCCTTTCGTGTTAGATTGGTCATCAGTGTTGCTATCCGTGAATAATCCTTTATGAACCTCCAATAATAACCCGCTAATCCCAGAAAACTCTTTATCTCAGTCACTGTCTCGGGTCTCTTCCAATTATTCATCGCTTCAATCTTAATCGGATCTACAGACAACCCTTTCTCTGAGATTACATGACCATGAAATTTCACTTCCTTCTTCCAGAAATGACACTTCGAAAACTTTGCCTTTAGCTGATTTTGCCTCAGCGTCTCAAGCACCACTCTTAGATGAACTTCATGCTCCCTTTCATCTTTAGAGTATATAAAGATATCATCTATGAAAACCAACATGAACCTATCCAAGTGCTCACGGGAAACTCGGTTCATTAAATCTACAAAGAATGTCAGCATATTAATTAGTCCGAATGACATCAGTAACCATTCGTATGATCCATGTCTAGTTCTAAACTCCGTCGTAGGAATACTATCCTCTTCTACTCTAAGCTGATGTAATCATGTCGCTAAATCCAATTAGGAAAATTCATTGGCTCCACTCAACTGATTGAAAAAATCATCAATTCTAAGCAACGGATATCGATTCTTTATTATCTTTTATTCAACTTACGTAATCGATATATAACCTTAACGATCCGTTCGGCTTCTCAGCAAACACTACGGCTGCTCCCTATGGCGAACTGCTTGGTCTGATAAAAGTCATGCCGTCCAAATCCACCAACTTCACTTTTAGCACCCTCATCTCACTAGGTGTCATCCTGCTTGGCAGTCTACTCATTGGTTCTGCTCCAGGCACCAAACCTATGCGAAACTCAATGGCTCGTTTCTGTGGCAGCCCTACTACCGGCTCAAGAACATTTGCGAATTCTCTAACCACTGCAACTCGATTCAACTTGTATTCTAACTCCACAACACCCAATAAAAACATTACCCCATACATAGGGTTTTCTACTATATATACACTCCGATCACTATAGTCTAGGTGTCTTAGCGATATTTTCCTATCATTGAAAAATATCCTAGCATTGTATTTACTTAGCCAATCTGTACCCAAAATAATTCTAAACCATACGGAATCAAACACATGTAAGCTGCAAACAATAGTATGACCTAATAAACCAGACTCTAAGTGGTCACACTTCATCCCAAGTGTCGCATACATTCCTAGCAGATTTGCAACCCTTAAGGAAGTAACCAATTTGAGGGTTCTAGGATAAGCCTATCTACCAAACAACGAGATACAAAAGAATCTGATGCACTAGTATCAAACAGAATGCTAACTAATGTACCATGAATTAGAAGCGTACCTCCCAACACAACTTTTCCATTTTCCTCTGCTATTGGCCCAGAAGGTAGCTAGCTCCAATGCAAATATTTTTCCCCTTTCATTTTTAGCTGGCTCTTTGCATTGGTTCTTGTAATGTCCAATTTGATTGCAGTTGAAGCATCTGATATTCTTCTTCCCAATCAGTTTTTTCCTATCACTAGAGCGACAATCATTAGCAAAATGCACTTTCTTATCACACCTAAAGCAGACAACCTCCGATTTTCCATTCTTTGCGGCTCCACCCTTCTGAGCCCTTTTCTTGTGGAAAACTTTCTTTTTTGACCCTACCCCAACTGGACCTCCTTTGCCTTATTTCTCTCTAGAAAAAAGCAAGCATCTCTTCGTGCCTCAATGCCATCTCAACTACAACATCACAAGGATCCCTGATATGAGGTAATGTAGTCTTAGCCAGCTCAGGCTTCAACCCCCTTGTAAACTTCTCATTCCTCTTAATCGCGGTATCTATAATGGCATAATAATATCTCGCCAACTCCTGAAATATTTTCACATATTCCAGCACACTCATCTCCCCCTATTCTAACTCAGCAAACTTTCTAAGCAGAGTAGACTTTTCAATCTCAGACTTGAATCTCTCCTCGAATCTCCTTTTGAACTCAGCCCATGTCATTGTCTCTTCATTTACTCCAATATTTATACTGTTCCACCAATACTACGCTGCTCGTTGAAGCTGTATAGAAGCAAGCCTTCTCTTTTGCTCATCATTAAGCCCTAAATCTGCAAAGATTCTCTTACGGTGTAGTAACCAATTTTCTACTTCAATAACGTCTTCAGTTCCGTTGAACGGCTTTCCTCTCAAACTAGCATAGTCTCTACTCAAAACAGCATAATTATTGACCACCGGAGCTCCCTAAACTCCTCCTCCAGCATTTCCTCCGACTACTCTGGTAAAAATACCTGCCTGCATCATGTGTACAAAGAACCGATACATGGCTCCCACGTCAACTTGCGGGACTCTAGCATCCACATTTCCAGCTTATGCCTGACCTTGGTTCCTTCTCGTATTAGTCGGGCATTTTCATTTATTGTGGCGCTTCCTCCAAGGTTAACACTTCCACTTCTAGTGTCCATATCTACATTCGAGTCTCATAAGATACAAAAGAATAGCCTAAGAGAGATAGGGGAATAGAGGTACAGCGTATACTTATATATATAGCAAGTACAAGTAGGTTACTATAACGTTATCCCATACCCCGATCTTATCTCTAATTCCTAAGGATTATGTTTCCAAAAATCGTTATAGTTTAAATTTTTTCATAAACCTATGCTCTGATACCAATTTATAACATCCTCTATCATGAGGCCCAAAACTAAGCGCTACAGATGCCGCAGTCATCTATAGTATTAACTTCCGACAACAAAATACGGTAATGCTAATGGTATCGATAATAGTAGAAGCACATGAATATGAAACAAAAATCACAGATTTCAAAATCAACAACTTTTCGGATTACATTTCACAAAAACGTGTTTCATATCTAGTTACATAATCCCATATCGTTTCCCATGTTCAGATCAAATATAATTGTTACATAAATACGCCAAGAGCAACATATGAAGATGCCCCTTGGTTGACCAGAGTACTAAATAGTCATCACGGAATTAATACAACACAGTGGGATAAAACAAAACAATACAACTCCTAAATAGCTAGTCATTGGCCTCCTTCTTGTCTTCGAAAGCTTTATTCGCCAACCTACTAAAACCTGAAAAACCTCAACCCTCAGCCTACTCAAATCAATTTTGAGCACCAAAAGAGTTTAAGGGGAAAAACATAAAATTCGAGTCAGCATAAAGCCTGGTGTGGATAATAATATACATATCGGTTATCTGATATTAAGTAAGACCACGCCGCTTAGCAGAATGGGTTTCCCCTCACTAACATCCTTTTAAAACATATCTTTTGCAAATCTTAATCCTCCAACCAAAATTGGTTAAAACAATAAAGCAATATCATTTATGCATACAAATCAGGTAATAAATGGACTATCTTTCCGAACACTATAGTTTTATTTAGCTAACTACTAACCTTTGGCTGACCTGGGTCTACCGAAAAAAATAGAAAAATAATCTAACTTCTGTTAGATAATCCTCTCTTGGATGGTCTATCCCTAACTTACTCCTCCCAAGGTCAACTGATCCTAACGGTTTTGCGGACTCACCAATAACCTATCTCTCCTCTATAGATTCCATTTTCTGTGTAACATCATTTTAGTCTTACCTGTAACAAAGCCCTACATACAAGAATTTTGTACTTATATTAACTAGGGACTACTAGCTAAAATATAGGGCACGACCCCATACTAGTCCCATATGGTATTCTAATATCTTAGTCATTTTACATAGGGTCATCTTCCCTTAAAGTTTTTCTCGATATCATCTTTTATCAAATTGGTTTAAAACCTTAAATCATACTTTAAACAAGGAAAATATACTTTATGCTTTACTCAAATCACCTTGTCATGTTATATATACTTTACACAAAACTTTGTTGATGAAAACATTCGAAACCTTCGAAAGTGCCCCTTTCGAAACTATCGTAAGTACCCCTTTCGAAACAAAGTAAACTACTTTGATTTATAACCTAAGGCCGTAGGCCAAAACATACCTTTTGAAACCATTCACATTAGCCCTTACTAAAACATCGAATAACATCTCCTTCGAAAACATTAAAACCTTAGACATCCTTTTACCAAAACAATTTAAACGTTGTCTTTCAAAAACATTGGAAACCATCCATTAAAACCTTTGAAACCATTGGGGAAGCACCCCTTCGAAACCTTTTTCTTAAATCTTTCGATAACATAAAATCTTTTACGCAAATCAAACCTTTTGAAAGCATTTGGCTTCATGTAAAACTTGTGGAACAACTTTTCGAAACCTTTGGTTTTAACTTTCAACAGAACAAAAGGCCATAAAATAACTAAGTCCAAAGCACTCTTTTGAAGGAAGTTTCATAAGTAAAGAAGTGATGGTGTCGAAACCAACCCTTTGAAAGTGTTTGCACAAAAAATGGGCAAACACCTCCAAGTCGTATGATTTAGTCGATCTTATGTTGTTCTTAATGATTTGGATGATATATGCTGATATGTAGAAAGCAAGGACTAAACTATAAAAGACACACAGATTTATAGTGGTTCAGCCTGAATGTGCCTACGTCCACTTTATATGTTATTCTCTTTTACTATTCAGATTACAAGTACAAAGCTTTTATACAAGTATATGAAAGTTGTTTGAAAGTTCTAGTCGTGCTTGAGCTCTCAAACTTGTCTGCCATTGTTGTACCCCTACCTCTCTATTTATAGAGTGAGGCTGGGGGTAGGAGTCTTGGATGTATATAGCTGTTGGCGGGCCTGGGCTGACGTGATCTGGCCTGGCAAAGTTGGTTCGGCATGCCTTGGTTCGGTGAAGGTTGGAGTAGCTTTGGTTCGGCAATGGTTGGTTCGGTAGTGGTTGGTCCGGTGAAGGTTGGAGTAGCTTTGGTTCGGCAATGGTTGGTTCGGTAGTGGTTGGTCCGGTGAGGGTTGGAGTAGCTTTGGTTCGGCAATGGTTGGTTCGGCAATGGTTGGTCCGGTGAGTGGATGACCTTGATTCGGTAGTGCCTTCCTGGCCTTGACTCGGCAGTGTTGGTCCGGTGGCCCTGGTCCGGTGAAAACACGTCCAACATTTGCCCCCCAAAGTGTGGCATATGGTTGCATATGTCGCGCTTTGTTTTCCTCAGTTTGGACACTCCATTCGGCCTGAGTGCCGAACCAACAGGTCCGATAGTCCCCTGCGTGCCTATAAGTATGGGCTTCAAGCTTCTGTTATTCATAACTATTTGAAAGAGCAAGACCAAGCCTATTCCTGTCGAATCAGGTGAGTTCTCCTTCTGCCGAATGGACTTTTAGGGAGTGTGATAGCCGAATGAACCCTGAGACTCGGACTACCGAATGTCACTTAGGGAACACGAGTGCCGAATGAACTCCAAGACCGGGACTCCGAATGATGTTTTTTATGTGAACATCCCTTGTTCTGACGATGTGTTTTCTCGTGTTGCAGATAATGTCTCATAAAGTAGAAAATCGTTCTGACAAGAAGAAATCCAAGGATAAAGGAGAGTCCTCCATGGTGCCCCCAGTTCAGGCAGAACCAGAACGACAAGGACCAACCCCGAGATCGCTAGTAGACGGGTATGGTCCTCAAGAGATCTTAAACTCACCGCCTGACTGCTTCCCCAGCTCCCTCAAAGATGAGCATCTTGATATTATATCTAGGTCTTTTGGGATCGATAGGGCGCATATGATGCTGCCGGGGAAAGAAGTGATGCCATATAACCCTCCTGAAGGATGTTTTGCTTATAGCAGGTATCATTGCATGTGCGGTGCTATCCCACCTATTAACGCTTGGATAGTCTGTTTCATCACATACTTGAAGGTGGCTCCTTTCCAGCTTTAGCCCAACTCCTATGCCATCTTGGTGAGTCTGTTTCTTATCTTCCAGAGGAGATACGGGCATCCTCCTTCCAACCAGGAAATCCGGTACTTGTACAACTTGAGAGGCTACAAGAAGGGGTCTCCATATATTAGCTTAGAGTCAGTTGTGTCCTTCAATCCAGTCCTGGATTTATATTCGAAATTCAGCATGTTCAAGAAGGAATGGTCTTTTGTCAAGGATGACTCCGTTTCTTTCCGTCGCTTCACCTCTGGCTGTAAGTTGAAACTCATTTATAATTCTTGTTCTGACCGCAATACTCCTCCTTACGTGCTTTATTTCTTGCTAGCGACAGGTGGCTTTGCGGTTGTAGAGAACGAACGTCTGGTTCGGATGGCTGAGGAAATATAAGCCATTCCGAAAAGGGAGAGGGCGGCTTCTTATTTGATCAGGAACGCTACTCTTTTGGGGCACAACCTGATTCTTCCACGTCAGTCTGTGGTCAAGCAGAGAGACACAGCTAAGGAGAGGGCCGCCAAAGCTAAAAGAGGGGCTACGGCGAAGAGTGGTAAAAGGAAACCCTTCTCACATCATCCAATTGCCGGGGGGAATAAACTTAAGAAATCCGATGGACCCTCCCCCAGCACATGTCCAGACGTTCCGGAGGAGGAAGATGAGGAGGAGGAAAGAGGCGAGGGTGAAGGAGGTGAGGTGGAGAGTGGTAGTGGTGGAGAAGGCGATGGACAGAGTGGTGATGATGGTGGTGATGGACAGAGTGGTGATGGTGCTGGGGCTTTGTCTTCTAAGCAAGCGGGTGTGATCCAGGAGTGGACGGACGATGCTTTCCGCCTGGCTTTCGAAGGGCTGGAGGGAGAAACGGCTCTGGTAGAGGGGCCTAAGAAAGCTGACAAGGCCGGACCCGGCGCCGACTCATCTTCCAAGAGTGTTCTAGTTGAGGCAACCCCCGCGACTCAAGGTGAATTTTTGACTTCTGCGGACTCCATTTATGATAAGGACTTAGGTATATTTTATGGTCAGCTCCCGTCCTGGAGATCCAGGACTTATTGCAGTATCCCACTCCTTCCCAGGGTTTGTATAACAAAAGTGTCTCCTTACTTTTCCTATCTTGATATATCTCTTGAATTATAGTTCAACGTCTGCTTGTAACACTTGGTTTTTGTCCCAGGAATGGGTAAAGTGGCCAAGACATCGGATGTTCGGCACCGCCTTGAACAATATAAGCTTCTAAGGGCTTCTACTAAGCCAAAGCCTCCGACTAACCGCCCTGGAGATGTTGTCGGCTACCGTCCTCTTCTTGGAGTTATTGAAGAGGATATCCAAAAGAAGAAGAGGAGTCGCTCCTTGTTTGAATCTCCACCTGGCCCTCATCCCCCCACTCAGCCTCTTCAGGATGTCACGGAGGAGAATACTGAGCTTACTCCTTCCCCGCACCCGTCTGAAAATCCTACTGTTACCCCGATAGATCACCCTGGCTTGGCTCATAATCCGTTCGCGGGTCATCCTGATCTGGATCCGGGTTCTCACGATATTCCTTCGATGAGGTTACTGTTGAGCACCTTCTTCCTCGTAATCCTATGGTAAGGGTGCTTGATGAGGCTAAGTCCCTGGACCTTGATTTTCTTACCACTCGGGTTACAACTTTGGGGGACGAAGCTAAGGCAAACATCGACCGGGTTGTTGAGGAAGCCAGGAAGTTGATGGGGCATTATGCCCGACTGGTCAAGGCCGAAGAAGAAATCGGGAGTCCTAATATTCGACTGCGGTTAATAGTTTCCGACCAGGCCAAGCAGCTCGCTGATCAGGCCATCCAGATCTCCCAGCATGAGGCCGCCTCCAGGCGACTAAAGAAAACCATGGAAGAGGCTAGCAGAGCAGAGCTACGGAAAATGGAGACTACCTGTAAGGAATGGATTGACATGGCTATTGCAACGGTGGATGAGGTTCGGAAAGCGGATCTCGAGCAGATACAGGAGTTGTCCGGGAAACTTGAAGCCGCAGAGCTTGCTCAAACCAAGCTGAAGGAGGAGATGGATGCGATGAGTAAATCCTTCGAGGCTGACTGCTCGCGATACCAATCAGAGAGAGATGCCTCCATTGCAAAGTTGTTGGCTTCTAAGGACCGAATAAGGGAGTTTGAGGAGAACGAGGGGATAATGGATGAGATGCTTTAGGATATATACTTTCGCACTTGGAAACAGGGCAACTTATCTTGGATGGATGGTTATCCCCGAGTCATGGCCATGATTTATCTCAGGGCCCTGGAGGAGGCTAGGTCCGATGCAGATAAGGAGGGTGGCGCGGCCTTTAGAATGGATGTGGTTACGGCTTAATTCACCAAGGAGGAGAAGGTGGCGGTGAAAGAGGGTATGCGGCTGCTTGCTGCTGAGGAGGTTGGCGTGCAGTTGGAGGATGATGATCAAGGAGCAAATGCTGGTAAGTCTCCCCTTTTAGCTTTTCGTAACTTAGTTGCTTATTATTAAAGAATTCTTTCCTTGATCGGACAGGCGGGACCTCTGGAGCACCAAATATCTCTGGTCAACATGCTGAAAGTTCCCACTCCGCGGTTAAGGAGATTTCGGAGGGCCGGCAGGACAAGGGTGAAGCTCCGATGCAGCCGACTCCTTAACTTGACCTGGATATCTTTTTGTTTACTTGACATTGCTGTCTACGTTAGTCTTAGAGCAGTAACGTAACTTTTAGGCTGTAATTATGTTACTTGTAATAAACGACTTTATTCTTGGTATGTAATTTTTAACTTAAGCTGATTCTGTCGTATTTGAATGCTTTGTTCTTGCTAAAAATATAATTTCGTATTCTGCAATGTTAGTGTGATGTGCGAATAAATTATAGCTATGTATTTACTTGTGAGGGAAGAAAGTACCGCCTTTCATGTTTCGGTCGTAGACAGTTGCTTTGAATGTCTCATACGACTGAGTATGGAATGCAGTTGATTGACTCGTCATCCGATTGTGAGTTCTTAGTGAGCGTCTCTTATTTCGTGTCCTGTACTTTAGGGATTGTTATAGAGGATAGGAGGGAAGTTTTTTAAATAAAATTGAAATATGAGAAATAGTAAAACTTCCAATCACGGAAGGCCTGCGATGTGCTTAAGTTCGTGGCAAACGGGCTTAGCTGTGGGTCTTGGAGACATTTGTCACCCATCTTACGCCTCTGCGAGGAGTTTATCTTTTTTACCACAGCCGTACTTAAGACACATAGGAGCCGAGATCGTGCACAGTAACTACCCGGGCCATTATGGCCCGTAGTCGCGGGTATTATTCGATTTACCGTGGCCGGCTAGCGTGGGTGTCGATCGTCAACCGTGAACTACCCCTGGCTGGCCACACCTTATGTTGGGGCTTAAAGTAGGTTCATGGTTGCCGGGGAGCCGAACGCCATAATGAGCTGCCTTGGCTATAGTCGGCCTTCTCGGTGGCTTATAATCGGCTCATTACAGTTGGCTTTAAGGGCCATCGCGAGCAATGAGTTAACGCGCAGCAGAGGGATGCTGGAGCAAAAGTGTCTCATTGGCGAGGGCATAGATTCGCATAGTATATGTTAGGTCTTGTCTAGGTGAGGTCGCGCCGTGATGTGTCTTGAATGGAAATGCCATTACACATGATTTTGTTCAACAGAAAAGGATAAGGTTAACAAGCAGCCAAGTTATAAAGGAACAAGTTAAAAAGAGACAAGTTTTTTAAAGTGGTTCGGCACGAAAATGCCTACGTCCACTGATTCTCTTTGTTAATTCACTTCATATGGGCAGTACAAGTTAAGAAAAGTATCGACGAAGGTGTTGGATGTTCCATGCCCTCTGGAACACCTCCCCGTCCACTGTTGACAAAATATAAGCTCCATTGTGGAGATCTTTATGAATTACATATGGTCCGTCCCAGATTGGATCTAGCGCTCCGGGGCGCGGGAAGATTCGCTTGAGGACAAGATCTCCTTTTTGTAAGCTACGATGCTTGAGTTTGGAGTTGTATTGCGTTGCCACTTTTTGCTTATGGGCTGCTGCTTTGAGGGTTGCATCATTTCTTCTTTCCTCAATTAGATCCAAAGACATGTGGAGGAGCTCTTCGTTCTCTTCTGGGTTACAGTGGATCCTACGGTGGGAAGGCAATATAGTTTCAACTGGGAGCATAGCCTCCGATCCGTATGCCAATGAGAAAGGAGTATGCCCCGTTGATGTTCTGAAAGATGTGCGATAGGCCCACAGTGCCGTAGGAAGTTCATCCACCCAAGCACCTTTTGACTTTTCGAGTTTCTTTTTTATTAGAGTTTTGAGAATTTTGTTGACGGCTTCGACTTGTCTGTTTGCCTGGGGATAAGCTACGGATGAGAAGCTTTTGTGAATTCCGTGCTCTTGGCACCAGTTGGCGAACTCCTCGCTATCAAACTGAAGTCCATTGTCCGATATGATTTTAAGTGGGACTCCGTACCTGCATAGAACATTTTTGATCAAGAAGTTAATAACTTTAGTTGAAGATACTTTATTTAGGGGTTCTGCTTCCGCCCATTTGGTGAAATAGTCGACTTCCACTATAGCATATTTGGCTCCGCCTCGGCCCATTGGCAGTTTGCCAATCAAGTCAATTCCCCATACTGCAAAGGGCCAAGGGCTGGTCATTTGAGTAATCTCAGTTGTTGGTAGCCGTAGAATATTAGCAAATTTCTGACATCTGTCGCATTTTTTGACGAAGTCTAAGGCGTCTTTGTTTAAGGTGGGCCAGAAATATCCATATCGGAGTATCTTCTTTGCCAGAGTTTGCCCTTCAGTGTGTTCTCCGCAGCTTCCTTGATGGATGTTGGATAAGATTTCCTTTGCTTCCCTTTCGACGACACACCTTAATAAGGGGTTAGAGAAGCCGCGCCGATAAAGGGTGCCTTCTTGTATTGTGTAGCGGGAAGCTCTCCTCAAGATTTTCTTGACTTTGTTACGCTTGTCGGGCAGTATGCCGTCTTGTAAGTATTTTTGGATGGGAGTCATCCAAGTTTCCTCTCTGATTGCAGCTATTAGATTCACCTGCTCGAAACTCGGGGTCAGTTGCTTTGAGATGGCCACTGCTCCAGAAATAGTGTCGTCTCTCATGCTAGCTTGCTTTGCCAATCCGTCGGCCTCTTGGTTTTCTTCCCGAGGGATGTGTTTGATTAGATAGTGATCCAATTGATCGAGAAGCAGCTTGGTCTTCTTTAGATATGTTGTGAGTCGTTCTTCTCGAGCCTGAAATCCTCCTAGTATTTGATTTACAATAAGTTGAGAATCACTATGAAGACATAAAGAATTGGCTCCAATCTCCAAGGCAAGTCCTAATCCAGCTATCACCGCTTCATACTCTGCATCATTGTTGGTGGCAGCGATTTCCAACTTTAGAGCATAGTGTAGCTTATTTCCCCTGGGAGTGATTATTACCACACCTGCCCCCGAGCCTTGTTCGTTTGACGCTCCATCCACAAAGAGATTCCACTTGATGTCTTCCGCTATTTCCGATTTCTCCTTACCTTCGTTGGTAGTGAATTCGGCGATGAAATCGGCCATGGCTTGTCCCTTGATGGCGGTGCGAGGATGGTAGGTGATATCATATTGACTTAGTTCAATGCACCATTTAAGTAGTCGCCCAGAAGTGTCGGGACGATGGAGTACCTGCCTTAGCGGTTGATCGGTCAGAACTCTGATGGAATGAGATTGGAAATAGTGACGTAGTTTCCGTGATGTGATTAGTAAACAGTACGCTAGTTTCTCAAGTTTAGGATATCTGGCTTCCGCCCCTGTAAACCTCTTGCTTACAAAGTATAATGGCCGCTGCGTGCGTTTGTCTTCTCTCACCAAGGCGGCACTTAGAGCATGAGATGACACAGCAAGGTATAGGTATAGCTCTTCGCCTTTGTTCGGAGTTGAGAGTACTGGTGGTCTTTGGAGGTGTTCGGTTAAGTTAAGGAAAACTGTCAAGCATTCGTCAGTCCATTCGAACTTTCCTTTGTCTTTCTTTAGAGCTTCGAAGAAGGGGATGCATTTGTCAGTTGCTTTAGAGATGAATCTGCTCAGGGCGGCCACCTTCCCATTTAGGCTTTACATTTCTTTTCGGGTAGAAGGTATCCTGATATCTTTCAGAGCTCGGACTTGTTCAGGGTTTGCTTCAATTCCTCTGGCATGGACGATGAATCCCAGGAACTTTCCTGATGATACTCCGAAGGAGCACTTTAGAGGATTCAGCTTCATTCCATATTGGCGAAGTACTTGAAACATCTCGCCCAGGTGGCTTACGTGATCGTCGGCTTTCCTTGACTTTACCAGCATGTCATCCACATAAACTTCCATAGTTTGTCCTATTAGCCCTGCAAACATCTTGTTGACGAGGCACTGATAGGTGGCTCCTACGTTTTTAAGTCCAAAAGGCATTACTTTGTAGCAGTACAATCCCCGGTCAGTGATGAAACTAGTGTGGCCTTGATCAGGAGTATGCATAGGAATTTGGTTATATCCTGAGTATGCGTCCATAAAAGATAAGAGTTCGTGCCCGGCCGTGCTGTCCACGAGCTGGTCGATTCGGGGAAGTGGGAAGCAATCCTTCGGGCATGCGTCATTTAAGTTGGAGAAGTCAATGCATGTTCGCCACTTCCCATTAGCCTTCTTTACTAGTACCGGATTGGCGATCCACTCCGGGTAGATGGCTTCTTGTATGAAGTCATTGGCAAGTAGGTTTTTTACTTCTTCATCGAGGGCTACTGATCGTTCTGCCCCCATACTTCTCTTTTTCTGTTTTACTGGCACCTTGGTAGGATCGATGTTTAGTACGTGGCATGCTACGTCAGGGGAGATTCCAGTCATGTCAGCGTGTGACCATGCAAATACATCCAAGTTGTGGCGGAGAAAATCAATGAGTTGTTACTTCAATTCTGCTTTTAGTTGGGACCCGACTTTCAATAGTCTACTAGAGTCATGTTTGTCCATAGATACAAATTCCATAGCCTCTGCAGGCTCGGTGGTGGCCTCCTCCTCTTTGTCCCTGGGGTCTAATTCATTGAAAGGGTCACTGGTATATCGAAGAGGAGGGGCTTTCTTTAGTAGCTATGCTTCCAAAATTTTCGTGCAGAGGGCAGTCTCTGCACTCTTCCCTATATCCTTCCTGCGGTTATTGCGGAGTTCAGTTATATAGCAATCTCGAACGATGTCCTGGTCTCCCTCTACTTCCCCTATTCCATTGTCCGTTGGAAATTTCATCTTCAGGCACCATGGGGCCAGGACAATTTGGAAGTCAGACAAGGCTGGTCTTCCTAAGAAGGCGTTGTAGGCCGAGTGGTTTTCTATCAACACAAATGTTTGTTTCCGCACAACGGAGCGGGGATGACTTCCAATTTCAACAAAGAGGTCCAGTCGCCCGAAGGGCATCTTCGCATTTCCAGTGAAGCCGTGTAGTGGTCTATTACAGGGAGAAACATCCTTTATTGACAGCTTCATTTTGTCGAAGGCATGCTTGAATAGGATATTCACTGAGCTTCCAGTGTCTACTAGAATTCGGAAAACTTCGGCTGGACCGAGCCGGGCAGAGATAACCATGGGATCCGTGTGAGGGTACTGCCTTCCCTCTATGTCACGCCTACTGAATGTGATGTCATCATTCTCTATCCGCTTCGGGCGGCGTTCTTCTATAATAGAATTAACGCATTCTTCATCGTTTCTAAGTGACTTCCCGTACCTTTCCATCTCTGCCCAGCTTCCGTCGGCGATGTGTGGTCCTCCCGAGATGGTATGGACCACTATCTTCTCTTGACTGGAGCCGCTGGCGTTGCGATTTCCTCTGCCTATTTCTGGGGAGGGTAGCCTTGGGTTCTCATTGGTAGGAACTGGAGTCCTGTTCTGACCTTTTACATAGCGTTCTAGTCTCCTTCTTCTGATTTGTTCTTCAATCAAGTCCCGGAGATGATGGCATTCATTGGTATCATGCCCATGGGATTCGTGGAAGCGGCAGAATTTTCCAGACTTAATTGCATTATCTGATTCCTTCTTGTGCGGGGGGCGTTTGTATTTAACTTCGTCTTGAGTGGCCAGGAAGATGTTTTCGATCGTTTCATTCAAAGGGGTGTAAGCGTCAAATCTTGGTCCTGGCCGATATAGACGCTTTTCTCCCTTCTTGCCCCTAGCATTGTCTCTAGAGTCATTTCTTCGAACGTCCTTTGCTACAGCGGGCGTGTTGCCGTGAGCTGCCTTATTTTGTTGCCCTGACTGCCCCTCAGTGGCAGCATCTTCAAGTCTCATATATTTCCCAGCTTCATGGAAGAAATCGGGTAAAGTAGCTGGTTTTTCTTTTGTCAATCTTCTAGCAAATTTAGTATCCGGATGCACCCCACTACAGAGGGCCATTAAGATAAGCTTCTCATCGGCATCTTGGACTGCGGCCGCTACGGCATTGAATCGGGTTAGATATTGCTGCACTTTCTCTCCAGGTTTCTGTTTGATACTGGATAAGGAATAAGCGTCCTTGGGTTGCTCCACATGAATGCAGAACTGGTTGATGAACTTTTCTTTCAACATCTCCCATGAGCTGATGGATCCTTGGGGTAGATGGCAGAACCAGGAGGTAGCTAGATCTGCTAAGAATAGTGGAAAGCATGTGCACAGTACTCCCTCTATTGCCCCGCTCATGAGCATATGCTGTATGTATCTCTGTAAGTGTACAACTGGGTCAGAGGTTCCCTTGTAAGGTTCCATTGTTGGCATTTTCCATTCTCGGGGGGTGATGGCAATTTCGATATTGCGGGCGAAAGGGCTGGTTACCCTAGCGCCTATCCCTCGGTCTCTTTGATCCCATTGGACGCACTCTCTGAACAAGCGTGCCATCCTTTCATTAGAATTTGGAGCATATAAAAATGAGGTTGGTTCTTCTCTGTGGGATTGATTCCGTCCAGATGACCTGTAGGGATGGTATCGTCTATTATTCCTAATATTTTCCAATGGCTGTCTTTGGTCTTCTGGGAACATGCTAGGGTCAGCTACAGCTGGCCCTTGCCTTGATCTTCCCCTGCTGGGTTCTGATCTAAGCACTTCCTCGGGTCCAACTTCGGGCTGGACTCTAGCTCGACCCCGTTCATTGGCGTTTCCCTGGTTAGGCAGCATGACAGGCTCAGCTACGGTTAACCTTCGCCTGGAACCTCCCCCGTTGGGTTCAGTTCCAAGCGTTTCCTCGGGTCGGTGTTCGGACTGAGTTTGGTCTCGGCTCCTACCATGGCCGCTTCTGTCGTTAGCTTCTTCGAAGAAGGAAGATCTTTGTTGCCTCCGAGATCCTCCAGACTGGGACTCGCTCCATGATTCAGTGTTGTGGTTGGACTCTTCGGCATCCCTTAAGCGTGACATGAGTTGGTCCACCAAGGCTTCCTGTTGAGATGTGAAGCGGTTAGTCACTTCAG
This sequence comes from Allium fistulosum, assembly GCA_030737815.1. Taxonomy (NCBI): domain Eukaryota; kingdom Viridiplantae; phylum Streptophyta; class Magnoliopsida; order Asparagales; family Amaryllidaceae; genus Allium; species Allium fistulosum. The sequence continues at coordinate 225,508,969 of CM060904.1, forward strand.
CCACAACCCTGTCTAGATCTGCCCTAGTAATTGCTGCCGGCTGTCCCGTGGCAGGGGTTGGCGGATTTGCCTGACCTCCATTTGGTACTGCTGTTGGAATGGGATGATTTACTTGATCTGTGACCACTGGATCTGGAATACTGCGAGTTGCGATGTTTTTTTCTTTGTTAACATCTTTCTTCTACTTAGGAGGCATGTCTTCCAAGCAATGAGCGATGCTGTTAGGAAGAAGGTTAAGTGGGAGAAGCTGAAGTCCTGAGTTCAATTCTCAGTGAAAGCACCAAAAATGTTTGCACAAAAAATGGGCAAACACCTCCAAGTCGTATGATTTAGTCGATCTTATGTTGTTCTTAATGATTTGGATGATATATGCTGATATGTAGAAAGCAAGGACTAAACTGTAAAAGACACACAGATTTATAGTGGTTCAGCCTGAATGTGCCTACGTCCACTTTATATGTTATTCTCTTTTACTGTTCAGATTACAAGTACAAAGCTTTTATACAAGTATATGAAAGTTGTTTGAAAGTTCTATCCGTGCTTGAGCTCTCAAACTTGTCTACTATTGTTGTACCCCTACCCCTCTATTTATAGAGTGAGACTGGGGGTAGGAGTCTTGGATGTATATAGCTGCTGGCGGGCCTGGGCTGACGTGATCTGGCCTGGCAAAGTTGGTTCGGCACGCCTTGGTTCGGTGAAGGTTGGAGTAGCTTTGGTTCGGCAATGGTTGGTTCGGTAGTGGTTGGTCCGGTGAGGGTTGGAGTAGCTTTGGTTCGGCAATGGTTGGTTCGGTAGTGGTTGGTCCGGTGAGGGTTGGAGTAGCTTTGGTTCGGCAATGGTTGGTTCGATAGTGGTCGGTCCGGTGAGGGTTGGAGTAGCTTTGGTTCGGCAATGGTTGGTTCGATAGTGGTCGGTCCGGTGAGGGTTGGAGTAGCTTTGGTTCGGCAATGGTTGGTTCGGCAATGGTTGGTCCGGTGAGTGGATGACCTTGATTCGGCAGTGACTTCCTGGCCTTGACTCGGCAGTGTTGGTCCGGTGGCCCTGGTCCAGTGAAAACACGTCCAACAGAAAGCATTGGAGAAGTGGCTAAGTTTTAAAAACAAAGCAATCCTCTCGAAACCATTTGCTTCGAAAGAGGAAGCGGTAGCAAGGGGTTTCAACCCCTTCGAAAGCATTTACTTAAAAATAAGGCGCAACCTCTTTCAAAACCACTCTTTTAAAAACAATTGACCCAGTCGAAAGCTAATCAAATCGAAAGCATTTTTTATGGCAAAGCAGGCGCATTTTCATTTGAAACAAAGTAAGGTTTTGACCCTTTCAGAACCACCTGTTTCGACTCAATACCATTCACCTATGTCCAATCCACTAAGTACCATGTATCTGATGCCATGTTTATTTTTTTTGACTGAATAGAGGCGGAAGTCCCTTGTCAAAAGCAAGGTGCCGAAAGTGGCGAAATAACAGAAAAAGGAAAAACTAATTTTTATCTTTAAAAGGAAAACTCTTTTCAACTAACCAGGCTTGTTTGTCAATCTATGATTGGTTGCTAATTTCTTTTTAAAATCTTTTCTAAAAGTGCTGCCAAATTTTAGAACTAAATAACTTAAAATGTTTACAAAATTCCCCTTCTCCTTTTATAAATATATAAAACATTTAAGTCACGTACTTCAAATAATTTTATATACTTATTAAAACACTTAGGAAAATTCTACAAAAAATTTATTAAATCATTTTTAATATTTTTTCTAACATATATAAATTTGTGACCCAAAACATATATATATTTTAGCCGTAATTAATTTTAAACCCAAATAATGATTTTCTTCACTAGAAAGTTAATCTTATATCCACATTAATTCAAAAAATTATGAAAATTGAAACCCATTTCTAAAATATCATTTTCGATATTGTAATAAAATCAAAGGCATTGGATGTCATTTAATAGGGTTTTCACATTAAAACTTACTATAAAATCCATATTAAATAGCATAAATCATCAACAAACATATATATTCATTAGTCACAATCAAAACATGGAAAAAAACTTGCACAATAGTTCGAATTTCAATCTAAAACTAAAAACAATAAAAACATGAATGTAGTTATTATTCACCTTATTTTTCTGATTAAGGAGTTGATATTTGATCTTGGATTTAATTGCTTAAGCTTCTTCCTCTTATCTTCCTCTTGTTCTTCCTTAATGGTGACTGGTCTCTTATGTTTAATTTTTGTAAATGAACGTGTAGAATGAATATGGCTTAAGGGTTTAGGGTATTTAGAACACAACTTATTCCTGTCTTACCCCTATCCTATTACCCTTTCTTATTTTCATTTTAGTTCATTTGTTGATAAGGCATGGCTACCCTTATTAACACAAATCTAAATGCACTAATCATTTAATAAGCAAGAACTGAATGAAAATTCCAATCCCCCAAGCCAGACCTGTAAGGTCTTATTTGTAGGTGCGGGTTGGCATCTTTCGACCCGGTAACTTTTGACACGTTCAAAAGGTCTACTTTCCTCCTTTCGTCTGCATCTTCTAAATCATAGCTTTCGACCTAGTCAAAAGGATTACATGATCGACCTTTCATTTTTGTTGAAGACCGGGCTTCCTTCTATCATGCTTTTTTTCTTTCAACTTCATCGAAAGGTACATTACTTGATCGCTTTCGACTTCATCGAAAAGTAGATGGATGTGATCTTCACTTAGTTGTAATATGCAATATAAATTAAAAAGGGTGTAGGCTTTCGATGCTCTCGAAACATGTGCTTTGTTGGTTTCAAATGAGTCGAAACACTGTTATGAAATTAGCTAGAGATGACATCATCCAAAAGTGCTCTATCTGACTGATATGGAACAATATGTTCTAGTATGCTGGAGGACATTGTGTGTAAGTCATATAATTTTTCCTTTATAGGTGAGGATGACTTTAACCAATTCGATAGGCTAATATATGCTTTCGAAAGGGTTTTTTTAGCCATATGTTCTTCTGATGAAGGTTAATGGAGAGGAAACCAATCGTTTCAAATGGCCTGGCGCTCATGTGAAAAACATACTATTCGTTGCCTTCGAAAGGTACCTTCCGACCTCTTTAGGAGCTAAAAATCTGTTATCCATTGTTTTCGAAAGATACCTTTTGACCTCTTTGAAAGCTTTTTACTTGTTCAAAATACTACTGGAGCATCCTTTTGGTCTCTTCAAATTTGATGATGTTGTCTTCTTCTTGTCGAAAGCCTTACTTAATGTTCATGAAGACCACTCTAATGCCTTCTGATCCTCAACAATGTTGTTTCTCCTTCTTTCATACTTTCACTCTTGAGAATATTTTATGGATAATAATAATCATTAACAACTGGATCACACAACATAACATCAGAGAAATAACTCCCATAAGATCTGTCCTTGTTGACAAGAACCTATTTATTTTCTTCGTCAACCACTTTTGACGAAATATTTTTCCTAACCGACCCCTTCCATGTACTCATATATTCCTTATCTTTACTTAACTACTGCATGATAGCTATTGTTGTAGGTAAACTCCACCAATGGCAAATGATCCTCCTAAGAACCTCCAGATTTAAAAATGCACATTCGTAGCAAGTCCCCGATACCCCAATTCACCATCTTCGTCCGTCTACGAGTAATATCTAGTACACAAGCTCAACTTAGTCCCCAAAGCCTCCTATAGACTCCTCCCGAACTCACTAGTGAAAAGAAGGTTCAATCACTAACTATGCTAATGGGAGCTCCATGTAACCTAATGACATCTCTTTTGTAAAAATCCACCAACGACGCTGCCGCCCAATTGCTTCTCACCGGTATGAAATGAATGGACTTTGTCAATCGATCAACTATGACCCAAATGCTCTCATTCCCTCTCCTACTCCTAGGTAGACCATCGCAAAATCCACGGAAATACTCTACCACTTTGAATTAGGAATATCCAATGGCTACAACATTCCTCCTGGCTTCTTCCGCTCCGCCTTCACCATCTAGCAAGTAATACATCTTGCTACATAATCAGCTATGTGCTTCTTTATATCGGGCCAATAGAAAACTCGCTTTATATTGTGATACATCTTGTCTCCACCGGGATAAATGGTCATCCTAGAATGGTAAGACTCTACTAGTACCGCATCTACCAAATCCATACTATGGGGAACACAAAGCCTATCATCCCTTTGTAACCATCCTCTCGACTCCATCGCATAACGATTCAAATGACTCGATGATTCTCCCCGACCAATCCTCTCAAATATATCTATTAGCTCCTCATCCTCCTTCTACCTAGATCCAACTTGCTCCATCAATGTAGGCTGAACATCGAAAGCTGCTAGTAATCCTGGGGTAATAATTTGATGATGGTTGAAAATCAAAGCTACAAATATACTCCAAATGTCTCCACTCCAAGAACAAGGGGCACAACACTACACGCTGTCTACTCAAAGCGGCTGCCACTACATTAATCTTGCCCGAGGTATAAGATATATAAAGTCACACGATGCCAAAAACTCCATCCATCTCTACTGCCTCAAATTCAAGTCCTTTTGGGAGAACAAGTACTTCAAGGACTTATGACCTGTATATAGCTCAAACCGCTCCCCTCAAAGATAGTGTCTCCATGACTTGAGCGCATAGGCAATGGCTGCCAACTAAAGACCATGTGCAGGATAGTTTCTCTTATGGGTCTTCAGATGCCTAATCACACAACCATCAACCTTTCTTTTAACACCAATACCATGCCTAAACCTGTTCCACATGCATCGGTATAAACTATAAATTGCTACTTCCCATCCAGTAGCACCAAAACTGGCGCACCAGTTAATGCCTCGTTGAACTTGATAAAAGCATTTTAACAATTCTCATCCCTTGAGAAAACTGGATTCTTCTTGGTAACACGGGTTAGAGGGGTAGTGCTTTTCACAAAGTCCTTAATAAACTTGCGATCGAAGCCCGCCAAACCAAGGAAATCTCTCACCTCCATGGCATTATTTGGAATATGCCAACCCTGGACTGCTGCAACCTTACTAGGATCAATTACTAAGCCACTTTCTGAGACACTGCATCCCGAAAAGTATGCCTCCTCTATTCCAAAGTGGCATTTAAAAAACTTCGCCTTCAGCTTATGTGCACAGAGTGTATCGAGAACTTCTCCTAAATGCAATACATGCTCCTCTTCACTCCTTGAGTATACAGGAATATCATCCACAAATACCATGACCAATTTATTAGGAAACCCCCTAAATACTTGACTCATCAGATCAACAAAGTATGCAGATGCACTGGTCAGTTCGAAAGGCATAAATAACCACCTATAGTGTCTGTTGGGTGTATGGAACGTTGTCTTTTAGGTATTGTCCTCGGCCACGTGCAACTGAGGGAATTTGATAGCCAAGTAAAGCTATGAAGGCACTTTAGCTCCAACCAACTGATCAAAGAGATCGTCCACACGGGGATGTTGTAACAACCCACGTCCTTTGACATGCCAAAAACCTTCATATCAAGAAACATGAATCATCGGTCTAGTGTAAAAGCAGTATCGCGGAGACTAAGGTATTAAAGAAAAAATAATCTATCTAATTATAACATCATCAAAACGAAAACATAATACTAGGTATATGGATAATCTCAGAAAATAATAATAAAAATCTCTAGGCATCAAAATATCCAGATCTCGAAATATCATAATTTTGTAGTCTTAGAAAACCATCAGTATTGCCAACATTTGAGTATCTTAAACATAATCCCTCACAAGCAAAGTACTAAAACATGAAATGTACTAATAAGAGATACATGATAAAGGATAAAGTAGAACTAGACTCCAAGCACAATAATCCGAAGGTAGTAACGGATCTATCAACGGCTGCTCTATCCATCTGTGGTGGGGGAAAATGGAATGGGATGGACATATGTCCAGTGAATGAGAACAAGACTAACAAGGAAATTGAATATAACTGAGTCCAAGTCTACTCTAGGTGATATAGACTGTGTGTACAGTATCCGTGCACCTAAGGTTACATCTTATGGTCGCACATCAATGTCAATAGCCTAACATCATGGGAATAACAACAGACTGTACCTCATCGAATGATCGTTTAGTTTTGGGGAACTAATATCTCACTATGATTCACACTATGCTAGAGAAAAAGAAGATGCTTGTAGACTCGCATAGTGACTCGCCGTATGCACTGTGCCCAAACACTCGATCCTAACGAAAAAATAACTCTTACGTACCCCTGGATGTTACTGCGCCTAACTCCTACTGGTATTCGGCACAACCTAGCTTTCAACATCTACATGCATATAAGCCCATGGGAATGTCCATAATCAGCATAGTCTCCGATCCCAACACCACGAGTAACGATCCGTAATCCGATCCCAACACCTCGACTAACGACAAGGAATTCGATCCCAACATATGTGCGCACCTTTTGCAACACAAGTTGCACATCTCTACAACACTCTGCATCCTACTCTATGATATGAAAACATAAACTACGTTCACCATCTCAATTAGGAACACCGAAATGTGTCTATGCAAATCAATAAATTTAGAGAACAATAAGGTTCATACACACAATGGCGCAAGGCCCCAAACAGTCTATTAAGTCTGAAGTGACTTATAACAGTCGACCTACGCTGATCTTAGGTCGATTTCCTACAATCCCGACATCTTTCAATTTACTTTTTTAAGAAAACTAATCCATTTCATTCGATTAATCTTAATTCATTTAATTTTTATATCAATTGGGCTCATCTATTTGTCCTATTTTTATTACATTTTTCGCAGCATTACATTATTCCAATTGGAAAATTATAGATGTCAAATCCAATTTTAACGAATGATTTATGGTTTTACAACTTACATATGTCAATTACAATTAGATAAAAGAATCTTTATTCCAGATTTCCAATTTAATAATTTAATAGATTAATCTAAGAATTAACTGTCAAATTAACATGGGGTAGAAATTAAAATCAATTAATTTAATTAAACTGTTAAATCAGTGCCTACTCACCTTTGTCCTAAGCTTTAGGTTTGTCTCTAAAGTCGTAAGCTTTCTCCCTTAAATTCGCTTAGTCCTTTCCTCCAATTGCTAGATCTCCTTTTATTTTAATTTAGGTATAGATTTAGAATATAATTGGGCTAGATATTGATTTGGGAAGTTAGGGTTTGGAATTTTATTTTGTTAAAGCTTCGTTGTAAGGAGAGAATTAGGATTTAGGTAAACCTTCCTACCAATTTATAGGGCAACACCTCAACTCACTATGATCAGGTCCCATTCCAAAATCATCTTGTTCATCGTCCGGAACCGTGGCCAGCATGCAACAATCTCACATGCACGAAATTAATCGACTCCAAGTCATAACCCTACGGTCGACATAGGGTCAGGTCGACCGCCCTAGTGGCTAGGTCGATCACCCTTTGGTCGACCTGGGCCCAATGTGGGTCCACCTAGCTGTCAGTTCATTCCTCTCGTTTAATTATATTTCCTTATTTTAGGTTCGTTCTTATCTTTTAACTATATTTCCTTATTTATTTTCGGGAATATCCTAGGGTGTTACATTCTCCCCCTTGAAAGATTTCATCCCCGAAATTTCTAAGGACAGAAGAATGCAAATAATAACCAGTAACCAAATCTACATACATCTACTTATCCATCATCCAAGGTAACCATAATATTTAATTATTATAATGCAATTATGTAATTATGTAGCACGGAATGCACATGAACCAAACTAATCCAAAAGAGTAGTAAGTCTACTGATTCAGCCGACCTCCTGTTTATGCAAGTATGTTATGTCATGCATCCAAATTTATGCATGTCCTAAAATAAACAAATGGCTCTGTTTGCACAAAAAATGGACAAACACCTCAAAGTTGTAGGATTTAGTAGATCTTAGGTTGTTCTTAGTGATTTTGGAGATTTATGCAAATATATGAAAAGCAGGGGCTAAACTGTAAAAAAGACACACAGATTTATAGTGGTTCAGCCAGAACGTGCCTACGTCCACTTTATATGTTATTTCTCTTCTTTTCTTATGATTACAAGTACAAAGCTTTGGTACAAGTAAAAGAAAGTTGTTTGAAAGTTCCTTCCGTGCTTGAGCTCTCAAACTTGTCCCATTGTTGTACCCTTGCCCCTCTATTTATAGAGTGAGGCTAGGGGTAGGGGTCCAGGATATGTAAGGTCGCAGATGGGCCTGGGCTGATGTGATCTGGCCTGGTATGACTTGGTTCGGCATCACTTGGTCCGGAGGTGGGATGGTGAGGTTGGACCGGTGGTAGTTGGTCCGGTGGTGGAATGGTGAGGTTGGACCGGTGGTAGTTGGTCCGGTGGTGGAATGGTGAGGTTGGACCGGTGGTAGTTGGTCCGGTGGTGGAATGGTGAGGTTGGACCGGTGGTAGTTGGTCCGGTGGTGGGATGGTGAGGTTGGACCGGTGGGTCTGCCGAATGGATTCGATGGAGGTCTACCGAATGGATTCGAGGGAGGACTGCCGAATGAGGTCTGCCGAATGGATCACGTTTCTGGGTCTCGAGGTCTTCCGGGTAAGAATTCCCCCAACATTTGCCCCCCAAAGCGGGGCACGTGTTTGCATGTGTCGCGCTTTGTTTCGTGCTTGGGCGTTTCTCGTAGTTGAAATAGGTCCATTCGACGAGGAATGCCGAACCGGTTGATCCGGTTGCCTTTCGTTTGGCTATATATAGGGGCTATACCCCCTTTGCTTTTCCTTACCGAACAACTCTTGCCGAATCAAAACTTTCGCCGAATCAAATCTTTGCCGAATCAAACCTTCGCCGAATCAAATCTTTGCCGAATCTAACCTTCGCCGAATCAAACCTTCGACCGAATCAGGTGAGATCCTCAGCCGGACCAAGTCTAGTCTTTTTTGCCGAATGAACTTGCGTATGTACGTTTGCATGCCGAATGAATATGCGTGTGTACGTTTGCATGCCGAATGAATATGTGTGTGTACGCTTGCATGCCGAATGAACGTACTCCTCTGATACCGAATGACACATGAACGTTTTAATACCGAATGAGATTATTGAAGTGCTGCATCTGTTTGTCGAATGAATTGTTGTATCGAGTGAACATGTGTTTCATACTTCGAATTTTTTAAGCGAAATTCTAGATTATGCTGCTTGTATATTCTAACGATATATTTTTCCCATGTTTGCAGATAAATGTCTCAAAAAGTTGAAACTCGATCAGATAAGAAGAGATCCGGGGGCAAAGGAGAGTCCTCGGCCGTGCCCCCAGCTCAATCAGGATCGGAGCGTCATGGGCCCGCCCCGAGGTCATTAGTGGATGGATATGGTCCTCAGGAGCTGCTGGATTCCCCGCCTGACTGCTTTCCTAGCTCTCTCAAAGAGGAGCAACTCGATGTTATATCTCGTTCCTTTGGGATTGATAGAGCCCTCATGCTGCTGCCGGGCTCAGGAGTCATGCCATACAGTCCTCCCGAAGGATACTTTGCTTATAGTAGGTACCATTGCATGTGTGGTGCTATCCCGCCTCTCAATGCTTGGGTAGTCAGCTTCCTCACGTACCTGAAGGTGGCCCCATTCCAGCTTCAGCCCAACTCTTATGCCATCCTGGTGAGCCTTTTCGTTATTTTTCGGAGGAAGTATGGTCGCGCTCCCTCCAACCGGGAGATTCGGTACTTGTATAATCTAAGGGGCTATAAGAAGGGGTCCCCATATATTAGCTTGGAGTCTGCTGTGACCTTCAAGCCGGTCCTGGACCTGTACTCTAAATTCAGCATGTTCAAGAAAGAGTGGTTCTTTGTTAGGGACGACTCCGTCTCCATCCGGCGCTTTACCTCTGGATGTAAGTTGATGCTTTTACCTATAATTTCTATTCCGATTGCGATGCTTCTTCTCATACTTTCTCATTTTTGCTAGCGACAGGTGGCTTTCCGGTTGTGGAGACTGACCGCCTGGTTCAGACGGCGGCGGAGATAGAAGCCATTCTTGGGAAATACAGATCATCTGCCTACTTGATTAGAAATGCGATTCTTCTGGAATATAACTTGATCCTTCCGCAGCAGTCTGTAGTTAAGTTGAGGGAAACGGCGGAGGAGAGGGCGGCTGCTCAGGCTAAGGGAGGCGTTGCGGCAGAGGGTGGAAAGAGAAAACCATTCACGAAACCTCCAGCCGTCGGAGGTAAGAAACTTAAGAGGTCGGACGGTCCTTCTCCCAGCAATTGTCCACTTACTCAGGGGGAGATAGATGCGGAGGAAGAAAGAGGTGAGGCGGAGGGCGGAAGTGACGTTGAGCGTCTTGGTGATGATGGTGGCGATGGACAGGTGGTGATGGTTCCAGGGCTCTATCTTCTGGGCAAGTAGGCGAAATGCAAGAGTGGACGGATGATGCTCTCCGCCAAGCTTTTGAGGGGTTGGATGATGATCCGGCTTTGGTAGAGAAGACCGGGAAGGCGGACAAAGCCGGGACTGGTACAAGTGAGTCTTCTCCGACTATTCCGGCCAAGGTGGCTCTGACGACTCAAGGTGAACTCTTGACCCCTGCATGCTTCACTAATGATAGGGACTTAGGAATATTTTATGACCCGCTCCCGTCCTGGAATGAAATCCAGGACTTATTGCAGTATCCCACTCCTCCCCAGGGTTTGTACAACCACAGCTGTGTTTCTTTTCCTTTTCTAACTTGTAATTTACCGCGTTTCTTGAATCGTATAGTAATGTAAGATTGTGACACTTGTTCTTTATATCAGGAGCAGGCAAGACGCCCAAAGCTTCAGACCTTCGACACAGGCTCGAGCAATATAAACTTTCCAAAATTTCTGCTAAGCCGAAGCCCTCAACTCAACGCTCCGGGGATGTAGTTGGATACCGTCCTCTTCTTGGGGTCATCGAAGAGGGTATTCAGCAGAGGAAGAGGAGTCATCCTTTATCCGAAACTTCGCTCGATCCTCAGCCTCCGGCTCAGCCTATTCATGATATTACTGAGGAGAGTAGCGAGTTTGTACCTTCTCCACACCCGTCCGGAAACCCTTCTGTTATTCATATTGACCGTCCCGATTTGGCCCGTAATCCATTCGCGGGTCATCCTGATCTGGATCCAGGTTCTCATGATATTACTTTTGACGAAGTCACTGGTGAACACCTTCTCCCCCGTAACCCCATGGTACGAGTACTTGATGAAGCAAAGTCCTTAGATCTCGATCTACTCACCACTCGTATAGTCACTATGGGAGACGAGGCCAAAGCTAATATTGATCGGGTGGCAGAGGAGACCAAGAAGCTGATGGGGCATCATGCTCGGCTGGTTAAGGCCGGAGAGGAGATTGGGAGCGCCAATATCCGACTTCGATTGGTGGTTTCGGATCAGGCCAAGCAGCTTGCGGATCAGGCTATCCAGATTTCTCAGCATGAGGCTGCTACTGGGCGATTAAGGAAAACCATGGAAGAGGCCAGTCGGGCCGAATTGCGGAAAATGGAAGCTGTTTGCAAAGAGCGGATTGACATGGCTATTGCCACGGTGGATGAGGTTCGGAGAGCGGATCTCGAGCAGGTGGAGGAATTGTCCGAGAAACTTGAGGCTGCTAAGCGTGCCCAAGCTAAGTTGAGGGAAGAGATGGAGGTGATGCGGAGGTCCCTTCAGGCTGATTGCTCGAGATACAGACTGGAGAGAGATGCTGCCGTCGAAAGGTTGTCGGCCTCCGATGCTCGGATGAGGGAGTTTGAGGAGAACGAGGGAATGATGGATGACATGCTCCAGGACATGTATTTCCGGACTTGGAAGCAGGGCAATCTCTCTTGGATGGATGATTATCCCAGGGTCATGGCCAAGACCTATCTTCGAGCTTTGGAGGAGGCTAAGGCTAATGCAGATAAAGAGGGTGGAACGGTCTTCAGTATGGATGTGGTCACTGCCCAGTTCACCAAGGAGGAGAAAGTGGCGGTAAAGGAGGGTATGCGGCTGCTTGCTGCTGAAGAGGCGGGTGTGCAGGTTGAGGATGACGACCAGGACGGTCAAGAAGCGGGTACTGGTAAGTCTTCCTTTCTAGTCTTTCCGTTAACTTGGTTACTCATCACTAATGAATCCTTCTTATGACCGGACAGGCGGGCAAAAGAGCAAGGACAAGACTTCGACGCAACCGGCTCCCTGATTGGACCTGGAAAATTCTTTTTGTAGGCTTGGCATTGTTGTATCTGTTAGTCTTAAGACAGTAGAGTAACTTCTAAGTTGTAATTCTTGCTACTTGTAATAACATTATTCTTGACGTGTAATTTTTTAGCTTAAGCTGATTTTGTCGTTTCTTGAATATTTGTTGCTATTTCGACATATCGTACGAGAAATGTAGCTATGTATATTCTTGTAATTAAATTGTGTTTGATGTCAGATTCTGGTTTTAAATCATAATCTCATGACTTGCAATGTTAGCGTGTGGTGTGAAAAAATTAAATTATAGTCATGCATTTGTACATAAAGGAAGAAAATACCGCCTTCCATGTTCTGTTTGTAAATGGCAGTTCCGAATATCTTGTATGACCAAGCATGGAAAGCAGTTGAATGCCCTGCCATCTGATTGTGAATCTCTGCATCCATTGGCGGGTATCTCTTACCCTGCATCCTGTACTTTATGGTTTGTTGTAGAGGATAGGAGGAAAGTTTTTTAAGTAAAATTGAAATATGTGAAATAGTAAAACTTCCAGTCACGGAAGGCCTTCGATGTGCTTAAGTTCGTGGCAAACGGGTTTTGTAGTCACTTTCCCTAGCTGTGGGTCTTGGAGACATTTGTCACCCATCTTACGCCTCCGCGGGGAGTTAATTCTTTTTTACCACAACCGCACTTAAGACACACCGGAGCCGAGATCGCGCACAGTAACTACCAGGGCCATTATGGCCCGTACTCATGGGTATTATTCGACTTACTGTGGCCGGCTAGCGTGGGTGCCGATCGTCAACTGTGAACTGCCCCTGGCTGGCCACACCTTATGTTGGGGCTTATAATCGGTTCACAGTTGCCGGCGAGCCTAACGCCGTAATGAGCTGCCTCGGCTATAGTCGGCCTTCTCGGTGGCTTATAATCGGCTCATTACAGTTGGCTTTAAGGGCCGTCGCGAGCAATGAGTTAACCCGCAGCAGAGGGATGCTGGAGCAAAAGTGTCTCATTGGCGAGGGCATAGATTCGCATAGTACCTGTTGGGTCTTGTCCATGTGAAGTTGCATCGTGGAGTGCTTTGAATAGAAATGCTATATGCTCAGGATTTTGTTCAACAGAAAAGGATAAAGTTAACAAGCAGCCAAGATACAAAGGAACAAGTTAAAAAAGAGACAAGGCTTTTTTAAAGTGGTTCGGCACGAAAAAATGCCTACGTCCACTGATTCTCTTTGTTAATTCACTTCATATGGGCAATACAAGTTAAGAAAAGTATCGACGGAGGTGTTGGATGTTCCATGCCCTCTGGAACACCTCTCCGTCCACTGTTGACAAAATATAGGCTCCGTTGTGGAGATCTTTATGAATTACATATGGTCCATCCCAGATTGGGTCTAGTGCTCCGGGGCGAGGGAAGATTCGCTTGAGGACAAGATCCCCTTCTCGTAAGGTACGATGCTTGACTTTGGAGTTGTATTGTGCTGCCACCTTTTGCTTGTGGGCTGCTGTTTTTAGGACTGCATCATTCCTTCTCTCCTCGACTAGATCCAAAGACATGTTGAGGAGCTCTTCGTTCTCTTCTGGGTTATAGTGGATCCTACGGTGGGAAGGCACAATGGTTTCAACTGGGAGCATAGCCTTCGATCCGTATGCCAAAGAGAAAGGAGTGTGCCCTGTTGATGTTCTGAAAGATGTGCGGTAGGCCCATAGTGCCGTAGGGAGTTCATCCACCCAAGCGCCCTTTGACTTTTCGAGCTTCTTTTTGATCAGAGTTTTCAGAATTTTGTTGACTGCTTCGACTTGTCCGTTTGCTTGGGGATATGCTACGGACGAGAAGCTTTTGTGAATTCCGTGTTCTTGGCACCAGTTGGCGAATTCCTCGCTGTCAAACTGAAGTCCATTGTCTGATATGATTTTTAGTGGGACTCCGTACCTGCACAGAACATTTTTGATTAAGAAGTTGATAACTTTCGCTGAAGATACTTTATTTAGAGGTTCTGCTTCCACCCATTTGGTGAAATAGTCGACTGCTACTATAGCATATTTGGCGCCGCCTCGACCCATTGGCAGTTCACCGATTAAGTCAATTCCCCATACTGCAAAGGGCCAAGGGCTGGTCATCTGAGTAATCTCGGTTGTTGGTAGCCGAGGGATCTTAGCAAATTTTTGGCATCCGTCACACTTCTTGACGAAATCTAAGGCGTCCTTGCTTAAGGTGGGCCAGAAATATCCGTATCGGAGTATCTTTTTTGCTAACGTTTGCCCTCCGGTGTGATCTCCGCAGCTTCCTTGATGAATGTTGGATAAGATTTCCTTGGCTTCCCTTCCGGCGACACACCTTAACAATGGGTTAGAGAACCCGCGTCGATAGAGGATGTCTCCTTGTATTATGTAGCGGGACGCTTTCCTCAAGATTTTCTTGACTTCGTTACGCCCGTCGGGTAGTGTGCCATTTTGTAGGTAGTCTCGGATGGGAGTCATCCAAGTTGCTTCTTCGGTTGCAGCTATCAGATTCACTTGCTCAAAACTTGGGATCGTTTGCCTTGAGACAGTTACTGCCCCGAAGATGGCGACGTCTCTTACACTTGCTTGCTTTGCCAATTCGTCGGCCTCTTGGTTCTCTTCCCGAGGGATGTGTTTGACTAAGTAGTGGTCCAATCGGCTGAGAAGTGACTTGGTCTTCTTTAGATATGCTATGAGTCGCTCTTCTCGAGCTTGGAATTCCCCTAGTATTTGATTAACAATAAGCTGAGAATCGCTGTGAAGACACAAAGAATTGGCTCCGATCTCGATAGCAATTTCTAATCCGGCTATTACGGCTTCATATTCTGCATCGTTGTTGGTGGCAGCGAACTCCAACCTTATAGCATAGTGCAGTTTATTTCCCCTGGGAGTGATTATTACCACGCCTGCCCCCGAGCCTTGTTCGTTAGATGCACCGTCCACAAAGAGATTCCACTTGATATCTTCTGTTATTTCCAGTTGCTCCTTATCCTCGTTGGTAGTGAATTCTGCAATGAAATCAGCCATGGCTTGTCCCTTGATGGCGGTGCGGGGGTGATAGGTGATATCATATTGACTCAGCTCAATACACCATTTAAGTAGTCGCCCGGAAGTGTCGGGACGATGGAGTACCTGCCTCAGTGGTTGATCGGTCAGAACTTTGATGGAATGGGATTGGAAGTAGTGACGTAGCTTTCGTGAAGTGATTAGTAAACAGTATGCTAACTTTTCAAGCTTAGGATATCTGACTTCTGCCCTAGTAAACCTTTTACTGACGAAGTAAACTGGTCGTTGCGTGCGGTTGTCTTCCCTTACCAAGGCAGCGCTTAGAGCGTGAGATGACACGGCAAGGTATAGGTATAATTCTTCGCCTTCGCTTGGGGTCGAGAGTACCGGTGGTTTCTGGAGGTGTTCGATTAGGTTAAGGAAAGCGGTTAAGCATTCGTCCGTCCATTCGAACTTTCCTTTATCTTTCTTTAGAGTTTCGAAAAAGGGGACGCACTTGTCCGTTGCTTTGGAGATGAATCGGCTTAGGGCAGCCACTTTTCCATTTAGGCTTTGCATTTCCTTTCGGGTGGAAGGTATCTTGATGTCCCTTAATGCTCGGACTTGTTCAGGGTTTGCTTCTATCCCTCGGGCATGGACGATGAATCCTAAGAATTTTCCCGATGACACTCCGAAGGAGCACTTTAGTGGATTCAACTTCATTCCATACTGTCGAAGTACCTGGAACATTTCGCCTAGGGGGCTTACGTGATCTTTGGCTTTCCGTGATTTTACCAGCATGTCGTCTACATATACTTCCATTGTTCGTCCTATTAGCCCTGCAAACATCTTGTTGACGAGGCGCTGGTAGGTGGCTCCTGCATTTTTAAGTCCGAAGGGCATCACTTTGTAGCAGTATAAACCCCGGTCGGTGATGAAGCTAGTGTGGTCTTGGTCGGGAGCATGCATAGGAATTTGGTTATATCCTGAGTATGCATCCATAAAAGACAGGAGTTCGTGTCCGGCTGTGCTGTCTACAAGTTGATCGATTCTGGGAAGCGGGAAGCAATCCTTTGGGCAGGCGTCGTTTAGGTTGGTGAAGTCAATGCAGGTCCGCCACTTCCCATTAGCCTTCTTTACTAGTACCGGGTTGGCAATCCATTCTGGGTAAATAGCTTCTCGTATGAAGTCATTGGCGAGTAGATTCTTTACTTCTTCATCGAGGGCTGCTGATCGCTCTGCCCCCATACTTCTCTTTTTTTGTTTTACAGGCGCCTTGGTAGGATCAATTTTTAATACGTGGCATGCTATGTTGGGGGAGATTCTGGTCATGTCAGCGTGTGACCAAGCGAACACATCCAAGTTGTGGCGGAGAAAATCAATGAGTTGTTCCTTCAATTCAGTTTTCAGCTGCGACCCAATTTTCAGTAGCCTACTTGAGTCGTGCTTGTCTACAGATATAAACTCCATAGCCTCTGCAGGCTCGGCGGTGGCCTCCTCCTCTTTGTCCCTAGGGTCTAATTCATTGAAAGGGTCGCTGGTGTATCGAAGAGGAGGGGCTTTCTTTAGTTGCTATGCTTCAAGGCTTTTTGTGCAGAGGGCAATCTCTACACCTTTCCCTTTATCTCTCC
Source organism: Allium fistulosum (assembly GCA_030737815.1). NCBI lineage: Eukaryota > Viridiplantae > Streptophyta > Magnoliopsida > Asparagales > Amaryllidaceae > Allium > Allium fistulosum. Next base: position 225,525,721 of record CM060904.1, read on the forward strand.
TGTGGTTGTTGCGAAGTTCGGTCACATAGCAGTCTCGTGCAATATCTTGGTCTCCTTCCACTTCCCCTACCCCATTGTCTGTTGGAAATTTCATTTTCAGGCACCACGGGGCTAGGACAATCTGGAAGTCAGATAGGGCTGGTCTTCCTAGGAAGGCGTTGTAGGCCGAATGGTTTTCTATCAGCACAAACGTCTGTTTCCTTACAACGGAGCGGGGATGGCTTCCAATTTCAACGAAGAGGTCCAGCTGCCCGATGGGCATTTTCGCATCTCCAGTGAAACCGTGTAGCGGTTTATCGCAGGGAGATACATCCTTCATTGATAGCCTCATTTTGTCGAATGCGTGTTTGAACAGGATATTTACAGAGCTTCCGGTGTCTACCAGGATTCGGTAAACTTCGGCGGGACCGAGTCGGGCAGAGATAACCATGGGATCCATGTGAGGGTACTGTCTTCCTTCTAGGTCGCGTTTACTGAATGTGATGTTATCATTTTCTTTCCGCTTTGGGTGGCGCTCTTCTATAACCGTATTGACACAGTCTCTATTGTCTCTAAGCGACTTCCCATATCTTTCCATCTCTTTCCAACTTCTGTCTGCGATGTGCGGCCCTCCTGAGATGGTATGGACCACTATCTTCTCTTGACTAGAGCTGCTAGCGTTGCGGTCGCCTCTGCCGGTCCCTGGTGAGGGTAGCCTTGGGTTTTCATTGGCAGGAGCTGGAGTCCTGTCTTGACTTTTTACATAGCGTTCCAGTTTCTTTCTTCTGATGTGTTCCTCAATCAGATCTCGGAGATGATGGCATTCGTTGGTATCATGTCCGTGGGATTCGTGGAAGCGGCAGAATTTTCCAGATTTCTGTGCGCTATCTGATTCCTTCTTGTACGTTGGGCGTTTGTATCTAACTTCGCCTTGGGTGGCAAGGAAGATATTTTCGACGGTCTCGTTCAAAGGGGTGTAAGAGTCGAATCTTGGTCCTGGCCGATATAGGCGTTTTTCTACTTTCTTGCCCCCAGCATTGTCTCTGGAATCATTTCTTCGAGCGTCCCTCGCCACAGCAGGGGCGTTGCCATGGGTCGTCTTACTTTGCTGTCCTGACTGCCCCTCAATGGCAGCATCCTCAAGCCTCATGTATTTCCCGGCTTCATGGAAGAAATCGGGTAAAGTAGCTGGTTTTTCTTTTGTCAATCTTCTAGCAAATTTAGTGTCCGGATGCACCCCACTGCAGAGGGCCATTAGGATGAGCTTCTCATCGGCATCTTGAACTGCGGCTGCTGCGGCGTTGAATCTGGTTAGGTATTGCTGCAGCTTTTCTCCAGGTTTCTGTTTGACGCTGGATAAGGAATAAGCGTCCTTAGGTTGCTCCACATGAATGCGGAACTGACTGATGAACTTTTCTTTCAACATTTCCCATGAGCTGATGGATCCTTGGGGTAGATGACAGAACCAGGAGGTAGCAAGATCTGCTAAGAAGAGCGGGAAGCATTTGCACAGTACTCCCTCTGTTGCTCCACTCATGAGCATATGCTGCGTGTACCTCTGTAAGTGTACAACGGGATCGGAGGTTCCTTTGTAGGGTTCCATTGTTGGCATCTTCCATTCTCGGGGGGTGATAGCAATTTCGATATTGCGGGCGAAAGGGCTGGTTACCCTAGCGCCTATCCCTCGATCTCTTTGCTCCCGTTGGACACACTCTCTGAATAAGCGCGCCATCCTTTCATCAGAATTTGGAGCGGACAGAAATGAGTTTGGTTCTGTTCTGTGGGGTTGATTCCGTCCAGACAACCTGTAGGGATGGTATCGTCTATCATTCCTCATATTTTCCAGTGGCTGCCTTTGATCTTCTGGGAGCATGCTTGGGTCAGCTACAGTTGGCCCTTGCCTTGATCTTCCCCTGTTGGGTTCTGATCTAAGCACTTCCTCGGGTCCAACTTCGGGCTGAACTCTAGCTCGGCCCCGCTCACTGGTGTTTCTATGGTTAGGCAGCATGACAGGCTCAGCCGCAGTTGACCTTCGCCCGGTACCTTCCCCGTTGGGTTCGGCACCAAACGTTTCCTCAGGCCTAACTTCGGGCTGGGCTCGGTCTCGGCTCCTACCACGGCTACTCCTGCCGTTAGCTCCTTCGAAGAAGGAAGATCTTTGCTGTCTCTGAGATCCTCCAGACTGGGACTCGCCCCATGATTCAGTGTTGCGGTTGGATTCTTCAGCGTCCCTCAAGCGTGACATGAGATGGTCCACCAAGGCTTCCTGCTGGGACGTGAAGCGGTTAGTTACTTCAACAACAACTCTGTCCAAATCTGCCCTAGTAATTGCTGCAGGCTGTTCTGTGGCAGGTGTGGTTGGGTTAGCCTGTCCTTCATTTGTTGCCGTTGCTGGAGGAGGACGATTTACTGGATTCGCGGCAGCTGGATCAGGAAGGCTACTGGATGCGATGTTTTTTCCTTTGTTAACATCTTTTCTCTGTTTGGGAGGCATGTTTTCCAAGTGGCGGACGATGCTGTTAGGAAAACTCGTTAAGTAGATGAAGCTGAAGCTTCGAGTTTCTATTTCTCAGTGAAAGCACCAAAAATGTTTGCACAAAAAATGGACAAACACCTCAAAGTTGTAGGATTTAGTAGATCTTAGGTTGTTCTTAGTGATTTTGGAGATTTATGCAAATATATGAAAAGCAGGGGCTAAAGTGTAAAAAAGACACACAGATTTATAGTGGTTCAGCCAGAACGTGCCTACGTCCACTTTATATGTTATTTCTCTTCTTTTCTTATGATTACAAGTACAAAGCTTTGGTACAAGTAAAAGAAAGTTGTTTGAAAGTTCCTTCCGTGCTTGAGCTCTCAAACTTGTCCTCATTGTTGTACCCTTGCCCCTCTATTTATAGAGTGAGGCTAGGGTTAGGGGTCCAGGATATGTAAGGTCGCAGATGGGCCTGGGCTGATGTGATCTGGCCTGGTATGACTTGGTTCGGCATCACTTGGTCCGGAGGTGGGATGGTGAGGTTGGACCGGTGGTAGTTGGTCCGGTGGTGGAATGGTGAGGTTGGACCGGTGGTAGTTGGTCCGGTGGTGGAATGGTGAGGTTGGACCGGTGGTAGTTGGTCCGGTGGTGGAATGGTGAGGTTGGACCGGTGGTAGTTGGTCCGGTGGTGGGATGGTGAGGTTGGACCGGTGGGTCTGCCGAATGGATTCGATGGAGGTCTACCGAATGGATTCGAGGGAGGACTGCCGAATGAGGTCTGCCGAATGGATCACGTTTCTGGGTCTCGAGGTCTTCCGGGTAAGAATTCCCCCAACAGGCTCTGCATGTAATATCAGCCATACATCCAAATGGAACATCCATATACAAAAATTATCCATGGATAACAATAAAAATTTGTAAGCAATATGCAGAATGTATATGCCTAAGCGACCCAATATCCTAGTGCATGCAATGCAACCACTTGCATCCATAAACATCAATGTACATCTAACAACATCCACCAAGCATAAAATTTACCATTAACATGTTTACAATCATACCATCCAAAAGTATTCATCTAACATAGTCTACCCTCCTACCCGTGGTTCTACCTAAGGCTTCTAACTAGAGAAAGATCAAAATGTAAGACGTACTAGAAAAGTGCTGTGGGTGGGAAGCTCGAATTCTCCCCTCGAGCTCCCATGTACTTTCAACTAGGTCGTCTCCCCACTAAATCTTTACTAATCTAATATCCTTATTGTGGAGCTATTTAGTGCTTCGCTCTAAGATGCAGGTAGATACATGGCAAAAACGTGACTCACGCTCCACCTCAACCTCCCTCAAACTACTACGCTCAACAACAACAGCCGAATCATGTATGCATTTTCGCAAGATCAAAACATTGAAAACATCATGAAATCCAGCTAACTTTTCCGGAAGTCTAACTCTGTAAACTAATCTCCCAGTCCTTGCCATAATCAGGAATGTTCCAATAACCCTGGAGCCAGCTTTCCCGAACTCCCAAAACTCGTCACATGTCTTAGGGGTGAGACCTTCACAAATACCATATCCCCAAATGAAAACTCTAATTTAGAGAACTTCCTATCTTCATAAGACTTCTGATGATCTTGAGCTGTCTTCCTCCTCTTCTAGATTAAGTACACCCTCATTGAAGTCTCCCTAACCAGATCAGGCCCAAAGATAATCCAATCTGTAGTGTCACCAATACAATAGCGATCTACAAGGTCTGCCATATGAAGCCTCGACTAGTGCCATTCCTATGCTGGTTCAGTAGCTATTATTGTAGACAAATGCTACTTATGGAAAATGATCCTCCCAAGAACCCAAAATCAATGATACACATCCTTGGTGGATTCTCTAGAACCATATTCACCCTCTATCTAACCATCAGTTTGTGGATGGTATGTTGTATTCAAGCTCAACGCAGTTCCTAATGCCTCCCATGGAATCTTTCAAAAATCATTAGTGGAGAGTGGGTCTCTATCAATAACTACATTGGTAGTTACTCCATGAAGTCTAACCACCTCCCTAACATATAAAGCTGCCGATAAAGTTGTAACCTTAGTGCTCCTCATAGGTATAAAATGAGCGCACTTGATCAATCTGTCCACAATGAACCAAATACTCTCATTCCCTCTCCTAGATCTGGGTTATTCATCTACGAAATCTGTAGAAATGCTCTCCCACTTCCACTATGGAGCGTCAAATGGCTGTAACAATTATCGAGGCTTCTTCTTCTCCACCTTCACCCTCTGTCAAGTCATACACTTAGTTACATACTCTGCCACTTGCTTCTTCATCCCAGACCTAAAGACAACTCTCCTCGTATCCTGGTACATCTTATGTCCATCAGGATGAATGATCATCCTAGAGTGGTGAGACTCCACCAATACTGCATCCACTAAGTTTGCACTACAAGGAACACAAGCCTACCATCTCACCACAACCATCCTCTCGATTCTATAGCATAATGCCTAAGATGACTCAACAACTCACGTCTGCCTAATCTATCCAAAATGTTTTCTTGCTCACTATCCTCTCTCTACCTAGCTCCAATATGCTCCATTAGGGTCACTTGAACATTTAGGGGTGCTAGCAATCCAGGGGTAATATTGGATGATGGCCTAAAGTCAAAGGTGGAAATATACTCCAAATGTCTCCACTATAAAAATAAAGGACTCGGTTTAGTTCTCTATCTACTCAATGCATCTCCTACAACATTCCCCTTGCCCAGGGTATAAGAAATCTCAAAGTCATATGACGCTAAGAGCTCTATCCATCCCTGCTGCCTCAATTTCAAGTCTTTTTGAGAGAACAGTACTTCAAGGACTTGTGGTATATAAAAGCTCATATCTCTCATCTAGAAGATATTGTCTCCGAGACTTAAGAGAAATGGCTATAGCTGCCAACCCAAGATTATGCATTGGGTAGTTCCTCTCATGGACCTTTAACTGCCTACTAGCATAGCATACCACTCTAACCTTCTACATCAACACAGCTCCTAGCCCCGTACCACAAGCATCGGTATAAACCGTAAAAGATTTACTCCCATCAAGTAACACTAATATAGGTGCATTGGTCAAAGCCTCCTTCAACATAACAAAAGATCCTCACACTTAGCATCCCATGCAAAAGCAAGATTCTTCTTAGTGAGGCGAGCCAATACAACATATATCCTAGTGAAGTCCTTAATGAACTTCCTATAATAACCCGCGAGACCAAGAAAGCTCCTCACTTCTATGCCATTCTTCGAAATAGCCAATCCTGTACTGCCACGACCTTACTAGGATCCACAACCAACCCACTCTCTAGAACAATATGCCTAAAAAGCGAACCTCGTCTCTTTAAAAGTGGCACTTAGACTTAGCCTTAAGCTTATGTGCTCAGAGGTTCATAAGCACCTCCTTTAAATGCAAAGCATGCTCCTCCCTACTCCTTGAGTTACCAAGATGCCATCCACAAATACCATCATAAACTTATTCAGCAACTCCCTAAACACTCGGCTCATCAAATCAACAAAATAAACGAGATCATTGGTTAGTCCAAATGGCATGACTAACAATTCATATAACCCATCGGGAGTCGTATATGCAGTCTTCTGAATACTATCCTCGACTACTCTCAACTGATGGAAACCTATGGCTAAGTCAAGCTGGAAAAAAACTCTCGCTTCAACCAACTGATCGCGAAGATCATCTATGCAGGGAAAAGGGTAGCTTGTCAGCTTATCAAGATCGTGGTAATCAATGCAAAACATAGAGGAATCATCCACCTTTTTGACAAAGATAACTAGCGCCCCCACTCAGAAATTGTCCTCCTAATGAAGCCCCTCTCTAACAACTCATTCACTTACTCCTTTTACTCATGTCGTTCCCTTAGAGCCATATGCCTAAAAGGCAAAGCAACTGGTCAAGCATTCTCTACAAAATATATCCTAAACTTGATCTCTTTCTAGGATGGGAGACCAGTAAACTCAGAAAATACATCTGTAAAATCTCTAGCTATTGGGACAGTAACAAGCTCATCATGGGGTAAGTCTAGAGAGTAAAAGTAGCTCAACATAATCGATTCTTGCGGATCATAGAAAACCCCAAAGCTACGCTCACTATAAGTGCCCAATCTAAACAATCTTCCTATCACAGTCAAGTATAGCCACATACATGGATATCTAATCCATGCCTAGTATCAACCTAAAAGTAGAAAATCCCAGTACATAGGCATTACACTCAAATTCAACCCCTATAATCATCAACTTTAAATCCCAACATATCATAGACAAAAAAATCGATCCTCCTATGGGATCTGACACAACTATAGGGTCCACCATAATACTAGTTTCTAAGTGCAACTCATCAACAAGTCTATTAGAGATAAAAGAGTGAGAAGATCCGGTATCAAATAAAGTACAAATAGAAAGACCAAAAAGAGATAACGCAGCATCAATCACCACCTTCTTCCCTTTTACTAGTACTATCTGGACACTGAAAGTGGGAATGACCTTCATAGCATATGCCTAAACCACCTGAGTAAAAGCCAAAGAAGTAGCTCTAGGTGGTGCTGGACAATTCCTCTTAATATGCCTAACTCGATCACAATTGAAGCACTTTGGCTTCGGCAGTGAACAATCCTTAATCAGATGCCCGGTCTTCCCACACATATGACACTTTAACTCCTTCTTCTGAATCTTCCCTTTAGGTGGAAGTCCACCCTTCTTATTCCCTTCAGAAAATTCTTCACTTCAACCTTTTAAGCCTCTTCCACTTTCTAAGTAGTAGAAGCAAGCAATCCCATCTCAACCAAACCCTCATAAGTATAGGAATATGGCTCACTGCTAAGTCCTGTAGTGGCTGATTTAAACCCTTCGCAAACTTGCGCACCTTCTTGTGCAGGTTAATGATCAACTCCATCCCAAACCACGCAAGCTCATTAAACCAATTAATATGTTCTTCAAATGACAAATCACATTACTTCAGATTTATAAACTTCTCTAAAATAACTCCCTTCTCAGCCTATGATAAGAACTTCATCTTAAACCTTCGCATAAACTTCCTCTAAGTCATGATACCACCATCAGTCTCGATCTCAACAACCTCCTAATAACTAAGGGCCTCTCCCTGCAACCGTATGTAGCAAGCTGCCTACTATCCTCATCTGATAAACCCGTATGTCCGAATATCCGCTCATAACTACGGATCCAAGCTCTAAGATCGGAAAAAGTCTCAATGCCCAAGGAAGGATTGCTACCCATGTTGGAAAATTCCTTGCATAGCTTAGCAAAGTCATGAGCGATAGGCGAGTGGACAGGGATAGTCGCCATCTTCGTAAGCTCCCTAGTCGAATTCTTAACCGATCCCCAAGCTCGTAGGTAATGACGGAACCAAATGTGCATGTTCGCGCTTGGAATATTAGGGATGTCGGTAGAGCCAGATCCTGCGGGATTAGCCATTCTTTCTGTGAATAGTAAGGGTTTAATTCGATACTTCAACAGATAGCTTAAACAAGATTCAAGATAAAGGACAACACATGCAGGAATTGTAATAAGCATAACCATGAATTTAAGGGATTCTTGATGATTCTTTTTTTCAAAAATACCAATATATATACAGCTATAAAACCCACGTCAAGGGACTGATACTACAAATTATTTGAGGGATTCTTAACGATTTTTTTTCTAAAATACCACGAATTGAAATAAACCGACTCCAGGTCACGACCCTACAGCCAACACAGGGTCGGGTCAACCATCCAAGGGGCTAGGTCGATCGACCCCAGTCGACCTAGGCCCAATGTGGGTCGACTTAGTCCTTAATCATTTATATATATATATATATATAAAATTATTTTAATAACATTTTTTTTGCTCGGATTTCAACATGTTATATATTAAATTTGTCCATAAAATTTCTATGGACACAATGGTGCAAGTCTCGTAGTCATATTCAAACGTTCATAAAAATTCTCCTGTTAGGTTCATTCTTATCTTTTAATTATATTTCCATATTTATTTTCGGGGAAATCCTAAGGTGTTACAGCTGTGAATAACAATTCTTCTTTACCAGTTTATTCATCTCCAGATAGTCAACATAGAGACTCATTCACTTATAAATACTCCTTCAGTTAAAACCCTTCTCCAATAACTCATTCACTTGCTTATTCAACTCACACCTTTTCTTTGGAGCCATATGTTATCCCGCCTTTTGGCAAGGCCGTGACACCAAAAAGTTGACTGGAAAACTAAAGACAGTTCGTCGTAAAAGTTCGTTATACACTGTTTCACCATGGATATCGATGAATTTTGTCCGAGCCCGGATCAGGCTACAATGGATAAGACACAACGAGCTAAGTTATGGGAACCAGCATTCCAAATTTCAGGTTAATCGGAGTTCGTATGAATGAGATATGATCGATACAAGTTAGATAGAATGCGCTGTTCGTATCCATCAAAAACCCGTTCGAATCGATCAGATTTGTATCTATTATATTTGCATAGATCGAATCCATCAGGTGTTCTCGTGTTCGCATGTTCGAATCCATGACGTTCGACTCGATCGGTCCACGCTGCTTCGCATCCATCGGTGCACCTTGCTTCGAGTCGGTCGGTCTCGTACCCATAAGCCTTAGTTCGCATCGAATTCATAAGAGAAAAGAGGCTTGATCGAATCCATCGAGGAGCCTTGATTTCGTATCCATTAGATGTTGTCTTCGTATCTAACTGGCATCGATGGATTCGAGCAACGTCTCTGATACGAGTAAGGAAAAGTTTAAGGGGAGACGCGGTCGACTCGGAGTAAAAAGAGGATCTACCCGAAGGATGCGTGCCACGCCACTGCAAAACCACGTGCTTTATCGATGCGAAGGTCATCGATACAAAGCCATGGATTCGAACAAGGCAGCGCACACGGAACCTTGATCTCGTATCGATCATATCTCACAAATCCCTGATCCAAATGCCACGAAATTTTCACAGTAGCTTCCATACAAGGTAAAGAACCCCCCCTGCCGAGTTTCAGCTCGATTGGAGCGTTTTTTGATCGATACGAAGTTGTTTCAAATCGATCACAGATTGAGTCGAAACTTGGTGGGACCGGGCGCGTGGGTCCACTCACGTGCCAGAAGAAGTCTTCCAAAGTTTGAGCGCGATCTCAGCCTCCTACGCCTATAAATAGCCCCCTGAAGCCTACAGAAAAGGGATCTTTCGGCGATTCAGCGTCCAGACTCTGCCAGATTCAATTCTACATCTTATGATCACTGTTGTATTCGAATTTCAGAGCTACCATCAATTGTAACAGGCTGTAACAGATTGAAGTCATCAAGTGAATCAATAAAATCATAAGCTTCAGAGTGGACGTAGGCAAGATCGCTGAACCACTATAAAATCTGTGTTGTTTATTGCTGTTCTTTTCAATTTTCTGAGTGTTCTTCATTTTTATTTCTCTACATATTTGTTATCTGTGAATTTTGATTGCGTACTGGTGCTTTCAACGACTATCGGGTGTTTGTGACCAATTTTGGTGCAAACATTTTGGTGCTTTCACTGAGAAGGCTAATTCAGAAGTTCTATCGTTTAGAAATTGAATTTGATGACTTAAGAGCTCAGATTTGAGAAGATATGACAAGGAAAACTAGTAAAAGACAAAGGCTAGAGAAAAGTCAGCATAAAGGGAGTCAAGAGGCTTCCTCGGGGGCAAACCAAGCATCGGTCTTCATCACCAGGGATGAGATGGAGACAATGATGAAGAGACGGGAGGAAATGATCCAGAATTTGCTTCAACAGATTGGACACCTTGGAGCGCAAAATCAAGGGGCAACCGGAGTCCGAAACGGAGCTGGACCATTTGGCGCAGCGCCGGAGCTGGGGGGCACACACTTAGAGCATGTTGATCCAATCCCGGGAAGAGATTCAGAGACATCCGAACAACCTGGTGGAAATAGAGGGATGAACGCTCAGCCAGGGGGGCAGAATGAAGGTGACACTCAAAGATCACAGCCTGACGACAACGACAGGTTGGCAGAGATGGTCAGACGGGCCATGAGAGGCGGACTAGTCGATAGAGATCTGGAGGATGTACATAGGAGTCCCTTTACTCCTACGATCAGGCAGGCCAGGAATCCACCAAACTTCAAGCTACCATCGGTGGAAATGTATGATGGACGGACAGATCCAGCGGTCCATCTAACGAAGTATATGAGGCACATGGAAGTGCTGGGGGCATCACAGGAAGTCATGGCCCGATGCTTTCCATTGTATTTGTCGGACATTGCAGCGCTATGGTTTAGACAACAGGAGAGTGGCTCCATTGGGACTTGGACAGATTTGACAGAAAGGTTTATGAGACAATTCAGGGTTCATATTTTAGGACCCAAGAACGTGATGAGTTTGGCGACTCTAAAGAAGAAAGCTGGGAGTCTTTGAGGAATTTTTTGATGCGATTCAATGCGGCAGCAGCGTCAGTGGATCGACCAGATCCATCTATGGTCATGATGGCAGCTGTATCTGGAATATCTGATGGCACGGAGTTCAAGAATTCACTAACTAAGGATCCACCTACGGACCTGGGAGAGTTTTATCATGAAGCCGAAAAGTTTTTACGATTAGAGGATGCTCGTACGGAGAGAGAAGAAGAAATCGATGTTTATGCAGTTAGAGGCGGTAATTCACCTGGAAAAGGTGCAGAGACTGGTAAAGGGAAGCGAAAGGCTGAAGAAAATGATGACAGATCAAAGCGGCAACGGAGGGAGCCGCGATTTACCACCTATTCAGAACTGAACGAGGGTTTGGAGCGAATTTATCAAGACACCCGAGAGCAAGTTGCCTATCGTAGACCAATGCGACGGGATCCAACTACCGACAAGAGAAAATCAGACAAATATTGCTTATTCCACGAGCTGAATGGACATAGCACAAATGACTGTAGACACCTGAAGGATGAGGTAGAAGGGCATATCAGGAATGGTAGGCTACTTCAGTATGTGAGAAGGCGAGCTCCAACGGTTGAACCAGAGCGACCACCGTCTATATCAGCTAGGGGTGACCCCGAGCCGAGGCACCGTATGGTTATCAATTGATTTAAATAACGATGAACGAGTCGTAAACTCACTAACACCATCAACCCATTTACACATGTATGAGACCGCGAACGATCCATAGGCATGCTCTAAATGATTATTGACCGTCTCGTAGTGAGAATTTACACTTTGACATCCTTGCTTTGCTTTCGTTTCATGTTGATTTGGATATTTAGACTTTGCTTGTTTGGACATTTCTGTTATGGAATTCATGTGAACGTTAATTTGATATTTGCAATTCTGAAGAAGAAGTTACTCGCGTATGCTTTGGATCGCGAACGGCCCACAAGCACACCTTGTATGGCGATGAACCGCCACGATCGCTGATTCAGAAATTCACCCGACCTCGAATGGTCACCATTAGCCTCGAATGGCACCCGACCGCGAACGGTCACACTTCATCTAGTATAACATTCGATCGCGAACGATCGCATTTTTGCCTCGTACGGCGCACGATCGCGAACGATCACATTCTTCTTTCCACGTCACCCGACCGTGAACGTTCATAATTCGTCTAGAACGACACCCGATCGCGAACGGTCACAACACGTCTAGAACGATGTAACGACCCGTATTTTACGGATCGAAAGGTTTGTCAAAATCTGGGATTTTCAGCATTTTCTAGTTGTTTCAGATTTTGGTTGAAATTGCCTAAGTCCTAGGTCGTACGCGACCTAAATGTTGTTGGCAACTTAGGAGATAAGTCGTGAGCGACTTAGAGAAGATCTGCGACCTAAGGGGATAGGCAAGTTAAGGGATAAGTCTGTGTCGAGTTGCCGACTTAAGGTAGTGACCGACCTAAGTGATGAGTCGTGATCGACTTAAGAGGTTTAGGCGACCTAAGGAAGAGTAGTAGGCGACCTAAGTATTCTGGGGTAGAGTTAGGTCGGCAACGACCTAAGGAAATGTTGTGAGCGACCTAAGTGTTTGGGTGAGTTAAGTGTTAGGTCGGCAGTTCGAGTTAGCGACCTATGGGATTGACCGACCTAAGGAATAAGTTAGTTAACGACTTAATAGTTAAGTCGTAGATGACTTAGGAGTTAGTGGTTAGGTCGTCTAGATGACTTAGTAGTTAGGTCGTAGCCCAGTTTGTTCGCGACTTATGTTAGGTCGCGTGGGAGTCTAAGGTATTAAGTCGTAACCCCGTTATGTCGTAGGTCGTGCGAGATTGTTAAGTCGCGTAAGTTTTAGGTCGCGTGCCAGCGTGTTGAGTTATTAAGGCACGCTAAGTCGTAAGTCGCTATGTCGCGCATAGGCTAAGTCGTAGGTCGAAGGAAAGCGCATTGCTTTAGGTCGCCAAGTGTTAGGTCGCTGAGGAGTTGAGTCGTAGCCTATGTGTTAAGGCGCGCGTTGCGTTAGGTCGTAGGTCGCTGGGTGTTTGGATGCGCAGAAGGGTTAGGTCGGAGAGGCTTAGGTCGTAAGTCGGAAGCGACTTAGGGAGATAGCCAGATTTCGACTTAAGGAATTTCAGCTATAAATAGGAGGGGTTGTTCTCACTTTTTGGGATCCGGATTTTTGAAGCGACGAAGTGCTGCCATTTTGAGAGCTCGACTTCTACACTTCTTCACTTCTTTTCTCCACTCTAATCTAGTGCTTCCTTCCATCCAAATCAAAGATCAAGATTGAAGATCCAAGAACTAAAAGTTGAAGATCTTCATCTTTTCAAGAGAGATTTCTTCGTTTGAAGCGGATTCGTGATAGATCAAGCTTGATCCCTTGCTGTCCAGATCTGAAGCGTGTTGATTTGAGGTTGTTTCGGTGATTTGGTGAGTGGTGATTATCTCTCACACGGATCCAAAGGAGTATATCAGATTGTTGGCTCGATTTGGTGTTAAAATAGTGATTTCCATGCATTTTCTTCATCCTAAGTGTAGATCCATATAGATCCATTGTTCATGATGATGTTACATCCATTTTATCATATGTTAATCTATGCAAGTTCATTCATCAAGTTTGTAGAGATATAATCCATGTTTTCATGCTTATTGGACTTTCAACTCTTTAATTACGAAAATGCCATTATTGTTATAATTGTCTACTTAGATCATATTTGAATGCTTGATTGCTTGGATTGGTGTTTGATTTGATTGATTGTTATGAACTAGATGATTGATGACTAGATTTAGATCGAAGACGATTCAAAAGCTAAGGGAAAGGCTCTTGAATTGGGAAAGCTGCTCGTGGCATATGTAGCGGGATGATGAAGCTCTTATGCATAGATTCGACAATGCGAAGTTGAGATGAGGCTTTGCGAGGATGTAATGAAGCGAGGCAATCATGTGATGAAGACTTGGTCTAATCCAGACGGGATCATTCCAAGCATGTTGATAACTCGGTGATATGATTCGGGTTGAGGATAATGAATGGATATAAGAATAGTCGTCGAGGAGGATGACTAGGAGGCTTGGATAGCATCGTTGTTGAAGGTTCTAGCATGCTCTAAGCAAGAGTACGTTTGGGCAGATTCGATAGTCCCAACGGCCAACTGTTGATGGTCGAGTACTCTGGGCAGATTCGATAGTCCTAGGCACGGGCTGCGACGACGTGCGGAAGTTATGTCTAGAACCGGGGTTTCCATTAGCCCTTGACGGACGGCTGAAAGAATGTGCCGGTCATTCAATTAACGGTGATATCGAAGCAATGATAACAGTGATAGCCAGAGTCATGGATGTTTGGTTGTAACGTCATTTCGGACTCAAGAGCGGTATTTTCTGGGTGCTTATCTGATTTAGGCCTTGGTACTTGGAAAACATCGCCCTTGACTCGAGTGATAGTAGCTTTACTTTAAATTGTATGCTCTGCTATGTTTGCTTCTGCTTAGTGTGCGTCTAGGGGCTATCACTGTAGAATGAGGTTGGAGTGGGAGGGTTGTATTCCTATTCCTTTTCCTTTATGCTCTTTTGGTATGTTGTTAGTTAATTTACTGCTCACTAAGACTGTTGTCTGACTCAAGGCTTTATGTTTTAATTCTTATTGCCTTGGGCTGTTCGTCCATTTTGGGACGGGCAGACTAGGTAGCAGGTGACAGGTGCTGTTCTCTTCTCACGATGCTGATATCGAAGACGAGCCGGAGGGTTGCATATTATCTTCTTATTATATGTACTGGATATTCCGCTGTTTTGTATTCTCTGAGAGATATGTAGTGAGGCTTGATGTATTGACTATGTGGATGCTTGTATTCAACTATTATGGAGTTTTATATGATGTCATTTTGTTCTGTAAAGCTTCACTATACATATGTTCTATTGTATTTTGTCCATGCGCTGTGAGTAATACGATAGATTCTGTCGTTTTAATCTTACCTTGACGATCGTCCATGGTCGCCTGGCACACTTTACAGCGCTCTATCTTTAGATTCGGTGCAGGGGTCATGGGCGGTCGTCACATTTGGTATCAGAGCATTGGTTAATCGATTTTACCCAACGCTCGCTGAAGTAACCACGTATGAGAGACGTAATTGTATTTTGATGGATGAATACTATATATAATATAGTAGCTTAGTAGAGTTGAGTCCTTTATGCAGTTGTTTCTCTAGATGTTCTAATCATTCCTTTTTATAGATATTGAGAATGAGTCGAAGAGGGAGACTAGCTGCTAGGGAAAGCCGTGCTACTGAAGAGACTGCTGATTATGCAGCCATGTTCGAAGCTATGATGACTTCGATCATGAGGAGGATACCAGTTCCGGGAGCGGCAGTTGATGTTGGAGTTCAAGTTCAAACTCCAAAACCGGTGGATTTTGCTAAGTTGTGTAAGGACTATACTGCTCTTGGAGGGAAGGTTTTCTTGGGAACAGAATCAACTATTGAAGTCCAGAGATGGATAGATGCTTGTAGAAGGATCTTTGGTGATTTGGGAATTGATGATGCAACTAAGAGGAAGTTGGCATCAAGACAGCTTCAAGGGAGAGCCTCTGATTGGTGGAACTCTATTACCATCACTACTCCGGAAGAAGAGATTACTTGGGAGCAATTCCAAGTCAGATTTGAAGCTAAGTTCATTTCTACAGCTCAGAAGTCTGTTCTGTTCAAGAAGTTTGTGGAGCTTAAGCAGGGTGGAAGATCTGTTCTTGAGTATGTTTCTGAGTTTGAAGCTTTGTCCAAATATGCCCGGTCGTATATTGAATCTACTTATCAGAAGAATGAGAAGTTTGTGACAGGCTTGGACAATTATCTTGGGAGACAGTTGGTGGATCATTTGGACGATTCATTTGAGAAGCTTGTGGAGAAAGCTCTTAGGCATGAGAGTTTGTTTCCTAAGGATGGATCTGTTGTTGCTGTGACCAGGGAAGAGTCTAAACCCCAGCAGGGTGGGAACAAGAAGAGGAAGCAGCAGCTGCAGAAGGGTAAGGATGGCCAGAAGAAGCCGAAAGGCGAGGTGACTTGCTACAATTGTCAGCAGAAGGGCCATTTCTCTAAGGATTGTAAGAATCCGAAGGCACCGATGAAGTGTCACAACTGTGACAAGCCGGGGCATTTTCAGGAAGAATTGTCCAGAACCGAGGAAGGACAGGCAGATTGTGCAAGCCTATGCTTTAGGAGCTGTTCCGTCGTCTTCGAAAGCTCCTACTGCTGAAGAGAAGGGAAAGAGTGTGGTTGTTCAAGGTACTCTTTTCCTATGTGGTGTTCCAGTTAGAGTTTTGTTTGATACTGGAGCGTCGCATTCGTTTGTTTGTAGTGAACTCGTAGACCGGTTAGGTTTGAAACCGGATATTGTTGATAGGCCATTGGTTGTGACTAATCCAGTTGGGGGTTCGTCTTGTTTGTGTATGTTATGCCGTGGTCTAGTTGTGTCGAGTCATGGTTGCTCTTTTGTTTGTGATTGTTTTGTTCTGAACTTTTCGGGGTTCGGAATTATCTTGGGTATGGACTGGCTTAGGAAGTATGCGGCTAAGGTTGATTGTGAGAGGCTGGAGGTGACAGTCGAGAATGTGGAAGGGCGAAAGATTGTGATACGATGTAAGCATGAGGAAGGCATCTTCATGAGCTTCATGTATTCGCTAGTTGTTCCACGGGATGGACTGTCTTTAGTGCCAATCGCAAATGGATTCGAGGATGTCTTTGACGAAGTCAAAGGGTTGCCGCCGCATAGAGAGATCGAGTTTCGTATAGATCTAGTAGAAGGAGCCAGACCTGTTGTGATGCCTCTTAGGCGGATGGCGCCTAGGGAACAGCAGGAGTTGAGGGTGCAAGTTGATGACCTTTTACAGAAAGGATTCATTCGGCGTAGTGTGTCCGAGTGGGGTGCACCAGTTGTGTTCGCAACCAAGGCGGATGGGTCGTTGAGATTGTGTGTGGATTATCGTGAGATGAATAAAGTGACTAAGAAGAACAAGTATCCATTGCCGAGGATAGACGACTTGTTTGATCAGCTTCACGAAGCTAAGGTGTTTTCTCGGATGGATTTGGCAACGGGATTTCACCAGTTGAGAGTGGCTAAGGATAGTGTGCCGAAGACTGCTTTTAGGACACCATCAGGTTTCTTTGAGTGGCTGGTAATGCCGTTTGGATTGACTAACACGCCAGCATATTTTGTGGATCTTATGAATAGAGTGTTCAGAGATCAGTTGAACAAGTTCGTACTTGTGTTCGTGGATGATATTCTGATTTATTCCAGAACGGAAGAAGAGCACAAGACGCACTTGCGTATTGTTTTGGAAATCTTGCGGAAACATCAGCTGAAGGCTAAGTTTTCGAAGTGTCACTTCTGGAAGAGTGAAGTGAGGTTCTTAGGCCATGTGATTTCTGGAAGTGGAATAGCGGTTGATCCCGCTAAGGTGGCAGCAATCCAGGATTGGGTTAGACCTAAGAATGCATCTGACGTGAGAAGTTTTCTTGGATTAGCAGGGTATTATCGACGGTTTATCAAAGACTTCTCCAAGGTAGCTGCACCGTTAACAGGATTGACGAAGAAGAACCAAGTGTTCAGTTGGGATGCTAAGTGTGAGCAAGCTTTCGGAATCCTGAAAGAGAGATTGACGAGTGCTCCTGTTTTGACTATTCCAAGTGGGAATGATGAGATGGTGGTTTACACTGACGCATGTGGTACTGGACTTGGAGCAGTGCTGATGCAGAGGGATAAAGTTGTTGCGTATGCAAGTCGACAACTGAAGCCGCATGAAAGGAATTACCCGACTCATGATTTGGAGTTAGCGGCGATTGTGTTTGCTCTGAAGATGTGGAGACATTATCTGTTGGGAGTTCGATTCGAGTTGTTTACGGATCACAAGTCGTTGAAGTATCTTTTCTCCCAAAGGGATTTGAATCTTCGGCAGCAACGTTGGCTAGAGTTTTTGGCATCATATGATTTTGGTATAGCTTATACTCCGGGAAAAGGTAACGCAGTGGCAGATGCGTTAAGTCGAAGACATGCAGGATTGGGAGCCATGTTTTTAGAATGGAAGAGTCTCGAGTATTTAGCTGGATTTGACTTCAGGCCTAGATACGAATTGGAACCTGAGATGTTGGCAAACTTATCAATAAGACCCACTCTTGTGGAAAGGATTGGCGAGGGCCAAAAGCGAGATGATAAGCTTGTCAAGATTATCCGTGAACTGGAATCTGGATTGGGTCCAGAAAAGGATAAAGGATTCGAGGTCGATCGAGAGGGTTGGCTTCGGAAGCAAGGACGACTAGTTGTTCCCGATATAGATGAATTGAGGAGTGAAGTTCTGAAGGAAAGTCATCACTCGAAGCTGACAATTCATCCAGGTGGAAACAAGATGTATCGGGATATGAAGAGAACCTACCACTGGGAAGGCATGAAGAAGGATGTTGGAAATTTTATTTCCAAATGTATGAATTGCCAGTTGGTAAAAGCCGAACAGAAGAAGCCAAGCGGATTGCTTCAGCCATTAGAAGTTCCTACATGGAAGTGGGAACAAGTGTCGATGGATTTTATCGATGGATTGCCCAGGACCAGAACGGGAAATGAAGGAATTTGGGTCATTGTGGATCGTCTGACTAAGAGTGCATGATTCATTCCCGTTCGATCGACTAGGACTGCATCAAAGTTGGCTGAGTTGTATATTAAGTGGATAGTTCGTTTCCATGGTATTCCGAAGAGTATAGTGAGCGATCGAGACCCATTGTTCACTAGTGGATTTTGGAAGAGCTTCCAGGAAGTCTTGGGAACCGAGTTGTGTTTGAGTACAGCTTATCATCCTCAAACAGATGGTCAGACCGAGAGAGTCAACCGAGTTTTGGAAGATCTCCTCAGAGCTTGTGTTTTGGATTTCGGAGGATCATGGGAAGATCACCTTCATTTGGTGGAGTTTGCGTACAACAACAGTTACCAGTCAAGCATTGGTATGGCACCGTATGAGGCATTGTATGGAAGACCGTGTAACTCTCCGACATGTTGGTTGGAAACTGGAGATAAGCTGATACTTGGGCCAAAGATGATTCGACAGACTTCAGATTGTATAGAGATCATTCGGCAACGAATGAAGGCAGCCCAAGACCGTCAGAAGAGTTATGCCGATAAACGTCGAAAGGATTTGGAATTCGACGTAGGAGATATGGTTTTTGTGAAGATTTCTCCACTGAAGAATGTTATTCGATTCGGGAAGAAAGGAAAATTAACTCCGAGATTTGTTGGACCATTCCCGATTATCGAGCGAATTGGAAAGCTCGCTTATAGATTGGAATTACCGGAGAAGATGTCGGGTGTGCATAATGTTTTTCACGTATCATATCTACGGAAGTATGTGCACGACTCGAAGACGGTGGTTTCTGCTGATAGCTGTGAAGATTTTGAAGTTGATCCAGTTGATAGAAGACCTCGTAAGCCGCTTCGTGTTGTTGAAACCGACACGAAACAGCTTAGGAGGAAGGTAGTTAAGTTGCTCAAGATACAATGGAGTGACGATGATAACGACTGTACGTGGGAGGTGGAAGAGAGGATGAAGGCAGCTCATCCTGAACTCTTCAAGGTATGGCCCTAAGGTGTCGTGTCATCTCGCGATATTGTAACTTGTCCTAATTTTAGAATTCTGTACGCTAAGTTAGAATTGGATGCATGGTCTGTTGATTGCTATGGATGGTAGGCGTACAGAATAGTTTTTGATTGCTTGGAATTTCGAGGGCGAAATTCCTAAGGGGGAGAGAATGTAACGACCCGTATTTTACGGATCGAAAGGTTTGTCAAAATCTGGGATTTTCAGCATTTTCTAGTTGTTTCAGATTTTGGTTGAAATTGCCTAAGTCCTAGGTCGTACGCGACCTAAATGTTGTTGGCAACTTAGGAGATAAGTCGTGAGCGACTTAGAGAAGATCTGCGACCTAAGGGGATAGGCAAGTTAAGGGATAAGTCTGGGTCGAGTTGCCGACTTAAGGTAGTGACCGACCAAAGTGATGAGTCGTGACCGACTTAAGAGGTTTAGGCGACCTAAGGAAGAGTAGTAGGCGACCTAAGTATTCTGGGGTAGAGTTAGGTCGGCAACGACCTAAGGAAATGTTGTGAGCGACCTAAGTGTTTGGGTGAGTTAAGTGTTAGGTCGGCAGTTCGAGTTAGCGACCTATGGGATTGACCGACCTAAGGAATAAGTTAGTTAACGACTTAATAGTTAAGTCGTAGATGACTTAGGAGTTAGTGGTTAGGTCGTCTAGATGACTTAGTAGTTAGGTCGTAGCCCAGTTTGTTCGCGACTTATGTTAGGTCGCGTGGGAGTCTAAGGTATTAAGTCGTAACCCCGTTATGTCGTAGGTCGCGCGAGATTGTTAAGTCGCGTAAGTTTTAGGTCGCGTGCCAGCGTGTTGAGTTATTAAGGCACGCTAAGTCGTAAGTCGCTATGTCGCGCATAGGCTAAGTCGTAGGTCGAAGGAAAGCGCATTGCTTTAGGTCGCCAAGTGTTAGGTCGCTGAGGAGTTGAGTCGTAGCCTATGTGTTAAGGCGCGCGTTGCGTTAGGTCGTAGGTCGCTGGGTGTTTGGATGCGCAGAAGGGTTAGGTCGGAGAGGCTTAGGTCGTAAGTCGGAAGCGACTTAGGGAGATAGCCAGATTTCGACTTAAGGAATTTCAGCTATAAATAGGAGGGGTTGTTCTCACTTTTTGGGATCCGGATTTTTGAAGCGACGAAGTGCTGCCATTTTGAGAGCTCGACTTCTACACTTCTTCACTTCTTTTCTCCACTCTAATCTAGTGCTTCCTTCCATCCAAATCAAAGATCAAGATTGAAGATCCAAGAACTAAAAGTTGAAGATCTTCATCTTTTCAAGAGAGATTTCTTCGTTTGAAGCGGATTCGTGATAGATCAAGCTTGATCCCTTGCTGTCCAGATCTGAAGCGTGTTGATTTGAGGTTGTTTCGGTGATTTGGTGAGTGGTGATTATCTCTCACACGGATCCAAAGGAGTATATCGGATTGTTGGCTCGATTTGGTGTTAAAATAGTGATTTCCATGCATTTTCTTCATCCTAAGTGTAGATCCATATAGATCCATTGTTCATGATGATGTTACATCCATTTTATCATATGTTAATCTATGCAAGTTCATTCATCAAGTTTGTAGAGATATAATCCATGTTTTCATGCTTATTGGACTTTCAACTCTTTAATTACGAAAATGCCATTATTGTTATAATTGTCTACTTAGATCATATTTGAATGCTTGATTGCTTGGATTGGTGTTTGATTTGATTGATTGTTATGAACTAGATGATTGATGACTAGATTTAGATCGAAGACGATTCAAAAGCTAAGGGAAAGGCTCTTGAATTGGGAAAGCTGCTCGTGGCATATGTAGCGGGATGATGAAGCTCTTATGCATAGATTCGACAATGCGAAGTTGAGATGAGGCTTTGCGAGGATGTAATGAAGCGAGGCAATCATGTGATGAAGACTTGGTCTAATCCAGACGGGATCATTCCAAGCATGTTGATAACTCGGTGATATGATTCGGGTTGAGGATAATGAATGGATATAAGAATAGTCGTCGAGGAGGATGACTAGGAGGCTTGGATAGCATCGTTGTTGAAGGTTCTAGCATGCTCTAAGCAAGAGTACGTTTGGGCAGATTCGATAGTCCCAACGGCCAACTGTTGATGGTCGAGTACTCTGGGCAGATTCGATAGTCCTAGGCACGGGCTGCGACGACGTGCGGGAGTTATGTCTAGAACCGGGGTTTCCATTAGCCCTTGACGGACGGTTGAAAGAATGTGCCGGTCATTCAATTAACGGTGATATCGAAGCAATGATAACAGTGATAGCCAGAGTCATGGATGTTTGGTTGTAACGTCATTTCGGACTCAAGAGCGGTATTTTCTGGGTGCTTATCTGATTTAGGCCTTGGTACTTGGAAAACATCGCCCTTGACTCGAGTGATAGTAGCTTTACTTTAAATTGTATGCTCTGCTATGTTTGCTTCTGCTTAGTGTGCGTCTAGGGGCTATCACTGTAGAATGAGGTTGGAGTGGGAGGGTTGTATTCCTATTCCTTTTCCTTTATGCTCTTTTGGTATGTTGTTAGTTAATTTACTGCTCACTAAGACTGTTGTCTGACTCAAGGCTTTATGTTTTAATTCTTATTGCCTTGGGCTGTTCGTCCATTTTGGGACGGGCAGACTAGGTAGCAGGTGACAGGTGCTGTTCTCTTCTCACGATGCTGATATCGAAGACGAACCGGAGGGTTGCATATTATCTTCTTATTATATGTACTGGATATTCCGCTGTTTTGTATTCTCTGAGAGATATGTAGTGAGGCTTGATGTATTGACTATGTGGATGCTTGTATTCAACTATTATGGAGTTTTATATGATGTCATTTTGTTCTGTAAAGCTTCACTATACATATGTTCTATTGTATTTTGTCCATGCGCTGTGAGTAATACGATAGATTCTGTCGTTTTAATCTTACCTTGACGATCGTCCATGGTCGCCTGGCACACTTTACAGCGCTCTATCTTTAGATTCGGTGCAGGGGTCATGGGCGGTCGTCACAAACGACATCCGACCGCGAACGACATCCGACCGCGAATGGTCCCATTTCTTTATTTGCCACGAACGGCATCCGACCGCGAACGGTCTCATTTCTTTATTTGCCGTGAACGGCATCCGACCGCGAACGATCCAATTTCTTTATTTGCCGCGAACGGCATCCGACCGCGAACGGACCCATTTCATTATTTGCCGCGAACGGCATCCGGCCTCGAACGGTCCCATATTACCTCAAATGACATACGGTCGCGAACGATCGTCATTCATGGTGAGTAAAAACTATCAAGTTCTTTACAGGTCGGTGACAGGATATGAACATCCAGCTTATGGAACTACAAAACACACCTTCCTATCGCAAGGCATGTATTGGGGGGCAAATGTTATCCCACCTTTTGGTAAGGCCGTGACACCAAAAAGTTGACTGGAAAACTAAAGACAGTTCGTCGTAAAAGTTCGTTATACACTGTTTCACCATGGATATCGATGAATTTTGTCCGAGCCCGGATCAGGCTACAATTGATAGGACACAACGAGCTAAGTTATGGGAACCAGCATTCCAAATTTCAGGTTAATCGGAGTTCGTATGAATGAGATATGATCGATATAAGTTAGATAGAATGCGTTGTTCGTATCCATCAAAAACCCGTTTGAATCGATCAGATTCATATCTATTATATTTGCGTAGATCGAATCCATCAGGTGTTCTCGTGTCCGCATGTTCGAATCCATGATGTTTGACTCGATCAGTCCACGCTGCTTTGCATCCATCGGTGCACCTTGCTTCAAGTCGGTCGGTCTCGTACCCATAAGCCTTAGTTCGCATCGAATTCATAAGAGAAAAGAGGCTTGATCGAATCCATCGAGGAGCCTTGATTTCGTATCCATTAGATGTTGTCTTCGTATCCAACTGGCATCGATGGATTCGAGCAACGTCTCTGATACGAGTAAGGAAAAGTTTAAGGGGAGACGCGGTCGACTCGGAGTAAAAAGAGGATCTACCCGAAGGATGCGTGCCACGCCACTGCAAAACCACGTGCTTTATCGATGCGAAGGTCATCGATACAAAGCCATGGATTCGAACAAGGCAGCGCACACGGAACCTTAATCTCGTATCGATCATATCTCACAAATCCCTGATCCAAATGCCACGAAATTTTCACAGTAGCTTCCATACAAGGTAAAGAACCCGCCTACCGAGTTTCAGCTCGATTGGAGCGTTTTTTGATCGATACGAAGTTGTTTCGAATCGATCACAGATTGAGTCGAAACTTGGTGGGACCGGGCGCGTGGGCCCACTCACGTGCTAGAAGAAGTCTCCCGAATTTGAGCGCGATCTCAGCCTCCTACGCTTATAAATAGCCCCCTGAAGCCTACAGAAAAGGGATCTTTCGGCGATTCAGCGTCCAGACTCTGCCGGTCAATTCTACATCTTATGATCACTGTTGTATTCGAATTTCAGAGCTACCATCAATTGTAACAGGCTGTAACAGATTGAAGTCATCAAGTGAATCAATAAAATCATAAGCTTCAGAGTGGACGTAGGCAAGATCGCCGAACCACTATAAAATCTGTGTTGTTTATTGCTATTCTTTTCAATTTTCTGAGTGTTCTTCATTTTTATTTCTCTACATATTTGTTATCTGTGAATTGTGATTGCATACTAGTGCTTTCAATGACTATCGGATGTTTGTGACCAATTTTGGTGCAAACACCATATGCCTCAACAGTAAGGCAATAAGTCTTGCATTCTTGACATGATAGATCCTAAACTCGATCTCTCTCTAAGATGGGAGGCCAATAACCTCATCAAAAGTACCTGGGAAATCTCTAACTACAGGTACTACTCTAAGCTCATCATGTGACAGGTCCAATGAATATAACTAGCTCTACATAACAAATACTCATGGATCATAATAAACCTCTATGCTATGTCCACTACTTGTGCTCGATCTAACGATCTTCCTATCACTACCTTAAATAGCCCTATACATGGTCATCCAATCCATGCCTAATCTCAATCCAAACCTAAAAAGTCCTAGTACGAAGGCGTCATAATCAAGCTCGATCCCTAAAATAAACAACTTCATCCCTTACGTAATATGGACAAATAGGCAAATTCTCCTACGGTGTTTGACACAACTAAACAGTCCGTGACTATAGTAGTGTGTAAGTGTAAGTCATTAACAAGTCTACTAGAAATGAAAGAATGTGAAGCTCAGTATCAAATAATGTGCAAATGGATAAATCGAGAAAAGTTAACACACCCGTAATTACCACTTTCTTACCTTTTTCTATGGGTTTGCCTCTAATGCATAAGCTGAAACCACCTGAGTAGGAGTTAGTGTAACATTCCCCACTTGGAGGCCCAAAACTAACGGCTACAGATGCTGTAGTAATCCATAATTATGAATCCTCGGTGACCAAATACGGTAATGTTGGATGCATCGATACAACCAAAATACATGAATATGGAAACATTTTCAAATTTCAAACCAACATTCACGTTTCATTCCAAAATCACTTCAATATTCTTTACATAATCCCACGTCCATTAACCATGTTCGAAATAATATAATTATTACACATACGCCAAGAGCGACATATAAAGATGCCCCCTTGGTTGATCAAAGTATATAATAAGGCAATATAACAGATTTATATTTACAACCAAACCAGGTGGAAATAAAATAACTCTAAGTATCTATCTTGCCTCATGCATGCATTTAGACGCTTTATTCGTCTAAAAAGAGAATCTGAAACCATAGACCTCGAACTACTAAAAATCAATTGAGTACCCAAGAGTTTAAGGGGAAAACAAAAACTTCTAGTCAGACATAAAGCCTGGTATGAATAATAATATACCATATCAAACCATTCAGATATCTAGTGAGACCATGCCGCTTAGCAGAATGGGTTTTCCCTCACTAATACCCTTAAAATCTTTATAAAACCATATATTGTGCTCCTGCATCCACAATGATTAAAACATAGCAATTCAAAATTATATGATGATATGAGTAGTTAATTAAAACATTTTAGATTTCCTATCCCCTATTTAATTGACAACCTGCCATATTTATAGTTTCTAGGGATATTAACCTTTTAGTTTACCTGGGATTACTGATAACCTTTATATAATGTAAGGACTCCCTGTCCAGTTTCATAGTTTTTTATGGGATCACTAAGAATCTATTGGCCCCTGCCAATCAATTTAATTATTTCATGGGTTCACCCAGAACCTATTGGTGACTCAAATAAATTATTTCTTATCATAGTTTTCATGGGTCTACAAAGAACCTATTCACTTCTGTCATTAACTTAATCCGAGTATAGTTTTCATGAGTGCACTACAAACCAATTAGCCCTTGCCAAACACTCTTAACATCATTGTTTTCATGGGATCACTATGAACCTATTGGAAACTCCAATAACTTCCTAATCATAGTTATCATGGGGTTACTATGAATCTATCTCCTTGACAACTTCTATGATTAAGCATCTTACATTCTGGTCTTTCTGACCTCTTGGATGCAATTCTACTCATTAAGGAGTTTATCAATTTATATTCACTACTGGGTCAACATAGCTGGTTCTTATGCCCTTTTACCTCAAAATGAAGTTATGGGCCCGTTGTGATGTGAATATATTTATATTGGAAGAAGCAAACATAATAACATAACATTACCACTCTTGTGGGTTTACTATCCTTGAAATCATTTTCATATAAAACATGGTTAATCACTTTTGACGTAGTATTTTATCAAGGAAAAGCTTCTTTAAATCTTCATGCTTAGAATCTTCTCAAAACTCCTTTATTTAGCTATGGGTTTTCTTTAAAATGAGAATGGGTTATTCTTTTCGAAAAACTAAAGCTTTTGAGCCCTTCGAAACTTAGCTTTCAACCTCACTGGATAACCTCCTTCGAAAAAATATAAATCTATTTTTAAAACATTAGGCCCCTGCCTTTTGAACACTTTAAAACTTCTCTTTCGAAACCTTTCGAATGTATTAAAGTATTACTATCTACCTTTAGAAGCCTAGCTTCGAAACCATTTGAATGTACCCCTTTCGAAACCATTGAAAGTCCCTCTCTCGAAACTATTGAAAGTCCCCCTTTCGAAACCATTAGGTTTATATTTAAAATATCATTTAGGTTAAGTGAATATAAATGAATGTATCTCTTTTGAAACCATTCTTTATCATATAAAAGTATTGGGGAAAACTTGACGACGTCGGCACTAACCTTTCGAAAGCATAAGTCATTTGGGTAAAATACTTAAAGGTTGGCTTCGAAACCCCTTTCGACTCCATTGCCTTCGAAACCCACAACCCCTTCGAAAGCTATAGGAAGTGACTTACGTTTATAAAACAAAGACTACCTTCCAAAAGCATTAATATCTTCAATACCTTCGAAAGGCAAAAGATCGCATAAGGGTATCAACTTGGTCGAAACTACCCCTTCCGAAAGCTTTACTTTGAAAATTAAGTTGCTCCTTTTAAGGCTACTACTTTAAATAATAAAGCGGCAACAAACTTTCAAAAACTGATTAAAAGACCCTTTCTCAAGCATCTGTTTCGACTCCTTCAAAACCTTTTAGCAAAGCAGGCAAACACTTTTCTTCAGAAAACAAAACAAAGGCATCGACCCCACCGGAAGCTATGTTTCGATACCTTACCTTCGCCTTTCTTCAATCCATTTCGTACAAATATCATTGAGACCATGTATAATGGTTTTAGCTTTATTGGTTTCGACCTGGTGGGTTTCGACCTAATTGAAGGCAGAAGCTCTAGTCGAAGGGGTGCTTCCGAAAGTGGCGAAACCTACTTTTTTTGGGTAAAGGCTGTTTTTACCAAATGAAGTAATTTCCTTGTAGCAAACATACCTACATGTAAACAATTGATTGGTTGCCTTAAACTTTTCAAATTTTGATACAAATAATTGCCGCATATTTTCAGATCTAAACCATGATTAATTTTAACAAATAAGCCCTTCCATTAAGCAAAACAATTAAATCATTTAGGACCTCCTTTCAAAATAATTTAATTTCCATATTAAATCACTTAGCAGTTATCCCCAAAAATCACAGATTTTCGCTTTTAGTACGTTATCCAACATATATAAATTTCAGACCCAAATTCATCATATAATAGCCGAACTAAATTTCGAAACCCAATTAACTACATTTTCCTTTGAAAATTCATAATGATTTTTCCATGGCTTGGAAAATTATAAAAATTGAAACCCAACTCCAAAATCATGTTTCCCATAACATAAAAATTTCTCATGGCATTTTAAAATCATATCATAAGATTTTACCCTTAAAAACATATTAATCAATTTCAAACAAACTTTGTTTGAATCTATCATTTCATAAAATCAAGCATATCACCAAAAATCGTTATCTTGGATTTAATCTAAAACCGGAAAATCAAATGATCAGATAAAAAAAAATAGAGATGGTTGTAATTATTATTCACCTTTAAGGAATTTGAGATTTGATTTGAGATAAATTCCTCTAGCTTGAATCATAAGCTTTTACTTGAATTTTTTTTTCTTCTTGTTTCTCCTAATGGTCGGGTTATTTAGCTTTCTTTCATTTATTTTAATTTTAATAAAATGAACATGAATGGTATAGTAACGTGAGTATAAGTGTAAGATAATATGGGGCGGCGATCTACCCTAATGCCCTTGTGTTATTACTTAACAATTTACCTTTTTTAAACCCATTCATTTTAATTAAAAATGGCATCCATGTTTATTTACAAATCTCAATCCCCTTATCATCCTTTTATTTACATTATTCGATTTAATTTATCTAATTAAATCTCCTGAATAATGTTATAAAAAATTAGGGGTGCTGCAAGCTCCATTTCTTAAAGAATTTCGTCCTCGAAATTCAGTGAGGACTAGATACTAAACATAACAATCATCTGTAACGGCTCCTAACAACCATACTAGCCTACCTAACTAGAAACTTATATTTATAAAGCTAATATATACATACCCTCAAAGTAGATCAGGATAAGTATCTTGAATTATGTCGTCTGTCTCCCAAGTACAATCCTTCTCATTGTCGCTCCACTGAACTTTTACCAACTTAACTATCTTGGTCCTCAATCTTTTCTCATCGCTCGCTACAACTCGAATAGGTTGTCTATAAAGAGTCAAATTAGGCTCTACTATCAAATCTTCCAACCCTGTCGGAGGAATAGTAGTAGATCATGCACATACTTGCGAAGATGAGACACATTGAATACGTTGTGGTCACTTTCCATACTGCTCGGCAACTCTACTCTATATGCAAGCTTTCCAGTCCTTTCTAAAACTACAAACGAACCAACATATCTTGGGGCCAATTTCCTCGACTTTCCAAACCGTACCACACCCTTCATCGGTGATACTTTAATGAAAAGCTTATCTCCAACTGAGAACTCTAGGTCTTTACGCCTCTTATCTGCGTAACTCTTCTGTCTAGATTGAGCTTCCTTCATTCGTTATTGGATCAACTCAATCTTCTCTAACGCCTCTCTAACCATATCTGGACCAAAGACTAATCTACATCTAGTGTCCAACCAACATGTTGGTGATTTTCATGGCCTTCCATACAAAACTTCAAAAGGCACCATTCCTATACTAGTTTGATAACTATTATCATAGGAAAGCTAAATCAAATGTAGGTGATCCCTCAAAGATCCACCAAAGTCCAATACGCAAGCTTTCAATAAATCCTCAAGTACTTTATTGATTCTTTCTGTTTGCCCATCTGTCTATGATTGATATGTTGTACTCACCTTGAGTTGGTACCCAATACCTCTTGTAGACTCTTCCAAAATTCGCTAGTGAATAATGCATCTCTGTCACTGACTATGCTTACTAGGAATCTCATGAAGCCTAACTATGTTCTTCATGAACAACTTCTCCAAAACAGATGTCGTCCTGGTTTACTTGACTAGAATGAAATGGACACTCTTGGTCAACCTGTCCACTATGATCTATATATTTTCATTTCCCTTGTTCGGCCTTAGCAATCCGTCTATAAAATCTATGGATATCGAATTCCATTTCCATTTCGGAATCTCTAAAGGTTAAAGCAAACTACTCAGCATCTGATGTTCGGCCTTCACTTGTTGACAGTTTGCACACTGCCTTACCCACAAGCCAACATCCCTCTTCATGCCTTCCTAATAGAAGCTCCTCTTCATATCATGATACATCTTGGTCCCTCCAGGATGAATCATAAACTTTGATCGATGACATTCTTCAAGAACTTCTGTCCATATGTGCCATATTGTAGTTATGATAACAACATTAATTAATTTTGATTACGCCCCTTTGTTGTTTTGATGAGATGATATGAAGTCAATTATCAATGCTAAAGTGAATGTAGTTGTAGCATTTGTTTGGCATAATTCCAAATAAAATTTGCATAGTCATACATAAAAAAAGATGATCTCTTTTGTCATCACTGTTGTTACATAACTTACATGTCTTGTATTGATAGCTTCACTATTTGTGTATTCTATCCATAATCTTAAGCATATTCAACAATATTAGATAAGTACACATTGAATTTTTATGGCACATATCAGACCAGTTATATTTTTGAAATTATAAGAATCTAGTTTAATTTTGCCTACCCAAATGTAGTCATACCCAGTTTATCAAATTGGGAAAATACAAGATTGCCTACCCAAATGTGGTCATACCCAATTTATAGTATTGGGAAAATACAAGATTGCCTACCCAAATGTTTGGATTAGTCGATAAATATTATAGTTTTTTATGGAAACTCTAAAGTTAAGTAATAACAATGATTTTTTTATAAATGAATAGAAAGTAACAAAAATCTAACTAATATTTACAGACATTTCTGTGAAACTCTACAATTAAATAATAAATATTATAGTTTTTTATGGAAACTCTACTTGGATGTTTGGATTAGTCAAACAATTAAGTAATAAATATTATATTACTTGGATAAATGATGTGTATGACTATCAAAAGTGAAATTCTCTAGTGATATTTACAGGCATCTCTGTGAATTAACGTTTATAGATATTAATACTTAACATTTGTTTTACCATTCATAGCATTTTGTAACTAATATTTTCTTGTGATTTTCAACTGGTACAATTTTCATTTTTATTTCTGTTTTGATATAGTTGATATATTATTTTATTAAACAATTTTTAAAAAATATATCAAGGAATTTCAATTCGTATGGCAACCATTTTTCTGCAATAAATGAATTAGCAGTCATATATGTCTTATTTTGAAAAACAAAGTTCGCACAAACTTTATTTTGTTATACTAAAACCTGACACATTAATACATGAATATTACCCAAATATCAACATCTTCAATGAACGCATAATAAAAGAAAGTTGTGTGACGAATCTTTATAATTGTATTAGTTAATAAAAGTTATGACATATTATACTCACATTTCTTTGTTATGCTCATAGTACATAACCAGTACAATTCACGATGAAAGAGAAAGGAGGAACTTCCTACGCACATGATTTGTGTTTCAGCTGTGGAGATAAAAGTGGTGAGTTCAGTTTTGACCATGTTCAATTATTTTAGCAAATACTGAACTGAATGTATATTTGTTTTCCATTAGTTTCCTGTTGTGTTTCCAAACATAGATGTGATCATTTCTCGGCAGCATTCAAGTCGTAATTATTCTCCTGAAACCTTGAATTGATTTGTAGTCATTTCATTTTTAGGGCTAAATCAGAGGTATTCAAAAACTCTATGGAAATACTTGTAGTTTGACATCTAAGGTACCTATTTAGTTTATAATAAATTTGGGAGGCCTGGAATAAGTTCAGCTTTTTCGTCATTTTCTATGAACTCCGAAGAAATTGAGGTGCCCATCCTTGAAGTTTACTTTTTGCTTCTAAAATATTCTCACCATACATATTGGTCTTCTCATTTCAAACTATATAGAATTGTTCTGTAATATAATGACCTAGGTAGTTCTAGACCAACTAACAGACAAGTTTCATTTGACTACAGGGTTGCTTGTTCTTCAGTTTCATTAATGGTGCGAGTTAGTTGTAAATGATAATTTTTTTATTTAGATAGGTACAATACAAGTTGATACTTCATCATGATTGGGAAATTTTGATAAAACTGAGTTAGAAACATGATACCGAAATATGAAATGTAGGTTTGAATTCAGAAATGAAATTAAATCATTAGAAGATTTGGTATTACAACATTCATTATGTGATGGTTTGTGTCATTGCTTCAGGATTACAAGGCTCTTTGAGGAAGGGCTTCACGACTACAAGACTGGTCATATGCTCCAAAACTTAAAATATTTTGCAGTTTATTACTTTTATATGTCATGCTGCTGTTTTTGTTGTATTGGATTCAGTTTATTTTGGTTATTTGATGCAGTTTTTGTGTTCTACTGTGGAGTTTGTCAATTAAAATATTACTTTGTTGAATCTTTGATGCAGAACTATTCAGTGCTATAGAACTAAATTTATACTATGCTTTTGTATTCATATGTTGTAGAACTATTGCTTGATTTTGTTTATCTAGCTCAGTTTTTCTAATTTTTAGATGCAGTATTTTTTTCTTTTGATGCAGAACAAATATTATATTGGTGCAGTTTTTCATTTTTTGATGCGGTTTTTGCTGTAGTTTTTGATGCAGTTATTGTCAAATGGGTCGGGTCGGGTTGGCCCTTTTAATAAATGGATTGGGTCGGATTAACCCGTTTATTAAATGGGTTAAACGGGTTGGGTTTGTTTATGTCTTGAATGGGTCGGGTCAAATCCTACCCGAACCATTTATGACCCGACCCGACCCGTTTGACAGGTCTAGCTGACTTATTGCTCAAGATATTCTTATTAAAAGATAAAGTATATGCTCTGCTATAAAAGCTTCCACATTTGAAGTATTAACACCATCAGCAAATCCATCCAAGGTATTAGCATTCAGAATATATACAAAACTAATATAAAGTAAGCAAGGCACATAAATTAATTAAAAAATGCAACCGAACACATCATGACGTCAAATCATAAACATATATTCCAACTGCAATAAACCGGATACTTGAGAAATAACAACGTGCCTAACGTGAGATGATACGTGGCCATCCTCCATTGAGTTAATTAACGTTAAAACACCATACTATATTCCATTATTCTTAAAATATATGCTAACCGAACATTTTCTGAAGTGGTTGACGGTGGATAGCAGTGCATTTGGTTTTTAAGAGTTGCTTTGCACAGTTAACCATTTTCGAACAAATCAACTAGGGAGCGACAATGAATGGTCGTGCAATTGTTTCTTCTTATAAGTTCCTATTCATTAAATCAATGGGAATTTGAATAAAAACATAAATGAATAAAGACAAAAAAAATTCTAATTTACATGTGGCATTTTTCATTCTTTAACATCCATTGATTTAAGGAATTCAATAGTGGAAGTTAAAAGGCATTTAAGATGTCATGAATGCATATGTGTGTTTTATTTTACTTTTAGAATCATTAAAAAAAACTATTATAACAGAAGCTTTTCCATTTAAGCATAGTGTTAAGTAAACTTCAAGTTTGTCAAATTCAAGAGTCTTACTAAGGCCTGTGTCTTTTCCTTAATTATACGAACAGCATACCACAGAATATACAGGTACGTACCTAACATAAAATATATTTTTTGAAATGAAGGTGCAAACTATTTTTTATTTTAAACATTAAATACTGGTTTTCAGGTGTGAACTTAAGAGGATGTAGGCTTTCAATGATAAGATTCACGAGTTATTAGTCATATGTGCAGCCTTTAAATAACTGATTTTTATCAGAATATAATTAGTTGGTGCATTCATTAGTTGAAACACCCAGAAAAGAAATCTTTAACTAAAAATCTATAACCAGGGATGCATATACATGGAAATTAAGAAATTTAGACCTATCGATCGATCTGAAATGGAAAAGGAAAATGAATATTGCGATGGGTGTAAGAATAAACCCGACGATTCCATTTTAGGGGAAACATAGCATGGATAAGTCGAACTTGATAACCAAACATCAGCTTGTATAGATAAAATTAAAGCAAATGGGGTATACATTATAAACATGGAAATTTTGACCCAGGAATAATAGATCTTGAATCATCCACCATTGAAACTTAAGAGACGAAGTTTTTTGGATGTAATTGAAATTAAGTTAGGTTATGAAGTTGGGTACGTAACAGTAAGCCCGGGAGAGATGAAGTAGTAGATAGTTTGGGTCGGGTTGGTTAATTTACACGTCTGCTAGGGTAATTAGGATAAGTATATGCGACGGTTTTAAATTAAAACTGTCGCAAATAAGTTTTCGACCCGTTTGTTTTGCTGTTTTTAATTTTGTGTTTTCGTCTAAACAAAAATGTGCATTTCTTATACATTGTTGGAAAATACGTAATTTTAAAAAATGAAATTAACATAGAAAATAAAAAACAAGTTTATTTGATTTTTCGTGTTTTGAGACGTAACAAAAGGACGGAAAACAATTCATCCCCTCCATTTCTCATCGATCGTCATCATGGCTAAGAATTGTAAAAGGATTTCCCTCATTTTCTTGTATTTTGTATTGTATGTTGAAAACAAAAAAACGCAAAACTAAAAACGAAACCAAACAGGCCATTATTTTGCTAAGGGTCGCATTTGCAACAAATATATGCTACGGTTATAAATATAATCGTCGCATGACCTAATTTACATATATTTTGCTACGGTTGTGAAAGACAACAGTCTCAAATTATTTTCTAAAAATTTTCTACCGCTTTCCATGGACCAACTCCTACGGTTGTTTAAAAGAACCGACGCAAATAGTACTAATTGTAACTGTTTTTACCTAAACCGCCGCAATAAGGCGACGCAACATTCAGATTTTGTACTAGTGAATAATACTGTAATCATCTCATTTTTACTTGTTTTGTTTCGATTATAGATAGTAACCGAAAATATTTTGCTGTGTTGGTCGTGTTTGGATCTAATAATCATTGCTCAGATAGAATAATGATTTATGGTGATTTAATGGAATTTTTATGGAATTAAAATGATGGGTTTTAGAATAATAATCTTATTGAACAACCTCCAAACGGCTTGTTTTTTTGATATGTTGTGTAAAACATAATTTTGGAGATGGATTTTTCATTTCAAAATTTTCGAAATTAATAGGAATATTTTATGAATTTCCTAAGGTGCAAAAATCATTTATTTCGGGTTTTAATTATTAAATATAATAAAATAATGAATTCTGCCCCGAAAGTTTTATACAATGAAGAAAATGTTATTTCAGATTTTTGGTAAATATTTGAGATTTTTTCCAAGTGATTTCGATTTATTATGAATTTTCTAAGCTAAAAAGGCATAATAATTATAATGAAATATTAATAAAATTAATTATTTTGAAAATAATTTTTAAAATAATAATTCTGATCTGTAACAGATTCTCTGCAAAGATATGTCTTTAACCAATAGAAATTTGACAAAGAATTGCTAAACTATGTTTTTAACCAATTGGAATTAGGCATTGAATAAGTGTAGCAATTTTCAAGTTATTTACAACTCTGCCACTGAACCTTCCGCCTTAAAATCTTCCGCATAGGTAACCTTTCGTCATTGAACCTTCCGCAGCATTTCTGCAACTTTCTGCAGTGTTTTTAATGAACCTTTCGTCATAAAACCTTCCGTATAAGTAACATTTCGTCATTTAACCTTCCGCGGTATTTTTGCAGCTTTCTGCAGCGTTTTTGATGAACCTTTCGTCATAAAATCTTCCGGATATGTAACCTTTCGTCATTGAACCTTCCGCAGCATTTCTACAGCCTTTTGCAGTGTTTTTTATAAACCTTTCGTCATAAAACCTTCCGTAGTATTTCTACAGCTTTTTGCAGTGTTTTTTATGAACCTTTCGTCATAAAACCTTCCGCATAGGTAACCTTTCGTCATAAGAACCTTCCACAGCATTTCTGCACCTTTCTGCAGCGTTTTTGGTGAACATTCCAACCTTGCCGAAAGCAACCTTTCAACCTTGTCGGAAGCTACCTTTCAGCTGCAGTTGTAAACATTGCGGAAGCTCTTTTGTGGC
The DNA here is from genome assembly GCA_030737815.1 of Allium fistulosum. Lineage (NCBI taxonomy): Eukaryota > Viridiplantae > Streptophyta > Magnoliopsida > Asparagales > Amaryllidaceae > Allium > Allium fistulosum. The sequence goes on from CM060904.1 coordinate 225,561,285, forward strand.
AGTTTTCTTCAACTTTGTTTTAAAAACTTCAAATAAGCATAACTTTCTAACCGTAAGCCTGTTTTTTCACTGTGACCACTCTACGAAAAGGCAAACCATTATTTGAACACAATGGAATTGGTTAGACACCTTAATTCTACGCCTATAAAAAGTTATGTCTAAAACAAAGTTTTATATTTCTAAAAGGGGTTGTTTTCTTTGCTTTCGAATATGTTTGCTTGGTTTTCTTTGCCTTCGAAGGAGATACTTTCAAAGGGGTTGAAAATTTGGTTTCTTTTGACCAAGTTTTATATTTTTGAATGGTTGAATTTAATGTATTATAAGGTAGGAGCCTAATTTTTTTTAAGAGCTTTCGAAGGAGGTTACCCTATGAAGTCGAAAGCTAGGTTTCGAAGGTATCGAAAGGTTTTATGACCGAAACTCTATTTTTAAAGGAAAAACCATGGCTATATTAACGGTGTTGTTATAATGGTTTGAGAAGAATCTATCTTTGATAAATTAAACCCACAGGAGTGGTATTACTATGTTATTATATTGCTTCTTCTAATATAATATATATTCACTTTATACTGGACCCATAATTGTATTTTGGGAAAAATAGTAGGAGAACCGGTAAGGTTAACCCAGTAGTGAATATAAATTGAATAAACTCATGAATGAGTAAAATATAAAAGAAAGGTATTGGCAGAGGCCGATAGGTTTCTAGTAAGCCCATGAAAACTGTATGATATTGGCAGGGGCTAATAGGTTAATAGTTAGCTCATGAAAACTATGTATAAAAGGGGATGTCAGATAAACAGGTTCATAGTTAGCCCATGAAAACTATGTGTAAATGAAGATGTTAGATAGATAGGTTTATAGTTAACCCATGAAAACTATTTGTAAATGAAGATGTTAGATAGACAGGTTCATAGTTCGCCCATGAAAACTATGTGTAAAGAAAAATGTCAGATATACAGGTTCATAGTAGGCCCATGAAAACTCTGTAATTGGACAGGGAGTCCTTAAAGGTTTAACCTGTTATTAGTTAGCCCATGAAAACTATTCGGTTAATAGTAATCCTAAAAACTATAAATAATACAGATAGTCAGAATGAATGGGGATGGGTAATCCAGATTTGATTTGCTTGTTTTGCATATCATCATAATATTTTGAAATACTATGTTTTTAACCATCATGGATGCAGGAGCATAATATATGGTTTTAAAACGGTTTTAGGATACTAGTAAGGGGAAAACCCGTTCCGCTAAGCGGTGTGGTCTTACTACATATATGTTTGTTATGAGATGATAGACTATTATTCATACCAGGCTTTATGTCTGAATTGAAGTTTTTGTTTTCCCCTTAAACTCCCGGGTACTCAATTGATTTTGAGTAGTTTGAGGTTTAGGGTTTTCAGGTTTTCTTAGACGAATAAAGCGTCCGGAGGCGTGCAAGAGGCAGATAGTTATTTAGAGTTTTCTTTTCCGCTATATATTTGGATGTAAAGGCTGATTTATTAGCCTTACTATATACTCTGATCAACCAAGGGGGCATCTTCATATGTCATTCTTGGCTTATGTATAATAATTATATTTTGCTAAACGTGGTTAACGTTTTGGTATTATGTAATGAACATGAAATGTTTTGATTTGAATATGGAAATATGTTTTTGAATTGTTAAATTTTTTCCCATATTCTTGTGATCTGTGTATCAATGTATCTAGCACCGCCATATTTGGTCGCCGAATATTAATAACTATGGATGACTACGACATCCGCAGCCATTAGTTTTGGGCCTCTAAGTAGGGGGATGTTACAAGTTGGTATCAGAGCATAGGTTTATGATAAAACATAAAATAAACCAAACGTTTTTCAAACATAATCCTAATGAATTAAAGAATTAGATTGGGGTTTGGGTTAACGTTATAATAACGTACTTGTATTTGCTATATATATAAGTACGTGTTCCCCTCCCTCTTAGACCGTTCTTTTGTATCTTACTAAGGCTCGTATGTAGATTTACAAGAAAGAAGATATGAAAGCAAGAAACGGAAGAGGAAATCTAGGTGGAGGAAGCACCACAACCAATAGTAATGCTCGACCTAATAGTAGGAGGAACCAAGGTCGACAGGCTAATGCTAATCCAAGTGCAAAGGCCAATGTAGGTGCAGGGAACCCCACCAGTAGATATGGGGATGATGTATCACTTCTTCATCAACTTAATGCAAGCTGGAAAAGCTGTAGGGGGTAGCTAGAGGTAATGTTGTGAATATTTAAGGTGCCAATCCTGTGGCTCCAGTTGGCAACAACTATGCCAAGCTGATAAGGGATTATACCAGTTTGGGAGGAAAGCCTTTTCATGGAACAGAGGATGCTGTTGAAGTTCAGAACTATATTTTGAACTGTGAAAGGATCTTTACAGATTTAGGCTTGGATGATGGACAGAAGAGAAGGCTAGCCTCTAAACAGTTGCAAGGGTTAGCACTTCACTGGTGGAACAATGTGACGGTCGGAGTTCCAGAGGAAGAGCTGACATGGGCTGATTTTTTAATATGGTTTGAGTAGAGGTTCTTGTCCGAGGTTGCGAAGTTGGCTTTGATGAGGAAGTTCATGGACCTTGTACATGGAGAGATGTCAATGATCGAGTATGCTTCCAAGTTTGATGAGCTATCTCGATATGGTTATGCTTTGCTTGACACTAACGTCAGAAGGACTGAAAGATTTATTAGAGGATTGAGGCCAGAGCTTGGCAGAATGGCCATGACTCGTATTAGAGAGCCTTCTCATGTAGTGGTGGGGATGGCCAGTCGCCATGAGGAGCAGCTTGTTGTGTCTGTTAGGGAGAAACCATTTGAGTCCCAAGGCCCTCAGGGAAAGAAAAGGAAATTCTTCAAGAAGAAAAGGAGCCCAGAAATGGGATGCAGCCAAGAAAGAGAAGGCTGATTTTGTGTGTTATAAGTGTGATAATAAGGATCATTATGCCAACGAGTGCAGATCTGGTAAAGGAAAGAACCCTGCAGAGAAAAAGAATGTGGAATGCTTCAACTCTGACCAAGTTGGGCATTATAAGAACCAGTGTCCAGAGCCAGTCCGAGCGGACAGAGGGAAGGTGTTTGCTATTGGACCACCGTCCTTCTACCGCAGAGAAATGGAAAACTATGAGGAAGGTACTCTTTTGATTCAGAGTATACCAGTTAGAGTACTTTTTAATACTGGTGCATCACACTCATTTATATCACAATATTTGGTTGATAGGTTATGTATAGAACCCACATACCTTGTTACTTCCTTAAGCATTGCAAATCCAATAGGAGGGCATGCAACTCTTGTGATGAGATGTGACCAATTAGAACTTGATTTGTTAGGTCACATGTGTTGCATGCAGTTTGTATGTTATTGATTTCGTAGATTTCGGGATCATTTTGGGTATGGATTGGTTTGGTAAGTATGAGGCTAGGATATTTTGCCAGGATCGGGAATTATCGTTGAGGCACCCAAATAGTCGTAACCGAATAATTTTCTCAGTGGAGAATTCCATTAAGAGTGTTTGTGCTTTGTTAAGTGCCCTGGAGGTGGGAGATGGCCTTAGTTAGGTTCGTGTAGCCAGAGAATTTGTAGATGTATTTGAGTCGGTCACTAGATTACCATCGAAACGAGCTGTAGAGTTTCGGATAGACCTTGTACCAGGAGTTGAACCTGTTAGTAGACCATCTAGCCGAATGTCGCCGACAGAGATGAAGGAATTGAGGGTGCAGCTAGTGGATCTTGAGGGAAGGAATTTTATTAGACCAAGAAACTCGCCTTAGGGAGCTGCCGCGGTGATTATAAAGAAACCAAATGGGTCGTTAAGGATGTGTATCGACTACCGTAAGCTTAATGAGAGGACGATCAAGAATAAGTATTCTTTGCCGAGAATCAATGACTTATTTGATCAGTTGAGTGGAGCCAGAGTGTTTTCCTAATTGAACATGGCGACAGGTTTCCCTCAGTTAAGAGTGGCAGAGGACAATATCCCATTTTACGGCATTTCGAACCAGATATGGATCACATGAATGGTTGGTGATGCCATTTGGATTGACAAATGCACCTGCTTTCTTCGTTGATTTGATGAACCGAGTTTTCCGAGAGCACTTGGATAGGTTCGTATTGGTATTCGTAGATGATATTTTAGTATACTCAAAAAATGAAAGAGAGTATGAGATTCATCTTAGAGTGGCATTGGAGACGCTGAGGCAGAATCAGCTAAAAGCGAAATTTTCCAAGTGTCATTTTTGAAAGAAAGAGGTTAAGTTTCTTGGTCATATGATTTCAGAGAAGGGATTGTCAGTCGCTCCATATAAGATCGAAGCTATGAACAATTGGAAGAGAATTGAAATGGTGACCGAGATCAGAAGTTTTCTTGGACTTGCTGGCTATTACTGGTGATTCATCAAGGATTTTTCGTGGATAGCAGCGCCTTTGACTAAGCTTACCAGGAAGGAAGTGAAGTTTATTTGGTTTGACAAATGTGAGTGAACATTCCTTAAGTTAAAGCATTTGTTGACCAATGTTCCAGTATTAGTAGTTCTATATGATAACCAAGGGTTGGTAGTATACACTGATGCATGTGGGACTGGATTGGAGCAGTTTCGATGCAGAAGGGCAAAGTTATTGCTTACGCATCTAGGCAGCTTAGACCGCATGAAGTAAGGTATCCTACTCATGACTTGGAGTTGGCAGCGGTAATTTTCAACTTAAAAATTTGGAGGCATTATCTCTCGGGGGAGAGATTTGAATTGTATACCGATCAAAAGTCTTTGAGATACCTATTCTCTCAAAAGGAGTTGAATATGCGACAGCAGAGGTGGCTAGAGTTTTTGGCTGCTTATGATTTTGATATAGAATATACCCCAGGGAAAGTTAATAAAGTAGCGGATGCTCTCAGCAAAAGACATCAAAATGTGGTGTTGGCTATGTTAGTGGAGTGGAAAGATCTGGAAGCTTTGACCAGTTTGGTATGTAGTTAAGATAGACTGCTAGTTCTAGTCAGAGTACTGCCATGTTGTCCTGTTTGGAAGTTCGACCAGTATTGATCAAGAAAATTGCTTCTAAACAGAAGAAGGATCCATTATTGGCTGAGAGGATTAGAAGGCATGAGGTTGGAACCGAGGTCAATAATTTGAAAGAGTTTTGTCTTGACCAGAGAGGATGGTTGAGAAAGAAGGGACGGTTATGTGTTTCCGATGTGGGGAACTTGAGAAGAGAATTTCTTGAGGAATTTCATCGATCCAAGTTTAAGATTCATTACGATTCATCCTGGCGGGACCAAGATGTATCAGGATATGAAGAGGAGCTTCTATTGGGAAGGCATGAAGAGAGATGTTGGCTTGTGGGTTAGGAAATGTGTAAATTGTCAATAAGTGAAAGCCGAACATCAGAAGCCGAGTGGGTTACTTCAGCCTCTAGATATTCCTGTTTGGAAATTGGATTCAATATCCATGGATTTTATAGATGGGTTGCCAAGGTCAAGAAGAGGAAATGAGAGTATATGTGTTATTGTAGACAGGTTGACCAAGAGTGCTCATTTCTTTCTAGTAAAATCGGCCAGAACGACACTTATTTTAGCAAAGTTGTTCATGAAGAACATAGTTAGACTTCATGGGATTCCTTGTAGCATAGTCAGCGATAGGGATGCATTATTCACTAGAGAATTTTTAAGGAGTCTACTAGGGGTATTAGGTACCAAGCTCATGATGAGTACAGCTTATCACCCAAAGACTGATGGGCCGACGGAGAGAGTCAACAGGTACTTGAGAACTTGCTAAGAGCTTGTGTATTGGACATTGGTGGATCTTGGGAGGACCACCTACATTTGATTGAGTTTTCCTATAAAAATAGCTAATATACTAGTATAGGAATAGTTCCTTTTGAAGCTTCGTATGGAAGACCATGCAAATCGCCAGCATGCTAGTTGGAGATAGGAGACAGATTGGTCTTAGGTCCGGATTTGGTAAGAGAGGCATCAGAAAAGATTGAGTTAATCCAAGGACGGATGAAGGAAGCTCAATCCAGGCAGAAGAGTTACGCAAATAAGAGGCGTAAAGACCTAGAGTTCTCAGTGGGAGATAGCGTTTTCATTAAAGTATCACCAATGGCGTGTGTAATACGGTTTGGAAAGTCGGGAAAGTTGTCCCGAGATATGTTGGACCATTCCAGATTTTAGAAAGGATTGGAAAACTTGCTTACAGAGTAGAGTTGCCGAGCAGTATGGTAGGTGTCCATAATGTATTCCATGTGTCATTTTCGCAAGTATGTGCATGATCCAGAGTCTACTATTCCTCAGACAGAGTTAGAGGATTTGGTAGTAGAGCCTGATTTGACTTTTTTAGACAACCAGTTTGGGTTGTAGCGAGAGATGAGAAAAGATTGAGAACCAAAACAGTCAAGTTGGTGAGAGTTCATTGGAGAGACGACTAGAAGGACTGTACTTGGGAGACATGGGACAGGATCCGAGATGCGTATCCTAATCTGCTTTGAGGTTATGCTCTATTTTTTTTTTATATTGACTTATTAGCTGGTAGTGCATACTAGCTTTTATTAGCATAGTTTTTATGCTTGTTTGTAGTCCTTACTAAATTTCGAGGATGAAATTCTCTAAGTGGGGAACCTGTAACACCCCTTGATTTTTGTTTAACATTATTCATGATATTTAATTAGATAAATTAAATAGAATAATGTGATTGATTAGAGAGATGAGATTAATAAATTTAATGGTCGTTTCTTAATGAATGAACTAAAATAAGACTTAACTAAATTAAGAAGGAGGAATTTTCTAAGGGGTAATCTAGGAAACGGGGCTACATTCCTTAGTATAAACCCCTCCTTCCAACTTAATAAACTTTTACTCTCTTATTCATAACTCCTCAATATATTTCAACCGGCCATTAAAATCTCAATGAAGAACATAAAATTGAAGATAAAAGCTAGGAATTATAGCTAGGAAATTATCTCATTCTTTAATTAACTAATCAAGGTGAATAATAGTGTAATCATCTCATTTTTACTTGTTTTGGTTCGGTTATAGATAGTAACCAAAAACATTTTGCTGTGTTGATCATGTTTGGATCTAATAATCATGTTCAAATAGAATAATTATTTATGGTGATTTATTGGAATTTTTATGGAATTAAAATGAGGGTTTTAGAGTAAAAACCTTAGTAAACGACCTCCAAACGGCTTGATTTTTGGATATGTTGTGTAAAACGTAATTTTGGAGATGAGATTTTAATTTCAAAATTTTCGGAATTAATAGGGATATTTATGAATTTCCTAAGGTGAAAAAGGGACTTATTTCGGGTTTTAATTATTAAAAATGGTAAAATATTGAATTCTGCTCCGAAATTTTTATATGATGAAGAAAATGTTATTTCATATTTTTGGTGAATTTTTTAGATTTTCCCCAAGTGATTTCGATTTATTATGAATTTTCTAAACTAAAAAGGCTTAATAATTATATTGAAATATTAATAAAATTAATTTTTTTGAAAATAATTTCTTAAATAATAATTTTGATCTGTAGCAAATTTTCTGCAAAGATATTTCTTTAACCAATAGAAATTTGACAAAGAATTGGTAAAGTATGTTTTTAACCAATAGGAATTAGGCAAAGAATAAGTGTGGCAGTTTTCAAGTTATTTACGACTTTGCCACTGAACCTTCCGCCTTAAAACCTTCCTCCTTAAAACCTTCCGCATAGGTAACCTTTCGTCATTGATCCTTCCGCAGCATTTCTGCAGCTTTCTGCAACGTTTTGACAAACCTTTCGTCATAAAACTTTCCGCATAGGTAACCTTTTGTCATTGAACCTTCCGCAGCATTTCTACAGCTTTCTGCAGCCGTATAGATAACCTTTTGTCATGGAACATTCCGCAGCATTTCTGCAGCTTTCTGCAGCGTTTTTGATGAACCTTTCGTCATAAAACCTTCAGCGTAGGTAACCTTTCGTCATTGAACCTTCCGCTGCATTTCTGCAGCTTTCTACTGCGTTTTTTACAAACCTTTCGTCATAAAACCTTCTGCATAGGTAACCTTTCATCGTTGAACCTTCCGTAGCATTTCTGTAGCTTTCTACAGCGTTTTTGATGAACCTTTCGTCATAAAGCTTTCCGCATAGGTAATCTTTTGTCATTGAACCTTCCGCGGCATTTATGCAGCTTTCTGCAGCCGTAGAGGTAACCTTTTGTCATTGAACATTCCGCAGCATTTCTGCAGCTTTCTACAGCGTTTTTGATGAACCTTTTGTCATAAAACCTTCAGCATATGTAACCTTTCATCATTGAACCTTCCGCTCCATTTTTGCAACTTTCTGCTGCGTTTTTGATAAACCTATCGTCATAAAACCTTTCGCATAGGTAACCTTTCGTCGTTGAACCTTTCACTGCATTTCTGCAGCTTTTTGCAGCATTTTTGATGAACCTTTCGTCATAAAATCTTCCGCATAGGTAACCTTTCGTCATTGAACCTTCCACAGCATTTGTACAGCCTTTTGCAGTGTTTTTTATGAACCTTTCGTCATAAAACCTTCCGCATAGGTAACCTTTCGTCATCAGAACCTTCCGCAGCATTTTTGGACCTTTCTGCGGCGTTATTGGTGAACCTTCCGACCTTGCCGAAAGCAACCTTTCGACCTTGCTGGAAGCTACCTTTCAACAGCAGTTGTAAACGTTGCGGAAGCTTTTTTGTAGGAGTTTTCTCCAGCTTTGTTTTAAAAAATTTAAATAGGCGTAACTTTCTAACCGTAAGCCGTTTTTCCATTGTGGCCACTCTATAGAAAGGCAAACCATTATTTGAACACAAGGGAATAAGTTAGAGACCTTAATTCCATGCCTATAAAATTTTATGGCTAAAACAAAGTTTTATATTTTCGAAAGTAGTTGTTTTCTTTGCTTTCGAATAAGTTTGCTTGGTTTTCTTTGCCTTCAAAGGAGATACTTTTGAAGGGGATGAAAAATGTTTTCTTTTGACCAAGTTTTACATTTTCGAAAGGTTGAATTTAAAGTATTATAAAGCAGAAGCCTAATATTTTTAAGAGCTTTCGAAGGAGGTTACCTTATGAAGTCGAAAGCTAGGTTTCGAAGGTATCGAAAGGTTTTATGACCGAAACTCTATTTTTAAAGGAAAAACCATGGCTATATTAAAGGAGTTGCCATAAGGGTTTGAGAAGGATCTATCTTTGATAAATTAAACCCACAGGAGTGGTATTGCTATGTTGTTATATTGCTTCTTCTGATATAATATATATTCACTTTATACTGGACCCATAACTGTATTTTGGGAAAAAGTGTAGGAGAACTAGTTAGGTTAACCCAGTAGTGAATATAAATTGAATAAACTCCTGAATGAGTAAAGTATAAAGGAAAGATATTGGCAGGGGTCGATATGTTTCCAGTAAGCCCCTAAAAACTGTATGATATTGGCAGGGGTCGATAGGTTTCCAGTAACCCCATGAAAACTGTATGATATTGGCATGGGCCACTAGGTTAATAGTTATCCCACGAAAATTATGTATAAAGGAGGATGTCAGATATACAGGTTCATAGTTAGCCCATGAAAACTATGTGTAAATGAAGATGTCAGGTAGACAGGTTCATAGTTAGCTCATGAAAACTATGTGTAAATGAAGATGTCAAATAGGCAGGTTCATAGTTCGCCAATGAAAACTATGTGTAAATGAAAATGGTAGATAGACAGGTTCGTAATAAGCCTATCAAGCTATGTAATTGGATAGGGAGTCCTTAAAGGTTTAACCGGTTATTACTTAGCCCATGAAAACTATTAGGTTAATAGTAATCCTAGAAACTATAATTAAGACAGATAGTCAGAATGAATGGGGATGGGTAATCCAGATTTGATTTGCTTGTTTTGCATATCATCATAATGTTTTTAAATACTTTGTTTTAAACATTATGAATGCAGGGGCACAGTTTAAAATGGTTTTAGGATACTAGTGAGAGGAAAACCCATTCCGCTAAGCGGCATGGTCTCACTAGATATCTATTTGGTTTAAGATGATAGACTATTTTTCATACTAGGCTTTATGTCTGACTCGAAGTTTTTGTTTTCCCCTAAACTCTAAGGTACTCAATTGATTTTTAGTAGTTTGAGGTTTAGGGTTTTTAGGGTTTTCTTAGATGAATAAAGCATCCGGAGGCGTGTAGGAGGCAAATAGTTATTTAGAGTTTTCTTTTCCGCTGTATATTTGTATGTAAATGTATATTTTTTAGCCTTAATATATACACTGATCAACCAAGGGGGCATCTTCATATGTCGCTCTTGGCGTATGTATAATAATTATATTTTGCTGAACACGGTTAATGTTTTGGGATTATGTAATGAACATGAAATGTTTTGATTTGAATGTGGAAATATGTTTTTGAATTGTTGATTTTTTTACATATTCTTGTGATCTGTGTATCAATGTATCTAGTACCGTCGTATTTGGTCACCGAAGATTAATTACTATGGATGACTGCAGCATCCTTAGCCGTTAGTTTTGGGCCTCCAAGTAGGGGGATGTTACAGTCTTGACTCTTGCCCAATCACCACTTCGGAGCTAAAACCTTTCTCCTTTCTCCGGCCATCTCTTAGCTCAAGATACCTTTATGCACATCCGGTTTTTCCTCGCACCATTATGATCTCAATCTTCAAGAGGCCACTTGGCTGGACCGAAATGAGCAAAAGGTTTCACTGCTTTTGGGCTGGAAGAGCAATTTGTTATGGTAGGATCTGCACTGATTCTCTTCTTTGAGACTTTTGAGTGGGAATATTACCCTGCTGCATCTGCCTTTTTGATGCTGTTGGAGCAGGATTTTGATGGAGGAAATAGGTTGATTCGTTCATAGGTGAAAGTTATCTTGATTGAAGTAATTAATGATGATCTCGTTGACATTTTGGAGCCCTCCACGAAGGACGCGGACTTGGATGATTTTGAAGTGACCGACTCAAAGATTTTGCCGCAAATCTTTTCTTAGGATGCTGATGTTTAGAAGATGTATAATATACGTCCGACTGTCCTTCAGGTTGTGCACATCATTCAACATAATGTGATCCCTAAGATGGAGTTATGGTTGGATTTATCCCATGGTGCGGAAGACCGCCTATACTAGTATTGACGGCATCGCCATCAATTGTACTCGCACTCGTTTGATTCAATTTATTGATCAAGGATTAGCACTCCACAAAGTCACTTTACATACTTTACCTACCCACTCTCGTCTTTAGGTGATATAGGTGAACCTCCATGGAGATGTAGTTTAGTAGAAGGTTCCTTCTGCCATCATTAGATACTTCCTTAGGAAGATGGCAATTCCGAAGCCATCAGCAACACCAGCAACGCCAGCGGAATTGAGATTGGGTGCATAACCACCATGCTATGACCAATCAACAGTCGCAGCAATGGATCGAGCTCTAGCCACGGAGCAAGGCATCTTGTAGCGTGTAGGCAATATTTCAGTATTTATGGTATTGTTATCTTTTCCCATCCAACATTTGTTTTTTTCTTTTAGGTTGTATGGGTGGTAACTATTAATTGTTTCTTGTAAAACGCATGTACGATATTATGAGTTCCTATTTATTTACCATGTTATTATTTATGGATATGTAAACGCCCCGATATGTGCATAGTAAAGAAGAAATATAAATATGAAAATCGCATAAAGACACTTAACTAACAATAAATACAATATAAGACTGGAAGTTTAGAATAGTTGAATAATTTTAATGAAGGACATGACAAGGTTGTTTTGGTATCATGAGTCATGATCCTTAAAAGCTAAATTTTTTGAAAAATAGATGTGTTGACATTTTTAAATAAAATGTCAAGTTTTATGGTAAAAGTTTAGTTTTAGAATTTTATAATTTGGTTGATGCGTTTAGCGCAGGACCAACATCCGACTATGCTAAATTATGGCTTGATTTGTCAAAAAAATTAAAAAAGAAATATTTTGAAAAGTTTGCCCTTGATTTGAAAAGTTTCTCTTTTGAAAAAAAGGGTTTGTTTTAGTTGTTTTTGGCTCTTAAATTATTTTTAGTTTGTCCAAAAATTTGATTCCAAGGGAAAATGCGCATTTAAATATTTTGGTTTCTTATTTTCATGTACGAATTTCAATGTGAGAAAGATTTTTGTGAAATCTTGATTTCGAAGGCCACATGTTAGGTGTAGGGAAGGCAGATAGAATTAGAATTTGTGGATTTAGCGGTGCATTAGGATCAACGATGCACTAAATGCAAGCGGTAACAATGGAAAAGCTATTTGAGCCTTGGAATTTCTATTTCCATACCTTGTCGACGATGCGCGCGAGCCTATTTCAAACTCGATTTCTTTTTAGAGCTTGAAAATAAGCCTCCTTCTTTGTTTTGTACATGGAAAATTTGATGTAAATTCGGGACAACGAGGAAATTTCCACTATACTATGGGAATAGGAAGATTATAAAGTGGTAAGAATGTTAAATTCTTCACCTAAACTCCTTTTTCTAGTATAAAAGTAAAGTTTAGGAAGCGATTTTTCAATGTGTTAGACTATAGGATGGTTGGAGGTGGATGCAAAAATTGGTTGCTTAATACTTCTACACGTAGGAGTATAGGGGTTTTGGTTGAATAGATTCAAAAAGATGCATATATGTAAAACTGCCAGAATAAATATATGTTGTTTTCATCATATTTTTTCAAAAATGATTTCAAAAGAAATGCATTCATATATGAGGATTCGATTTTGAATCATTCTACATATACATATTTTCCATGTGGTGACACAGTAATACACTATGCACTTGTACACGTTTGGTTGTGCACTCAATGATTGTGTAGTTTAGGATAATAAGGAGTCAAAACCATGACTTAATTATTAGTGAAATTTCAAGGACGAAATTCTTTTTAAAGGGAAAGAATGTAAAACCCCATAATTTGGTGTTAGTTATTTAATCAATTAGTTAATTAAATAGGCACTAAAAATGGAATTAATGCAAACAATGGAATTTGACCATGAAACATGCACCATTGCGTTCATGGTGAAATTCTAAGCAACTTTCATATTTGTAGTTTTGCGATCGGGGTCCAAATGAAAAAGTTACGGACGAACAAATATTTGAAACGGAAGTAATTCGAAAAAGAAAATTAATGTTTATATATGTTAATTATCTAGGGCCTATAGGTCGACCTGTATATAGGAGTAATCAACGAAAGGCGGTCGATTCCTAGGAAGGGTGTGGTCAATTCCTAGGAAGGGTGCGATCGATCGCTTCATGTGTGCGGGCTAGGGTTAGCCTAGGCCTAACGTCCTGGATTTATGATATTTGGATCAGATGGTTGAGTTTGATTCTTACGCCTATAAATTCAAGCCTAACCCTCTCATCTCTTATCAAATTTTTCTAGAGGCAGTAGCGAAGCTTTGCTATTTCTTATTCTTCATTTTCTTTCTAAATTATAAAAATAAGATATTTATATCTATATTCAAACAAATTCGAGAAGAACAGAAATCTAATAAAAAAAAGAGAATAAAAGAGTATAATACGCGTATTTAAGGTAGTTTGGATATTTATATATATTTGTATCTATCTTCTCTCCCAATCCTAAATCTCTTCTGAGATCTGTAATTTTAATATATGTATGCATTCATTTTATACATATTTCTTGGATTAAAAATGATTTGGAGATGAATCAAAGATTCTACTTCGGATCTGGAGATATGGATCGTTTTTAAAAGGTGAGTGTAAATTTTATAGATTGTTATAATATGAAAATTATCCCGTTGATGTTTATTGATTATTATGCCAAACTGGATAATTGTATATGAGTTGTAGGAAACAAATTGAATATAATCTGAATATAATAAATATCGCCTACATATTCCTATTGATGAATCGATTTAGAATTGTTTACAACCAGATTTGGAAATCAAGCATTAAACATTTGGACTTTGTCGAAGAAGTATACAAAAAAGAGTCATGGATGATATCTCCTCTTCAAACAATTGCTTTTAGTATGAAATCGATGTTATGAGATATGTGATAGACATACAATTTAGATAAGCTAAATTTCATTTCAAATGTCGAAAAATCATTGGTTTTGTGTAGCCACAATTTGCGAAAATCGATGTTAAATCGATGAGATGTGATGCAAGTACACATGGAATTGATGAAGAATCGTTACCTAATCAATTCAATGGAGTTTGAAGGAGATTCGAGTAAATCTGAAGCAATTTGAATCAAGGTAGATGCAGAACTTCATGAGGGCCGATGGCAGCTGGAATGAAGAGTGAGAAAATATTTAAAGTATGAGGATATATAAGAAGTTTTATCGATCGATACGGATTGATACCCATGAATCAGTAGCGATTGATCTTATTAAGAATCATATTGCAATTTACTCTGGGTTTGTACAACTCATCGGTTCAAGGCTCGAGGGTTTGTCTCAAAACAAAGCACACTTATATTCACAGAAGCATACTTTAATGGATAAGTGTTATCCGTAAATTTTAACACTCGTTGATTCGACAATATTGAACTTCAAGAAGATGAAAAAATGAGCAAGGAACTCATAGATGGTCAAGTGGAGGATTTAAAAAATACTAAATGATGAAAGAACAAAGGAAAAACATCTAACTATGGAAAACCATCGACTAGTACCCATAGATAGACATCGGCCTTTACAAATCAGTATATTTCAGGGATTTGGCATATTGATGATTAAAATAGTTCGAAGTTATGATAAGAAACATTCTTGCAATGTGGCATGGATCAAATAGTCAACAATCAAGATATTTTTGGTGAAGTCGTGAACCAATACAAATCCAAGGATGGATTGGTAGTGATACATGAGAAAATGAATTTTGCATTGAAGAGCATTTTTACAAAACATGGAAGATTGACCAGTAAAGCAACAAAAAGAATGTCACTAAATCTTTTCAATATGTACTTATTGATGGGCATCGATCGGTATCTATCAATGGGAATGGATCGACATCTAGAACTCGATGACTCAACTTTTACTTGTTCTTTATGTGAAATCGTTGGTTTATACATGGCCTTTTTCTTTCAAAAAATTAAAGATATTCCGAACATTTACGATTCCTAACAGCCTATAAATACAAGCCTTACACATTTGAAAAGTGGATCAATTCTTATTTCACTAAAGGAAAACTAACATATTTTTAACTTGAATCTTTCTCTGTAATTTGAAGTTAAGCACTTGTAACCTCTTTAGAAATTGGTGCAACAACTGCAAATCATTATATTATGAATGTAGGCATAGCCAAATCATTATAAATACATAATTTACGCCATTGGCCAGATAACTTATTCTTATTTCACTATGGTGAGACTTTGTCGGATTTCCTTGTAATTTTGAGTTAAGCACATGTAATCACTTTGGAAATTAGTCAAACAATCATTATAAAGTAGACGAAGACATAGTCGAACCATTATAAACTTTGCGTTCTCCTTTTTGCTTTCTTTTTGCTATCTACGATATGTTATAATTTGATATTTGAAAATGTAGGATTCTAAAACAAATAAATCAAGGGTCATAATCCACAAACAAACTTAAATCGACGATTACATTCCAGATCGTTGGTTCTTCTAAACCTTAACGAGGTGTTAGGTCAAATTTCATCCTAATAGGAGAACTCATAAAAGATAGCATGAAGTATTTAATTTTCTATCTTTTTTAGAAATAGATGTTTCTATGATCAAGAAAATAGCATAAAGGACAAAATTTAAACATTTTTGTTGGTGGAGAACAATTTGGGACATAGTAGAGCAGAAGTCCAAATGCTTCATCTTAATGACATGCTAAATTTGGATTGTATTTTTTCACACGGTGGACTTTGGATGATGAAGAAGAGATGCGACAATCTTCGGTATCGATGGTCATTTTGGTTTCGAAGGCGATAAGATGTCGTCTTAGGTCTCAGCGTCGGGATGACTTTAACTGTTGCGATGAAGGTCGGTTAGGGCTCTGAAGTTAGAGCGACAAGGTGGTTTCAAACTTAGAGTGCTTTGGCTAGTGGTCGTAGCGGTGTGATGACAATAAAAAGATCATGTAGGTTTTGGGATGATGTTGTGATGATGGTTATGGAGGAGTAGTTTCAAATTAGGAAAGAAGAAGATAATTTTAGTACTGATATAGTTAGAATCATTTTATGATTTTTTTAGTAAATTAATTATGTATACTTCTATTAGTGCTATTTTGTATTAGCATTATAGGATTGCAGTACCATTTGTAGACAAAGTTTGTATATTTTAGCTTACAATGTTATTTCATAGTAGAATTACATTAATTTCAATAACAGCTTATGATATGATTCCAACAAATGAAAATGGAAAAGAATATTTTAGTGAGGAGATATAACTAGAGCGTATTTGGTAAAAGTAAGTATTTGTACGTAATGTACCGCGCTTATAATAGCTAAAATAAAACTTGGCTAATAACGATGCTTACACTTAATATTCGCGTCTAGGCTAACTAATTAATAAGAAAGGAATTCAAAAGGTTATAACTTCAATAAATGGTAATAAATATGGGAGTTGCAATAATTTGATATGGTAAATGGATTAATGGGACTAATAAACAAAGAAGTTGAATTAATAACTATGGAATAGATAAAAAGCTTAATAATTTGGAATTAGTAATCGTATTTAAATGTCTTAGGAAATGTCCGTTAGGATTTTGTGGGCAAATTTACATTTATGAGCATTTAAAGGGGATTTATGGTTAGATTAAGCATTTAAGGTAAATCTTATTGCCTTAAATAAAAAGGGAACTAGTAAGCTAAGTCCAACGTCTACCTAAGATAATATAAGTAAAGACTTAGGATGGTTAATTGGACTTAGTAGCTAGTGAGATCAATAGAGTTACTCAACGGAATAATGCCCTTAATTTTAAGTCTACCAACATTCGGATTACTAACTACTGTGGGTTATCACTAATCTTACGATCTGTGACGGTGTGAGAGATTAGGCTTGATTTCTTAATTGAAAAGTATTAAATAGTCTAAATTTGGAATTAGGAGTGGTGGGGGATATTGCCACAAGGGTTCGCTTCTGGTTTGAGGTATTAAGTGGCTGTAGGGTCTGCCTCTCTCCTAAAACGAATTATTAAGCAACCTAGTGAGATTCCAAATAAATTAGGATGTCTTTAAAAGGTTTACTTCAGTGTTGAGGTCTTAAGTGGTTAGGACCCACCTCCCTACCAAAAGAAATAGAGATTCCATATTTATAATTAAGACTAATAGTGAATATCTTAGGAAGGGTTTGCTTCGGGTTTGAGGCATTAAGTGACTACTCTAAGGGTTTGCCTCTCTCCTAAAAGGAAGTATTAAGTAATCTAGTGAGATTCCAAGCGATGTTAGCTAGGTAGTACCAATGAGGAGTCCGCATTAGAGTTTGGTATTAAATGACAAAGGCTTACCTATAAATAGGTGTTAAATGGTCATGGGTCTACCTAGTCCTTATTAATTAGGTATTAAGTTGCTTTGGTACGGTTTCTCACATTGTTAAAGCCTTAATAAAGATAGTGAGTTCACCTGGGGAATAGGTATTTTGTGATGTAGGATTTGCCTAGAATATAGGTATTAAATGGTTAGAAATCCGCCTAGTCCTTTTAAAGGTATTAAGTGGCTTAGGTACTGTCTCTTACATAGCTACGATTTTATCAGCGATAGATGCGTTAATAGTTGGGGATTTATTATTGCAAGCCTTAAACAATGGTTAGAGGTCTTTGTAGTTAGGACCCACTGACCATTGACAACATTGTTAGATAACCACCTTGGTAATAGGTCTTAAATGATGGGATTTACCTTGATTGAGGTCTTAAATGGTAGAGTCTGCCTATATCTTTTCTAAAATAATTTTGTGGTGATTATAGAGGACCGCTTCATATTTAGAAGTATTAAGTAGCAAAATGGGTTTTGAAGTACTGAGTGGTTGATAACGCTTCATCAGTATTTTGTACTTTGGGAATGGGTAGGTAAGTAATCGTGCGTGAAATGCAAGTTCAGATTAGAATTGTTAACCTTAATAGACATAACAATTAAATACAAACAAATCGGCACATATTTATGTTATGCACATTTTATAGATTTTCCAGTCACCAAAATGTTGTTCTAACCCCCTCCTAATTACAACTTACATGATAGATTTAGAGGAACAAGTCACTGAAGCTGGATGTGCTTTGTTATTGGAAAAGTCTTCTTTTCTCTCATGCTCGATGTTGATGTGACAATCTACTATCCAAGGAATACCATTAATTTCAAGGTAGTAATCATAGTCAGTATTCTTATCCTATTATTGTTTTCATGAGTTTAGACTTCTATTAATCTCTGATAATGCTCATGCTTATTTGCAGGTTCCAGATCCAACGATCTGTACTTTGATGGACTTGTATTTCGATTTTTGTCGAATTTTAAGGTATGGGTTGTTATAGGAATGCAATGCATATTCATAATAAGGTAAAATTTACATTATAGTACTTTTCATTTTCTATTTTCACAAAGCTTCAATATTGCCAATTGTCAAAATGTTTGTCAAATGTCTTATGGACCATCAAATGTTGTGTTACCATAATGAAAACAAGGCATGATATGCATATGCATTTGCCAAAGGAAATAAAGTGTATGTCATTTGTCATATAAATTGTCAAGTGTTACTAGATTTGCTACTTCTCATTTTGCTTTCCACATATCATAGCATGTTGCACTTTGGTGAAGGAAAGAACGCCATATGCATTAATGTTCTTATTTATTTTATATATAAGTTTCTATTTTCGGATCCAATCAGTGCACATTACGATCACTTTTATCTATCCATGAAATAAAATTAGATGTTGCTTGACTCGGTGCATTGATTATAATTTTACACAGCTTATTTAAATTTACCAACTGTAAAAATTTATATCAAACACGTCTCAAACGTTGAACGTAAAATTAGTATAAATATCCATAAAATGCGGTAAAAAGATGGGTTGTTACAGAGAGTTCCCTAAAACATCCTCAATCAAATGTGATACAAAACAAACACTTTGTATTTTTCCAACTCCTTACTTTCATTTGCACTGCCTACTTGTTTCTACGATCTTGCGACTTCATGTACCTCATGATTCAAGATCCCCAATGATACCATTGACTATCTAGTGCCGCTGCCTCCACTTGAACCATGCCTACCTCTCGTTGTTGATCATGAAAGAGCACAACTGATACTATTTCCTGACCAATTTGGCAACTCGGTTTCACCTTATATCTCATCCATATTGTTTAAGTTGTCAATTTTCCTTGGCGTCGCCGTCATTGTTAATCTTGTTGTCACAACTATGGCCTCTTGGCTTACAATACCATCATCATGATTTTACTGCTTATCCATCATCAAACCCTTATTTATCTTTCCTTTCACCATTGCCACCTCACCTATTCAAACCATAAGGAAGACTTCAGGTACCTTGGAGAAATTCTTGGATTTGCTTCATGACTTTTACGGTGGAGGGGAAGGAAACATACAATTTTACTTGGGTTTTGGTTGAATATGGATTAATGGCTTAAGTTTCAATGAGACGATATCAAGAAATAGTCGCATTAAATAAACTTCAACATTCAATGGGTTAAAGCATTAACACTATGAGTATTTTCACCCCATAAACACTTAAAATCATTCATGACATACATGCGGTTAGTGAGATTTTTCGTTCTCATAACACCAACTTAGTTCTAAAGCGGTTACATGTTGAATGCTTTCGTAATCGGGAAGTAGCGAATTTAATTTATATCAAAATTGCCTTTAAAAGTAATTATGCTGCTAAACCTTGCATAATTATATAAATGCACTTCAACGGTTTGTTAAAATATCAAATCCAATTTCAATAATAATCCCAATCGGTCCAAATAGAATTTAACATAGAAACAAGGTAAAAAATACAATAAAGTAAAAAGATGCAACTGTTTATGTGGTTTGGATATTAATGAATCCTACATCTACAGGTTAATTCGTTCTTCTTATCGTTCATTTAAAGTACTAATTTAAAGATTTAGTGGTAGAGAATATAAACCATACATTACTTTTTAGTCAAAAATTTGATCCCTTTTTGCTGCTACTACCTTTCCTTTTATACTAGAGGCGATGTCACATGGATAATCTGACATCACATCCTTACCTTCTTTCTATGCTGTTAGATGATGCAATATGTTCTTTATCCATTTCATTGTTTGAGAGTGTGTGAATTGCAGATGTGGTGGGAAGATTTACTTTTGGCAAAAAATAGATTTGAATATAGGTGGGATAATTTGGATTTGAAGAACTGTGCATGGGGTTGCTATAGTAGCTAGCTTTAGGCCAAGTTTGGCATAGTGTATATTCAATGATCATACGCTCTAATGCTATACTTTGTTATTGAGTTATTGGACACATCACAAAGTATTAATGAGCTATGACAGCAAAGTTTTGAATGGTTATGTGTAGCGATCCGAAAATTCAAACACTTCGTCTGTGAATATTGAAACGTTTTGAAATCTAATTAAGTGTTAATAATATGATTTATAACCTTGTTAAACATTATTCAATTAATAGATGATGATAAGAAACTTGTTTATGAAAATTGTTTACAAAAATATATTCATTGGAAAATACCGATAATGTGTCCAAAAATCGTTTTATCAATAAATAGCTTTATAACCATCAGAAGTTGTTCAGATTTTTTTACATACACAAACTTGCTTAGAAAATCAATAAAATAAAATAAAAGATTTTCAACATTTATGGAAATAAACTTTTGGATTGTTTCATGGATGATGCCATCAAAAATATTTTGAAGCGAGCTTAAATGGAAATACTTAAATGTCAAGAGATGATAAATGAGAAGTGAAAGGTGGTAAGCCTTACATGAAATGAAAGGGGGATGAGAACAAGCTTAGGCAACACTATCTTGAGCCTATATAAGGAGGGGCATAACCTTGGAATAAATTATTAGTTTTCAAAGCTAATAAAAGCTTTTCAATGTCTTCTCCTTCTTCATAAATTCTTAAAAGAAAAATAATTGCAAATCATATCCAAATCAACTCTAATTCGGAGTGAAGCCTTAGTATAATATAAAAAGCCTTCTACAAAGTTAGATTGTGAATAAGTGAAGCACATCTCCACCCACATCCTTTGGCAGTGAGTAATTGGTGAGGGGAGAAGGTGAAAGCAAAGTGAAGTAAGTGAAGGAAGAGAAGGGAAGGTGGTCACAAGGTTAAGTTTGGACTTGGGTTGCGTGATCATGGTTATTCATTGGATAAAGATGAGCTAACTCATCACTTTGAATGGAAATATTGTAGAATAAATCAGTGTTTGATGTTGTTAAAGTTGTTTGAATTGATCTAGACATATGTTGAAACAATAGTTTTAATTCTTGTTTTGAAAGCAAATGGCATATGTATGGACTTGAATGAACTTGAATGGATTCATGACATATAGCAAGGTCTTGGAATAAAGGACATAAATTATAGATGGACTTTGGTTTAGATTAGACCCAGATTTGAAACTGCACTTACAGTTATAGTCGTTACAGATGCAGTTTGGAGTTGGCTTGTTTTTGAGGATTTCTATGGAACTTTATAGAGAGATCCTTAGGTGTTTCTCTCCATATCTATAATGTTCTATATGTATGCTTGTTGGTATAAAAAGTTTGGATAGTTGTTATCAGGGTTTTTAACCCAGTAGAATTCAAAGGAAGTTAGAACAGCTTCGTCGAGTCAAAACAGCTCAGGAGCCAACCAAAAGGACTAGATGAACCAACCAAGAAGGATCGGAGAAAAAGAAAGCAAAAACACACTAAGGCGATGGATCTCTAGCGATCCATCTCTTATGGATCGCTAGCGATCCATAATCTTTGCTCGTGGGTCCATCAATCCTCTTGCATTATGACCCCCTTAGCATTTTAAGAATGATGGCTAAGTTTGATGGAATTCCAAGCTAGTTAAATCGAGAAGTAAGCATTCATCTAATTCAATCAATAGTCCAATGCAACCAATGTGTGGATCATCATCAAAATAGAGCTACGAAATTACATGGAGAACACCATTACGAGACAATAAATGCAGTCCAAAAGACAAAGTCCAAAAATCCATTAAGTACATGGATCACCAGAGATCCATGCACTATAGATCGCTAGCGATCCATATGATTGTGCCAGATTGCATTAAAGCTTAAAGAAGCGGATGAAGGAAAGCACAAATATAAGTTGAATCATCAGCGACCCATAGCCAATGGATCGCTGGCAATCCATAGCCTATGGATCGCTGGCGATCCATCAGATTGACTCGGTTCACTATGAAACCTTTAGTGCACTTCTGTATGTTCGTTGGCAAGCATCTGGCAAGGCGGCCTAGCCCAATATCTTTCCAACCTCTATAAATACAATCCTACCTGCAACATAAACAGAATCTTCTGGACTGGCTACTGAAACTCTACAGGAACTACTCTTTATTCTTCTTCTCCCATACAATGGTAATATACAAGGTTCACTATGATTCTCCAGTGAACTCTAGCATTGTGGCTTGATCCCATTTACATAATTCAATTGCATTGTAATCAGATTCAACTTGTAATAGTAGTCAGCCAATGAGAAAAGTTATAAAGTGGACGTGGGCTTTACTAACAACCGAACCACTATAAAATCTCTCGTCTCTTTTATTTTATCTACAAGTTTTTACTTCTTGTCTTTATTCTATTTTCCTTGATAAACAGGGCTGGTGCTTTCACACTCAATCCAGGGTGTTGATCCAGTTTTTAGTCAACATTTTGGTGCTTTAATTGGGAGCCCAACTCAGGTGTTGGCTCGGCTTTTCAGCACGCAAGGGTAGAAAGGAAGTTGAAGCAATGAAAAGGAAAGTAGATGGAATTCAAGTGCAGAGGGAAAGAATACCGAACCAAATATCTGGTTCGGCATTCACTGAAATGCCGAACCAGATACCTGGTCCAACATCCACTGAAATGCTGACCAGACATTTGGTCTGGCACGACATTATAGTGCCGAACCAAACATTTGGTCTAACACCCAGGATTGTCGAACGAAATGTTTGGGGCAGTAAATGGATGTCTCCCAGCAAGATGCCGAATGAAGCAACAACCGAGCAAACTATGGGTGAGATGCCAAACTAGGTCCTTCTGCTCAAATGCCGAACCAGATTCAGGGAGATGTAATCTCAACCTCCACACTCCACTCTATAAATACCAGAGCTTTTTAGCAACAAATGAGACTAAATTTTGGAAAAAAGGGGTAAAACTCTGCTGAGACTTAACCATCCCAACTACTCTAAGATTTTTCTCTTTTCTAATCAAACTAGTATTTGTAATCAAATTAGAAAAGCACAATAAGATGGATAGTGGATGTAGGCACGTTCTGGCCGAACCACTATAAAATTTTGTGTGATTTACTTCCTTTAACTGCTTTCCAACTCTGAGTCTGTTAACTGTTCTATGATTGCAAAAATTATCTATTAACGCATTTGAACATTAAAAACTGCATATCAAACAACTTAAAGGTAACTTAGCCAAACTCGAACTTGGAGGTGTTTGCCCAATTTTTATGCAAACATTTTTGGTGCTTTCACCGAGAACAAAGTAGAGAGCCGAACTCTTCTGTCCACTCACCTTCCAAACCATAACACATCATTAGAACAAGGCTCCCTCTGGGCAGAACGTCGATAAGGGTAAGAACGCGGCCATTGCTAGTACGCTCAATCCCGTCCAAGAGGATCAAGAAAACCCAGCAACCCACTCTCAACTCCGGTTTTAGTTATCACCCAAGAAGACTTAGACAGGGTTGTGAATGAGATGACTGACCGCTTTGCTGCCTAACAAATAGCTTTAGTGGACCAACTCATGACACGCTTGAGAGGCACAGAGGAATCCGCTCACAACATAGAATCTCGAGGTGAATCTCAATCTGGAGAGTCTCGTAGACGGAACAGATCCCCTACAAATGAAGAATTCAATCAAGAAGATACAAGAACTCGAAACCGAGCAAGGACTCAGCCCGAAGCCGGTCCTGAAAGATCACCAAGAGCTGGGCCCAGTCAAGGGAGCACCAGGCAAGCACCAGATGTGACTGACCTTGTCATGCTTTGAGCCAGCATGGCCAATCCAATGTCAACAAAGGTCCCAAATGCCATCAGCATCAGAGGGAAGCCCCTACTTCACCCAGGGTTGCCCCAGAATCCGAGGAAAGGATGACATGCCTCTTCAGGGAATATCTCAAGCACGAACAACTCGAAAGAGGGGTAGGAGCATGGGTGTCCAGCCCATTCACCAAGGACATAGAAGCGACAACCACTCCTCAGGAATGGAAGATGCCCACCATGGATCCCTACAAAGGCACATCCAACCCAATCATCCACTTACAACGCTACACCCAACACATGCTCATGAATGGAGTACATAGGGTATGTTATGCAAATGTTTCCCACTATTCCCGTCAGACTTAGCAACCACATGGTTTTGTCGCCTGCCTCATGGCTCTATCAGCTCTTGGGAAATGTTGAAGGAAAGTTTCATAAGTAAATTCCAAATCCATGTGGAACAGTCCAAGGATGCCTATTCCCTATCAGACGTAAAACAAAATGTAGGAGAATCGCGGCAGCAATATCTTTCCTGCTTTAACATTACCGTGGCAGCAGTGCAAGACGCCAATGAGAGGCTTACACTAATGGCGCTTTGCGAAGGTGTCCACCCGGACTCAAAACTTGCAAGAAGACCGACGAAGGAAAAACCTCCAACTCTTTAGGATTTCTTTCATGAAGCTGGGAAATACATAAGATTGGAGGTCGTGGCGGCCCACCGACATAGCGACCATCCCACAATGGCTTCTAGCGTCCAAGGAAACATGGGTGCCCTACCTCGAGGGGAGGGGAATAAGCAGAACATCGAAGTAAAAAATGGCCACCAAGGCAACTCTTTAAATGAAAAAGGCAATAAGCGACGATACCGACCCGGACCAAGATTCGATTCATACACGCCTCTGAACGACACTGTGGAGAACATTTACGTGGCTACTCAACACGAGTTAAAATATAAACACCCTCCGTACAAAAAATAGTCAGAGGCCACAATTAGAACAGGGAAATATTGTTGCTTCCACGAGTCTCATGGGTATAACACCGAAGAATGCCAACATTTGCGGGATCTCATTGAGGAATATATCCAAAAAAGAAACTGGAGCGATACATGCATAAAGGACACAACTCTCCTACTCCGGCCCATGAAGGATCTGGGCAACCCCTACAAGGGAATAATAAGAAAGGATTAGGTATGAGCCGCCCCAACCAAGAAAAAATAATTGTCCACACCATATCTGGAGGCCCGCATTTAGCTGACGGAAGTTGGGCAGAAATGTAGAGGTATGGAAAATCCTTAAAAGATAGGAAAGGATACGTTCATTCCATAACTGAAGGTCGCATCGCAAAATGGAGGTAAAGGGTCGACATAACCTTCAATGACAAAGATTTGGTTGGAATACAGTGTCCGCACACTGACCCCCTAGTTATCTCTACTTGGATCAGCCCGGTAGAGGTGTTTCGCATTTTTGTCGATACAGGAAGCTCGGTGAATATTTTATTCAAACATGCATTCAATAAAATGGAATTGTCAATGAAAGATGTATCTCCGTGCCATAAGCCTTTACACGTGTTCACAGGGGAGGCCACAATGCCACTCGGGCAACTAGACTTGTTTGTTGAGCTTGGAAGCCACCCCCGATCAGTTGTGCGGAAGTAAACATTCGTGCTGGTAGACGGGCACTCTGCCTACAACGCCTTCTTGGGAAGGCCCGCATTGTCAGTCTTCCAGATAGTATTAGCACCATGGTGCTTGAAGATGAAATTCCCAACCGATAATGGAATAAGAGAAGTGGAAGGGGACCAAGACGCAGCTTGCGATTGCTATGTGACTGAAATTCGCCAAAACAAGAAGAAGAAAAAGGGGAAAGGCGTGGGGGTCATCCTCTGAGCCAAAAATGCGGAAGCATAGCAAGCAAAGAAGGCCCCTCCTCTAGAGTGTACTAGCGACTCATTTAACGAATTGGACCCCAGAGATAGAGAGGAGGAGGTCAACGCCGAGCCTGTGGAGGCTATGGAGCATGTGATGGTAGACGAGCACGACAAAACAAGACTTTTAAAGATAGGTTCTCAGTTAAACCTGAACCTCAAAGTTCAGCTGATAGGATTCTAACCAAAGAACTTGTATGTATTCACATGGACCCCTGAGGACAGGGTGAGGATATCCCCAAAGATAGCTTGCCATTCCCTCAATATTGACCCAACCAAGGTCCAGATCAAACAAAAGAAATGAAGCATGGGGATAAACCGATCAACCGCTCTCAACGAGGAAGTGAAGAACCTACTCGCCAATGGTTTTATCCACGAAGCCATTTACCCAGAATGGATCTCCAACCCGGTCATGGTAAAGAACCCTAATGGAAAGTGGCGAACCTGCATTGACTTCTCCAACCTCAATGAAGCTTGCCCCAAAGAATGTTTCCATTTACCCCGAATCGATCGACTGGTTGACAGAACCGTAGGGCATGAGTTGTTGTCGTTCATGGATGCCTATTCAGGATATAACCAGATTCACATGCATGTGCAGGATCACGAACACACTAGCTTCATCATGGATCTAGGCATGTATTGTTACAAGGTCATGCCCTTCGGGCTTAAGAACGCCGGCGCTACCTATCAACGGCTGGTTAATAAGATGTTTCAGCAACAAATTGGTCACTCCATGGAAGTCTATGTTGACGACATGCTTGTTAAACCAAGAAGAGTAGCGGATCATCTGAGCAAGAGATGTTCCAAGTGTTATGCAAATACCAAATGAAGCTAAATCCACTGAAATGCTCTTTTGGGAAGTCTTCGAGTAAATCCCTAGGTTTCATCGTACATGCTAGAGGAATAGAGGCGAATCTTGAAAAGATACAAGCTTTGAAAGACATAAAAATCGCGACAACACGAAGGGAAATGTAGAGACTAAATAGAAATGTAGCCGCTCTAAGAAGGTTTATATTCAAAACAACGGACAAGTGTGTCCTATTCTTTGAAGCCCTCAAAAAGGACAATTGGAATTTTGAATGGACTGACGAGTGCTACTCAGCCTTCCAGAGTTTACTCGAACATCTGCAGAAGTCACCAGAACTCTTCACTCCGATGGATGGAGAGAGCCTTTACTTATACCAAGCTGTATCCTCCCATGCCCTAAGCGCCACACTAGTACGAGAAGATGATCACATCCAAAGACCGGTATACTTCATTAGCAAAAGATTCACGGGCACATAAGCTAGATACCCTAAGATTGAAAAATTGGCTTACTGTCTGCTCGTAGCATCCAGGAAATTACGACCTTAGTTTCAATCGCACTCCATTAAGGTTCTAACTGATCAACCCCTGAGACAAGTCCTACATAAACCAGATACGTCAGGGCGCTTGCTAAAATGGTGCATTAAGCTAAGCCAGTATGACATCACTTACCATCCGCGCACCGCAATTAAAGAACAAGCCCTAGCTGATTTCATAGCTAAGTTTACAATGTGAGATGAGGTGGCAGCAGTAAAAATTGAGGAAACTGTAAAATGTAATATGTTCGTTGATGGAACATTGAACGAGCTCGACTCGGGGGCAGGAGTCATAAAAGTCACACTCCGAGGAAGAAGGTTAAGCTATGCACTAAGGCTAGAGTTCGGTCAACCAATAATGAAGCTGAATACGAAGCAGTGATAGCCGGCCTAGAGATCATTAAAGAAATAGGGGTTAAATCGATATGTATTCACAGTGACTCACAACTGATTGTGAACCAGATCCTTGGAGAATTCCTGACTCACGGACAAAAGGTTGCATCTTACTTCAAAAGGGCCAAAACCCACCTCAATGAGCTGGACTACTATGTAATAAAACACATCCCGCGAGGAGAAATTCAAGAGGCAGACACCCTTGCCAACGAGGCGAGCTTAAGGATGAAACCAATGCCGAGGGCAACCCCCGTCACGAGTCAACTCACACCAAGTTTCGAGTGTTTTCAAATCACAGCGACCGCAAACAGAGAGGAGACATGGATGACCCCTATCATTAGATACTTACAAGATGGAACCTTACCAGCAGAACGAAACGAGGTTAGGAGTATCCTAAGGAGGGCATCCGCTACACCATCCAGAATAGCATACTATATCGTCGTGGTTTTCCAACCCTCAACTAAGGTGTGTCGCTAGGAACGAAGCAAAAGGTATCCTTAATAACATCCATCAAGGGAGTTGTGGCGATCACAACGGAGGGAAAACTCTAGCAAGGAAGATTCTTCGCTATGGATACTTTTGGCCCACGCTAAACAAAGACGCAACCGAGTTCGCTCAGAAATGTGACAACACCAAAGATTTGCCAAAATCCCGAGATTACCACCTACTGGTTTGATCCAGATGGTCAGTGTAACACCCCATATATTTTTTAACCTTAGACATTTAATTAATCAAATTAAATTAAATAATTTAAAGATTAATAGATGGAAATTTGATTAGTTGGAGGTAGCTATGCCATATTAAAGGGCTTAATTAAAATGAAATAACACTAAGTAATGTGTTAGAAAATGTGAAGGGTGTTTTGGGAAATGGCAAGACCATATACCATAAACCCTTGTGAGATTCACGTTCATTATCCTCATTTCACAAAAACAAAAATTTGCTAAGGCAGGCTACCATTTCCAATCTTAAGAGAAGAAGAAAGCTAAGGTTCAAAAGGAAAGAAGAAATCAACTAATTCAACACTCAAAAATCTCATTTATAATGTCTAAAGCCAAGGTGAATAATTACTACATCCCTAATATTTCTAGTTTTTGTTTTTTTTAGATCCAAAATGATTTTGCCATAACATTGCCATGTTTAATGTTTTAAGATATATATGTTTGTTGTTGATGAAATTATAAATGTTTATTCATGTTTTGTGATATGTTTAGCATGAAAACCCTATTTAATGGCATCTGAATACTTTGGAAATTTAATATAGGTCGGGAATAATATTTTAGAGATGGGTTTTGATTTTCATAATTTTTCGATTTATTATGGATTTTATATGAATTTTCGAATGAAGGAAATTGTTTATTTGGTTTTAAATTATTTTCAGCTGAAACAACAATTATTTGGGTTTGAGATTTTAATATGTTAGGCAATATATTAAAATAAACTTTTTGGAATTTTTCTAGAATTTTCCTAAGTCATTTGAGGGATATATAAAATTATTTAAGGTATGGGATTTAAATGTTTTATATATTTACAAAGGAGAAGGGGCATTTTGCAGAATAAAATGTTCTATAAATTCTGGTAATTATGGTAGCAAAATTCTGAAAAGTAATTTATTGACCAATGAAAATTTGTCAAACAAAGGCGGGTTAGTTGAAAAGTTTCCTTTTTAAGTTTAAAGACAAAAATCACATTTTTTTCCATATTTCAATCTATACGGCCAAATACCTTCCGCCCCCGACCTTTCGTCTCAGTCGAAAGGTTAGCTTTCGATAAGATCAAAGTTCAATGCATAACATATCAAGTAATTGGTATAATGAATTGAACATATCGCCTGCCTTACTTTCAAACTTAAGCTATGGACTTGGTTACATTCGGCCAGGTCAAATTATTTAGAGAAAGACTTTAAACCTTTCGATGGAGTCGAAAGGTTGTAGCTGCTACAGCCATTACTTTGTCTTTAACCTTCTGGCACAGCCGAAGGGTTCCCACGGTTTTATAAAAAGTCTTACTTTGAACCTTCCGACGCAGCTGAAGGGTTTCCTCTGTTTTATAAAGGTTTTACTTAGAACCTTCTGACCCAATCGAAAGGTTTACTTGTTTTTAAAATAAACCGCTTCTCTAAGGCTTTCATTGGGAAGCTTTCAACTTTGGTAGTTACCCTTGTTTTGTGAAATATAACCAAAGGCTTCTGAAAGGTTGTTTGGATATCCTCGAAAGGTTATATGGATATTTT
The DNA here is from genome assembly GCA_030737815.1 of Allium fistulosum. Lineage (NCBI taxonomy): Eukaryota > Viridiplantae > Streptophyta > Magnoliopsida > Asparagales > Amaryllidaceae > Allium > Allium fistulosum. The sequence goes on from CM060904.1 coordinate 225,591,272, forward strand.
CGAATGGTTGCCTTAACAAAGTTGAAAGGTTTTAAAAGATAAGCTTGCAGATTATATTAAAGTTGAACCCATCATACTTTCGAAAGGTTTATGTTTTAAAAGGTTTTAAGTATTCGAAGGGTTTATTCCTTGATCTGTTTCGAAAGGTTTATTAAATGCTTTCGAAAGGTTTTTGAAGGAAGGTATATGAAAGGTTTTTCTAAGGTAATGACTTAGGGCAATTTAAAGAAGGATGTCTAAAGCTTATAACTTCCGAAAGGTTTGTTTTCAATGAATTCGAAAGGTTTTAGAGATGATTTTCGAAAGGTTTAAATTGAATTTGAATGAGATAATTTTAAAATATGGAAAGAGGTCCTTCCAAATGGTAAAGTGTCTTCATCAACTAAGTTTTAAGTAAATAACATATATCTAACATGGTAATATGATTTGTGTAAAGTATAAAGACTTATTTGTTTTCCTTGTTTGAAGTGTGATTTAAAGGTTTAAATCATTTTGAAATTGTTTTCATGAAAAATTACGGGAGGGGATCCTTAAGTATAAATGACTCAGATATTAGAAAACCAGATGGGACTAGTCCGGGGTCGCGCCCTATACATTAGCTTGTAGCCCCAACTAATTATTGTCCAAAATTCCAGAGTGTAAGGCTTGATCACATGTAGACTAAAATTATGATTACACACCGAAAGGGTTGTATACATATATGTTATTGGTAAGCCTGGATAACCATTAGGCTCGGGAGGACCTGGGAGATGATTAAGTTAGGGACAGACCGTCTAGAAGGAAGACATTTAACAGATAGTTTAGGACAGACCGTCCCGATGGGAAATGTTAAATAGATAGATAAGGATAGATAATCCTAAATATGAAGGTCTAAAGATGTTAGGTTAAACTTGATTATGTTATCTGGTAGGTCCGAGTCAGCCAAAGGTTGAAAGTTATGTGTGTCTGGACAGATAGTTCAGTATTACCTGATAATTATGTTTGTTTACGTAATGTTTATTTTGTTGAGATTAACCATTGTGAATGCAGGTGCATAGTATATGGTTACATGAAAGGATTTGCAAGAATATGTTTTAAAAAGAATGTAAGCGAGGGGAAACCCGTTCCGCTAAGCGGCGTGGTCACATTTAACATAATTAATCCGGGATGTATAGTATTATTCATACCAGGCTTTATGTTTGACTCGAAGTTTATGTTTTCCTTTTAAACTCTCGGGTACTCAAAATCAATTTGAGTAGACTAAGAGGTTAAGGGTCTTTTTAGGTTTTTAGGATGTCTGACTAATAAGCTACCGGAGGATGCATGAGGCCACATATAGCTATTTAGGAATTGCTACTTTTTATTTATGTTGTGCTGAATTTTCGCTCTATCATGATGTATCAGGTCTTATATGACTATTTGGCTCTGATCAATCGAGGGTGTATCTTCATATACCGCTCTCGACGTAATTTGTAATAATTTATTTATCCAGTGTTTGGGAAAACGATTGGGTTATGTGAAACGAATTTGGAACAAGTTTAATTTGGAAATGTAATGAAATGATCTGTGTTTTTAAAATTTGTGTTTGTTTCATATTCAAGTGCTTCTTATATTATTGATACCATTAACATAGCCGTATTTAGTCGCCATAAGCTAATACTATAGATGACTACAGCATCTGTAGCACTTAGTTTTGGGCCTCTATATATGGGATGTTACAGTCATCCCCTAGCTTATTACAATTTGGGGGATTGATCTGATCGGGGAACTACCCAAGGGTTGGGGAGGGGCAAGATACGCCATAGTGGCAGTGGATTATTTCACCAAATGGGTGGAAGCGGAGCCTTTGAACGAAATTTTGTCTACCAAGGTGATAAACTTCCTAATACGAAACATCCTGTGCAGGTATGGTAAATTTCATGTGTGAGCAAAATGAGTTAGAAATTTCAATAAATATCTAGTGGGTGTGTTTACTAATTGTTGTATGTAACAAATATAACATTTAGCAGTTCGAATAGATCTGTGATCCTAAAAATTCAGTTTATTGGAATTAACCAATTTTAATAATTTTATTCAAAGCTTTTAAAGGATATTATCATGGCCAATTACCTCTACATGCCATTATACTTTCATTTTAAAAGTCTATTTAGTTTTTGGTCTCATATTCTGTTGTTTTCAAAAATTCAAGCCTTTCGAATTTTGAATTTCGAAATTAATGTTATTTGATTTTTCTAACTTCAAAACGAAATTTCTCTTATATACAAATAGATACAGATGAACAGCCTTCACCATTATTCACATTTATCCAAAATCTTCATACCATACCAATTTCATCAAGAGCTATCCCTACTTGAATTTTTACGGACACTTTGGCCCAATTATGGCCGTCCAAATTGCAATCACCAATCCAAGGCTTTGCCTATCGATTTTGAGGACATGGACATACACATTTTGATGAGTTGAGTCGATCCACGGTGGTTGATCGCTCTAAAACTTCACGATTTAGCTAAAATCTGAATTTAAAGACACAAAAGCTACTTCACTTCCTAGATTTTTATCTCCTCGATCATCCCCTTTAAAAATATTCCACTGCTGTAGTGGCCTAGAGGAGAGAGAGCACTGAATTTAGGAGGTGGATCAATTATTTTTAGTGGAATGGTTAGAGAGAAATAACACTTTGATGAACTTTTTTTTCAAGTAAGGTATCAATCTCATTTTTGACAAGTTGGGGCAATTTTTTAAGAACTATGAGGCGGTTTCTCTTCATTTTGAAGTCATTAATTCACAAACTACTTTCCATGAATTTTCCAAGGTTCAACATGATCGGTGCTGGCTGTAAATGAAATTGATCGGTATCTAAAGGTGGTTGTTGTCACGTGCATATTGCAAAATGTCCGTCCCACATCGCTTAGTGGAGCTCATCGGCTTAGTTGATCAATATTCTTTAACTATTGATGCTTGATATTACCTCTGCATTAGAAGTTCGATACTACCTTAAATACATGCTTGACATCTCCATGCTCGATATGTTCATTACTTATATGCTCGACTTTTCTTCTATTTACAAGCTCAACAACTTCATTATCTAATAGACTTGACATCTTCTCTATTTATAAGCTCGACGTCATTTTAGGATTATGATACTTTCCCTTAGATGCTTGATACTGTTACCAATACATGCTTGATATTATTTCCTGTACTTATGCTTAATAGCCTTTTTTACAACCTCGACATCTTTAAAGCACTTACAGGCTCGTCATCTTCACTGTCATATAGGCTCGCCAACTTTGACCATCTACAAGCTTGGTATTTCGAACTATCTACAAGCTTGACATCTCTAATTATCTATATGCTCGACATGTTGTCCACTTGTAGGCTAAACATGCACATCATTTCTCTTGTTTACAAGCTTGACACCATACGTTTAAATGCTCGACAGTTTAATGTAGAAGATTGATACTGCATTATACAAACTCGATACTATTATTTACACATGCTTGGTAACTAGAAACTACATACTTAGCAGCGTGGAAATCTTCATGCTTGACAACTCTATTACAAGCTCGATAACTCCATTATATGCTTGATAAATCCATTATAATCTCGATGACTCAAGCTAGAAGCTCGATTTATCATACTGAATATAAGTTCAATATCTCTAGTGGCTGGTTACCTCTACACTGCATGCTATTTAATAATATGTTTCAGTATTTCTTTAGTATGAAGCATAGTTTTCATAACCGTGCCATGCCTTCAACCGTGATGATTGAAGATTTAAGGTTTTGATGGTTCAACCACTCTAACCGTCGAAACCGTGATTTATTTTTTTGAAAAATTTGCACATTTAACTACAAACTATACACAAAAATATTGAAATAATAATGCTACGTACACAAGCTGTAGACGGTCTTCAAGGTATGTAAACGAAGTTGTGTGTTGTTGCAGTGCACAACTACAGCTTTGTATATAGTAGAGTAGTGCAAAACGATGAAAGTTTAATGACGACAAACTTGACTATACTTATAGTGGTATTAGAAGAGTTTGCAGCAGTGAAGAACAAAATGATGAAGTTAGTGGTTTAAATTTTAGAACGATTATGATTTTTGAAATATATATATTTATTTATTTTCTTCAGAGCAATGCAGAAGATGAAAATGAGGGATAATTACACGAAGAGAAAGTAAAAAAACAAAAGAACCGTGGTTCAACCATGTAAAATTGACGATTGAACCGTTGGTTTAAAGGTCCGACCAAGGTTCATGGATAAATGATGTCTGATTGAGTTCCGGGCCATGGTGGTCCAAGGTTCAGGGTTATTCGAGGTCGGACCGAGGCAGGATAGGGGCATGAAAACACTGGTATGAAGTTATTGTTTAACCACTTGATGACTTCTTGGTCGTAGGATGATAGGCTCGACAACATGCCTGCCATTGGATGACAACATACTTCCTTTATTTTGCCAATTCTTGCTTCTTTAGTTCCATGGAATACTCTCTATTTTATTCTAATATGTATATTTCTGACTACTTAATTAATGCAGCACGGTTGGAACGTACTTCACATGTCATGGGGATCCATGTTTTATGTATTTGATAAATGCATAGTGCTTTCATATTTGATACCATTATTTTTCAGGTTTGATTCAATCAACTATAGGCTGGACCCTAGATGCTCAACATCCTCATTACTATTTATAAGCTCGACATATTCATTTTATATTTAGTAGCTCGATACCATACTTGATTACACTACTTCTTTTCACGTGCCTGTATTAGAATTTCTATTCTTAATTCGGTTGTATTTGAGCCACTAGATTACTGTTATAATTATTTATAGACCACTAGATAACGGATGTAATTATGTTTGTGAGCCTAGAATGTTGTAGCTAAGTGGAAATTAGGGAGGCATCCATATCATACTTTTATATTGTAAAGCAGGTCCCTGTCAAAGTTTCATTGTAAATCTGGTCCCTAATTTCTAGAAACAAAGAAAAATTATTGTTGAAATGTCATCAACTTTTATAAATAAGTGCTGATATTTCAGCAACTTTCCCTGTCAAAGTTTCATTGTAAATCTGGTCCCTATTTTCTAGAAACAAAGAAAAATTATTGCTGAAATGTCAGCAACTTTTATAAATAAGTGCTGATATTTCAGCAACTTTCATACACTGTGTTCACAGCGTACATAAATGTTGCTGAAATGTCAGCAAATTTTATAAATAAGTGCTGATATTTCAGCAACTTTCATACACTATGTTCACAGTGTACAGAAAAGTTGCGGAAATGTCAGCAACTTTTATGAAAAGTTACATCATGCTCTGCAATAATCGTGAATAATAAACATGGACCTAATTTACACTGAAATTTAGTGAAGGACTTTTCGTGTATTTTGAACCTTAATAAGGGCCCGTGCCAAAAGTACCCATAAAATAATGTATACGTGAATTCAAATGTATAAGGTAATAAATGAACAAAAACGTAAATATTAATATCATAACTTTCTATCAAATATTTGAATTTGAAAATTCTTCAGTCGGTGTTTATATAAAAATACCTTTTATTTCCTGTAATTTTTTCAATTTTTTCTAAAATTTTGAAACCAGGGGTGTTTTGGTAATTTTGTACACGTTTGGAGGTTTGAGCCCTCCTTCTAGCGCTAAAATGTTAAATGATAGTTGGCCCAACACCCAAGATGTTATACAAGATGGTATTATTTGAAAATATTCCAATAATACTCCTTGGTTACAATACAACACGAAGTTGTTCAAAAGTTCAAGTCACACATTTAAGGGTAAAATAGACGAATCACACAAATGTGCGATTCTTCTTTACTCATATGGCAATAGGCAAAATAGGCAATAGGTACAAGTCTTATTCCTTGTTCAATAGTAAGGCATGTCACAAAAACAAATCATTTATGTAGATTCCTAATTGTTCAAATCCTTATATGTGTATGTTTAAGTCATCTTCTTCTTCGTTGGCCATTTGCCATTAAAGTGGCTCTCAAGCACTTAAGAGTGAGCTTCAAAAAGTTCTAGTCCAAAAAGCGACTTATGCTAAGAGAGGTAAAGAAGTTAGGGTCCCTTTCCATGAGGGGGTGAACCCCTATTTATAGTAAGTTGAGGGATGTAAGGCTTGCTCTCATTGGCAGATGTGATCTGGCATGGATTAGTGACTTGATAAGATGGATGGCTTTGATGGTGCTAATTTTCATGATCTCCTTAGAGTCAAACAGTTCGTATGGATTGCTATCTTGATGGTGGTATCAACATGCAAGATGTGGTGGATTGTGAATGCCTTTAAAGCTTTGCCAGATAAAATACACTAATTCCTCTTGATTTATTTGATTTTGTTCTTCTTGTATTATTGAGGAATATTTTCTGTATTGCCCATAGCTTTTGCCCTCAACTCCAAGTCATCTTCTTCATCGCATGTTAGTTATTTCCGATGTTGTAGTAAGCTAAATTGATTTTGTTATCCTGCCTTTTGACCGAACAAAATTCGAAACAACCGGACAGATAGAACTTGGAGTTACCAAGGTGGAAAGCACGGAGTGATAGCCCAAGAGTCCAAAAACTAAGCACAGACAGATCCCCCAATTTGGGGATTAGTATCGACTCCCATTGGGGATCGATATCGACTCTAAAATACAACTTGTTGGACACCATCTTCTACCTACAAGATTATTTCAATGCTAGAAGTCTTTTTCCAAATTTTGTTTATTGAATCGGTGCAATTCTATATCGATTTACATAAACTCTCGAATCTACAACTTTGTTCTCCAACAACTCCATCATTTGGGCTTAGAAACAAGATAAGATTGGTGCAAACATCTATGGATTTACAAAGACTACCCCAAGACAATCTACTAAGGAGTTGAAGACTTAAGAATCATCAAACTTGGGGATCGATACCGAATGCCTCTGTGGATCGGTACCGAGTCTCGGATATTATTGAGCCAGCACTATCTTTTTGGGAGAATGAGTCAATTTCTGGCACAACGGCTAAGAGATATTGCATGCAAGATTTTAGGCACCCTACCCATATAAATTGGAAGGTTAGGCTCACTTTTGGGGATCCTTTTGGCTTTAGTTCCATTATTTCTTATATTCTTGTAATTTTGATATTCTAAGTGTTGGAGTTGTACCGACTCCCAAGAACTTTAGCCTCCAAATCAAAAATATGCAATAAAAATTTAAAGTGGACGTAGCCCTTGCTTTGTCGAACTGCTTTAAGTGATTGTCTCTTATTTATTTCTTCATTTTCATTTACTTTTCCTCCTTTGTTCTCTACTACATACACTTCTGAGGGTTTGTGCCTTTTTTGGTTCAAACATTTTGGTGTTTTTACTTAGAACCATATTCTCAGACCATTTGATCCATCATCTACCATTGGATTTCCTGTATCCAAGAGATATATCCAATCTTTTTATCTTTTAATTCTACAAATCAGATTTGCAAAGGTCTACCAAAAGCTTTCTACCAAAGCCCCATCAAGAATAGATCATTCTATTAATTCAAGAGCTACTACTGAAATCAAGAATTAGAATCCTCGGCAAGAAGATAGAGTTGTTCTGCCACATCAACCCGAGGACCAGACTCCTACCGACGTTGTGACTAGAGTGTGGATGGATATGATGAAGGGGGAGATGGAATGCATATTCCAGGCTAGGCAACAGGAGATGAGCAATATGATGCAACAGTGCTTAAGGCTACTAAATGAGTTGGCTCAAAACTGTCGTAGACGGAATAGAAGGGGTTCCAGCTTAGTCCGAAAGTTCTTCTTCATCCGAGCAAAGATGGAGGGAAGGAAGATAGAAGAAAACTCAGTACGTTGTTGGAACTTTTGCATAAGTAAGAGGACGACCTCCAGGCCCGAGTTCATGGATCGGTACCGACCCTACTTGGGACTTGATACCGACCCCCAAAGTGGTATGCCCAGGGCCCATCCTCTAGAATGCAGAGTGGATGTCGTCCCTAGACATGCCATTGAAGGTCTAAATCTAGAAAATCACAATATTGCTTAAGATGATGCGTATGAGAATCAAATAAGGGGGATGCTAGATGAATGGGTCCCCCGGAGTTTGGGGAGCCCGAGTATCGAGCACCATCTCGAGAGTGTTTGCCGAGTCTAACACTTGGTGCAGGACCCGATCACCGCCTTTTAGTCGAGCCTAATGATTCGGATTATCTGGAAGATAAGGTTAAGAAGTGGGTTAGTGAAAATAGGTTTAGAGCTAATGACGATTAGGGAAATTATGCTAGTCGAAATCCGTTCGCAGGAGACATCCTTCATGCAAAATACCCCAGGAGATTCAACATCCCAACGATGCCGTCGTACGGAGGAACGATGCATCTTAGGCAACACTTATTGAGATATGAATGGAATATGAATTCAGCTATGGCTTTTGATGATGTGAAGTGCCAATGTTTCCAAATTTTCTTAAAAGGGTGGCAAAGATGTGGTTCACTCGGCTTCCGCCGAGGTTCATATAATCTTTTGTTGAATTTTCATGGAAATTCATGGAGCAAATTCCATTTGCATACCTCACATCCGAAGCATGTGATGCCGGTGTCCAATGTATATCAAGCTAAAGGAGAGCTGTTGCAAGACAATTTAAATAACTTTCAAATGGCTGTGATGGAATTAATGGATCTAAAGGAGGATACAGTATTGATGGCACTTTATAAAGGAGTTTATCTCAAATGGATTTTGGGGATTGGATAGAAATGAAGCAACTGTTGATAATGGAAGCTTTCTATAGGAAAGCTAATGAGTATTTACATCGGGAGGACACACGTAAATGTCTATGGAGAACCGACACTACAAGTTCAAATGAGCCAATTCAGAGTAATATTGCGGTAAAGCAATCATGAGGAAGCATTGGAAATGTTGATCTAAAAGTTGGTAATCAGAACAAATGTGGAAAACAAAAAAATGATGAGGCAAAGAAGGGAAAGCCAAGTAATAGGAGTCGTTTCAGAGGTCCTATGTATGACAATTACACTGAATTGAACAACTTGATAGAGAACATCTGTCTAGCTACTCAGAATACCAAATCATATAGGAAGCCGGCCCCTATAGTCAACTAAGATGGAGTGGAAGTCGGGCAAGTTCTGTATATTTCATGAGACTCACGATCGTATTAATGATTGTAGGAACTTGCGTACCATGATTGAAGAATTAATAAAAAAAATTACAGCAATATATGAAAGCCTCATAGGATGACAGGCAAGGAAATTCTTGCACCTTTGGACTGTCTTCCCAACGGGGGGAAGCTAAGCCTGGTGCCGATGCATTCAGGTGGCTAGAAAAATGATTGGTGATAAACACAATCATAGGTGGGCCTCATCCTGTTGATAAGAGCTTTGCGAAAATGGATAGATATATTGGTGTTCTAATGCATGCTGAGAATGAAAGTTGCTATGCTGTCAAGGATGGAGCTCTAGCAAAACAATTTCAAACTATGACAAATGGCATTATTTTCTAGAACAGGGATGCCGAGGGGTTGAGGCTGTAACAATTGACCCACTCTTGGTTTCAGCCACGACTAGTCCTGCAGTTGTACAAAAGGTGCTTGTTGACTATGGGAGTTCAGTCAATATTTGTTATGACCAAATGATGTTAGATGAGAGAGAATTGAAGCCTTGTAGGCCTCATATATAGGGGTTCAATTGGGATGGCTACTGAAGCAATAAGGTTTATCGAATTACCAGTATAACTTGGTGAGGGCAACCGTAGGCTAGTGTAGGTCATTCTATTCTTAGTGCTGGATATCTATTCTTCTTATAACGCATTCTTAGGTTGACCGGTCCTAGCTGAATTTAGAGCAGCCATCGCTCCTTAGTGTTTTTGACTATGAAATTCCCTACTGACAATGGAGTGGATTGGACGGGGAGATCAAGTAGCTGGTCGTGAGCGCTATGTTGCTAAACTGAAGGAAGCAATTGCGTAAGGTGAAAGGAAAGAGTGTAGAGGGGGTCCTCTGCACAAAGGCTTTGGACGCATGGCAACTACAACTTGAGCCCCGGCTCGGGCAAACTAGTTGGCTATATGATGGCATAGACCGATGAAATGAGCCAGTGGGTGGACTAGCAGCTCCTGCAGAGTTGACAGTCATTGTTTCAATTAGTAAGTCCCGAGGGTTGGATCTCAGCTTGGTACTGGTGTGATGAGAGAGTTGGTTTTTTCTTTAGGCAAACCTAGATATGTTTGTCTGGACTCGGATATGCGTGGGATCTCACCCAGGATAGTGAGCCCTGCATTAAACATAAATCCTAAATGTATTCTTGTGAAACAAAAACGTCGCAGCCTGGGTCCGGTAAGGTCTGTTGCGCTCAAAGAAGAACTAGATAAGCTAAAGGGTAACGGCTTCATTCGCGATGCCTTATACCGGGATTGGGTATCAAACCCTGTTTTGGTAAAGAAATCAAATGGAAAATGGAGGACATGCATTTTTTATTCCGATTTGAATAAAGCATGCTCGAAGGACAGCTTCCCGCTTCTAAGAATGGATCAGTTAGTAGAATCAACTGCTGGATACGAATAATTTTCATTCATGGATGCGTATTCCAGATATAATCAAATCCCGTTGCATGCCTCATATTAGGAACACACTAGCTTCATCACTTACCTGGGACTCTATTGCTATCTGGTCATGCTCTTCGGATTAAAGAACGCATGAGTGACTGACCAGAAACTTGTGAACCAAATGTTTAAGAACCAGATCGGACAATCAATGGAAGTTTACATGGACGATATGCTCGTGAAGTCATGACATTTGATAAATTACATCGATGATCTAGTGGAGATATTTGATGTCCTTCGGTAATACGGGATGAAGCTTAATCCCATGAAATGATTTTTCGGTGTTGCGTCAGGAAAATTCCAAGCTTTCATCATCAACTCTCAAAGAATTGAAGCTAATCCATAAAAAATCAATGCTTTAAGCAAGATCGAAGCACCAAACATGATCAAGGAGGTCCAAAGCTTAAACGGAAAGGTCGCCGCCCTGAGTTGATTCATCTCCAGAGCAACTGACAAATGCATCCCTTTCTTCGAGGTAATCAAGGAGGGAAAGAGAAATTTTTAGTGGAATCAAGGCTGCAAAGGCACGTTCCAGGCTATTGTGGACCACTTGAGGAGACCTCCCATTCTCTCAAAACTGATGGACAATGAGGTTTGTTCTTATAACTGGCGATGTTGGTGTATGCTTCGAGCATCTCAATTATGCATAAGAGTCTAGCCTTTAGCAACCGTTTTATTGCATTAGTAAGCAGTTGATAGAAGTAGAAAGAAACTACCCAAGACTGGAAAAACTCCCATAATTCCTATTGATCGCTTTAAGAAAGCTTTGCTCCTATTTCCATGCTTATCCCATTAATGTCCATACCGACCAACCTTTATGACAAGTCTTGCAATGACTCGAGACTTTCAAAAGGCTATTAAAATGGAACATCGAATTGAGCCAATACGATATCGCCTATCACCTTTGGAGAGCAATGCATGATCAATCTTTGATGGATTTCATAGCTGAATTCACTGCACGAGATGATCCTTCGAAGAGCAATGGAGAAAAGGAAGTTTGTTGGAAGATGTACATAGATGATGCATCTAATGGTTGGTGCTCTGGTGTTGGAATTGTGCTTGTCACTCCCAAAGAACATCAAATTTGTTACGCCTTGTAACTTGACTATCCAGCAACGAACAATGAAGTTGAATACGAGGCCTTGATTGTAGGACTAAAGATCGCCAATGAATAGGGAATAATTTTTTTACACATTTTCTGTTACTCGCAACTAGTGGTGTGCCAAGTTTGAAAAGAATATCAGGCGAAAGGAGAAAGGTTAGCTCCCTAAGTAGACCGGGTTCTTGATTTTTTTGACGATTTTGAATATTACACGATCGCTTATATTCTAGAGAGGAAAATGAAAAAGCCGACTCGCTATGTGATGACCCACCTTTTTGAATGATTTAAATCGACAATAAACCACACAGGTCTAACTCAAACCATTCAAAAAGGTAGATTATCAATGGGTTTAATAAGAAATAAGAGAAAGAAGGAAAGCAAAACACAGAATCTCACAGCGGAATGACAAAAATATAATAATCAAATAAATAGTTCGTGAAGCTGTTTTATAATTTACATTGGATTACAAAAATTTTACAACATAATCAGAGTACAATCAATAACATACCAAAATGATACAGCAGAATATTTCTAATAATGTAATATACCAAACTTTGTCTTCCTCCTCCAGAAATAATGTCTTCAAACATTGAAATGCTCAGGCTGACCTGAGCGTAATTAAAAGACAAAACACTTGAGACAGAACCAAAAGTTCTTATGTAAGTTAAATCAAAAACAAGTAAATTTGAGTGTGATAGCTTTAGAGATGTTTGCGGGATTTTCCATCTCCTATCAAATTTACAACGTGAGTGCAATAACTTAAGAGACGTTACATGATTTCCATCTCCTAAGGATCCGTTAAACTATTTGTTTGTAGTAAGATATGCTAAATATATGATGTCTATAAATAAAATAAACATTTTCTCTAGCATTAAGGCGTTACATTGATCTCCCTTAACACATTTTTAAGTAGGTAGTCTATGCAGTCCTACAACACAACCAATAATATCAGTAGCCAGTGAGTTCCCTATAGATACTATATTAAAACAAAATTCTAGTGGGCACGAATAAGGATAAAGAGTATGACAAGGCACGTGAGGTGATGCCTAAGGTAGGATATTGTCGTTTTGCGTTTGCTGATAGGTGGTAACCCCTAACGACCCACCGTGAACATCCATCCCACAATTAAATCAAGGTGCACCAATCAAGTCAAAATAAATATAGTCTAGAGGTAGCTAGCCTTAGTGGTCAGGTATGGCTCCTGTTTTAGTCATTTCAAATTGACACAAGTGTCGGGGTCTATCCATGATTGTTCTCTTTCTTTAACCCAGCAAACGCCATCAATTCAACCTCTACATTCTGGATAACATCCACCGCATACACGGTCTTCAAAGTGGTTCTGGTATTGATAGAGAGTATGCCAGTATTCTGCCCCGGTCTCTTTAACAAACAAACGTAATTTTTCACACCGGTTGTTTCTTTTAAATTTCAAGAACAAGTCATAATTCATATCAAAAATTAGATTCGCTCCAAAATCATTTCAAAATAGGTTATACCTTTACATAAAAACATTCATACTTAAATCAATGATTTAAATCTAAATAATTCCCATCTAAAATGTATTGATATTGAAAATGGTTTTGAATAATTAAATAGTTAGAATATTGAAAATAGTTTGGATAATTAAAATAGTTTTGATATTGAAAAATAGTTTGGAATAATTAAAATAGTTTAAAAATTAGAAATAGTTTTGAATATAAAATAGATTTTAATATCGAAAATGGTTTGGATAAATATAGTTTATATATTAAAAAAATTTGGTTGTTAAAATAATTTTTATATTGAAATAGTTTATGTTAAAACTGTTTCTTTCCTTTCAAAACAATTTGAATTCATGTTCGAATTTCAAAATCGCAACAGAGTCAATTTCCAACTTCCAATTTCAAATCAACTTCGTATTCAAATTTTGATTTAAATCATCCTCAATTCGAACCAATTTCAAACTTTACTTCAAATTCAATTTAACGATTCTATTCAAATGACTGAAGTTTCAATTCAAATTCTCAATTTTTAAACAATACAGTTTAAATCCATTTCACGTCCAGAACATTGAAATACCAATTTAAACCATTTAATTAAAGTAAATTCAAGGTTTAAATTAAAGTTTAAACCTTTAAAATAATCCAGTTTCAACAAATTCAAACATATTCCAATTTTCACTTTAAGATTCAAATTAAATTCTTAAACAAATTCATTTAACGATTTTAATTTCAGCATTTCAAATCTTGAATTAGAAAATAATTTCATTCATATAAATCAAAATTTTAGTTTCTTTAAAACAAAATCATTTAAACCAATTCAAATTTAAGATTTGCATCCATTTAATTTAACCAAATCCGGTGTGGGTATCTAATTTTCTACCATGTTGGCAAGTGATCAATTATTTCGGTTTTAATTACATGGATGGATAAATATCATTTCAATCCATAATTAAATGTCATATGTATATATCATTTCAACCTATTTCTTAATTCATTTCAAATAATACAAATGATAATATAAATGATGTCAATTAGTAAATAGGTAATAATAGGAATATGTCAAATAAATAAACCACCATACATCCAACATATCAACCAATAGGCATCCAATTGCAGTCAACATCCAAATCAACCAATGTATTACAACAATCACTACTTATCAATTGTCTGTGTTTAACTAGCAATTAAAATTCAATATTAATTTAAATATCAATTTTATTCAATATAAAATTCAATTCAAAGTAAATGTCAATTTAAACTATCAAACAACAACCAATAAAATTATTGTCACTTCATAAATTTAATTCAACTAATATAAGAAGATTTAGTATTGCATGAATGGGTTTAATCACTCACCTTTGATTAATAGCCCATTAAAAATCTAATAAAAGCCTAAAATCTCAACAGTCTCCAAATCCAACCAAATAAATTTCATGTTGTCCGGAATTTCGATACAAGGCTAATGGAAGAAACCGTGCATCAATCGGAACTCGTATGAAAAATTTATCCAAATTAGAAGATTAAAATTTGAATTAAAATAAATAAAAAATAAAAAAGGGTAAAACTATAATTTTCTTATCACCTTCAAACTCTACGCCATCGTCCAACCTATCTGCTGCCTGTGTTTGTGACGAGATCGCCACTGCTACAAGCGACAGCGTGAAAATCTGACAACGCCACAAGCTCTACCGCCTCGAGTCGCTCCCCTAGACCCCAATAACTTCGCCTCTGGTCGTGCCACGTGGACCGCAGCTGCCGCCTATAAAACTGCCAAATTTGGCAATCTTAAGGCGCTCCACCTCAATCTGATCCCACAGATGAACTTTCCTTATCGCCTTCGACACTCTAGTCGCCTCCGATCTTCGTATAGTCGACAATCCACCGTTGAATCCAAACCCTAGGATGAACGATCGAGAATAATTCGCTAATTTCTGGACAAACGGAGTCTCCAATCCAAAAACAAATTACAGACGTAGATTCCATTCATCGAGAGCTCCACGACGATATATTATATGACAGGATTTGAGCAATTTGAATTTTTGGATTTGATTTGAAATTGTAATTAGGGTAGCTAATCTCCATTGACAAGAAGCAGATAAGAACTGAAATTGTATGTACAGAAAATGAAAAAAATAGAAGGCTGCTAGGTTTATAACAACATATATATATATATATGCAAAGATGGATAAGAATGGATGGATAAGATCAATTGGGCCAAAGCAATAACAAAGGCCCGAAAAGCCCGTTTCGTTCCGAAATGAAAATAGGTCATCCTATATATATATATATAAATATATATCGAAATATAGGTTTTCGATATTTTTAAATTCAATAGAATTAATTTCAAACTCTAATTCTACTGTACATAGAAGTAAGCTCTAAAAATCAATCTATATTCATTTTTACGCGTTAATTAAAACGAAATATTATTTAACTGATTTAATCACTTTTATATTCCAAATTAAAAGTTTCTTATCATCATTCTTGATTAAACATAAATTAATAATATTTTGAAAATTAAATCTCCATGTTAAATCCAAGATTTAAATATTAAAGTAATTTCAACTTTTAATTACAACAGTAATAAAATCCAGTTCGTTATATTTTAAATTTCAACAAATTCTTTTATTTTGATTTAAACGTTCTTTATATTAAATCAACAATTGCCTTATGCCATTTGTGTGACATAAGTTTCCATTTTACAATCATTACTCAACAGTTAACGCCTTTGCTCATATTAATTAAATTTTTTAATTACATTAGATTTCAATTGATTTCCAAATTAATTTCAAACGGATTTAGTAATACTATAAGAAATAAACAATTGTTACATTTAGACAATTTGACTAAATTTGTAAATTTATTGTTTACAAACAAGATAAAAAATTACTTATTACAAAACTGATTTCATATTCTATATTAAAACCAATTTAAGTTAAATAACATATAATTTCACCATTAATACATTAATTATTTTATTCCTTACTAACCTTTATTATTAGAATTGATTGGAATTACATTAAAACAGTTGTCAATTACATTCAACATATTATTAAATTATATTCTAATATTTTTTCCATAAATAAATCATAAATTTTAATTTTTGACAATAATAAATTCCAAAATCTTATTTATATTTTTAATTAATAAAAATTCGGGTCGTTACAATCTCCCCTACTTAAAACTTTTAGTCCCCGAAAAGGAATAAGAAGGAAATAAGAAATTTGATATATCTTATTCAAATACTCAATTTATAAACAATGTAAACTTACATACTTAAGTTTAATATAATTTTGAAAATAACTCAACTTCCACGAAAAATTTCTAGGTCCTAAATTTACGAAAAATTTCGGAAGCATCTCCTTTACGCGGATAGGTCCGGAAAAATAATAATATCAATAACTACATTGTATATATCATATTTCAATAATAAAGCATCCCAACCATGGAAAAAAATAAAATACAACTACAAAGACTGTAATTCGAAAATATATATTTGTCGGGCAAACAAAGCTCTATTTATGAAACCAAAAGCAACATTATTACTTCCATAAACCTGTATCTTACTAACATAATCCAAGAAAGTTAATATTACATAAAAAGAGCAATATGTTAATTATTCCAATCAATAGACAAGAAACACAACATATATAAGAATCATATGTAAACAAAAGTAGTATGACTATTATATGCAACAAAAGGATCCATCACAAATCCATAACAACCAAAACTAATGGTTTGTCCAAGTTCAAAAACTTTTCATGGCAAAAGGGTAATAAATAAACTACCAAGTGTACCTTACGCTCGAGAGCCATAGATAATTACTTAATAGATTATTCATACAGCCTTAAACAATTAGAAGTATCCTTTTCCAAACTTTCCATAAGCCAAACAACAAAGAATTTAACTATTATTTAAGTTTATTCTATTGGTTTCTTTTCACATTATTTACCTTTTATTTATTTTCTTCATTCGTACAATGTCATCTTCTTTTTTTCATTCATTAGCTTATTTAAAAAATTTTCCATTCAATATTAAAAACCATCAATGAATAAATTCTTAAAGTATTACATAAGTTTCTTGCAGTTTAATTCACATTCATTATTTACTTAGAAGTTGGTTTCCATCTAATATAAAGATTCATTAGTGAATCATTTCATATTTAAGAATATTTATTCCTTTTATTTCACATTTATTCCTTCATATATAGTCTCTTTTAATATTAAATTTATTTTCGAATCATTTCATCATTTTCTTAATTTCATAATCATTTACTTATATGGTATTCTCTTTTTACTATTCAATTTAATTACTAAGGATTTCAAACATTAACTTAAGTTTGTAGCATTTCTTGTACATCTTTATTCTTTATTTATAGACATAAGTTCATTGTGAAACATTTTTACTGCTTAAGTTTTTACTTATATGGTATTCCATTATCTTTTAATTTATAAGTTACAAAACTTCAACTTTTATATTCTCATTAAACACTTATCTTTAATTCCATATTTCAATTTAGAAAATTCCGATCATTTAAATAGTCAAAGATTCAATTTCATTTCAATAATTGAAAATCACTAATTAACAGAAAACTTAAGAACTAATTACCGGTTTTCATTTCAAATCACCTTGAAATAATATATAATTATATATTTTGTATATCAAATTATACTTAGGAAATTTAAATCAATTTTTTTTATCAAAACGACTATGTAGCAAAGCCACTATAATGGTCTTCCCACTTTGAAACTCCAAAATGAACGTCGATAATGTCATGATCATCGCTATTTTCCAATGGCAGAAGAGGGGACTACAGAACTTATTTCCTTTTTACAATACCTTTGAAAATATTTCTTTTAAATATTATTAAAAAATATTTCTGACCGAAAATACTTCCAAATAATAATATTATTATTTTTCCAAAATCTTTGAAAACCATTTTCAAAATACTGAAACTTAGGTTATTAAAATTTCAATATATATTCACTTTATTTGTAAATCCTATTTTACAACCATATTTATAAAATTTCACTTTCTAACAACAAACATATCACATACAACTGTATCCATTTATGAAAAATTATTCTTTTACATACAAAATATAATACTAGGTAAAATTATTTCATTTACCTTTTCAAAACAATATTGTATTCGTTTACTCTGTTCGAGTGCTTAAAATCCCCCTCGATGCCATAGCGTTCTATGTACCGACTGGAATTCATAAATACTCAATAGAACAAGTTAACACAATACAAAACATTTTATAGCACTAACAAATACGTCTCTCATATATAAACACCCTCAGAGTCATTATAGGGTATTAGTAACCCTATCTCTAATGAATTTACCCCCAAACATGCTAAGATATCTCTAAACCAAAGCTCTGATACCAACTATGACAACCCACCTTTTTGAATGGTTTAAATCGACAATAAACCATACATGTCTAACTTAAACCATTCAAAAGGGTAGATTATCAATGGGGTTTAATAAGAAAATAAGAGAAAGAAGGGAAGCAAAACGTAGAATCTCGCAGCGGAATGACAAAAGTGTAATAACCAAATAAACAGTTCATGAAGCTATTTTACAATATACATCTGATTACACAATTTTTACGACATAATCAAAGTACAATCAATAACATACCAAAATGATGCGGCGGAATAATACTCGTAATGTAATATACGAAACTCCATCTTCATTCTCCAGAAATAATGTCTTTAAACAATGAAATGCTTAGGCTGACCTTAGTGTAATGAAAAGACAAAACACTCAAGTCAGAACCAAAATTTCTTATGTAAGTTAAATCAATAACAAGTAAATATGAGTGTGATAGCTTCAAAGAACTTTATGAGATTTTCCATCTACTATCAAGTGTACAACGCGAGTGCAATAATTTAAGAGATGTTACGGGATTTTCCATCTCCTAAGGATCCATTAAACTTTCTATATGTAGTAAGATAGGCTATATATGTAATGTCTATTAATAAAATAAATATTTTTCCTAGCGTTAAGGCTTTACATTGATCCCCCTTAACACATTTTTAAGCAGGAAGTCTATGCAGGTCCTACAACACAACCAGTAACGTTGGTAGCTAGTGAGTCCCCTATAGGTGCCATACTAAAACAAAATCATGTTGGGTGCGAATAAGGATAAAGAGTACGACAAGGCACGTAAGGCGATGCTCAAGGTAGGATAACACCGTTTTGCGTTTCCTGACTGGTGGTAACCCATAACGGCCCATCGCGAACATCCATCCCATAGTCAAATAAAGGTGCACCAATCAATTCAAAATCAATATAGTAATATGAAGAATAGATGTCGCTAGAGGTAGCTAGCCTTAGTGGTCAGGTATGGCTAATGTTCTAGTCATTTCAAATTAACACAAGTGTCGGGGTCTATCCATCATCGTTCTCTTTCTTCGGTCCAGCAAACGCTACCAATTCAACCTCTACATTCTGGGTAATAACCACCACGTACACGGTTGTCAAAGTGGTTTCGGTATCGACAAAGAATATGCCAATATTCGACCAGGGTCTCTTTAACAACCATACGTCATTTTTCACACCGACTGGTTCTTTTAAATTTCAAGAACAAGTCATACTTCATATTAAAATATCAGATTCGCTCCAAAATCATTTCAAAATAGGTTATACCTTCACATCAAAACATTCATATTTAAATCCATGATTTAAATCTAAATAATTCCCCTCTAAAACAGTTTGCATATTGAAAATGGTTTTGGATAATTAAAATAGTTTGAATATTGAAAATAGTTTGAATATTGAAAAATTGTTTGGAATAATAAAAATAGTTTTGGATATAATTTTGAATATAAAATAGATTTTAATATTGAAAATACTTTGGATAAAAATAGTTTATATATTAAAATAATATGGTTATTGAAATAGTTTATATATTAAAATAGTTTGTATTAAAACTTTTTCTTTCCTTCAAAACAATTTTAACTCATGTTCCAATTTCATTTTGCAATAGATTCAATTTTCAACTTCCAATTTCAAATCAACTTCATAAAATTTCATTTTAAATCAGTCTCAATTCAAACCAATTTCAAACTTTACTTCAATTCAATTTAAATGGTACTATTCAAATGGCTGAAGTTTCAATTCACATTCTCAATTTTTAAATAATTTAGTTTAAATCCACTTCACGTCCAATACTTTGAAACACCAATTTAAACCATTTAATTAAAGTAAATTCAACATTTAAATTAAAGTTTAAACCTTTAAAATAATTCACTTTCAATAAATTCAAACATATTCCAATTTTCACTTTACGATTTCAAATTAAATTCTTAAATAATTCCATTTAACAGTTTTAATTTCAACATTTCAAATATCGAATTAGAAAATAATTTAATTCATATAAATCAAAATTTTATTTTATTTAAAAAAATCATTTAAACCAATTCAAATTTAAGATTTGCAACCATTTAATTTAACCAAATCCAGTGTCCATATATAATTTTCTACCCTATGGTTAAGTGATCAATTATTTCAATTTTAATTACATGGATGGATATATATCACTTCAATCCATAATTAAATGTCATAGGTATATATCATTTCAACCTATTTCTTAATTCATTTCAAATAATACAAATGATAATATAAACGATGTCAATTAATAAATATGTAATAACAGGAATATGTCAAATAAATAAACAACCATACATCCAACATATCAACTAATAGGCATCCAATTGCAATCAACATCCAAATCAACCAATATATCACAACATTTACTACTTATCAATTGTCGGTGTTTAGCTAGCAATTAAATTTCAATATTAATTTAAATGTCAATTTTATTCAATGTAAAATTCAGTTTAACTTAAATGTCAATTTAAATTATCAAACTTCAACCAATAAAATTATTATCACTTCATAGATTTAACTCAACTAATATAAAAGATTTAGTATTGCGTGAATGGGTTTTATCACTCACCTTTGATTTATAGCCCGTTAAAAATCCAATGAAAGCCCAAAATCTCAATTGTCTTCAAATTCAACCAAACTAGTTTCATATTGTCCGGAATTTCGATACGGGTCCAATGGAAGAAACCACGCGGCAATCTGAGCTCGTATGAAAAAGTTATGCAAATTAGAATATTGAAATTGAAATTTAAATTAAAATAAAATACAAAAGGGAAAAGCTATAATTTTCTTATCACCTTCGAACCCTACGCCATAGTCCAAACCATCAGCTGCCCACCTTTGTGATGAGATCACCCCAGCTACAAGCGACTGCGCGAAGATCTGACCATGCCACAAGCTCTGCTGCCTCGAGCCGCTCCCCAAGATCCCCAACGCCTTTACTTCCGGTCATGCCACGTGGACCGCCGCCGCCTATAAAACTGCCGAATCTAGCAATCTCAAGGAGCTTCACCTCGATCCAATCCTACAGATGAACTTGACTCATCGCCCTCTACGCTCCAGTAGCCTACGATCGTCATATAGTCGAGGGTCCATCGTTGGACCAAACCCTAGGATGAACGGTCGAGAATAATTCGCTAATTTATGGACAAACGGAGCCTCCAATCGAAAAATGAATTGCAGTTGCAAAGTCCATTCGTCGAGTCTTCACGACAATATATTATATGATAGATGTGAGAAGTCTGAATTTTTTGATTTGATTTGAAATTGTAATTAGGGTTTTGGCTAATCTACATTAAGAAGAAGCATATAAGAACTGAAATTGTACGTATAGAAAAGGAAAATATAATAGAAGGCCGCTAGGGTTTATAACAACATATATATAAGCAAAGATGGATAAGAGTGGATGGAACAGATCGATTGGGCCAAAGCGATAACAAAGGCTTAAAAAGCCTGCCTATATATCGAAATATAGGTTTTCGATATTTTTAAATTCAATAGAACTAATTTCAAATCATAATTCTATTGTATATAGAAGTTAGCTTTAAAAATCAATTTATATTCATTTTTACGCATTAATTAAAACGAATTATTATTAAACTGATTTAATCACTTTTAAATTCCAAATTAAAAGTTTCTTATCATCACCTTGATTAAATAGAAATTAATAGTATTTTAAAAATTAAATTTCCATGTTAAATCCAAGATTTAAATATTAAATTAATTTCATCGTTTAATTACAACAGTAATAAAATCCGAGTTCATTATATTTTAAATTTCAGCAAATTCTTTTATTTTGATTTAAACATTCTTTATATTAAATCAACAATTACCTTATGTCATTTATGTAACATAAGTTTTCATTTTACACTCATTACTCAACAGTTAACATCTTTGTTCATATTAATTGAAAATTTTAATTACATTAAATTTCAATTGATTTCCAAATTAATTTCAAACGGATATAAAAATATGATGAGAAATAAACAATTGTTATATTTAAATAATTTGACCACATTAATAAATTTATTGTTCACAAACAAAGATTATAAATTACTTATCACATAAGTGATTTCATATTCTATATTAAAACCAATTTAAATTAAATAACATATAATTTCACCATTAGTACATCATTTATTTTATTCCTTACTAACCTTTATTATTACAATCGATTGGAATTACATTAAAACAGTTGTCAATTACATTTAGCCAATATTATTAAATTATATTCTGATAAAATTTTCCCATAAACAAATCATAAATTTTAATTTCTGACAATATAAAATTTCAAATCTTATTTAATTTAATATTTTTAATTATCAAAAATATAGATCGTTACGCTTGCTAATTTGGCTAGTTTCGGTGATGCACCGCTTGTGGGCCTGGTTCCAGTGGAAGTGCTCTCGACTTCGAGCATCGACCAGATGGATGTCGATTGGTTCTTGGAGACTGAGTCTAAATAGGAGTCATGGATGACTCCGATTCAGGTTTGCAAAGAGGATCCTTCCAGTGAGAGGGAATAAATGATGCAAAATCCTTCACCATGTTTCGAGATACATCATGCAAGTAGGATCGTTGTACATGAAGGGTTTCTCTATCCCCATGCTTCGATGTGTCGCTCACGACAAGGTCAAATGAGTTTTGAGAAAAGTTCATGAAGAAGCCTGTAGCGACCTTACCGGGGAGCATAACCTAGCGAAGAAAATCCTTTGTTACGGATATTTCTAGCTAACTGCCAATCAAGACGCAGCTGATTATTCCCTAAAGTATGACAAGTGCTAGAGATATTGCTAAAATTCCAAAGCCCGCACCAACAGAAATTACCCAAATGGTCAGTCCTTTGCCATTTACAGTTTGGGGGATTTATATTGTCGGTGTATTGCCAATATCTAAAAAGTGGCGCAAAGTACGCAATCATGGTTGTGGATCACTTTACTTAATGGGCTGAGGCGGTGCCTTTGGCCATGATTACGGTGAAGAAAGTATTCAACTTTGCTTTTCGGAATATCATCTGTCGCTTTGGAGTTCCGCAAGCAATCGTTGCCGATAATGGGTTACAATTTAATAGCATAAAGTATAAAAATTTCTTGCACCAACACTGCATAAAGAAGAGATTTACAGCGGTAGCACATCCTCAAGCGAATGGACAACCTGAAGCTGTAAACAAGATTATCAAGTCCATTCTTAAGAAATGATTGGAGAAGGCCAAAGGTGGATGAACGCCCGTTAGCACTCTGTGCTTATCGAACCACTCACAAGACAGCTGTTTACACAAAAAATGGTCAAACACCTCCAAGTCATAGTATTAGAGCTGTGAATACTATTTTCATTATAGAGCTATTGTTTGATGAATTTTAGCTGCGTATGATTGAGATAGAAAATCAAGAATGTGCAATAAAGAATAAGTTAAGGACTTAAATGTAAACATACATATATTTTATAGTGGTTCGGCCTGAATGTGCCTACGTCCACTGTTCCTCTTTTATTATCTCTTTCATTTCTGATTACAAGTACAAGCTTTGAATATGAGTAAACATGTTATTGGAACTAAGAATTTTCCCTCTCAAAGTTGTCTGCCATTGTTGATGAGAGCTTCACTCTTTTTCAACCTCCTTTTTTATAATGCCATGTGCCTGGTATTTATAAAGTCAGGTTATGATGGGAGTGGCAGTTGAGTACATAGCCTCTGAGATTTGGTTCAACCTTCTTTCCTCTGGGATTTGGTTCAACCTTCCTTCATGTGAGATTTGGTTCAACCTTCCATTCTTCGATATTTGGTTAAACCTTCCTTCCATTAAAAATGGTTAGACGTTTAATAGTTTGATTCCCTATCGGACCATTACTCATGCTTCATGAAATAAGTGCTTGCCAGGACTTGAACCCGGGTGGGTTGGCTAAAAGGCGCAAGTCTTTACCATTGTGCTACATATGTTATTATGCAATAACCCCTTCAGTCCAGCTCAGAATTGAATGAGACTTGAATTGGTAGTTGTGTATCACTAAGTACAGTATTCCAATGCCCCTGAATGTTCCATGTGAGAGAGAAAATTAGTAGTTCTCCAAAGTGGGACCCATATAACTTAGACAATGGGCTAATGTTAAGATGTTCATATCTTTCAAACCGTTGCTTGGACTGAGACGCGGTTTCGACCTAGGTCCATATCTTGATCTTGAGAATACATCTAAACTAGTTTAGGTCCATTCCAAGAAAATGACAATTTTACCACTGACTCTTCATATTCTCCATGTAGCGGGCGGAAATGCCCACAACATTTCCCCCCCAAAGCACTTTCGTGAATGCAAAGTATGCTTTGTCTGATCAGGGGTTCCATTCTTGTCTTTCAACCATCATCTTGATGTCTGAATATCCATATATTATTTTTGTTTCCCTAAAGAGTTTTCCTTTGCTAGTTTAATGTGAGGCTCGGCTTTGCTTAAGGATGGTGTGGTGACTGTCTCTAGCCATATTTGATTAGTCTTTACCTGGTGGGATTCTGTTTTCCCAGGTTTGATCTTCTTACTTCCTACTTTGAGGCTCTACAGTGTGTGAACCAACCAATGTATACTTTATGGTATTGTTCTCAGATCATTGACGTGGCATTCTATTTATGTTCATTGTATGGGTAAGTCTAGTGATCACGACCTATCCATCCCATGCGATTGCCGAATTTGCATATTTCTCAGTGAACTTTTCTCCACTTTCACGCATGCACGTATAGGATTAATTATTAATGGATTTGGTGGAGTTAGAATTTCCATTAAAGGGTATTCGTATGTAGGATATGTAATATGGTGCCTTTGAGTGAAGGCTGACAATTTCTTCTCTAGCCTATGCTTTGTATCTTCTATATAGGCATTTGTACAAAGACATGTACATTTTGTAGGAGTTTTAATTAGGGTCATTATAATTAGGCTTAACTAATTGCGATATGTTTGTGTTGCATCTAGTCTGGTAGGGTGATGATGTTTGGAGAAATTCCTTGTTCTTCGGTTAGCTTTTCCAGAACTTGCCCTCAGGAACATTTGTACAAGATTAGCTTAGCCAATTTCCTTGGTAGTTTGCCTGCTGATATTTCGTGCATCTATTTGGAGTCGACTACTGGCAAGCAGTAATAGGGTAAATGTCAGGTCTGAACCAGTGGTCCTAGCTCTTTTGAGCAGAGCTCAAGAAAATTTGTTGGCATTATGAATTAGGAGTCCTATTGCCGGTCTGGTTTATGCCGATTATTGTAGTCAGATGCCTACGGCGTGGGATTTTTATTGGTAACATCAGCTTGCTACCTCTATATTGGTCAGGTATAATCAACCATTTAACTCAAATGTCTCATCAGCTTTGGCGATAGAGGATCGTCCTATTTTGTTGACTTTACCTACAAGTTTAGGGTCCTATCGGGCCTAGTGTGGTAAAGGACTTTCATCCTTGACTTATAATTAGTTGCATACTATTAATACATTTTTATTTGGATACCATAGATATGTGTAAGAGTCATCCCGCGTGTCCTTGAGATTGATTTATTAGGTAAAGGTATCAAGCTATTTGTGTTAAAATAGACTTTGACATTAATTAATTACATTCGGAAGGTTAGAGATCGAATCACTTCTATTTAGAAAGGTACTTATCATTTGAAGTGATTCCCAATTACTAAGGTTTAGAGAGTAATTTGGGGGATGTGGCAGTCCACAAATACTCATCACATCCTCCAGAGCACCCTCTAGCGACATTGTCAAAAGTCAGCCGGGATCGCTCATTATTTGTCTGGGTTTGTCCCCAGTATAGTGCACTAGGTTTCTTCTCACAACATGCTGCCTTGTATCATGAATAGGTTTCATATTTGCAAACTTGAGGTCATGATTCCTTTGCATTGAGTTTTTCTCAGGTTCCATAAGTGTGCTCAGCTTTGGGAGAATCCTTAAAGTTTCTTGAGCGAAGTTGGCTAGAAGGGACATTCCAATTTTTATGGAAATGTTGGATTGATGTTCTGCTATCTCTGACGGAGTTGAGTTGATGCTCTATTTCCTCTGGTGGAGTGGAAGCAAAGGAATATTATGCTGTAGTTGGTAGAGTGGAACTCATATTCCTACTATATGTATGTAATTCCACAAGACTAAAAGAAATTGTTAGAAGCTTCTAGTTTAAGTACAACGAACTATATTCTCCGAAAAGGGAGTCCTTTTAAACTTAAGATTTGCGGCACGTAAGTTACTTGCCCTGATTATGGATTTTGGTGTCATATGGTTTGTCAGCCCAACCTATGTTCCAAGGGAGTGTAACTTTTGCGACTGTCGTACTTAAGATTTAGAGCCGGAATTTGCACACAGTAACTACCCAGGCCATTATGGCCTGTATCGTGAATATTATTTGATTTACTATGGCCCGACTAGCGTGGGTATCGTCAACTACGAACTATCCATGGCTGCACCCATGCCTTAATCGTGGGATTTATTATCGGTTCGCAGTTGCCGGCGAGCCGATCGCCAATAATAAACTACCTAGGCTATAATCATGCCTAATCCGTGGCTTATAGTCGGTTTATCATTGCTGGCTGGGGGGCCAATCGTCAGCAATGAACTACCCAGGCTATTTTCGTGCCCTTAGTCTTGCTTTCACTGCTGCCGACGAGAGCTTGCGATTGTTCGCAATAGGAAAAAAATTTGACAAACAATCGAGCAAAACAATAATTTTTACAGTTGTTTGGCCAGAATATGCCAACGTCCACTGTCTTTCTTTTATTGATTCAGGTAATACGTGCTTTTTACAAGCTGAGAGAAGTAATGGCGGAGATGCTGGAGATTCCTTCCTTTCCCAAACACTTTTTCGTCAATTGTCGATGGAATGTAAGCTCCATTGTGGAGATCCTTATAAACAACAAAAGGTCCTTCCAAAACTGGATCTTGTGCGCCTGGACGGGGAAAGACTTGCTTGAGAACAATATCTCCCTCTTGTAACTCTTGGGGCTTCACCTTAGATTTGTATTGTTTTGCTACTTTCCGTCTGTGTGCGGCAGTCTTGAGAGAGGTGTGATTCCTTCTCAACATGTCTGGCCATGTATGCTTATAGCGAATAGAGTATGTCCTGTTGCTATTTTGTAGAAGGCTTAGTAAGCCCACAATGCCGTGGGTAGTTCGTCAACCCACACTACTTTGGATTCATCTAGTTTTTTCTCAATTAGCGTTTTCAAGACTTTGTTGACAGCTTTAACATGTCCATTAGCTTGGGGCATCTCCTGTTATGAGTCAATCCACGCTAGCATCGAATTCATTTATTATTTGAGTTACTCAAGCTAGATTTTTGCCTAGATGCCCAACTGGTATGTCATTGCCAGGGTTAGGGGCGGTCCTTAATAGTGAACTGCCCAGGCTAGTGCTCTTAGTCATGGTTATCTTATTTTCACTTCTGCCAACACATGCTTGTGATCTGTGTTGCTAATCACAAAAGAAGTAGTGGTTATAACAACATAGGTGTTAAGTGAATATAACTGCATATGTGTTAAGTGAATACAACTGTATATGTGTTAAGTGAATGCATTAGTCTCTTGTCTCGGTCAAAAGGGAAAGAGCAGTTTAGACCAAACCTGCTGCTTCGAAAGAAGCGCAAAGTACTAGGTTATGCAGTATGCCTGGTTTAAGATGTTCTCTTGGATAGGGCTTGGTATTTTTGTAAGACTCTGTGGAACCTAAAAGCCGATGGCATTGTCCTGAAATGACAACAACTGAGTTAGATAAAAATGTAAGAAAAGGTTTCTTATGGTACCTCCTTTGTTGGACCATCTATTGTCATGCGTATGAAATGTTTATGTGAGCATATCGTGCGATCAAGGAGTTCCTCATAAGGATTTTCGGCGAGTATTCTATTTGATAATAGGGATTTTACCGGGCTAAGATTGCCAAGATTCTTGTTTGGTGTTTTAGTGTTGCCTTCTAGCAGTCATTGGTCTACTCATTTTGTCAGGTTGACTCCGGCTGGTTTGGTGGACTTATAGTGGATGTCCTAAGTGTGCATCCTGCTACCCTTAGCTCATAATCAATTTGAATTATGTTTTTTGATTATTGGACCATGGTGGAGTGATGAAGCTAGTATCTTAACTGGTGACTCAATGTCCTAGCGGTTTACTATATATATTGCCGGTTCGGGTTGAATTGTGATATTAGGAGTAGTGGTGGTGGTTCTGGATATCTCTCGCCTTTCTACTGCAGGCCAAATATGTTGGAATTGCTGGAACTCGGTCTTCCATAGCCTTTTTGTATATATTATGTTATCCCAGTTCTTGGCAGATGTCGTTTCCATTGCGTCCTCTTCCTTACCCTTTGAGGTAACACCATGCTCATCTCTGATCATTGATCATTCGAGCTCCGGAGACAGAGAATTGTATCTCTTCCATTTTGCTATAGCATTTGTACTGCAAGTTGTGCTAGCTCCCCTGGGTGACCATCTATCTGAACTCCTGACAGTGATGTTTTCTCATCTTTGTTTGCCTTGCTGACCCAATGGAGTGGTCATGCATAGTTGTAGGGGCTAGTTTGATTTTTTTTCTTTATTTCATGTAGCGTGTAAGCACCCTCGGGTCGATCAGCACATGCAATGGATTTACAAATCCTGCCTTCACCTTTTTCCAAGGATGTATATCCAAGAGTAGATGGTAGAGCCCTGCAATAGCTTAAGATTGATTAGAATGAAAGAAAAGTAATTATATGGTACCTTCTTTGTGCCCCCCGCTTATTAGCAAGTATGGTGACCTTGGAAAGTGTCTAAGGGGCCGTGTTAGCCCCTTATAAAGGTTTGTAGTGGGCACTCAAATGTTTTTGTTTTCCTGGAGGGTGGACTAGTAACTCTTGGTCTTATCTCTTTCTCTGTTCATATTTGTTGAACATATTCCTAGGTAAGGAGAGCTATATTATTTGGATCCTGTCTAGTACGCGTTAGATTGGTGATGCCTTCGGGAATGATAAGAGTGACGAAGTGTCGAGCTTGTACTATCTAGACTTTGAGTATCAATCACCATGACTTTGGTCTTCAAGTTGTGATATTTTGATCCATGAGTGGGATCTCGATTGTAGTATTTTAATTAGATGTCGGATGGATGAGGGCTGTGCTTGGGGTTCATATGGTTATGTAGAATGCCCCTATGTTCCCCAGACTGGGGATTCCCTTTTATTTCAATGTTAAAGTTGAATACTTTCTTTTGTCTTAAGCGTGTCAAGTGTTTATCCACCAAAGCTTTATATTAAGCAACAAAGTGTTTACTAATTTAAACCACAACTATTTCGAAGTTATGTTCGGTAATTTTTAACACGGGGAGGTTGTTAGACTAATCTTCCGCCCTTCCACATTTGGATTAGGTGTACTAACAACAGTTGTATTCTTTGTAGCAGAGTTCCTTCACTTGGGAGGCATGTTGGAAAGTTGTTCTCCTGCGCTTTCTTGAAGATCTTGTAATTTTCAAGGGAAAATAATTCAAGTTTCTAAAAGGAAGGGGAAGTTTTGTAGTTTCGAAGGATCGATGGACCAACTCTTAAAAGAAAGAGAGAATCTCTTAAAAGAGAAATGGAGTTTCTCAAAACCATGATCTCGGATCTAGAAAGAGGGTAAGGTTTCCTTGGGTAATGGAAACAAAGATTTGATCACTAATGGGAAAGTGAGTTTGAATAACTTCAGACTTGAAAATTGAACACAAGTTTCTTTTGGCCAAGAAAGAACGTTTTTAGATTTGAAGGGGGGAAAAGAGATATGATTTCTTATTTCCAAGACATAGTGATTGCGGATCTGGAAAACAAAAAAGAATTTTCTCAAAGTGACTTTTCTTTGATAAGAGAAAGGAAATGGAGCTCCTTATTTCAAGGAATATTGGTTATAGGTCAGAAAAGAGAAGAGGATTTTCTTATGTTAGAGAAATAAGGATTTGGATCTAAAGAGGAACTAGAGTTTCTTATGTCAAGGGAATAATACTTTTGGATTAAAAGAAAATAAGATATACAATGATTTTGAAAAATCATCAAAAGTTTCTTTTAGTAAAAAAAATTTGAAAAGAAAAAAGGAGATGTAATGATTTCAGATCTATGAAATGTAAACGTTTACTTTTTTGGTTAAGAAACTGTGTTTGCTCATCTAAAATAAGAGAAGAAAAGATAGAATGATTTTAGATCTATGAAATAAATTAATGTTTCTTTTTTATTAAGAAACTGTGTTTGTAGATCTGAAATAAGAGAAAAAAGATAGAATTATTTCAGATCATAAGAAATATATAAATGTTTCTTTTTTTTAAGAAATAGTGTTTTTAGATATGAAATAAGAGGGAAAAAAGTAGAATGATTTCAGATCCTAAGAAATAAATAAATGTTTCTTTTTTCTTAACAAACAGTGTTTGTAGATCTGAAATAAGGGAAAAAAGTGGGAATGATTTCAGATCTTAAGAAATAAATAAATATTTCTTTTTTCTTAAGAAATAGTGTTTGTAGATATAAGAGAAAAAAGATAATGATTTCAGATCTATAAAATAAATAAATGTTTCTTTTTTATTAAGAAACTGTGTTTGTAGATCTAAAATAAGAGAAAAATGATAGAATTATTTCAGATCATAATAAATAAATAAATGTTTCTTTTTCTTAAGAAATAGTGTTTATAGATGTGAAATAAGAGTGAAAAAATAGAATGATTTCAGATCTTAAGAAATAAATAAATGTTTCTTTTTTCTTAAGAAACAGTGTTTGTAGATCTGAAATAAGAGAAAAAAGTTGGAATGATTTCAGATCATAAGAAATAAATAAATGTTTCTTTTTTCTTAAGAAACAGTGTTTGTAAATCTAAAATAAGAGAAAAAAGTTAATGATTTCAGATCTATAAAATAAATAAATATTTCTTTTTTGAATGAAATTGGTTGTGTAGATCTGAACTGCTAGAAAAAATGATACAACATTGGGTTGTTTAGTCCCACATTGTGAAATAATTTCAACCCCTTGCTCCAAGGCATGTATATAAGTAGGCTATGTAATATGAATTGTGTGCTTCCTTTCATTGTGATTAATTGGTGTAGTAGGATTTATCAGCTTAGAAGGATAAATTCCAATAATCTAATTGTTCTTTTGGTTGGTTGTACCATTTCTATTACCGATCTTGATGATTCTGTCCATCGGTGTTGTTGGATTTATCAGCTTGGAAGGATAAATTTCAACAATCTGATGTTAAAGTTTTTCTATGCATCGGTGTCGCTAGATTTATCAACTTGGAAGGATAGATCCTAGCAATCTGATGTCAGAGCATCAGGGTTGGCATATTGAAAGGTGTTGGAAAGCATGAAATATTTCGCCAAATCTACTGATCTTGATGTTTCTATCCATCAGTGTCGTTGGATTTATTAGCTTGGAAGGATAAATTTCATCAATCTGATGTTAGAGTTTTTCTATGCATCAGTGTCGCTAGATTTATCAACTTGGAAGTATACATTCTACCAATCTGATGTCAGAGCATTAGGGTTGATGTATAGAATGGTGTAAGGAAGGTATGAAAGGAGAAGGACGGTATCTTTCTTTATAGAAATGCCAATTTAGATCTGAAAAGAGAGATTGTTTCCTTTTTTTTCCATAGAAACAATTATTTAAGACCTTAAACAATAAAAAGATAGTTTTTTAAAAACAATGAATTTGATCTGGAAAAGAAAACGAGATTGTTTCTTTTTCTCATAGAAACACTTATTTCAGATCTTGAATAGAAAGGATAGTTTCTTTTACAATGATTTAGAACTAAAAAGAGAGAGATTGTTTCTTTTTCTCATTGAAACAATTATTTGACATCTTGAACAATAAAGAGATAATCTTTTTCTTTTTAGAACAATGATTGTAAATTTAAAAATTTGAAAGATTGATACTATATTCTTTTTGTTAATGAAAGATGATTCAGAGCAAAAGAAGAAAAAGAATGTCTATTATGAAAATAATGATGGTAAATCTCAAAAGAGAAATAGATTTCAGATCTACAAAGATTGGGAAGAGATTTTGCATGACAAGAAATGATAATCTCTAGTATGAAGATTAGAAATAATAGCGTTTCTAATTTAAACGAAACAGTAGTTTATGGCTAAAAAAATGAACTTCAAACTCCAAAGTTTCAAAGTGAAAAAGAGAAATAAGAAAGAGAGAATTTTCCTTTTAAAAAAGGAAGTTCATCTCTCAGTGAAAGCACCAAAAATGTTTACACAAAAAATGGGCAAACACCTCCAAGTTATAGTAGTAGAGCTGCGAATATTGTTTTCAGTATAGAGCTATTGTTTTATGAATTTTAGTTGTGGATGATTGAGATAGAAAATCAAGAATGTGAAATAAAGAATAAGTAAAGGACTTAAAATGTAAAAGGACACAGATTTTATACTGGTTCGGCCTAAATGTGCCTACGTCCACTGTTCCTCTTTTATTATCTCTTTCATTTCTGATTACAAGTACAAGTTTTGAATATGAGTAAACATGCTGTTGGAACTAAGAATTTTCTCTCTCAAATTTGTCTACCATTGTTAATGAGAGCTTCACACTTTTCCAAACTCCTTTTTTATAATGCCATGTGCCTGGTATTTATAGAGTGAGGTTATGATGGGAGTGGCAGTTGAGTACATAGCCTCTGAGATTTGGTCTGGGATTTGGTTCAACCTTCCTTCATGTGAGATTTGGTTCAACGTTCCATTCTCCGGGTTTGGTTCAACCTTCCCTCCGTTGAAAATGGTTAGATGTTTAGTAGTTTGATTCCCTATTGGACCATTACCCATGCTTCATGAAAATAAGTGCTTGCCAGGACTTGAACCCGGGTGGGTTGGTTAAAAGGTGCAAGTCTTTACATTGTGCTACACATGTTATTATGCAATAACCCCTTCAGTCCAGGTCAGAATTGAATGAGACTTGAAATGGTAGTTGTGTATCGCTAAGTAGAGTATTCCAATGCCCCTGAATGCTCCATGTGAGAGAGAAAATTAGTAGTTCTCCAAAGTTGGACCAATATAACTTAGACAACGGGCTAATGTTAAGATGTTCATATCTTTCAAACCATTGCTCGGATTGAGATGCGGTTTCGACCTAGGTCCATATCTTGATCTCAAGAATACTTCTAAACCAATTTAGGTCCATTCCAAGACAATGAAAATTTTAACCCTGAATCTTCATATTCACCATGTAGTGGGCGAAAATGCCCACAACAACAGCAACTGGCCATTCTTCGTTCGTTTTGGCATATGGATTGGAGGCTATGGTCACGATCGAATTGGAAGTACCTTCTCATCGGGTCACCCACTACATTCGATGGACGAACAACCAACTCCTTATGGAGTCTCTTGATATGATCAAAGAGAAGCGGATCGAAGCTGAACTGAGTGTAGCTGGGTACAGACACCAAATCACACGATATTACAACACCAATGCTATGAGTCAAACCTTTGGAATCAGTGATTCGGTCCTCAAAAGAATCTTTCGTGATCCTATGAACTTGGGCCCGATTTAAGGAGGTCCATACGCAATAGTGGAAAAGCTTAGAGATGGCACTTTCAAACTGTCGATTGTGGATGGGATTTC
This sequence comes from Allium fistulosum, assembly GCA_030737815.1. NCBI lineage: Eukaryota > Viridiplantae > Streptophyta > Magnoliopsida > Asparagales > Amaryllidaceae > Allium > Allium fistulosum. The sequence continues at coordinate 225,625,363 of CM060904.1, forward strand.
ACTTCCAAGGGCGTGGAATAATATGTATATGCGACACTATTTAACCTAGAAAATAAATTTGTGAATAACTGGCTAGAGCCGTGTAATAAGACAGACTTTTGTCACTTTCCCTCTTTAATAAAGTAAAACAACCTTTCAAGCTAGGAATTATGTCTCTCCTTTTCTTAAAGTTTATGACTTGATCAACTCAAATGAATCTGCATATGATTAATGTAGGTGTATAGGTACCGTAAGGTAGGTACTAATCAAACTTCTGTAGCCTACGATCAGGCCTGTGAAGTCCTTTTTCTAATGTCTGGAGATTAATGTCAGTTAACTCTTTCCTTTGGATTGGGGGAAGGAATATATATATATATATATATGTCAGACATGACATAACCATCTACATCCCAACTACCTCTCCCAGAGTAGCCGAACATGATATGATTGTCCACATCCCCACTCTTGCCTTCTGATTGAGGGCAAGAGAAATGCAAATTGGATGCGATACTATCGTCCATAATCTAATTCTCGTTCCCAAAGTAGGAGATAGAGTATAAACTTAAGCCGAAAAAAACACGTTCATCCATAAACTAGTTCTGTCCTTCGAATTGGGGACAAGATCACAAACTTAGAACTAGATATAACATACCCATACGTAAACCAAATCTTATCCTCGGATGGAGTATAGGAGTACAGATCAAAAGGAGTGTGATATGACCGATCAAGCACTTAACTCTCGTTCCCGAACTAGGGACGGAGTGTGAATGTAAACAGCCATAACAAGTCCATCTGATCCTTAACCTATTGCACAAAGTAGGCTGAACGGTGGGTCCACGCTCGGAGTAAAGCGAAACCCAACTTTTAAGCCTTCGATCCATGCTCAGAATTAGGCGTATCGAATACTAACGTCCTGGATGAGGATGTGTAGACCGATTTTAAGTAGTCAACTTGAACCCACGTCCGGAGTTTGGTGCAATTGGGACTTATTATCTTGAAAAAGGATATTCAAGCCATTGTTTTAAGCTATTTACCCTAAGGATTGCTTTACGTTCGCTAGAATGATGCGAGTCAGCAAATTACCGAATGAATAAAGGACTTGATCCGAAAATGATCAATAAAGGAGATAAACTGGAAGTACATTGTTATCCGGGTTTTTAACCTAGCAGGATCCAACAAAAGACGAAACAATTTCATGACATCGAAATAGCTCAAAACTCAACCAAAAGGGTCAAAGCAGTAGGTGAACGAGGGCCAAGTCATATTACTGAAGTAACGACTCAATTTGACTAGACCAATAAACTAGCGTTATCCAGTCTAATCAACGGCAAATTGTAACCAACTACTAGATCGTCATCAAAACAGAACAATGTGCAATGACTACATGAACAACGTCGATGCAAGGCTATGAGAGCATTCCACACTTCAATCTCCAAAAATAATCCAAATGCTTGGATCGCTAGCAATCCATACTCTTTGGTTCGCTAGCGATCCATGCAATACTATGGTACGCGGAGGGAAAGAGGAGCCAAGGAGCCTAGGAGACAGAACTACAAAAAATACTAAGTGTATGGATCGCTAGCGATCCATATGAAGCCATTGTACTCTCGCGACCTAACATGGCTAAGTGATATAAGATAGGAGCCAAGCCATCAGCTTGCTAGTGAGATAAATCTATGGATCGCTAGCGATCCATAGACTATGAATTGCTAGCGATCCATGGTTTTGGCTTGGGTCGCAAGCTAAGCTCATATAGACCCTCTTGCATCCATCTATGAGCAATTGGCGAACTGGACTGGCCCAAAAGCTCTTTGATCTCTATAAATACCATCCTACGTGCAACACAAATGAGATCTTCAACGGACTGGTGGCAGAAGCTCTGCTGAAAATTTTCTTCACTCTCTAGCTCTCCTCATCACAATCTCCAAAGGGTTCACTGTGATTCTCCACTGATTCCAACTCTGGGGAATCAATCTAGCTAAGGATAATCAAAAGCCTTGTAACCAAACTCTACTTGTAAGAGCGATCAGTCCATAATAAAACTATAAAGTGGACATAGGCTTCATTAACAGCCGAAACACTATAAAATTCCTAGTATTCGTTGTTTTACTGTCTTTTTATACCTATTATCTGTACTGTTGCACTGTAAGAACATGGCTGATGCTTTCACACTCAAACCAGGATGTTGATCCATTTTTTGGGTTAATATTTTGGTGCGTTCACTGAGAGTTGAACTCAGGGTTTAGATCTAGCTATCTACATTGGATCCCACGGGTCCAGAAGTTAGATCCTCAATCTTTGCTTGAAAAATCCAATGTTTGGAATCAATGGCTCCTGGAAAAAGAAGAACTACCTTTGAAAGATCCATAGGGGCGGTAATAGCTAGAGAAGATGTTAATCCCCAACAAACTGAAGTAAATGGTGCCAACATAGGAAATCAGGCGCCAGCATCCTCCGGTCAGCACGATGTTGGCACCAGGGATGAGTTGAATAAGATGGTTGATAAGATCAACCAAAAAATGGAAAGTGGCCAAAAGGCTCTAATGGACAAGCATAACTCTCTTTTAACCTTACAGTCAAATATTGCTCCAAGAACTGTGCCTGAACATGCGGTTGCTATAGAACAACAGAATTCCTCCATTTCTGGTCTTCAGAGAAGAAGTGGAAAACATCGACAAAAAATAGTGACAAAATGACTTAACATGGACGGAAATGCAAGTACTCCATTTGCCATGAGGCAACCTATTCTGAACTCGAATCAAGGGGCAAAGACCCCATTGGAAGTCACAGCTACGGACCTCTCCGACTCAGAGCAAGACGACAAATTGGAAGAAAATGCCAATGCATTCGATAATGCTACGAATACTCAAACTGCTCCATTTAGGACAAACGCAAGCCAACAGGACCCCGCAGGAGTGGTTCTCCCAAAAAAAGGAGATCCTAGGTTTCAGCTCACTCACCAAGACCATTTACAAAGCCAAACACTTTGCGTAGTGGCTAATTGTTGTCCTTAGGACTATCGGACATCAGAGGCATACATAGCAGATATGGTCAAAAGATTAATGGATGAGAATAAAAATAGAATAGATGATCAATGAGGATCTGCTCCAAGTCTAACTTCCTTCACCAATGAAATCTTGAATGAGAAATATCTAGAAAAATTCATAATGTAAATTACTCCGTCCTATGGCAGGACAAAAGACCCAAAACCTCACTTATACAAATACAGTTGGTATATGGATGGAGCTAATGCCTCCGAAGTTGTTCAATGCAGATGCTTTCCTATCTTTCTCAAAGGAGTTGTGTTAATGTAGTTCATTAGGCTTCCACCGAGATCTTTCTCCACTTTTAACCAACTGGTGACAAGATTTCTTGATCAGTTCAGACTCCTACTGTGCAACCAAAAGATGTCATGTCCCTATTCGAATTGTTCCAAGGGCGTAATGAATCCATCGAAATATTTCATAAACAGGTTTAACACCTCAGCGACGGAAGTGAGCAACCCCAACGAAGACATGGTTTTTATGGCATTAGTCCGCGTCATTCAACCAAAAAATGAATTTGGAAAGTGGATTAAGACGAAACAACCTACCACCAGGAAAGATTTCAATCATAAAGCAAGTTAATACTTAAGGTTGGAAGAAGTGCAGGAATTGGAAAGGAAGTCTACTAGTGTGCAACCGATGAACGTCGGGCAGAGTTATGTAGCAATGAATCAAAATGTGCACACTTCTAGGACCGCTGAAGGAATTGCTGGAAAAGATGGAAGTTCAAAGAGAAAAAGTCAAAAATTCAATAAGAAGAATGGTAATAGAAACAATTAACTGCTCAAAGGGTTTAGGCTCGTAGTCTACGCTCCCCTAAACGACATACCGAAAATCGTTTTTCTCGTAACTCAAGGGACTGAGAAATAAAAAAAGCTCCCTAGAAAGGAAGCAATTGAGCAGCAAAAGCACTCAGGGAAATTCTGCCGCTTCCACGAGACACATGGCCACAATACAAACGAATGCCGCCACCTAAACAATATCATTGTGGAGTTGATCCAGGACAATAAACTCTAATAGTACGTAAGAAAGCCATAAAACCTTGATCAATCTACGACTCCTTAGCACCCTAGAGAACGAAGAAATCAAGTTAAAACTAGTGAAGAAGGGTCAAAACGAACCGAACAAAGGCTTATTATTGGAACAATGTCCGGGGGACCACACCTCATGCAATGAAGTTGGGGATAAATAAAGTAATATGCAAGTTCGTTGAAGCATGCTCCAAAGGAATCGTGTTTAGCCATAGAAGATGAAATTCCAGCCAAGTTGCAAAGGGTTCTGAATGATGATAGTATTCCAAAATCAGGACACCGAAGGGATCGTAACTCCAACTTTAGATCCGTTGGTGGTAACTATAGGAATCAGACCCTCTATGGTTTGACGGTTGAAAGTTGATAGTGGCAATTCGGTTAATATACTTTTCAAACGTACTTTCGATCAAACGAAGATTGGCATGCAAAAGCATATCCGCGTGCCAAACAAAGATTCAGGGGTTTACCAGCGGGCCTAAACAACTGGCGGGAACAATCGACCTACCTATGGTGCTTGGAGAAGGCGAGTGAAGGTCACCCTCATTCAGACCTTTGTGATCGTGGATGAAATGTCAGCATATAACGCCTTCTTAGGACGGCCCGCACTAGCCGACATCAGAATAGCATTGACCCAGTGGTGCCTTACAATGAAGTTCTCAACAGAGAACGGAGTCGAAACTGTGAAAGGAGACCAATGTACCGCCCAGGAAAGCTATATCATAGAATTCGCGTGAGTTAAGAAGAAAGAAAAAGGGAAAGAATGTGGGGAAAACTCTCCACAATAGTGAGCCCACTGAATAGTAATTATAGGTCTGCCCCTGCCTCGGGGACCATAACCGATTCGATAAGGGTTTGGATCTAGAAAGAAGAGTTTATGGGAGGATCGGGCAGCACCGGTAGAATTGATGGTGTCTGTCCCAGTCAGTATGGACGACCCAAAGCTGGTCTTGAAAATTGGATCGCGCCTTGGGAACAAGATGCAGACAATACTAACTAAATTCCTCCATGTCAATTTGGATGTATTTGCTTGGATGCATTCCGATATGTATGGGGTATCACCCGAAATTGCCTGCCATGCGCCCAATATTGACCCAAAATTCACAATAGTGGAGCTAAAAAGGCGAAGTTTGGGCCCTGAATGGTCTAAGGCACTGAGAGAGAAGGTAAATAAACTGTTGGCTAATGGCTTCTTCCGAGATGCAACTTACCTTGAATGGGTATCAAACCCAGTGATAGGAAAGAAGTCAAATGGAAACTGGCGAACTTGTATTAACTTCTCGAACCTAAACAAATCTTGCCAGAAAGATAGTTTCCCACTCCCCATAATCGATTAGCTTGTGGATTGGACAACGGGACATGAATTGCTATCATTCATGGATGCATACTTAGGCTACAGCCAGATCCTGATGCATGAACCTGATCAGAAGAACACCGGCTTCATCACCGATTCGGGATTGTAATGCTACAGGGTAATGCCATTCAATTTAAAAAATGTCGGGGCAACATACCAAAGATTAGTGAATACTATGTTCGAACGCCAAATCAGAAAGACTGGAAGTTTACATGGATGACATATTGGTCAAATCTTGAGTAGCTGATAACCATCTAGAAAATCTCGCTGAAATGTTCAAAATACTCCGAAAGTATGGAATGAAACTCAACCCACTCAAATGTCACTTCGGAGTAGCCTTTGGAAAATTTTTGGGGTTCATAGTAAGTGTCGAGGCATCGAAGTAAACCTAGAACAAATAACGGCACTACGAGAAGTCCAAGTCCTGAAAAATAGGAAGGAACTTTAAAGCTTGAACGGAAATGTCGCAGCACTGAGCAGATTTATCTCAAAAGCTACAGACAAGTGCATACCATTCTTCGGTGCACTAAAGAAGAGGAAGAAAAATTTCAAATGGAGTGAAGCTTTTCAAACAGCTTTTGAAGAACTACTATGGAAGTCCCGCCAATCTTATCTAAGCCCGTGGATGGAGAAGACCTATTCATTTACTTAGCAGTCTCACCACATGCACTGAGCACTGCTCTCGTGCAGGATGAAGCAAAAATCCAGCGACCTGTGTATTACATGAGCAAACGGTTAGCTGATGTCGAGAAGAATAACCCAAAACTGGAAAAACTAGCGTATTACCTCTTAATCGCATCCCGGAAGTTACATCCATACTTTCAGGCACATCCAATAAAATTATTAACCGACCAGCCTTTGAAACAAGTGTTGTACTGACCCAAAACATCCGAGCGACTTTTCAAATTGAACATAGAGCTAAGTCAATACGATATCGCAAACCATCCTAGAAAATCCATCAATAGGCAAGCGTTAGCAGACTTCATCGCCGAGTTTACCATACGAGACGACGAAGAAGAAGCACCGCTGAAGGTGGAGATCCGATGGAAACTCTTTGTAGATGGTGCGTCTAACAATCTTTTTCAGGGGCAGAGGTAGTGCTCGAATCCCCCAAAGGAAGGGCTGCACTTGGAATTTCATACGACGAATAATGAAGCGGAATACGAGGCACTTATAGCAGGACTAAAGATGGTGAAAGAGCTTAAGATAAAATCCATTCACATCTACAGTAACTCCCAGTTGGTCGTTTGTCAAGTAAAGGGGGAATACCAGGCTCGAGTAGAGAATCTTGCCCCTATCTGTCTAAAGTGCAAGAACTACTAAGCAACATCGAATATTATACCATAGCCCACATGCCACGGGAACAAACCATCAAGGTGGACTATTTGGCTAAACAAGCAAGCCCTGGGGAAGCTTAATCATTGGGGCTCGTCCTAGTCGAAAATTTAACTACCCCGAGCATAGATGAGATGGACGTCGATCGAATCCTCGAGACAGCCATCAAACCGGAAACATAGATGACGCCGATAAAGGACTATCTAAATGCGGGAACCCTTCCAACTGACCGGAACCAATGGAAAAAGCTTCTCCGTAAGGCACTACGGTTCATGATACAGGATGGAATTCTCTATCGAAGGGGATTCTCGACCCCCTTCTTAGATGTGTGACCGATAATGAAGCACGATGAATCATAAAGGAGGAACATGAAGGCGAATGCGTAGACCACACTAGAGGGCAGGCCCTAGCACAAAAAGTCCTTCGATATGGATATTTTCGACCAACAATAAACCGCGATGCTGCAGACTAAGCTAGAAGATGCGATCGCTACCAAAGATTCAACAGAATTAAGAGAAATCCTTCAATGGAGCTAATGTAGATGGTCAGCCCGTGGCCGTTTGCAATATGGGAAATCGACTTGATTGGCGTCCTGCCAATAGCAAAAGAAGGGGCCAAATATCTTGCAGTTTTCGTAGATTATTTCACAAAATGGGTTGAAGCGGAACCGCTGACCACCATAACCAAAAAGAAAGTCATTAATTTTGTAAATAAAAACATTATTAGCAGGTTTTATGTACCACAAAAGGTTGTCACTGACAATAGAACTCAATTTGAAAGTGCCGAGTTCAAGGACTTCTACAAGTGCTTCCGAATTGAAAAGAGCTTTTCTGCGGTGGCTCATCCACAAACATGAACACACATGACAACATGACTACAAGTATAAAACAAGGCCACAAATTTCAACCAGACTAAAGCATGGAGTTCGAGTTCAACCAGAATCAACAAGACTGAAAATACACAACTAGGTCAACAGACACAACAAGAACTCAAGACCACATACATGCAACATGAACCGGACCAGTGCACATGAACACACAAGTGAGCAAAAGTAGTTTTACATCTAATACATGATCAGGCACACAAATGCATATCAATGAACACAAGGAACCAAATCACTTCAAATGGCACAAGAAGAACAAGACCAGCTCTGAAACAAAGGACAAAGGCATGAACTCAGACCAACTACAATGCAACAAGACTCCAAATATACAAAGTGCATATGCCAAAAGCTTCGGATCACATGACTACAACTCAAAGCAACATGATTGCATATGCTCATATGGTCCGAGCAATCAACATTCAAAGTGCAAACCAAAATGAACACAAATGGCTGCAACACAAAAATTCAAATGCAGAACACCACCACACAATGGACACTTGAACCAAACTACAAACAGACCAGACATAGATGCATACAAATACTCATGAACACATTGGAGCACTCAAGTACAAGTTCTTATGCAAGCATTGAGGGATGAAAACATACTCATGAAACCACAACACTTACATGAAGACCGATTCCAAGTCCAGATCAAACCAAGTGCAGACATGCATATAAAGCAACCACATTCACCAGATTACAAGAACTCACACACTAGTGGAAAAGACTTCAAGACCATTAATGGACAACCCAGTGTAGACTCAAGTGAACAGTTCATTCAAAAACAAGTCATCATCAACATGAAACACAAGCCAGCGAAATCAAAATGAAGAACACACAAGTTCATATGCAAACACAGACCATAATCAAGTGCAGACTTCAAGAGAAACAATTGAATTGTTCAAAAAATCTAATATTGCCAACAGAGATGAAAGTACACGAAATGAACAAGTCAAGGCCGAGATAATAATCAACAGGGGTCAAACATAGTCGAAGTTCAGATTATCCACAAATTCAAAATAACAAAGTCACAGGAGAAAAGGCCGAAGCAAATTCAAATTTATGTAGTAACATGAATACGTTGAACAAGTTAAAAAGGAACGGAGCTAATTTGAACTCATGGAGTAACTCGAACAAGTCAGCAAATAACAAATATATATATATATATACCTCAGATTCAAATACCAAGCTACAATCAAGGAATGAACCAGTCAGAGGTCTCAAGATCATATGATCAAAAATCAACGCAAAGAAAAAAATCACAAAGTATTAAAATGAAAAATATACGAACTAAAATTTAGGGTTTTAATCCCTATAAATTACCCATTAACATCATCGGCAAAAAGCATTGGAGTTCGAAGCAAAAAATCCATAGAGCATACTTAGAACAAAAACCAAAAAACTCCAATCAAGTTCGAAAGCAAATCGAGTTCGAGCAAATCAACAGTGAAAGAAAAGAAAAAATCACATACCAATTTCTATTCAGTCGAACTCGACAAATTGAAGCAGCCGAGTGAGAAATCAAAGCCTGAAACGATTGATGAAGCAAAGTGAAGTGAATACTTCAATTCAATCAATCAATATCAAGCGGCGCCTCAATTTTACAAAACCCTAATTGTTGAAGAGGAACGAAGAAAGAAGGCGGCCAGAGCTACGAAGTGAAAAGAAAAAGGATTTTCTTCTATTAAATTTGGGCCAGCCTTTATTATATTATTTGGGCTTAAATTGTTAAAAATAGGGTTTTGTTTAGATATTGTTTAGTTTTTAATTTTCATTTGTAATTTTTCTTTTTAAATCGTGTAACTTTCTAGTCGTGTGACTAGGTACAAACTACGGGGTGTAGTTTGAGAATTCGCAACTCAGTGGCTGAGTTGTGGCAGGGTTTTGAGCGTAGACTTAGGTTAGTCAAGTAGCGGGTGTCGCAAGTTTACGTGTGTAAGCGTCTGACTACTTAACTTCTATTAGAAACCTTGGGGGCAGCACGTAGGCAGGGTTTTGCCGAAGCTGGGTAATTTGTGTATGATCTCTTCTGCATTATTTACTGTTATTGTTTTTATTTCCGCATTAATTTTTATTATTATTAGTATCACCTTATTCACCCCCCCCCCTCTACGGTGAAAACGATCCTACGGTTACTAATATTTTTTCCCTTTATTATGCTTCAAAATTTCGGCCAAAGAAAGTATAAAAATGAAAGTGGGGGCTAGGGTTTTGAAAAAGTGTGATTTAAGAGTGGAAAGTAAATGAAAGGCAAGGTATTTAATTGGGATCCTTCCATAACCTCCTTTCTTCATTTTCTAGATCTGACCATTGGATTTCAAGCCTCGTTTTTCTTCTTATGCCTTCCATGAATGAGGCTAAACGGGCCTTCAATTTTTTCAATAATAATTTGTAAATAGTTAAATTAAAATCAAGTTTGAATGCCCATCAATATCACATATCGATTTGTAAACATGCAACTTTTATATAGGCATCCAATTAAATACTAATGGCATTCAATACACTAATTAATTAATTAATATTTTAAAAATATTAAATAATTTAATCATACTTTATAAATCAGTTAAATCGTGCAGTAGTTCGAAGAATCTATCAAAGTGGTTGTGCATCACACATCTGTAAATCTAACCAGTGATTAAATGAAAATGCAAAATATTAATGTTCACATGTCACCTTTGCTAGCTGTCTCATATTTTGGTCGAATTTATTGCTTACACGGCTTTTCTGTAATATCCACTTTTACTATTTTAAAGGTACGTGATAGTAACGATTGCTTGTACTAATTCTCTTCGTCAACATTATATCACATAAGGACTAATGGAATTTGGTTTTTGTCGAAACTCCAACAACTTCCATATTCAACTCGGTTATTCTAAACTCAAAGTCCTTAGTTTAATAATAACAATTAGTATTAACCGTACTACTCTAGTCAAAGACTTTTACTTTGAATTGACTATATATAGTTGACAATGATACTAATTCCATAAAACTAAGGAGATGGATTCTTTACTGAATAGTGTTTTACTTCGAATGTTTTAACTCAAACCCAATTATTATCGTTCGATGCACTCCATGCATGATTTAGTTATAATCAAAGTGGAGCGTTCGTATTGAAGTTCAATAGTATTCTCAAGTCAAGGGAACTGTGTAATATCATCACTTCGAGATTCTTTGTTTGATCTTAGTGATATTAACCAACAGAATACTCTCAATTGAGTCATTCTATAGTTATCTAATAACTATCAGTACGTAACCCCTTAGTTCCTCCAACAGCCATGAATAATACATTATCCAACATTCGGAAGTCGTTATGTATTATAGTCTAAGCAGATGTGTCGATATCCTATCTTGATGTATTATGACTATGAATATTTAAAACAATATGTTATTTTAATATGATAAATTTCTCGTAAGTACAATATTTTGTAATTACTATCACATAAATATCAAGAATTTTCTATTTAATATACTTAAATTAATTATAACACAATATAATGAATATATAATAGAAAGAAAACAACTTTTATTTTGAACAAGATTAGTTATTGAGTTGGATATATGCAACAAACTACAGAATGTTCGTAGGGCATAACCCTGACTCTATCGGTATTAATACACACACATTCATTTAAACTCTTTGTGTGTATATACACACACACACGCACACACGTGCACACTCATACACACACAGATATCTTATTCTATATTTAAACATATATATTTTGTATATCTATTTTTGATTTAAAAGGGATACTTATTATATTATTATACTTACTGTTTTTGAGAAAAAATAATTAATATATATGAATATATCTTCATGGATATTATTATATTAAAAAATTATATAATTTTAATTCGGACTATAGTAAGGAAAAAAATTATTTCGAATTTTATATCTCGTTCAGAACTATAAAGCCAATTCTCCCTAAATTATCTTGTTGCTCGTAACTTTTTTTTTGACTCATTTTATACAACTATTCGATTTTGATTAACACTGCATGTTTTCTATCTAAAGAATATCACAATGCAGTGAAGGAAGTCTCAAGTCCTAAGTCATTCATCTTTAAAAATCCACTTTTTTATCCGCAAGTGTGTAGCAATGGAAAATGGGTATCCAAGGGTTATAAATGACATGAGTTAAAGCGGACATGCACAACTCAATTCCTCTCATGAGTTTACCATCCGTCGAGTTCTCTTGAATATATTAAAAAAATCCACTTTTAAAATCATTAGCTTGGTTAAAAACTATTTAATCCAATTGAAACGGTTTGTTAGCTTTAAGTAATAAGCGTTAAAATATGGATCGTTACATTGGTGAGATTAGATTTTTTGTGCTTTTACATGTTCGTTTTGGCGACATTTTATTTTCCACAAATGAACGTGGTGGTAAAAATGAAGAGGTGGTGGCGGTAGCGTGGAGGACCAAGTTAGGCCCGCTAAATGGGTCGGGTCGAGTCATAATAGGTCGGGTCAAAATTGACCCGACCCGTTTTTTGACCTGACCCGTTTAATATATTTATTAAAAGGGTCAATTGACCCGACCCTATTCATATATGGATCAACCCATACAAAACATGAAAATTTGAAACTGCATACAAAAATGTTATGAAACTGCATACATAAAACATCCTAAATATAATAAAAACTGGATACATAAAACTGCACACATAATAAAAACCGCATACATAAAACTGCACACATAATAAAAATTACACACATACATAAAACTACACACATAAAACACATAATGTTCAATGGAACATAAAAATGTTTAATATTGCAACACATAATAAAAACTGCATACATGAAAAATGTTCTAAATTGCAACACATAATAAAAACTGCATTCACAGAAACAACACTAAATATCATGAAAACAACAAGAATATTGCAAAAACCTACACTAAATAAGTTTTAAAACTAACATCAGATGACGCTAATAACACACCAAATTACATATTCTTCTCAAATATAAATCCTAAAGCAACTAAAGATAACCTTCTCAATTTCCCAATACACCTTTGTATCTTTTTCCAACACCTGCAGAACACATGAAAAGAACATCAACGGCAGTTTTCCATTTGGAAAAATATATATCCTGTATTATAAATGTTGCAGCAAGTATTATGGAGTTATGTAATTCCTGCATGTAAGAAAGTATGATAAACATTTGATATCAAACGCAAAAACATATTTTAGTATTAAATGTTTGCCAACAGTTCAAAATTAAACTGCCTCTAACAATAGCGGACTTGATTATTAAAAATGACGAATAAGCATACATCAAAAAAAGATACCTCTACTCAATTAGTATGAGCTCAATTTTCTATTTGCTGAAGAGATTTTCCCTTAGTCTCTGTGCTGACATTCAATCATTTGAAGGATTATAACTAGAATACAAATACCATAGATGAAGATTTCCTATATCTAATGCAAGATATTTGATATTACTGTAATTGTACACATAATGCGATGAGTAGTAATTTTGATCATGTAAGAGATGCACTGGAATCCACATGCAATTCTTGCAGTGTGATAAATTAATTTGCTAAAAAAATGGTAGCAGAAGTTGAGAATGTTTTAAGTGTTTATCTCCGTAACCTGTTATGGTTTGTTTGCTTCTGTATTTGTCACTTTGATTGTCTCCTATACTTAATAGAATCTTAAACTAAGTTTTCTAATTTTATATATGTGTAGGATCGATTTCACCCTAAAGGGGGGTAAATAGGGTGATACTAATAATTATAAAAATTTAATGCGGAAATGTATAAAATAATTACAACACAAATATAGCAGAATAATAGCAGCACAGGTAATAGCAGAATAATAAAAGAAGAAATAGACCAACACATATTTACCCAGCTTCGGCAAAACCCTGCCTACGTGCTGCCCTCAAGGTTTCTACTAGAAATTAAGTAGTCAGACGCTTACATACGTAAACTTGCGACATTCGCTATCGACTAACCTAACTCTATGCTCAAAACCCTGCCACAACTCAGCCATTGAGTTGCGAATTCTTGAACTACACCACCGTAGTTCGTCCCCTAGTCACACGACTAGAAAATTACAAACAATTAAAAGAAAAATAACAAATTAAAAAATAATTTTAAAACACAAAACCCTATAATATATTAAGCCCAAATAGAGAATAAAAATGTCGGCCCAATATGTTAAGTGAAAAGAAATTATCCCTTTTTTCTTTTATACTATCGACCATATTTTCATGGCTGCCTCTTCGTTCCTCTTCGTTCCTTTTTGTTCTAAAAAGTTAGGGTTTCGTAGGAAATTGAAGTCGCCACTTTCTGTTGATCGATCGAATAGATGATTTAACGTTCCTTGTTTTTTCAATCGATTTGCTATTTACTACACTCGGCAGCTTCAATTTGTCGAGTTCGATATGAAAAAATCTGGTATGTAATTTGCTTTGTTATTCTCGTTGTTATGCTTGAACTCGATTACATTATAGGTCGATGACGTTAATGGTTTAAATAGGGATTGAAACCCTAAATTATCGTTCGTATGAATTCATTTGTTAATTTTTCTCGGCCACTGATTTTTGATTGAATGCTGGTGATTTGTACTAACTTGTTCAAATTCGTATATTTTCGTTCCTTGAATATCACGGCTTTGATTTTGACTTGCTCGATTTTACCTTAGTCACCATGGCTTTGAATTATTCAATTTTCTATGCTCGGCCATTTGGATTTTTCTCTGTGACATCGGCATTTTGATTTTGAATTTGTTTCTCTTATGACTTGTTGGCATTTGACTTTGAGAAGTGCTCGACTCTCTGAATTTGTCATTCACGGCTTCATAAAAACTGCATTGTGTGACCACGGCTTTGCTTTGATATTGAACTGCATATGTATTCATGTTGTCTTTGACTTGATTTGGTTATTTTGAAATCCCCTGCGACATTTGAACTGCTGCAGCTCATTATTCACTGTCTTTTTGTGTACTACCCTGGTGCACTTGCTCATTCGATCTATTGTCTTCATTATGTCTTGGTTGAAGTGTTGTTTTGCTTGATATTGCACTCGGTTTCACTTGAGTCTTGTTGCACTTCATTGTTCACTGTCTTGTGTTGGTGTTGCAGTGTTGTTTTGTGTTGTGTCTGGTCTTCGAGTTGAGTTGCGGTTTGGTTTGACTTTGAATCATGCAGAGTCTGGATGCTCTTACTTGCATCTCAGAGTTGTATTTAGTTGTTTGTGTTCATTAATTCACTGGTGGTCTCTGGTCTATATGCATTAGTGCTTCTTGGAGTGTGGTTGCTATATATGTATGTGGTCATGTATAGTCTGGTTTGCATTTGTGCTTACCATGTAGTCTACTTTGGAGCTTGTTGATAGTTTGGGTTGCTCTGACCAGTTCATTGCATTCATGTGAGCTTCAATTGCTCCTTTGGGTAGTCCTGCAATCCACTCTGTTGCATACATGCATTTTGTAGCTGAATTGCTTCTGTGTTCATGTGGTCATCATGAGTCTGAATGTGCTTGTGTACTGATGCACTTGATATCTTCATTTGTGCTTGTCACTTTACATTTTGTTTTCAGTTGAATATGAATGGTTGAGTATTTTTCAAGTGTACTCATTGAATTTTTAGTCGAGGCTTGTTTTATGTTGGTTTTTAGATTCTAGTACTCGACAATGTTGTGGTGTTTTTGTATTGCACCTAAGTTGAACCTAGCTTGGCCTCGGGTTTGACCTTGTGCTCGTGCCGTGACTTTATTTGTATTGCTCTTGAGTTGAACCTGACTTTTTATTTGGTTTGACCTTGTGCTCACATGTCCCTGTAGTTTTATCAAGTGTATATCGGTGTGCACGACCTTGTGGCATGTACAATGATACACAGTGCATGTCACACAGTTGTTCGTGTAGATGAATTCAAAAATAAATATGATGACGAACAACCCAAATAACTGAGGAAAATAATATTTTCAAACACATTTTATTTTATACTGCAAAAGATATTTCCTATTCAATTTTACTGCGTCAATGTGTATTTTGCAGATAACTCAGATGCTGGATACAAATTGGAATACAGTTGAAGATCAAACACGAGTGAGCAAGTGATATGTAGTGAGGTGCAAATGTATGTATAGTGAAAAATGTGATGTAATTGAAATTGTAATGTAATTGAAAAATGTGTATATATAGTGAGAGCTCAAATTTGTACTATTCAAAATTGTAATAAAATATTTGTTTGAATAAAATATTTGTTTGAATTTAAATTGTGTGTTATTTATTTTATTCAGCAAATATTTATTTAATTATGTGAAAAATAAAATAGTACAATAACAAATATATTTAAATGAATATATATATATATATATATATATATATATATATATATATATATATATTATCATCAAACAAAAATCATATACTAACATATTCAACAATATGCACCATGTTATGATGTTTAGTTCAGATATCAAAAATATTTAATCTAGATTACGAGGAAAATTGAAATTCTTAGTTGTGCCTAACTGCTGCCAGATGCTACTGTTGGACTATGCATGTTATTATGTGAAGCATATATAAGATCTAGAAGAGAGTGTAATATATATATATATATATATACGTGATAAATTTGCAACAATTTGACATCTATTTGCAATCATAGAAGAAAGATTTGAGAAACATTATTTATAGCTTTATACTTAATCCCATAATGAACTGTAACAAAATCTCGATTGAAAATTCCAGTGTATTTTTTAAGAAGGAACAGAATTTTTGATTGTAGAA
Source organism: Allium fistulosum (assembly GCA_030737815.1). Lineage (NCBI taxonomy): Eukaryota > Viridiplantae > Streptophyta > Magnoliopsida > Asparagales > Amaryllidaceae > Allium > Allium fistulosum. The sequence continues at coordinate 225,641,733 of CM060904.1, forward strand.
TATTGCATATTTCAACATTATTCACAGGCCAAAAATTTAGAAAAAAACAAGGTATGGAGTTAAAACATTTTAAATAAGAAAGTACCTCACGCCATGGATTAATGTATCCTCTTCTTGAGAATGGAACTTTGTAATATCTTCGGTAAGATCTTCGAATGTATGCATAATCGTACCACCATACAACCAATCTCTCGTACATAACAATGCTTCAAAAACGTCCTCTTTTAGTGAACTACGATAGTCGTGGAGTACTCTACCACCAATGCTAAAAGCACTTTCTGAAGCCACGGTAGTTATCGGTACAGCCAAGATATTCTTGTTGTGGTGCTTTTATGTATTGTCAAGTGTCAACGTATGGATGTTTCAGCTTTTAAATTTGGTTTGTCAACGGTATATTGGAAGATTATGAAAATATATGTTAAACTGTTACAAGACTATGAAAAGATATGTCGCCAATTGTGATTACCTCAGCAGTTAGAATATCGATCGTGTGCTTGCTTGTAGGCTTAATCGTGATCTCAGTTACGGAATCGGCAATGGTAAAATCAGAATCGTTTTCCTTGCTCAAACCTCCATACTGTACTGGGACTTACTCTGGTGCTATATATCTAAACGAATTTCAAATGAAAAGTTCAACAAAATCCATATTCAAGAAGAGACCGTGAAGAAAATACAAAAGGTTGGAATATTTCACTAACTTGAAAAGAGTCTCAGCAGATTTGGAAGGACTAGCAAAAACAAAATTGCTTTTGGTCCTTTGAGTGAAGAATGGACTAATTACCAGATTATAAGCCAGATACCAACATGGAACATTGATAAAGACCTGAATAAAGGTTGGTTGTGCATGTTATTATTATTTATTAACTTGTGTGACGAAAATATAAACAAAAGAGAATTATTATCAGTTGTAATGAAGAATAATTGCACAAATACAGATAAAAATGATGCATTGCTTCATTGGTCAATAAAACCAAATATGGACTGCTGATACTATAATAGAAATCGATGGCTAGGTGCAAACTTCAAAAATATTTGCATTTTACTTCAAGAACAATTAATTGAATACTTGAACCTGTAAAGTTGATTTTCTTTGTACGACAAATAGAACCAGTCATGTTATGCCAAAGTCGCTAAACCAAGATGCTTGACCATGACTATTCTCAATTTATGTAATCTAATTTAAGCACAGCATATATGTTTATAAACTACCATGTCTTCAAATTTAAGTTTCTCAGGGACCTCTATTTGTTTCCCTTGTGACTCCAACTATATCACACAAACATACTCAAACGAACAATCATCATCATGTGTTCCTTAAGTAAATTCAACATATCAGGATAGCCAGGGGATTTGATTGACGGCGTTGCACGTTACAGTAGGCAATTTATGTTCTATAGGAATAAATTCTACATAGCCTTCAATTTAACAAACAATATAAAAATCTAATTTAGGACAATTACTTTAATTGGTACTTACTATAACAGTTAAATTGAACAATTAATCTTCCAATTGCTATTTGCATAAAGCAATACAAAGGTATGCTAACTTAAATTGATTTTTAAACAGAAAGAAAATGGAAAAAATCAACTGAAATGAGAAAATGGGATGAGCTCATACCTGGTTTTGAAGAAGAGAGAGAGAAAGAGAGACCGCGAGAGCAATCACGAGCGTAAATGAATCGAGCGAGAAGAATTAGGGATTCAGGGAGAAAGAGTCGGCCGAAACAAGAAATGAAATAGAAATTAGGGTTTGGATAAAAGGGTCAAGCGGGTTGCGTTACTTTTTTTTTTAGCTGAATGTGTATCGACCCAACGGTAAAAGTGAAAGAATTAGCTTGATCCAACCCTATTAAAATTGGACTAAAAGGATTGGGTTAATGAGTCGGGTTGAAGTTTGACAGCCCTAGACCAAGTACATAACAAGTACAATTTATGAAAAAAAACGTTAACCGGCTACAAAAACATTTTAGAATAAAACCGGTGACGTCTAATGCGCTCGTTATATCAGCATCAACGTTTTAGGTTTTCCTGATCCCACTTCTGATACGTGCATCAAGCATCAGAAAGGTGTAAACATTTGCTTGCTAATGGAGCTTAGCATGAGACTGACCGGTCATGTTTGCCCAATTCCTACCCGCTCAAGTACTTACTCGCGCGTTCTATCTATAGTACGGACCCAATGTGCCGTCACGTGACTGTCTCCATCTTTGTCCTGCATACTTGCATTAAATTATTGGGAAGCAAAGGTGCAGTTACGTGTTTATGTTTTAAACGGCACAAAAGAAAAGAAAGCTCCGCTGCACGTTATGCTCTTAAATTAAAAAATGACACGTATAATCTCTGTCTAGTATGGAAATGTTCATGAATCCCGTTCACGTGGTATTTATCTCATCCCTATCGCTTTTGTACCCTCTTTTGTCTTCAAATATCAATCATTGGTTGCGAGTAAGGTATTTGAAGTTCGGTATGTGCCACAACGCACCCTCTAGATTTTATCCTTTCTTATTTTTTCTGTCTGTATATTTTATATGATTTTCTTTTATATTCATTTACAATTTTTGTTTTCCGTTCATGCATTTGGTATCATGAATATTGAGCTATATGAGAGCTTGTGCACTCTTGTCTATTTTAGCACTGTTGGACGGAAACAACTTATATTTAGTAAGATATACCTGGAATTATGAGGGTAAATTAACATCTTAACTACTATGGCAAAGCTAAAGCTGTTAGGACTTAAGCCTTACTGACTTGGTAAATAATGATACAGTTTACCACACAGTGTAACAATTTTTTTCAAAATTAAATCGATACTGCCATTTATATAATAGTAAATCTAAAAAATGGATCATGTCTCTATACCGGGCCATGGGACGTTGCCTAGATAGCCCGGGCTTAGAGTTGTCCCTCGTATCATTTAAACACAAGCATTCAATCATATATGATTACTTGTTTATCAAATCTTTCGAACTCTTGTGTGTTCATAGAAGAACTAACATAATGTATATAGACTACTAATTTGTGTAATTTTGGTAAAACGAACACTTCAACCTTGGAAGCAGGTTCCAGAAGAGGCACCCAAAAGTCAGAATGATGAAATGTAGATAAACTACGAAACAACAAAACTAAAAGTAAAACATTCGAGTCTAGAGTGGTTCTGTAGTACACGGTATAAAGTTGACATACGATAATTTTCGTTTAGAAAAACACATTAGTTTTAAAAGAGGCTTTGAAAGCATAATGGGCAGAATAAATTATTGAAATTCCAACGTAGAATTGACATTTCACTTTGAAGGAGTTTTGGGGTCTTATAATATGATATTTTCGCAAACCAAAACTCCCCAAGACAAATTCAAACCAAAACTATACGAATCAATTACCAAAATAGAAAAGCAAAGATTTCCACTTACAGTATATCCTTAGCTTTGCTTCATTTGGATTTGACACACCTTTGACAATCTTTATCAGATCTCTTCTTTTTGATATATGTGTGTGTGTATGTATACAGCAAGAGATTTGTACATATAGATTAGACTCATATATTAAGGGATTAGAGGAGAATACATTGAGAAAATAAACAAAAATAGATGTATATGATTTCTTACCTGAAACCCTAATGGAGTTTTCTGAATGTATGAAGAGATGAACTGATAGAGCTTCGCTAATGTTCCCAGAATATTTTGTGAATAAAAGTGAGGGGTCTAGGATCTTATTTATAGTGGTTGGAACGCACCACAACCGTTGGATGAAAAACAGTTGGAAATTATAAAATCTGAAACGTTCGAATTCGCAAACCCTTGCGGCCACTTGATAGAGAACGGTCGACATCCCCTCTATCACCGGTCGACCGCTACCGATCGACCAATTGAGGTCAGAGGTCAACCTCTCCCTTAGTTTTAGGAACGTTAATTTTATGTCATTGTTTTATTTATTAGTTTCCTTAATTATACTTCAAAGCTAACGTTGATTTTAACGTTTACTTAATCCCCAAGTCTAATTACTGTTAACTTTTGAATTTCAAATTTCAATATTAATTATTCATTTGAATTTGAATTCTATTATTTTAAACCCAAAAACTTTAAACGTCCATAACTTTTACGTTTAAGCTCCATTTTCGACACATTATATATGGAAATTGATCAGAATTTTGCCACGAATGCAACGACATAACTTTCATGGTCAAATTCTAGCTTTGGCAAAATTTACATTTTTATCCCTATCTTATTTAATTTAATTTATCCAATTTGTTTATGGTTGATTTTATGGGTGTTACATTCTTCCCTCCTTAAAAAGGATCTTGTCCTTGAAATCATTTACAAGGAGCGAACATCATAACACACACTAAACGTCCATGTTATAAGACCAAGTTATCTATATATTCATCTACTCAACCGAAAATGCAATGTGATTATATATTACAGACATACTATAAGTAAGCTCAATGCTAGCATGAGTGTGTGACTGTGACATATAAGTATGTGTGCAAAACACCCTATACATACATAAAATTTCTACATGAGTGCAAAGTGACAGTGAAAATTGTAGCAACCATTTCCTACCATCCAATCTAGCAACCAAGATGCAACCCAAAATTTAATTTTGGAGAGAAAAGTTTACCAATGAAAAGATTGGGATGAGAGATCCTCGTCTTTTCTTCGATCCTCCGTATGCTTTTCGTTGGGTTATCTCCCCATTAAACTCGAACCAAACTAATTTCTTTGTTGTGGAGCTTCTTAGTTCCATGCTCCATAATGCGTGCAGTGGCACGAGATGTTATTGGCTCCATCTCAATATCCCCCAATTGATTATGCTCTACCACAATAACTATGGCATGAAGGCATTTTCTTAAGTGTGAAATATGAAAACGTTATGGACTTTTGCTAATCTATCGGGTAGCTCCACACGATAAGCTAATCTTCCAATTTTTTCCACAACTTGAAAAGGCCCAACGAATCCTGGTGCTAACTTTCCTGATTTTCTGAATCTCACGACTTCCTTAAGAAGGGAGACTTTGATAAACGCCATATCTCCAACTTCGAACTCCAATTCTTTCCTTCTCTTATCCACGTAGAATTTCTAGTGATCTTGCACTGTCCTTATTCGCTACCTAATCAACTTTATCTTTGTCGAAATTTCGCGAATCAAGTATGGTTCAACTAAAATTTTGTCGGTGGGTTCCCACCAACAATTTGGCTATTTGCATGGCCTCCTATAAAGTGCTTCAAAAAGTGCCATACCAATCGTCGATTGATAACTATTATTATGAGTGAATTCTACTAAACGTAGGTGCTGCTTCCAATGTCCTCCGAAGTCCATGATGCATGCTCTCAATAAGTCCTCCAAAATCCTATTTACTCTTTCTGTTTGTCCATCTGTCTAAAGGTGGTAAGCGGTAATAAGACTCAACGATGTTCCTAAAGCTGTCTGTAAACTCCTCCAAAACTTGCTAGTAAATAAGAGGTCTCTATCACTAATGATGCTAACCAATATTCCATGAAATCGAACCACTTCCTTAATATAAATCTGTGCTAATGATGTTGCGGTCCTATTGCTCCTAACAGGAATAAAATAGGTGCTTTTTGTGAGTCTATCCACTATGACCCAAATTGCTTCATTGCCTCTTTGACTCCCAGGCAACACATCTATGAACTCCATTAATATGTGTTCCCATTTCCAAGTCGAGATTTCTAATAGGAATAATAACCCTTGCTCAGATTTAATCTTTTAACACATCAAACACCTAGAAACAAATTCAGCTACTTTCTCCTTCATCCCTGGCTAATAGAAACTCCATTTCATATCCTTATACATCTTATCTCTTTCGTAGTAAATAGTCATTCGTGAATGGTAACATTCTGTAAGCACTTCCTCCAATAAACTATCAACCCTTGGGATGCAAAGACGTTCATCTCTCCTCAAAAATCCCTTCTCGTCAACTACATATCTACCGACGTGGAGAAATTATTCTCCTCTCCTAAGCTTATCCAAGATATTGACTATCCCTTCATCTTTATTTTGTTCAAGTCCAATACGGTCCATCAATAGTGGTCTGACCTCCATTGTTGCCAATTAGTTTTGAGTGGGTTCTATTGGTGGTCAGAAGTTGAATTTCGAGAGGAACTCCAATTGCCTTCACTCATATATCAATGTAGCATGCCTCCCGCTAAGGGCGTCGGCGACGACATTCCCTTTTCTGGGATATACTGTATTCCAAAGTCATAGAATGCTATGAACTCCATCCACTTCTACCGTGTAAGATTTAAGTCTTTTTAGGAAAATAGATATTTGAGCGATTTATAGTCAGTAAAAAACTAAAATCTTTTCCCCAAAGATAGTGCCTCCGCATTTTCAAGGCAAAAAAAATAGCTGCCAACTCCAAGTCATGCACTCGATATCTCTTCTCTTGGTCCTTCAGTTGTCTGCTAGCATAAGCTATCACTCTTCCTTCTTTCATAAGAACAGCTCCCAATCCTATGCTACATCCTTCTGTATAAACCATAAAAGGCTTCATTCCATCGGGGATGGCTAGTACTGGTGCACTTGTTAATAGTTCCTTTTGCTTCCCGAACGCTTCCGTGCATTTTGCATACCAAGCGAAGACTAAATTCTTTTTGATCAAACGGGTTAGAGGAACGGCTATCTTTACAAAATCCATTATGAATTTCCTATAATAACTTGCTAACCATAGAAAACTTCTAACCTCGGTAGCATTCTTTGGAGTCTTCTAATTTTGAACAGCTTTCACTTTTCTAGGGTCCATAGCTAATCAATATTCTGAAACAATATGCCCAAGAAATTTCACCTTCTTATTCCAAAGGTGGCATTTTAAGAATTTGGCTTTAAATTAGAGCCTTCTCAAAGTTCCTAAGATCTCCCTTAAGTGACTTTAATGCTCCTTTTCACTTTTGGAAATGCCAAGATGTCATCTACAAAAACTATAATAAATTTTTTCAACCATCACCTAAATACTCCACTCATCAAATCTACAAAGTATGCAGGGGCATATGTTAATTCAAAAGGCATCACTTCCCATCACAGAGTCCATCTGGTGTGCGAAAACAAGTCTTTTGGTTCGCTATTTTCTACGATCCTTAGCTAATGAAATCCAGTTGCTAAGTCTAATTGGGAGAAGACTTTAGCTCCTGCAAATTGATCAAACAAATCATATATCCTAGATATGGGATACCTATTCTTCTTTGTCAACTTGTTGAGTTACCTATAATCAACATAAAGCCTTAATGAGCCATCAACCTTCATGCCAAATACAATAGGGGCTCCCCATTCCGAGGTACTTCATCAAATGAATCCTTTCTGCAGTAGCTCTGAGATCTGCTTATCCAATTCCCGCCTTTCCTTGGGGCCATGTGCCTTAATGGCAAAATGACTAGTCTACCATCCTTCTCTATATCAATCCTAAACTCAATCTTTCTTCGAGGTGTAAGCGCCAAAAATTCTTCAATGACATCCAAGAATTCTCGAACCATGGGTACGAATGAAAGTTTATTTTGCGATAGATTCATCGAGTATAGATAACTTAACTCGACTGAATTTTGATGTGTGCAACGAATGTCTAGGTCTCGCCCTTTGAACTCTTAATCCATACTACCCTCTTATCGCGGACTATGATTTCCCCGTAGTGCGACAACCAAATCATACCCAAAATAAGTCCATACCCCTCAAAATTTAGAACGTACGCATTGCATATAAAATCAACATCACATATGTCTAACACAAGGTCTTTGCAATTGAGAAAAGTTGTGTCGTTGCCCTAGTAGGATTTGAATCTACTATTGGGTGGGTGACAATTTGGGTTTGAAGATTTAAGGAGTTAATCACTGTTAACCATAAAATGCAAATGAAGATAAAGAAGGCACTTCTGAGACCCTTCGCATAGGCACAGAGTATTAGGAGAAGTTACCTTTCGACGACACCGAAAGGATTGTGAAACACCAGAGAAAAAGAAGCACATAATAACTTTAGGAAAAAGCTTTCGCAGGTACAAAAAGGAAGATAGTCATAAGGCCGCCTAACATAACGCAAAGACCAAAGAAAAGAAGAGCGCCCCAAGTCTTTTATAATAAAAAAGGAAGGAGTGCAGGAAACGAGTTTGCCGCAAATCTAAACCCTTCGGAGCAGACGAAGGGATTCATCATTCGTCATTCAAACAGATGCTTCCAAGAAGGGTAGAAAGAATAGGGCCAGAATAGGCAACACAATTGACAACCTTTTCGGAAGCATAATAAGCCTTTCGAACCGGTTGAAGTACATATCTAGTATCTTTCAAAAGTATCAAAAGGTTTATACAAAGGTAGCATTTATAATTCAACACCTTCTGACAGCATTCGGGAAAGGTGCGGCTCTCGGTAGTAATTACATGAGGGAGAAACCTTCCGACAAGATCGAAAGGTTCATAGTGTCTCATAAGAAAACAACCTTGCGGGAAGACGAAGAGCTCATAAATGCATTAGGAAACACAAGGCCTTCTATGACGTTCAGCGGCCCATCATGGTGTGTGAAGAACAAACCATCCGTTAGAACCAAAAGGTTCGCAACTGTATAGAAGAAGAAACCTTCCGTCCTAACGAGAGCATAGGGCCGAAAGGGAGGCCGCCTACATCTATAAATAAGACCCAATGGATCCGGTCTCAGGATCCGATCTCCTTCTCATTTCATCTACTGCTTCCGTTCAACACATTGTAACCCTATTTTTGAAATCAGATTGGGGGCTATCTTCTTAAATTTTGTATCAGATTCCATTATGGAGAAATAAAGAGAATCGTGGCTTGCAATCAACTCGGAAATTGGGGATAATCATGATCAGGAGTTAATTTTACATTAACGGTGATCTCAGATGATTCATTTCTTATATTCTTTGTTTATTTCGAGAATATGCCGTGAAATTGTCATCAGACAACCTCATAAGCATCCTTCTCCTCTACTTAATATCAATTACAAGAAGGGGAAATGAAACTTGTGAGACAGTTCCAATAGAAGTTTCATGGCATATTGACTCAACTCTTGTTATTGTCTTAAGATGTTTGAATCATGCATTCTTTTCGAAAGGTTTTCATAAGTGGAATGTCGACCTAAGAAGCTGGAAGTATTAAAGGAATGGAAAACAAAGCAATCTCATCATTTGATGCCTCCGAAGGGTTTTCTTAACCTTCCGAAGGGTTTAAATGGTTTCTAAAACCTTCCAGTCCATCGAAAGGTTTAATGTAACCATTAAGAGATATGGATTACTTTTGGCTTCTAAGGGAGATATAATGAAATGATATGGATGAAGGTTATTCGATCCAAATAAGTTGACCGAAGGGTTTAAATGGTTTCCTAAACCTTCCGGTCCATCGGAAGGTTTAATAAAACCATCGATATGGTCAAATCGCAAGGTTTAAAATGTACTTGAACCCTTCGATGGAGGCTAAGTGACTGCTTGTAACTTCTAAAAGCCATCCGAATTACCGAAGGGTGTAGCAATACTTTGGATCCCTTCCATCCGAAATGCTTAAACCGTACTTAAACCTTTCGGTAAGGTCGAAAGTATGATGATTCTTCCCTTAAATCCTCATAAGAAATGAGTACTCACTTATAACCTTCCGGTATCAATCCCCTCTTGTTAGGATTAGAATAGAGATCTCGAAACCTTCTGACTTAGTAGTTTCATTCGATAATGAAAAATCTACTCAATCGAATGCTTGAATTCATATGAAACAGTCCTATGAAATGCATGAGGATGTTAACAAGAAATCTTATTAACATTTTTGGCGCTAAAAGGAGGGCTCGAACCTCCGACCTGCTTTATTAATAAGATTGATGGTGAAATTTGGTTCCTTGTAGGAGAAAATGAAATCAAGAAGACCTCTTACCATCAGCAGAAGGAATGAGCATGCTACTTCTTTAGAGGAAAACATATCACCCTCTTTCAACCCTGGTAATAGGGAACATGGGCAACCTTCTTCCCTACCTCAATCAACTCCACCTCCAGCTCAGCTTTGGCAGTCACCACAACTAGCTCCGACTCAAGATCTTCAGCCAGAAGAGCATGTGGCTAAAATTGCATATATGGAACGCCAGATGGCAGAAATGAAAGATCTTCTGAACGAAGTGTTATCTCACCGATCGTCAATGAAAGCTACCACGGCAGGGGAAGAAGTTGAGTCTCCAAGAAGGAATCTGAAAATCAACGCAGATGCTGCCAAAAGTAAAGCTCACATTTCTCCATCAGAACAGAAGGAGGGCCTTCTACCGAAGGAAAATTATCATGGAAGAGTTCATGCAGAAGATAAAGATTGTTCCGCGAGTTCAACTTCAGACGGCTACAAACCTAATCAAAGAAACTACATGAACAATGAAGCCTATCTTAAGGACGTGGCAGAAAAGGCTGTGAAAGACCTGCTAAATGCTAAGTGCAAGAGAACTAAAGATGAAAGAGTGAACAACAATGAAAGGGTTGCACCCTTCATCGATGAAATCATGTCAGCTCCAATACCATCTCATGTGAAGGTCCCCACCATGAAATATCATGGGACAACCGACCCGGATGACCATCTGATGGCGTTTGATAGTCAGATGGATTTATACAACGCTTCTGGCACTGTGAGGTGTTGACTTTTTCCGGTCACATTACAAGGGGCCGCAGCTAAATGGTATCGGCAATACCGTGAGAATACGATATATTCTTGGAAACAGTTCTCATATGAGTTCTCTGCTCAATTCTGCATATGTAAAGATCCTTCTATTGATTATACCGTGCTCGCTAACATCAGGCGTAACCATGGAGAGTCCTTAGGGGATTGTCTAAAGAGATTAATACTGAAGCCTTGAAGGCCAAAGGCATGAATGACAGAGATAAGCTCATAGCTGTCCACTCAAGATTCATGGTTAATTCTCCTTTTTGGAAGGAGCTATTTACTCATGGATGTCGGGATCTTCAAGATTTCCATTTCCAAGCCGACAAGTTTATCCGAATGGACGAATTGTATTACTCAAAGAAGAAATTTGGTCATAAGAAGGACAGCGGTAGATTTGGCCCGGAGAGAATTTCCATGAAAGCTAGGTGGGAAGACACCAATAGTAACACGGTAGCATTAAATCGATCAATCTCCTACATCTATGCAATGACCCAGGACAAGGTCAACTTCCCCACTTCATTTAAGGCCCGAAATTACCCTGAGCAGAAAAAAGGAGACAAATATTATGCCTACCACAAAGCAAATGGCCACAGAACCAATGAGTGTAAGGTCCTGGCTGGGATAATTCAGAATCGAGAAGGGCGGTTGAAGGATCGTGAAGAACCCACAGCAAACTCTCCCGACAAACAATGATGCAAGGAAGCCTGTTGGTAATACCGTAAATGTGATCGAGGAAGATGACCCACTATACTTAAGTCCACCCCAGAACAGGATTGATGTCATATATGGAGGACCACATCCGGCTGGTAGAAGTCAAAGTGCCCGAAGCAAATACATTCGAGAAACTAAGAAGGGTGTTTTCACTATACAGGAGGAACCGCCGTTCAAAAATCCAAAACACAAAATCAATATGCACACACTGGTGATTAATCCACAAGAGCTAAGGAGGGGGATCAATCACCTCCACAATGATTCCTTAATTATCACAGCCCAAATAGGATCCTCGGTGGTCACGAAAATCCTGGTTGACACGGGGAGCGCTGTAAATGTGATATTCCGCCATGCGTTTGACCAGATGGGGATTTCCAAGGATAGACTTAAACCCAGTCCCGAGCCAATCTTTGGGTTCAATAATAAGGGGACAACTCCGCTTGGACAGGTGAAGCTTTTTGTTCAACTGGGACTTACCCCATGTTCCCGAGTCTTTGAAATGACCCTTGTGATCATAGATCTACCATCATTCTATAACGCCTTCTTTGGACGGCCGGTGCTGGACGAGGTGGATGCATTCATCTCACCGAAATATCTAATGCTTAAATTTCTCACTAAAAGCAGTTGGGGAACTATCTGAGGCAAACAATTCGCATCTCGAGAGATGTACTTTGCAACCCTAGAATAATACAACAGGGAGTTCACTTATTACTTTGATTCTTTTATTACTTTGCAGCCTTCGGAAGATGGGTTTCTACATCCATCATTCGAAGCAAAGAAAAAATATGATAAAACTAATAAACGTATTGCTACAAGGTATTTTGCAGTTTAAAAAAAAGAAAGAGAGTAGATTCCAACTCAATTGAAGAAAGCAAAATCGTTACAGAATTAGATTGTCGAGGAGAAGTGGAAAGAGTTAAGCCAGTCGAAGAAACTGAAGAGGTTCTACTAGATTCTGCCGATTCTACTAAAATAATCAGAGTGAGAAAGGGTCTTGAGGAGAACCTAAAGTCAAGATTGACATAATTTTTAAAAGACAATAAGGACATTTTTGCTTGGACCCATTCTGACATGGTTGGAATTAGCCCCACGGTCATGAGCCATGCCCTGAATATCAATCCAAACATTCCTCCGGTTCGGCAAAAGAAAAGGCAGTTTGATAAGGTTAGGACCGATGCCCTGAAGGAAGAAGTCAAGAAATTACAACAAAATGGGTTTATCCAGGAAGTCCGATACCCCAAATGGTTGGCAAATCCGGTTCTGGTAAAGAAATCTAACAGAACGTTGTGGACTTGTATAGACTACATAGATTTGAATAAAGCTTGTCCAAAGGATTGTTACCCGTTGCCAAGGATAGATCAGTTGGTCGACTCTACTAGTGGACATAAGCTGCTCTCCCTAATGGTTGCCTATTCTAGGTACAATCATATTCCTATGTTTAAACCCGACGAGGAACATACTAGCTTCATTACAGAATAAGGAACCTATTGTTATAAGGTAATGCCATTCGGGTTGAAGAATGCAGGAGCAACTTATCAACGGTTGGTTAATAGAATGTTCAAAGAACAAATTGGGAGGAATATGGAAGTTTATGTTGACGACATGTTGGTGAAATCTCAAGTGGTGAAAGATCATCTTGAAGATTTGAACGAAATGTTTAAAGTGCTCCACAAGTATCAAATGAAGCTCAACCACCAAAAATGCAACTTTGGAGTCCATTCTGGAAAATTTCTAAGATATATTGTGAGTGCACAACGGATTGAGGCTAGCCCAGAACAGATCGAGGCCATTAAGGATATGGCAGAACCTAGGACAAATAAAGATGTTATGAGTTTGAATGGCAAAGTGGTAGCACTAAGTAGGTTCATATCAAAAGCCACTGATAAGTGCATACTGTTCTTTGAGGTGAAGAAGAAGAAGAATTTCGAATGGAACGAAGATTGTAAAAAGGCATTTCAAGAGCTGAAGCTACATTTGGAAAAGCCACCAATCTTATCTAGCCCCAAAGAGGGAGAGGATCTATTCTTATATATGGCAATTTCTGAACATGCGGTGAGCTCGGTTGTCACATACCGAAATTTTCGACTTTCGAAAATTCGACATCGATACTCACTTTATCGACTGCCGAGCAATCGAGTGCCGGAAACTCCAATAGTGAGGGTTTTAAGAAAAATAAAAAGTGGAAGAAGAAGAAAGCAGAAGGGAGAGAGTAGGAAAAGAAAAGAAGAACAACAACAGAACAAGGACAGAAACAGAAAACAATATCAGAATCTCACATATCGCAGCGGAACAATATATAATAGATAAACACTAGCCTTTTAAAACAAAGAATTATATCAGTTTTTATACATACATCAATCAGAGTCATATACAACAACGGACAGTTATATAACTTGTCCTCATATAGAATACACAGCGGAATAAATACTATCAGATACAAATACTACGTCTCGTCATCCAGCTTATCTCCAAAGCTCCAGAATATCCAGAATATCCTGATAACATAACTCTAGGCTGCCCGTGTGGAAATTGGTGGGCACCCAGAGTTTAGAAGGGAACAATAAACTCCGAGTCAGTCATGGTGACTGGTGTGAGATCGTAAAACAGTTATTTATCTTTAAAATAAACAACAGAAAAAATTTTAAAGTCAATTCGCAATGCTTTTGGAAAATGAAACTACCATAAGACCTCCCACCACACACACAATGCAAACGCAGAATTGGAGGAGATTTCTTCTTATGATAGTCAAAGATGCTTACTACGCAGAAATCAAATTCTTTTTGATATTATTATTAGTGCATAGTGTAGAAATCATTTCGAAAGTATAATATTAATCTTAGCCAGCATAGGCATTCCGCACTTATGCCTACTATAGCTACTATGTTCAATAGCAGGTTACCGCCACATTCCATAGCAGGTAATACAACTAAAACCGTACAAGTCGCGTATTGTTTCTTTGGATTTCCAACAAATGGTCAGGCAAAGGAACTTCCTATCCACGATGGGTACGTCCCTGGAATAGACGACCCGAGAACCTAACCGGATCTCTGCCAACACAAGGCCGGGTTACCTCTGCAAAAATAGGTAACTACTGACACGCGTATGCCATCCCCCGATCGTCACCGATCTTCCCGAGGATCCCCGATTCGCAACAAACCACATAGATAATAATAATGCAGTAACCACAGAGGTTAAGTATCTGGGCTCCATACCATGATACCACCTTTATCCAGAAGGAATGACATACACTAAGGGGCGCTACTCCCTAGAACCTTGCTGCATTCGTCCTGTTTCGACCATTTCCGGGGTGTGAGGCTCGACGAAGTCTCGTCCACAAAGCTACGCTTTCTCAAAAAGCCCTGCTTCGGGTCAAACAAAATGATCAACCTATGATCACAAAGATATAAGATCAAACAAATGATCATATCGCAAATGATCAAACACTGATCATTTCACAGCAACACTCAGTATGCCACGTTACCAAATTGGGATATATCGCTGATAAATTTCAACTACATAACCTCTGAGCTCGTACGTCTTAGAGAAGGGTGTTAAGCTAAGAGAATAAATTCTCCGCCACCAACAGAAATGTATTTGAAAGAAATCAGCTTTATATCTCAAATTGTAACGTCAGACACACAATCCATACAAGTCTGTTCCGGGATCGAACAGAACCGAAGGCACTTCTCACGAAGCCCTTGCATATCCGGATAAATTTCTAATCACGTCCGGACTTCCCGTCACTAAGGGTGATAAAACCTCTAAATCGAAGATCAGTCGATGTAGAGTAACTCGACGGTAATCCTTCCGTTTTCAAAAATATCCGGTCTTCAACACCGGTCTTCGAATGCAATTCATAACGACGTATCACATATTCGGAATGGGTTATACGACCCCATGGTCCTTTCCCGGCTAACCCGAATAGTGAGCGATTATTCAAAATAAGTGTGGCATTCAAATTCATCCAATTCACAACAAATACCTATCTAAAGGTAATTATTGATAGTCGGTTATTTAACTATCAATAAAGATGCGCAACATCATCAGATTCCAAATAATTTTCCAAATTATTTCATCTTCCAAAATATCTTTACTAGATATATTATTTCCACACTTCAATCATTTGAAAACCATTTCAAATCAACTTCCACATTTCAATTTATCTTTACTAGATAAAATCTCAAAACAGTTCATTTCATATTGGAAAAGCATTTCCATACTTATTTAAAAATAAGTATTTCACAAATCATTTATTTTCAACACTTAGAAAATATTCGATATACTTAAAATCAAAATTAAGTATATATCTCATTCTTTAAGGAAATCATTCTTAAATCACATTTATTTGAGTCAAAATGAATGTTGCGTAAAACATCGTTACGACGACTCGAAATCACTAGTATAGGGATTCAGAATTAAGATAGATATATAAATCCCAATACTATATAAAATATTTCTTTTCGGAAATCATTTGCTATAACAACAGTGTTATAGTCCACCATTTCCTTATTTTTCGAAAACGTCTATTTCAACAATAAATGTTGAAATCTATGATTTCGATAGTTCACACGTTTTAAAACATCTTTTAAAACAATTAACTTCATTTCATAATATCGCATTCCCAAAACCCTATCCATTTTACTTAAAAATATATTCACTGTCCAAAATCGTGAACATACTTCACTAACCACATTTCAGTCTTTTCTACACATTTTATTTCAATAAAAATTCGCTATTTAAAATCGCGAATATATCTTCTTTAATGTCCTTCTATATTTAATTTATCCAATTCAATCTATTTCGAATTTATAAAACAACGTTTATAAATTCTATTTTCTATTCTATAACAACTTCGATTTCATAAATTTCCTTTAATGACCCATTCAATTTTATAACTCAACGTATACATCAAAAATCCATATTATAAGTTAAATACTTATAATTTATTTATTTTAAAAGAAATCGTTCTTTTAAACTTTACAAACTGTAAATAAACCCATTTTAACATCATTTCCATTTTTAAATCCACATTCCCAAATATTCACTTTTAACCCCAAATCAAATCCCAAATTGATTTCTAATTTTACTTCAATACCAAATCAATTTCAATATTCATTTCTAAATTAATTTCCCATCCCAAATCATTTTATATTGATTTTTCCAAACTTGTTTCAATTTGCCAATTAAATTTATAATTGGACTTCCAACTTATTTCATTTTAAACAAATTCCTCTTAAAGAAAATAAATCTCTTTATCTTTTTTTCCAACTATTTAGAAATCCAAATTTTAATCAAATCCTCCAATTTAAAATCACTATTATACGAAATTCATTTATTTAACGTTTTCACTTGATTCTGGAATTAATTCAATAAGAATATAAAAATTATCTTTTTATACTTTAAAATTCCTTTCTTCGAATTTATTCAATTTCTAAGAAAATTATTTACTTAAAAATTTCTATTTTGATTTCAAAAATTCAATTTCATTTATTTTTGGAATCCAATGATATCAAACATCCATTCAGCTAAATTTTAGCTTTCAAATAATTTCCAGATATCAATATGATTAATAGCATCACTATAATCATTCACAGATTCATATCACAATAGAAATAAATTCAATCAATGTGAGGGGTCCAGTTGGATCCCTCCAACCTGTTTCCCTGCATCCAAAGATGTTAGCACAATACCAATTCCGCTCCAGTACGGAATTATCGCGATATATGGGTTTTATAAAAATCCGCTTACTAACGGCGCAATAGGGTCTCATCCGCTATACGAGGCGAGAAATCATCAATCCAATATATACATATGCCAATATGTATATATTGTTATATATATAGATATATCCTACTATATCTAATATAACAATCAATAGAAATCAAACAGTCAATAATAACTGTAAAATCAAATTTCCTTCGAGTGAGAAAATCTCACCTTAGCTTTTTAATTTGCAGTCCATCTCCAATCTCAACCCAATCATCTTGATTTATACCTTGTATAAATATTTACACAGTTTATTAATATTCGAACCAATCAAATAATTAATTTCCATTTAATAGTTTTCGATTAGTTGGTAATTTCAATTTATCGTCGATTTCATTTTAAACAGTTAATTTTAAATCCTAACTGATTTCCGTTTTGAAATAAACTCATTTAACCAAGATTTTATTTTGTCCCAATTTCTTTTTATAAAATATCTAACTAAAAATCAAATTCCATTTGATAATTAAATTAACCAAAAATTCAATTTAAACTAATAATTAACTTTCAAATCCATTATTTTCACATATGTATATATTTATTTTCAAAAGTCTTATCTATACACCTTTGAATCAAAGTAGGTATGTGTATCTTCTCTCTGTTTACAGCAAACTGCTAATTAATATTAGGAAAAATCTAATAATTTATTCATCACTTAAATAAGTTTTAACCAACTAAATTCAAATAAATAACCAGCCTAATATATATATTTCTCTTTGTTTTACTAGAATTTGATTAAGGAACAGAAGACAAATAACTTAGTTTTTTTCTTTTTGTGAATTATCAAAACAAACCTCAACTCGTTCGCGAACTCTGACAGCCGATCCCCTACCCAACTCGACCGAGCGAACCAAGCTGTCACCATCACCTTCGAATCTCGACCGCGATCCCTCCCCTTACAGTCAATCGATTTCGACACACACGAGTCGAATCTCGATCGATCGATCACAGCACGCACGTGACCTCGCTGTTCCTACGCACCTCAAATTGAAGACGAACCTCCTCTCACCGCTTCGCCGAGTTCGTTCGCGCATCCCTACCGCGAACGCAAACCGCTGCCGACTTGAGTACGAATCCCTACGGCGAAGTCGAACTCAGCCATCTTCACGCGCACGCGAATGAACTCCAGCCCTACACTGCTTCGCGCTGGCCACCACGATCCAGTCGCACGCGAGAACGAGCCTCCTCCTTTGCTCGATGTTGTTGTCGCCGATGTTCCATAGCTCGTTTCGATTTGGGGGAAATTTGATCTGAAGATTAAATTTGAAAATTTGGGACGGAAGATGATGTAGGCGATTTCGTTTTCTTTGAACTGGAGAGGGAATGAAGAAGTAAAAAGCTCGGCCATTTTAAATTTTCTCGTTTGATTTTAAAAACTGAAAAGAGATGAGGACGAGATGTTTAAAAAATGAAAGAGGTATGGGTTTCACGATAAATTCTCGTGATCTTCGGCGTGATTAAAGGCTGAAGCAAAGGGAGATAACGTGTGGTGATGTTGACCATTTTAAATTTAAATTCAAATTTAATTCGATAAAGATTTTTAATGCGTTTACACGCCGTACGATCACGTATTGACTCCGAAAAATACGAAATTGGAAATCCAGTAATAATACAATATTACGGACCCAATGGAACTGGTTTCGTCGAATTCCGAGACTGTGCCTCGGACGGCTATTTTTAAATATCGGTACGAACGATAATTTTAAACCTGAACAGATTGTTTCCAAATCAATTTCTGAAGCTTCAATTATCTTCAGTATTATCAATACGAATTTTAGAAGCTTTTAAAATATTTTTCTTCAGCTTAAAATTGAAGATATAAATTTTTGTTCAACTTCAATCGATTAAATTTTATAATTTAATCGTCAAATTCAAAGTTATATTCGGGATTCAAATTAAATCATCGTTCAAATATTTAAAATTAATTAAATATTTCCAATTTAATTCGTTCAAAATTCTGGGTCGTTACAGACTTCCCTCCTTAAAAGAATTTCGTCCTCGAAATTACAAGTTAGAAAGAAAGGTCCTTAACTCGTCTGCTATCTTTCAACATCTAATAGTTTTACCAATTTTTCAAAACAAATCTTTCTACTAAAGATTCGTTATCAATCCAACTAGCTTTCTAAACCCTTTCATAATTTCCAAACAACATTGTTTACTTCAAAATTCAAATTTAAGTTTAAATTCAAATTTTAACTTTCAAAATTTTCTCAAAATTTTTCTAACACTCGAAATTTTCGAAAAATTTCGCCAGCGTCTCCTTTGCGCGGCTAATACGATACGACTACAAAACGTCCCTACGGACTCTCAGATTTCAAAAAGAAAAAGAAAAAGCCAAGCGGCTAGAGAAATAAGTCATCAAATCTCATATTCAAATTGAAACACTTACCTTTTGTCGAGAAATTCAAATTTATCTTTGAAATCAAATCCAATTCATTTACACCTGTATATCCTACTAGCCATAATATCTAGTTACATATATTCAAACCATTTTGCAAATTCTATTACAAAATTTCAAACATAAACTGTTTACACATTTTTAACTTACTATTGAAGTTACATATCTATTCTCATTCAATTTTACATTTCAATTCTCATTCGAATTCAATTCACAATTCCAATCTAATTTGGATTTAGTTTACTTCTGGATATTGAATTTTATCAATTAACTTTAGTTCACTTCAAACTAATCTCAAAACTTCATTTAATTTCACACAATTCAACTTCATTTTCAATATTCAGTTTTAATTCCAGTTTTATTCTTTTGCTCATTCCCAAAATTTATTTACAATTTACTATTTTGGTTTACAATCACTTATATTAAACTGGATTTCAATTCGAATTCAATTTACATTCATGTACTTGCAATTGCAAATTGATTCATTCATTCTCAATTTTATTTTCATAATTCAATACTCAACTCCAGAGTCTTTTCAACCTTTTCAAAACCATTTTTGAAAACAATTCAAATCATCTTTTGAATTTTCTAAAACCAAATCCAAATTTTCAAACAACTTCCATTTAAAACAATTTGGCAGCAATTTCTCTTTTGGAAACCCGAAAATGAACATCAGTGATGCTGCAGTCATTACCGAAGTTATTTTCCAGCGACCGAAAAGAGTTTAGAGCTTCATCTCTCCAAAATACTTTTTCAAAATCCTTTGAAATTCATTTTCAACTCCAAAAAGAATTTAAACTTTCCAAATCTCAAAAATTTCAAATTCTTCTCAAAACATTTCCAAAAACTTTTCTGGAATTCCGTTTTAAATTACAATTCACATTTATAATTTATATTCTCAAATTTCATTTGTATGTGAATTTATTTCTTAACTTTGGAGTTACGGTTTCAATTTCTTATTCAATTTCAATAGTAATGATAACATTTCAATATCATCACTTTCCTAACAACCAAACATCCATATACTATGGTAATTCATAGAAAATCATTTCTTTTATATACAAAAATAATTTTGGGTAAAATCATTTCATTCACCCTATTTAAAACAATACTATGCCGAATTGTTCTATTCGAGTGTTTAGAGATCCCTATCAATGATCGTTAATTACTCGTATTGACCAGAATCCATATACCACTCAATAAATCAATCATCACAATATAAAACAATTTTATATTCAAATAACAAATACGCGCTCATATCTATTATTACACTCAACTCATTCTAGAGTACTACTGACTCTATCTCTAATGAGTAACACCCAACAGAGCAGGGTTGTCGCTTAACCATATGCTCTGATACCACTTTGTCACATACCGAAATTTTCGACTTTCGAAAATTCGACATCGATACTCACTTTATCGACTGCCGAGCAATTGAGTGCCGGAAACTCCAATAGTGAGGGTTTTAAGAAAAATAAAAAGTGGAAGAAGAAGAAAGCAGAAGGGAGAGAGTAGGAAAAGAAAAGAAGAACAACAACAGAACAAGGACAGAAACAGAAAACAATATCAGAATCTCACATATCGCAGCGGAACAATATATAATAGATAAACACTAGCCTTTTAAAACAAAGAATTATATCAGTTTTTATACATACATCAATCAGAGTCATATACAACAACGGATAGTTATATAACTTGTCCTCATATAGAATACACAGCGGAATAAATACTATCAGATACAAATACTACGTCTCGTCGTCCAGCTTATCTCCAAAGCTCCAGAATATCCTGATAACATAACTCTAGGCTGCCCGTGTGGAAATTGGTGGGCACCCAGAGTTTAGAAGGGAACAATAAACTCCGAGTCAGTCATGGTGACTGGTGTGAGATCGTAAAACAGTTATTTATCTTTAAAATAAACAACAGAAAATTTTTTAAAGTCAATTCGCAATGCTTTTGGAAAATGAAACTACCATAAGACCTCCCACCACACACACAATGCAAACGCAGAATTGGAGGAGATTTCTTCTTATGATAGTCAAAGATGCTTACTACGCAGAAATCAAATTCTTTTTGATATTATTATTAGTGCATAGTGTAGAAATCATTTCGAAAGTATAATATTAATCTTAGCCAGCATAGGCATTCCGCACTTATGCCTACTATAGCTACTATGTTCAATAGCAGGTTACCGCCACATTCCATAGCAGGTAATACAACTAAAACCGTACAAGTCGCGTATTGTTTCTTTGGATTTCCAACAAATGGTCAGGCAAAGGAACTTCCTATCCACGATGGGTACGTCCCTAGAATAGACGACCCGAGAACCTAACCGGATCTCTGCCAACACAAGGCCGGGTTACCTCTGCAAAAATAGGTAACTACTGACACGCGTATGCCATCCCCCGATCGTCACCGATCTTCCCGAGGATCCCCGATTCGCAACAAACCACATAGATAATAATAATGCAGTAACCACAGAGGTTAAGTATCTAGGCTCCATACCATGATACCACCTTTATCCAGAAGGAATGACATACACTAAGGGGCGCTACTCCCTAGAACCTTGCTGCATTCGTCCTGTTTCGACCATTTCCGGGGTGTGAGGCTCGACGAAGTCTCGTCCACAAAGCTACGCTTTCTCAAAAAGCCCTACTTCGGGTCAAACAAAATGATCAACCTATGATCACAAAGATATAAGATCAAACAAATGATCATATCGCAAATGATCAAACACTGATCATTTCACAGCAACACTCAGTATGCCACGTTACCAAATTGGGATATATCGCTGATAAATTTCAACTACATAACCTCTGAGCTCGTACGTCTCAGAGAAGGGTGTTAAGCTAAGAGAATAAATTCTCCGCCACCAACAGAAATGTATTTGAAAGAAATCAGCTTTATATCTCAAATTGTAACGTCAGACACACAATCCATACAAGTCTGTTCCGGGATCGAACATAACCGAAGGCACTTCTCACGAAGCCCTTGCATATCCGGATAAATTTCTAATCACGTCCGGACTTCCCGTCACTAAGGGTGATAAAACCTCTAAATCGAAGATCAGTCGATGTAGAGTAACTCGACGGTAATCCTTCCGTTTTCAAAAATATCCGGTCTTCAACACCGGTCTTCGAATGCAATTCATAACGACGTATCACATATTCGGAATGGGTTATACGACCCCATGGTCCTTTCTCGGCTAACCCGAATAGTGAGCGATTATTCAAAATAAGTGTGGCATTCAAATTCATCCAATTCACAACAAATACCTATCTAAAGGTAATTATTGATAGTCGGTTATTTAACTATCAATAAAGATGCGCAACATCATCAGATTCCAAATAATTTTCCAAATTATTTCATCTTCCAAAATATCTTTACTAGATATATTATTTCCACACTTCAATCATTTGAAAACCATTTCAAATCAACTTCCACATTTCAATTTATCTTTACTAGATAAAATCTCAAAACAGTTCATTTCATATTGGAAAAGCATTTCCATACTTATTTAAAAATAAGTATTTCACAAATCATTTATTTTCAACACTTAGAAAATATTCGATATACTTAAAATCAAAATTAAGTATATATCTCATTCTTTAAGGAAATCATTCTTAAATCACATTTATTTGAGTCAAAACGAATGTTGCATAAAACATCGTTACGACGACTCGAAATCACTAGTATAGGGATTCAGAATTAAGATAGATATATAAATCCCAATACTATATAAAATATTTCTTTTCGGAAATCATTTGCTATAACAACAGTGTTATAGTCCACCATTTCCTTATTTTTCGAAAACGTCTATTTCAACAATAAATGTTGAAATCTATGATTTCGATAGTTCACACGTTTTAAAACATCTTTTAAAACAATTAACTTCATTTCATAATATCGCATTCCCAAAACCCTATCCATTTTACTTAAAAATATATTCACTGTCCAAAATCGTGAACATACTTCACTAACCACATTTCAGTCTTTTCTACACATTTTATTTCAATAAAAATTCGCTATTTAAAATCGCGAATATATCTTCTTTAATGTCCTTCTATATTTAATTTATCCAATTCAATCTATTTCGAATTTATAAAACAACGTTTATAAATTCTATTTTCTATTCTATAACAACTTCGATTTCATAAATTTCCTTTAATGACCCATTCAATTTTATAACTCAACGTATACATCAAAAATCCATATTATAAGTTAAATACTTATAATTTATTTATTTTAAAAGAAATCGTTCTTTTAAACTTTACAAACTGTAAATAAACCCATTTTAACATCATTTCCATTTTTAAATCCACATTCCCAAATATTCACTTTTAACCCCAAATCAAATCCCAAATTGATTTCTAATTTTACTTCAATACCAAATCAATTTCAATATTCATTTCTAAATTACTTTCCCATCCCAAATCATTTTATATTGATTTTTCCAAACTTGTTTCAATTTGCCAATTAAATTTATAATTGGACTTCCAACTTATTTCATTTTAAACAAATTCCTCTTAAAGAAAATAAATCTCTTTATCTTTTTTTCCAACTATTTAGAAATCCAAATTTTAATCAAATCCTCCAATTTAAAATCACTATTATACGAAATTCATTTATTTAACGTTTTCACTTGATTCTGGAATTAATTCGATAAGAATATAAAAATTATCTTTTTATACTTTAAAATTCCTTTCTTCGAATTTATTCAATTTCTAAGAAAATTATTTACTTAAAAATTTCTATTTTGATTTCAAAAATTCAATTTCATTTATTTTTGGAATCCAATGATATCAAACATCCATTCAGCTAAATTTTAGCTTTCAAATAATTTCCAGATATCAATATGATTAATAGCATCACTATAATCATTCACAGATTCATATCACAATAGAAATAAATTCAATCAATGTGAGGGGTCCAGTTGGATCCCTCCAACCTGTTTCCCTGCATCCAAAGATGTTAGCACAATACCAATTCCGCTCCAGTACGGAATTATCGCGGTATATGGGTTTTATAAAAATCCGCTTACTAACGGCGCAATAGGGTCTCATCCGCTATACGAGGCGGGAAATCATCAATCCAATATATACATATGCCAATATGTATATATTGCTATATATATAGATATATCCTACTATATCTAATATAACAATCAATAGAAATCAAACAGTCAATAATAACTGTAAAATCAAATTTCCTTCGAGTGAGAAAATCTCACCTTAGCTTTTTAATTTGCAGTCCATCTCCAATCTCAACCCAATCATCTTGATTTATACCTTGTATAAATATTTACACAGTTTATTAATATTCGAACCAATCAAATAATTAATTTCCATTTAATAGTTTTCGATTAGTTGGTAATTTCAATTTATCGTCGATTTCATTTTAAACAGTTAATTTTAAATCCTAACTGATTTCCGTTTTGAAATAAACTCATTTAACCAAGATTTTATTTTGTCCCAATTTCTTTTTATAAAATATCTAACTAAAAATCAAATTCCATTTGATAATTAAATTAACCAAAAATTCAATTTAAACTAATAATTAACTTTCAAATCCATTATTTTCACATATGTATATATTTATTTTCAAAAGTCTTATCTATACACCTTTGAATCAAAGTAGGTATGTGTATCTTCTCTCTGTTTACAGCAAACTGCTAATTAATATTAGGAAAAATCTAATAATTTATTCATCACTTAAATAAGTTTTAACCAACTAAATTCAAATAAATAACCAGCCTAATATATATATTTCTCTTTGTTTTACTAGAATTTGATTAAGGAACAGAAGACAAATAACTTAGTTTTTTTCTTTTTGTGAATTATCAAAACAAACCTCAACTCGTTCGCGAACTCTGACAGCCGATCCCCTACCCAACTCGACCGAGCGAACCAAGCTGTCACCATCACCTTCGAATCTCGACCGCGATCCCTCCCCTTACAGTCAATCGATTTTGACACACACGAGTCGAATCTCGATCGATCGATCACAGCACGCACGTGACCTCGCTGTTCCTACGCACCTCAAATTGAAGACGAACCTCCTCTCACCGCTTCGCCGAGTTCGTTCGCGCATCCCTACCGCGAACGCAAACCGCTGCCGACCTGAGTACGAATCCCTACGGCGAAGTCGAACTCAGCCATCTTCACGCGCACGCGAATGAACTCCAGCCCTACACTGCTTCGCGCTGGCCACCACGATCCAGTCGCACGCGAGAACGAGCCTCCTCCTTTGCTCGATGTTGTTGTCGCCGATGTTCCATAGCTCGTTTCGATTTGGGGGAAATTTGATCTGAAGATTAAATTTGAAAATTTGGGACGGAAGATGATGTAGGCGATTTCGTTTTCTTTGAACTGGAGAGGGAATGAAGAAGTAAAAAGCTCGGCCATTTTAAATTTTCTCGTTTGATTTTAAAAACTGAAAAGAGATGAGGACGAGATGTTTAAAAAATGAAAGAGGTATGGGTTTCACGATAAATTCTCGTGATCTTCGGCGTGATTAAAGGCTGAAGCAAAGGGAGATAACGTGTGGTGATGTTGACCATTTTAAATTTAAATTCAAATTTAATTCGATAAAGATTTTTAATGCGTTTACACGCCGTACGATCACGTATTGACTCCGAAAAATACGAAATTGGAAATCCAGTAATAATACAATATTACGGACCCAATGGAACTGGTTTCGTCGAATTCCGAGACTGTGCCTCGGACGGCTATTTTTAAATATCGGTACGAACGATAATTTTAAACCTGAACAGATTGTTTCCAAATCAATTTCTGAAGCTTCAATTATCTTCAGTATTATCAATACGAATTTTAGAAGCTTTTAAAATATTTTTCTTCAGCTTAAAATTGAAGATATAAATTTTTGTTCAACTTCAATCGATTAAATTTTATAATTTAATCGTCAAATTCAAAGTTATATTCGGGATTCAAATTAAATCATCGTTCAAATATTTAAAATTAATTAAATATTTCCAATTTAATTCGTTCAAAATTCTGGGTCGTTACATCGGTATTGATTAGAAATAACGAGGGATTGCAACTACCAGTTTACTATGTAAGCAGAAGGTTAAATGATGCTGAAATCCGATACCCAGTTATTGAAAAGCTAGCGTACTATTTAATTTTGACGGCTCGAAAACTAAGGCCATATTTTCAAGCACATCCAATAAAAGTGTTGACCAACTTCCCATTGAAGCAAATATTTGGCAAGCCTGAAACTTCTGGAAGGTTAATTAAGTGGGGAATTGAACTAAGTTAGTACGATATAGCATATTAGCCTAGAACGGCTATAAAAGGTCAAGCATTAGCCGAATTCATCAATGAATGTATAAGGTTCATTTCAGAGCAATCCGAAAAGGAAAAAGATACAAACCCAAGTGGCAACTATTTGTGGTTGGTGCTTCAAATGAACAAGGAGCGGGGGCAGGATATGTAATAATTACGCTAGACGGGCACAAGTTACACTATGCTATGAAGTTGGGATTCTCAGTAACTAACAATGTAGCAGAGTATGAATCTATGGTTGCCGGATTAACCCTTGCTTTGCAACTTAAAATCCCAAGAATCCAGGTATTCAGTGATTCTCAATTAATGGTTAGCCAGATCAAGCAGGTATATCAAACCAAGGATCCTAAACTTAGTCAGTATGTGAAGAAAGTTTTAAAGATGCTCGCACTTTTCGAAGATTTCTCCGTACATCAAATACCAAGAGGAGAAAACTCTCAAGCAGATTCACTGGCTAAGTTGGCAAGCTTAAGAGGAGCTCCTAAAACTCGAATTGTACCTATAGGATTTTAGGCCAATCTCGGCATTGAGGAAAAAAAAACAAGAGAAAGCTGCGGAAATACTAGTGTTAACCCGATCATAGGCCTTGGCATTGGAATCAAAAGAGATGAACCAAGAGATATCGAATCAAGAACCTGTAGCTCCAATAGCAAAAGAATATGAAAACACTTGGACGACATCAATCGTGGATTATATAGTCGATGGAAAATTGCCCGCGGATAAAATAGAAGCACGAAGGCTAAAACGGAAAGCTTAGAGCTTTACCATTATGGATGGAGTTCTTTTCAAGAAAGGGTATGCCCTTCCCTATTTATGATGTGTGAAACCTGAAAGCGGGTTAAGAATAATAAAGGAAGCACATGAAGGGTTCTGTAGGGATCACTCTAATGGAATAACATTAGCCAAGAGGATAATGAGGCAAGGGTTTTACTGGCCACATCTGACTAACTAAGCTATGGAATATGTTAAAAGGTGTGAGAAATGTCAACGTTATTCAAAAGTACCACGTCTCCCACCAAGTCAACTAACCCCTATTGCTACCTCATGGACATTTAACGTTTGGGGAATCGACTTAATTGGACCACTTCCAATCTCCAAGGGAGGGGCGAAATATGCCGTGGTGGCAATAGATTACTTTACAAAATGGGTTGAAACAGAACCACTCCCGAAAATTACCTCCGGAAAAGGGCTAAGATTCATCATTAGAACCATTGTCACAAGATTTGGGATACTTTATAAGATAATATCCGACAATGGGACTCAATTTGAGAGTGAAGAGTTTTCACGGTTTTGCCACAAGAACGGAATTATAAAAAGCTTCCCCTCGATCACTCATCCAAAGGCCAATGGAGCAGTCGAAGCGGCTAACAAAACAATCAAGACCATCTTAAAAAAGAGGCTAAATAAGGCAAAAGGGAATTGGGTAGAAGAATTGCCCCTAGTTCTGTAGACTTATAGAACTTCAACTTGAACCGCAACGGGTCTTACCCCATACTCTTTAACATATGGATGTGAAGCAAGGCTACCCATAGAGATTGAGGTACCTTCTCATAGAAGAATTGCCTACGCCTTTAACCCAAACTAGGAATTGAGAAAGGAATCACTTGACCTCATTCATGGACTAAGAGATGAAACAACTTTGAGAACGACTGAGTATCAAAGGAGAATATCAAAATATTACAACTCAAAAGTAAAAGCCAGGTCATTCAGACAAGGGGATTTAGTACTTCGAAGAGTAATGGCCAATACAAGAAACTCATCAGATGGGCCATTGGGACCAAATTAGGAAGGCCCATTGATAATCTTCAAAGAAATACCCCCAGGAGCCTACAAACTATGCTACCCTAATGGAAACATGGTACCAAGAACGTTGAACGCGGAACATTTGAGACCATATTTTCCAACTTTGAATGAATAAAGCATTTCTAAGAATGTCTCTGCTATGATTTAGTAAGAAGAGTCTACATAGTCGGGAGTGAAATTCTCCTTAAAATCTAGGACTACCTAAGATGGTAGGCTACCAATAATGGTAGAAAGCCCTTGGTCGTGCCAAGAAGGCCAGGTCAAGGCACCTCCTTTAGGGAGGGCGTAAGCCTTTATCCACGCCAAAACCAGAAATGGCCAGGTTAAAACAGCACAAGCCCTTATCTGTGTCACGCTATGGCCAGGATAAGGCACCTCCTGGAGGGAGGACGGGTAATCCCTTGGTCCCGCCATGCTATGGCCTAGCCAAGGTTCCGAACAAGCCCTTAATCGCGTCACGCAATGGCCAGGTTAAGGCGCCTCCTGGAGGGAGGTCGGGTAAGTCCTCGGGCCCTGCTTCAGAAAAAGCTAGTCGAGCGCACCAGAAACTCGGATGAGATATCTGGCAGACTAAGAAATGTCCATGCCTGAAACAGGCACTGTCAGAAATCAGCATAGCTTAAGATAGCAACCACCAAAAGAGGTCGATACTGTCAAATATGACAAACAGCCTGAAATAGGCTTTGCTTAAATAAGCACAAAATTGGACAAAAGAGTCCCAGCCTAAAATAGGCTATGACAAATGGTAAATGGACAAAGAAAACTCGGGCCCGAGAAAGCAAAAGCATGCGAATCACTAACAAAGCCAAAGGATGGCATACTCAACAAGAAAATCAGAGGGAAGTCACTGACTTCTTCTCGCGAACATTCGCCAGATGGGTATTCTGGACTCCTATCGCAAGAGATAATGTCACAATCTTCTATTACTAGATATGGTATTCTGATCTTCAATTATTAATTACCAGCAATGGTATTCTGGTCTTCAATTATTACTTACCAGCAATGGTATTCTGGTCTTCTATTATTAATTACCAAAATTGGTATTTTGGTCATCTATTATTAATTCCCAAAATTGGTATTCTGGACTTCTATCATTAACCATTGGAAGAGATATTCCAGCCTTCCCTTATCAATTATTAGAAATGACATTCTGGAATTACTGTTAGAAGTTGTCAGAAAATGGTGTCCCAAAAGTGGCATCCTGGGCTTCAAGGGCTCCTGTTATCAACGTTAAATCAGGTTTTTTGGTCTTCGGTTATACAAAGGTAGCGTTCATTATTCAACAAAAGGTCACCTTCCAACATCATTCGGGAAAGGCGCAGCTCTTGGCAGTAATTAAATAAGGGAGCAACCTTCCGACAAGATCAGAAGGTTCATAGTGTCTCATAATGAAATCAACCTTACGGGAAGATGAAGAGCTCATAAATGCATTAGGAAACACAAGGCCTTCTATGACATTCAGCGGCCCATGATGGTGTGTGAATAACAAACCTTCCATTAGAACCGAAAGGTTCACAACTGTATAGAAGAAGGAACCTTCCGTCCGGACGAGAGCATAGGGCCGAAAGGGAGGCCGCCTACATCTATAAATAAGACCCAAGGGGTCCGGTCTCAGGATCCAATCTTCTTCTCATTTCATCTACTCAACAACTTCTATAGCTTCCATTCAACACATTGTAACCCTAATTTTGAAATCAGATTGGGGGCTATCTTCTTAAATTTTGTATCAGATTCCATTATGGAGAAATAAAGAGAATTGTGGCTTGCGATCAACTTGGAATTTGGGGATAATCATGATCAGACGTTAATTTTACATTAACGGCTGATCTCAGATGATTCATTTCTTATATTCTTTGTTTATTTTGAGAATATGCCGTGAAATTGTCATCAGACAACCTCATAAGTATCCTTCTCCTCTACTTAATATCAATTACAAGAAGGGGAAATGAAACTTGTGAGACGGTTCCAATATAAGTTTCATGGCATATTGACTCAACTCTTGTTATTGTCTTAAGATGTTTGAATCATGCATTCTTTTCGAAAGGTTTTTATAAGTGGAATGTCAACCTAAGAAGCTGAAAGTATTAAAGGAATGGAAAACAAAGCAACCTCATCATTTGATTCCCCCGAAGGGTTTTCTTAACCTTCCGAAGGGTTTAAATGGTTTCTAAAACCTTCTAGTCCATCGGAAGGTTTAATATAACCATTAAGAGATGTGGATTACTTTCGACTTCTAAAGGAGATATAATGAAATGATATGGACGAAGTTCATTCGATCCAAATAAGTTGACCGAAGGGTTTAAATGGTTTCCTAAACCTTCCGGTCCATCGGAAGGTTTAATAAAACCATCGATATGGTCAAATCGCAAGGTTTAAAATGTACTTAAACCCTTCGATGGGGGCTAAGTGAATGCTTGTAACTTCTAAAAACCTTCCGAATTACTGAAAGGTGTAGCAATACTTTGGATCCCTTCCAGCCGAAATGCTTAAACCATACTTAAACCTTTCGATAAGGCCGAAAGTAAGATGATTCTTCCCTCAAATCCTCATAAGAAATGAGTACTCACTTATAACCTTCTGGTATTAATCCCCTCTTGTTAGGATTAGAATTGAGATCTCGAAACCTTCTAACTTGGTCGTTTCATTCGATAATGAAAAATCTACTCAACCGAAAGGATGAATTCATATGAAACAGTCCTATGAAATGCATCGGGGATGTTAACATGAAATCTTGTTAACAATCACATTCCTAGATATGAATGAATATGATGCTTCAAAGTCAAATAGAGTACGAATTTTATTCCAAAAAATTAAGAGTTATACCATCCATGGCTGCTTTTCCTTGGTCTCTAGGGGTGGTCACCTCGAAATAGGGGTAGCCTCAATGGCGTAGGCTTGCCCACTCTGCCCTTCTTTCGCCATCTTTGGTCATTTATTTTTGAAATGCCCTTCCTCGCGACAGTGGTAACATTTTCCCTTAAAAGTTTCCTTCAACAAATTCACTTTACTATCCTTTGCAAGGTGTCCTTTATTTTGGCATCTATTACACACTTTATCTTGTTTCTTAAATTTCACTTTTGACTTCTTATTTGCCTAAAAATTTCCTTTCTTTGCCCCCTGATTTTGTGTGGGTCCTGCCTTCTCTTTCTCCATCTTTTTTTCTTGGCACTAGTCATCTACAGTAAAGCCATGTCAATAAACATCTTGTAGGTAGCTCCAATGGGTATTTGAGTCAACAACCATTTCGTAAGAGGGGAGTTTAGGCCATTGACAAATTTTGTGGCCTTTCTCATGGGTGTATCAATCGGACTCATTCCAAACTTGGCTAGTTCTATAAATTTACTAATGTACTCCTTTAGAATGGAGTCTACTAGCCTAAACTATATAAATTTCTCTAGTTGCAAGCTCACTTCTTCTCTTGGCATAAATCTTGTCTCAAATTAATTCTTAAACTCATCCCAAGTGACAATCCTACCAGTGTCCTCCTTAGCCACCATATTCCACCAATCTAATGCTTCTCCCTTAAGGTGCCAAGCTTCCATTCTCTGCTTCACTCGATCCTCCCAACCAAGCTCCCAAAATATCCTCTCACAGTCATTTATCCATGCCTTGGTTTCCACGAAGCTTTCCTTTTCAGAATATGCTCTTCCTCCCATATTCATAAAATTCTTACACATTTTGGGAAAATCGATAGGATAAGGTACCGTCTTGGCAGGTGGAACAATTGGTGCTGCCGGTGTAGTCTGTTAAGGAACGGGGACTTGTCCTACATGCCTGAGGAATTGTTTAAACCATTCGGGCATCCCTCGAATGGTGGACATTTCTCTAGCGGGGTTCCCAGTCTTAAAAGAAGAAGGATTTTCAGCCATAGTCTACTATCTGTAGGTTAAAATTTTAGTTATACTTTCTTAAGATGGTATTATACGATGAAAGAAAGATTTGTCCAGTGTATGTATATGTTCATAATAAAATATTTATATATAATAGGGGTTTTTGGAAAAATCTTTTTAAAAATAACAAGTACATTTCTCATACGTATGCTTTTCCCCGTCGATCGAGTAACCTAGACTCTGATACCAACTGTAACAACCCGCCTTAAAATGGGCCTAAATTCCAACCCAGAAATGGCCCATCGAAACTTAGAACAGTCTCAAAGCTGGCTGTTGGTTTGTAAAAAAGAATAATACATAGCTATTTATCTACACATTCAGAATCTCACAATTTAAGGATAAAATATAATAATAACAACAGTATCCATTTTATTCAAATTTCGACATTTCATTCAAAACCATAACAAAATATCCATAGTACCAAAACCCAAAAATAACTGTAACATATCCACGATATAATATTCCAAAATTACAATATTGTTTTTACTTTATGGAAACATCAAAAACTGTAGAAAATAACAAGTAGATAAATGAACTACTGCCACAAGTCTCATCAACATCTCTGCCTTTAACATCGCCTTTCCTAACCCGTGTTGTAACGAGGAGGAAGTCAGAACAACATATGTCCAGTGAGTAAAAAATATCGAGCCTTACTTTATTAGTACTTGGGCAGTATAAATTAAATAGGAATATATCTTATGTTTTCTACCTACATCATAAGTCTTTTCAAATATAAGCCCGAGAGCTATTCTCTAAAATAAAAGGCTTCCCAAATATAAGCCCATGACCAATTTGCTACCAACCTAATAACCCATATCTATCATCCATAATGTTCTATCAATGTAAGATATGATACTTAAGTCACTTAACGGGAGTTAGGCAGACTCCGACCATTTAATTCCTTATTTAAGGCAGATCCACGTCATTTACTACATATAATCCAAAGGCGGACTCCCCACTAGTAACTATCTAGCTGACATTGCATGGAATCTCTTTAGCCACTTAATACTTCATATTAAAGCGGGCCCTTTCCCGAGATATCCTCTATCGTGCCAAACCTATAATCCAAACCATTTACTACTTCCTACATAGAGAAGAGGCGGACCCTCACACAACCACTTATTACCTTCAATCTCTAAAGCAGGTCCTTCGTTTTATGATCCGTACCTCCATGGTGACACCTCACATTATCTCAACTATTTATAGGTTCTGGTAGCTAGATTAGTTGGGAAGATTTACCATACAGAAGTTGGGACTAATCTCGCATCACCATAGTTACTTATTCTAGGCGATGTCTCACATCAGCTCCAAAGTCACACTATTGGTAACCAGATTAGCCTAGGCAAACTTTCGTATGATTTTGACTAACCTTGAATGCCTATAAGTTAGTCATGATCTATATCACTCTCCACATATAATATCGCATATCTCACCATTTCCATAATCAAGGCCTTATAAGAGATCTTTCTTATTTCACTTTTAACATTAATTACCTTCCTAAGAGAGATTTTAATAAAATTAATAACCTATTTAGCTATACAATTATCGTTATAATTATACGTTAATTACGCTAATACACACACACACACGTGCTTAGTAATTTCTAAGTATGTGGAATATACGCCATAAACTAGCGTTTAAATGTCAACTCCTTAAACAATTATACAAGTCTCATTCCATATTACCAATAATACCCAAAATTCCAATCAATAGACTTGTATACAATTGAAATTTAAACCCAACTTATTACATTAAAATAATGGAATACATTGATACTATAAACTTATAGTTCCAATTTTTATGCTCTATTCAACTCCTTTTTCACATAAAATAAACAAAGGAAATTCTATTTAATTCATAGGAATAAGCAGTGCAAACTACGAATAAAATTCGTACTTTACACGCTATTCCTTATTCAAAATCCTTTAACCAAATTCAAAGAAAAAGAATCAGGAGTGGAATAGAAGGTAAAATTATCAAAACTGCAATCTACACTCTTTCTACCATCTGGACATAAACAATTAAGATTCTAACATAGAATTGACATTTTGCATTGAAGGGGTTTTGAGGGTTTATAATATGATGTTTTAGCAAACCAAAACTCCTCAAGGCATATTTAAACTTAAACTATACTAATCAATTACCAAAATAGAAAAGCTAAGATTCTCATTCACAGTATATCCTTAGCTTTGCCTTTTTAGGATTTGACATGGCTTTGACAATCTCTATCAGATATCTTCTTTTTGATATATATAAAGTAAGGGATTTGTACATACATATTAGATTCAAAATCGAGGGGATTATAGGAGAATAGATTGAGAAAATAAACAATAAACAAAAATAGATGTATAGGATTTTTTACCTGAAACCCTAATCAGTTTTATGTATCTATAAAGAGATGAACTGATAGAGCTTCGCTAATATTTCTAAAATATTTTGTGAATAAAAGTGAGGGGTTTATGGTCTTATTTATAGTGGGTGGAACGTGCCAGAACTGTTGGATGAAGGTCGGTTGGAAATTATAAAATCCGAAATGTTCAAATTCATAACCCAAGCTGCCACTTGACAGGAAGCGATCGGTCGCCCCTCTACTACTAGTTGATTGCCAACGGTCGATCGGTCAAGGGCCAACCTCCCCCTTGTTTCGTGAACATTAATTTTTAGCCATTGTTTTATTTATTTTTTTCCTTAATTATACTTTAACATTAACGTTGATTTCAACGTTTACTCAATCCCCAAGCTTAAAAATTGTTAACTTCTGAATTTCAAATTTTAAAATTAATTATTCATTTGAATTTGAATTCTATTATTTTAAACCCGAAAACTTCAAACGCCTATAATATTTTCGTTTGAGCTCCTTTTTCAACATATTATATATGACAATTGATCAGAATTTCACCATGAATGCATCGACATAACTTTCGTCGTCAAACTCCAACTTTTGTAAAAAAAATATTTTTACCCCTATCTTATTTAATTTAATTTATCCAATTTATTTATGGTTGATTTTACGGGTTGTTACAGCGGTATAGGAAAAGAAACCGAAATAGGAAGAGGAACATTATCAATTTTCCTTCTTAATCTCTCTGAACTTCTTAACTTGCAAGTTCTTCTCCTCCTATATTGATGGCCTAGACTTATGCCCAACAACTACTATAATGACTATGTCTTCGCACCCTTACATTACGTTAAGATCATCTGTAGCCTCTTCATTTAAAGCATGTATCATTTCGGCATCGGGACCCAGAGCGGACTAGGCTGAAGAAGTTGGGATTTGAGTTGGGGCGGAGACGATAACAAATTCCACCATTGTAGTTTGAGTGCCTGATGTTAGATCTCCTTTTAGTAAAGGGGCAAGAGCAGGTTGACCTGAAACTTAAGAATGTGAATAATAGAGATTAAAGGCATCATTATGAGTCATTTGAGTCTTCTCGAACATAGGAGAAGTTAAGAATACACATCTAGGAGAAGCAGAGGTCACTTGTGAAGGAGGTCCCACTAAACTCTCCTCTATAATAAGAGATAAGATGGGAAATTTTGGAATGGACTTTGGTTGTGTGTACCCAAACTCTTTGGGATTATATGGAACTTTGTTTGAAAATGTCAAAGCAATAGATGTTCCCGAAAACGTCAGGATAGTTAGAGTTGTTGTAATGCCAGAGGATGGAATAGTGGATTCAGTAAGGAGAGGCCCTGATGTGGAAGAAGTGACAGCACTAGATGTAGCCACCATTAATGTCGAAGTATCTGCTAGAAATCCCTTAGATGCAGGAGTAGAACTTTCACCCATATCTTTGGAGCCAGATTCAGGAGGGACCCCAACAAGCAAATCAGCAAGAGCAATTGCCTCAGATTTTAACATAACTTTGCCAATGGCAAGCGCTTCCAAATTTTCGTCATCTAAGAGGTCGTATTTTAACATATCCTCATCAACCTCAGCATTGTCCAAGCGTTCCTCATTTTGCTTAATTATTTCCTCCCAGACCATGGCTAAGGCCCTAGGGTATCCTTTACCAAGCCACTGCAAATTTCTAGACTTAATGACGTTCACATAAAAACGAACTAGGGTAGGCTCTATTTAAGACTTGATGCGGTCCTCAGCAATCTTCACATGGAACTCGACCTCTTTCTATGTTCATTAAGCATCCACTAGTTGCTCCACATACTCATGGGCTTGGGCGAGAGTGTCTTCTTTATCTTTCTTTTCAAACTCCAATGTAGCCTTTAAAATTTTAATTTCCAATGCTTGCTCATTAATTGTTTTTTGGAAAGTCTCATTTTCTAAGGAAAGGTTGTGGCTCATGTGATGTGCAACCCCAATCTGTTTTGACTGCATTTGAGATTTCTCTTTAAAGGATTTTTCTCCTCTTCAAACTTATTCTCCAGAGACGCATGAGATTTCTTCAGCTTATCCACTTCCTTATCCAAATTCACAACAATATGCTTGTTATCTTGCTCTATCAACTCCTTCCTTTAATGCGCCACCATCTTTTCTCTATTTCCTGATCATACATGTCCCCCACACAAGCCGTGGGCCTACATTACAGGGAATATCCTTTAGATTATGATGAACTTAATTCCATCAAAGCATATCTTGGGGAAGGCTCTTTGCATCGTGGAGAGCTATGGATTAGAAACAGATTCGATCACCATCATGGAAACAGGGACGGGAGCATTATCTTTCTTATGCCTTTGTCTAGAATATAAAAGTTGCAGACCCAAATGGTTGAATATGTTGGTTGGATTTTTGAGTAGAGGTCACTGGCTGTGTGGTAGAAGGCACTGAAGTGGGTGCAATAGGAATTTGGGAAGAAGAAATAGGATCCAGTCTTGATGAGTATCGATCTATGCTTATGGGAAAAGGAAAGCAAGCCCTATGTTAAGTAGGAAATATTCTATTTGATCCTCTATGACGGACTTCGTAGCGTTTGTAATCTCTTTTTCGCCTCTCCTGCTCTCTTCTATGACGCCTACTTAAATATATTCATGAGATAACTGGCGATGTAGATGCGTGAAGTCAAACCTACGATAATAAGCACCATATCTTTGAAGGTCATTGAAAAGATGTTAACATTCCATTAAACCTGAAAACAATACAAGGTTAAGTTAAGACTTGGAAATCAAGAGACAACATGTGATGTATAATGTGCGATGACTTTAAGTGTTAATGTATGTTAGTGCCTCCCATAGACCATGATCTTGAAGTTTACTGACGGGAGTGATCTCCCTTAAAGTGGTAGTGGGAATGTTAGCAATCAAACAGATAGGAGAACCTATATTACCAAGAATGACGTTGTCAAGGTCGTAAGAAGAGATTTTGTTTGGTATGCTCCCGAGTGAGCCATATATGTCACCAGCCAGAGGAGTCGGTGTTCCTTCTTTGAATGGAGCCTGATGTGGTTGTAGGGTCGAGCGGGGTAAAATAATTTTTAGCCTCGGACAACAGAGGATAAGTGGTATTTGATTTTTGCCACCCGTCTCTCCAACAAACTCATGACGAGGTTCACATCCCCACCATTACCTCCATCCTCACTATCATCATCATCGCCGCCATCGCTATCTCCTCTTTTTGTGATGTCATCGTTACCACTCCCTCTGCATTCTCTTCTTGACTTACCAAAGGATCTTGACTGGGGGAATCTTTGGATTCTCTTCAGCATGGGGCTTGGCTTCAGCCTTTTGAGTGGGCTGAACACCTCCATGAACATTTGGCATGAGGCATAAACTGTTGGAACTGGACTAGCATGCAGTGGAAGTTATGGGTGAATTTCAAAAATTTTACCCTATTAAATCTTTTATTGGGCCTATGAAGTCTAACTGAATTAGATCAATTATAAATTTCATTTAATTAAATCATTTATTTTATTTAAATTCAAATATATTAAGATATGAAATTAATTTTATTTGATTTAGTTTATACATAAATGTATCATATACATATATTTGTGAGTGCATGTATAACATAATATTCTGTGAAAGGTATAATATGTCCATATGCAGATGTTGGGATTTACATCGCAACATACATATTAGCTCATTTTGTATGTCATGTATGTTGTCCAAATATGTGCATGTATATGTGTTACAAAATACACACACACATATATGTATGTATAAATATATTATATATAATATATGAACATAAAACATTTATATATAGATAAATATATATAGAAAGAGAGAAAACAATTGTTAAAAATTATTTATAATTCAAAATTAACTAAGTTTAGCAAACATAATAATTTTAGTATTTTAATTTGTATATATTATGAATAAAATATTGTTTTCATCCATAAATAATTAACATAAAATAATATATTGATGAAAATTCAAATTTTACAATTTTAGAAAATTTAGGATCATAAAATAGAGCTTAGGAATAATCTGGAGATTTTTCAAAGTTGAAATATTATTTTTAAAAACAAATACATTGATTTCGGTAATATATTTAATATAAAATAATATATTATTAAAAATTCAAATTTTAAAATTTCAGAAATTCTAGGATCATGAATGAAAGTTTACAAAAAAATTTGAAGAATTTTGCAGTTAAATTATTGTTTTATTAAATCATAAACATTTTTTCCAAACTAATATTAATTATTAAAAATAATAAACTTTATTGAAAAATTCCTAAATTTTTTCTATAAGTTTTTGAAATGATATAATATATTTTTTAAATATATAATTGAATTTTTAATGTAATAATTATTTTATATATAATAAACTATTCAAAAATTCAATAAATGTTAATTTAAAAATAAGAATATATGTATGATAATTAATTTATAATTTTTAAATTCATATTATATATAAATAAGTGTACTAAATTTTTTAAATCATATATATATATATCTTATATATGCATATATGCTATTATGAGAGAGAAATATACACTAATATATATATATATATATATGTATATATGAATTTACTAATAAATATATATAAAATAATTATTAGTGACAAAAATTTATTTTGTATAGTAAAAAACATTTGTCTATACGTAAATCAAATAGTATAATAAAAAAATTATGCACATAACCAAACTGATTTGTGACAACCACATCTACTCACCAAATCTCACATAACTAAACATATAGTAGCAATATATTTAAACAGATATGAAATTTCTCATCATAGGATCATAGAATATAATTTAATTACTGTAATATGAATTAAAATTACCAATTTAATGATGCCTTTGAATCCACGTTGAAGCAATGTGTAACGACCCAGAATTTTGGTTATTTGAAATTGGAATATTTAATTGATTTTAAATATTTAAAAGTTAAATTTTAACTTGAATTTCAAATATAACGATTTATTGGATAATTTAATTTTTGAATTTAATAATTGAAAATTGGTTAAAACATCGAATCTTGGGTTTTAAGATTGTGAAAAATAATTTAAAGGCTTATTAAATTTATATTAATAAGAATGAAGGTAATAGAACTTTAAAATTGAATTTAAAGGTGATTTGTTCGATTTTAAAAATAGCTCGTTTAAATTAACGAGTAAAAATAGCCTTCCGAGGCACAGTCTTGGATTTCGACGAAACCAGTTCCATTGGATCCATAATAGTGTATTATTATCTGATTTCAAATTTTGTGGCGTTTGGAGTTATCGTTTGGTCGCTCGGGATAGAAACGCGCTGAAATTAATAACGAAAATTCAATATAACAATTGGGTCCGAAAAGCAATCTTCTCCATACGATCGGATTAGGACTCGAAACCTTTTCCATTGCGTTCGGAATAGGGGTATAACATTAAGAACGCCTAGTGGCTTGCCTCGATAGGAGTTCGAGATTTTAAGTTATGTAAAACGAGACATTTTGAAATTTAATAATATATTGTTTAGTCAAAAATTCACATCAGCTCTTTTTCTTCTTATCAAAACATTGTACACCTATTCAAACACGCTACCATCCTTTCCATCGTTTCCCCCTTCTCTTTTTAAACCCAGCCGAACAGATTCAAAGAAAAAGGAACTGTAGGGGAATGGAAAAACAGTGGAGAGAGCGGGTGGGTGATGCACGACCATGGCATGAAAGTTCTGTACATGTTTCGTTTGGGAAGAAAGTGATGGCGGGGGTAAATTTGTAAATTCCTTTATTTTAAATTTGTTTAAATAAGTATGCAAAATTCAAAAATAGATATCTCATTCATATTAAACCCAATCGTCACTCGGATTTTTGCGTTAGGATCATATCGACGAGGGCTTTGTAATGAAATTGATGTGGTGACAATTGGAGCTAGCAGGAATTTTGGTAAAAATTAAATGACCTTCTAATTTTAAAATTAAAACAAATCGCT
The DNA here is from genome assembly GCA_030737815.1 of Allium fistulosum. Lineage (NCBI taxonomy): Eukaryota > Viridiplantae > Streptophyta > Magnoliopsida > Asparagales > Amaryllidaceae > Allium > Allium fistulosum. The sequence goes on from CM060904.1 coordinate 225,682,545, forward strand.
TCAGCGCCGACGAAATTCAAAGTGAGTAAATATCACTCATTTGGATGATTGGCATTAATTTTAAATAGTTAAAATTAATTATTGGATGATTGGATGATTGGTTGAATTGATAAGTTATTATCAGTTGAATGTGATATTATATAGTAGTATATATATTAGTATTTGGATTGATTATTCCCGCCGAATGGAGTGGATGAGACCCTATGCGCCCCACATAATAGCGGATGACCCTATATACCGCGATATCCCCCACGAAGTGGGATTGGTATTTTATGTTGTATTAACATCTGTGGATGCAAGGAAACCGGTTGGAGGGATCCAACTGGATTCCTCAAAAATGTTGAATTAAATTTCATATATATTGATATATTACCTATTTGAATAATCAGTGGTAGATTATAGTGTGATTTGAATTTATTGGATGCTATGGTAGTTTTGGCCTAAATTTTGGTATTTTTAAATACCAATAATATATATTTTGAATTTGAAAGAAATTAAAAAGAAATTTGGAAGTGAAATATTTATAGTGAATTTTGGATTAATTAAAAGAAATGAATTTGGGTAAAATAAACAGTTTGACTTTAAATTTGTACTTGGAAATTTCGGAATATGGTAAATAGAGATTTGGAATAAGGACTTTAAATAGTAATTCCTTAGTGATACTTGTTTTAAATATAGAAGGTTTTTAAATCAAGATTTTAAATAGATTGGGAAAAGAAGTGCATTTGGAAATAAATGTGAAATTGAATATACCGGATCTTAAATAAGATTTCTTAATTACAAATGGAAATATAATCGAGATTGGGTTGGGTTGGAATATAGTTTGGATTATTTAAGAAATTGATATATAAATGGAATTTAATTTAGAAATCGATTTATAATGGATTTAAGTGGTGTGAAACCGTTATAAACTGGGATTGAAAACTGTGGGATTTATAAAACCATGTTTATAAATTAAGTGAAATGATTATGAGTTGATAAATTAAAGATATAAATTCACTGTAAGAATTTATAATGAGATGGGTAAGACGGTTTAAAAATAAATGATAGATTTATATTTAGAAATGTGACAAAGGGGATTTACGAAATTGGAACGTAAATCGATTGGTGATAAATCAAGAGAGATTTATAAATATTAGATTGGTTAAATTGGAATTGAAAAATATATTTTTATCGAGAAGTTGAGTTTGTTTAAAAAGAGGATTTTTAAATTATTAAACAAGGTAATTTAAAAATGTTTTAGCAGAAGAATATTTCCAGAAAGTTAGTTATTTAAATATTTTTAAATTGTCAAAATAAATTATAAGTTTATAAACAAGTCTTGTAAACCGATTAGAATCTTATTAATAAATCAGAATTAATTATCGTTTCAAATTTATGTAATTATTTTAAATTGTTTAAAGTATATTTAATTATTAATTAAGTTAGTTATAATGAGTTGATATTAAGTTAATTATTATTTAAGAATTAATCAGTATTATTATTTTAAAAGGTAAATTATTCAATATTAATATGGTTTTATATAATAACTTCTATTTAAGGGTATTTGCCTAAATTAAACTTGGAAAATTATTATAGAAACTTTATAAACAATAATTTGAGATAATTATTAAATAAAGTTTTCGGAAAGTAATGGTAAACTTTCGTGGCGAAATCGGAGGCAGAGATTGTCTGTAGTTAAGTTTGGATTTCTCTGGTATTGGGACGTAATCCTCGGGCTGTGAACCCATGGTTGATGCCGCGTGGTGCTTTCCATATTTATTTTAAAAGATTTTTCAAATATTTTTGAAGGAAATGGTTTGTGTATATACTTATTTCGGTGATACATATATATTTTTGAATTAAGAGATTTAATTAAAAAACCGGAACTTATAGAATTCGTTATAAACGAGTTAAGGAATTTACAATATAAATTGAGAAGGATTTTTGGGAAAAGAGAAATAAGCGGAATTTTCCTAAGTATTGGGAAGTAAGGGGTTTAGAAAATATATCTTTAATTTTTTTTTTCTAAGTTCTGAAATAAGAGAGGGTTTTGAAATAGACTGATATAGATATAAGTATTTGAGTTGTCTCAAATATAGAAAATTTGGAAGGGATTTGAATATATATCTTATAAAGATATTTTGAAACTAAATTTTGGAAAATTATAATATGGTTCTAGTGAATGCTTATGAATGTTATATTGATAGTTAAATAACCAACTATCAAGTATTTGGCCAATTTCGTTGATCGTTTCGAAGAGACCGGGATCAGATTTAATTATCCGAAAACCACTTCTATCCGATTTGAGCGTTACGAATGGATACCGTGAAGATGATGAAGACGGTGATTCGGTTAGTCCAGACCCAGAACAACTTGTATGGGAGAATGCTATCAGATCATTATTGGAGGACGATGAGCATTCTAAGTGAAATTGTTCTTGAAAGGTAATCGTCCTCAAGCCTCATCAACCAGAATAACCGAAAATTAGGGATATGCAGCAAGGCTAAATGGGTCATACCCAATTAGGGTATGTTATCACCTTTCTAGATACCCTCGGATATATTATTAATTATGGATACGGTGGTGCATGCAAAAGAGCTCTCGATAAAGGTGGGAACACCCGGGGTGATAACATATTCAGTTCTATCCAGGTTAGGGATAGGGCCGATCTTGTGTTGTAGGGGATCCCGACGCGGTCCTCGGTACATTTTTCTAGAAGTGTACTATGATAGGTGGTACCTTAGTGCCTAGTCATTGTATGGAATCCATTCTCCAATAAGCATCGTACGGTTTTGATTGTGCCCAACTACGCTGAAACGTGAAATGCAAGCATTTCAACTATTTTCTATTTACTTTGTTTAGGCACTATTATAATATCAGACTATTTTGATATAAAGTGTTTTGGTTATCGTAAGGTAAAAACCCGTCGTGTTTATGTGTGACGCGGTCTTACGAGATACCTTTGTTTTCAAAGGATTTTGATAACTTTAATAATTCAAATTGAGTGTGTTTTCTCACGCTGGTTTTCCAGACTGACTCGGGTGTTATTTTATTATAATGCTTGGGTCAGACCGAGTATTACAGATACATGATAGGATGCTATGGAGCTAAGGAGACGACCTGGATGATGAAGACATATTACACGTATTTGATTTTATTCCGTTGTGTATTATAGGCTGAATATTCAGCACTAGTGAGGACAAGTTATTATAACCGTCCTGTATTGAGTTATTGATTTATTGTACTCTGATGATGTAATGTATAAGTAACAGTTATAGTTCTTTTTGTATAAAGACAGGTTATTATCTATTATATATTGTTCCGTTGTGACTGTGAGATTCCGTGTTGTTGTTTTCTGTTTCTTCTTCTACCTCTTTCTTCTTTTCCTCTAACGATATGGTATTTCTGGCACTCGATTGCTCAGCATGCTATACAGTGGACGTATTGATGTTGATTTTTTATGGGTCGAAAATCCATGTTCGTTACACTTGGTATCAGAGCTGAAGGTTAAGCGAGAACCTTGGCTTTGATGTGGTAACTCATTTGAGATGAGGTCAGTAGCACCCTAGAATGAGCTTGAGTGTATTGATAGATATGAGCGCGTATTTGTTAGTGAATATAAAATTGTTTTTTATTGTGTTGGTTGATCTATTGAGTGGCTTATGGATTCTGGTCAATACGAGTAATTAACGTTATTGATAGGGATCTCTAAACACTTGAACAGAGCAATTTGACATAGTATTGTTTTGAAATTGGGTAATGAAATAATTTTACCCAGATTATTTTTATATACAAAGGAATAATTTTCAGAAATTTTTATGTATGGTGTGCTTGGTTGTTCGGAAATGATAATATTAAACCATTATCATTTGTTGTTATGGTAATTGAATAAAAGTTGATATTATAGTCAACAGTTAAGAAATAATTTCGTATAACGAAATGGAATTATGTAAATGTGATTTATAATGAAAAGAAATTCCAGAGGAATATTTAAACATGATATGGTTTATAAAAACGATTTATAAAGGAATTAAAAGATGGAAATTTGGGAATTTAATTCCCATTGGTTTTGAAATGTTTTTCAAAGTCTTGGAAAATAATAGTGATGAATATTTTTGAATTGGAAATATTAAAAAGGAATTTTAAAGGAGTAAAAGCACTAAACTCACTTCGGTCGTTGGAAAATAATTTCAGTGATGACTGCCGCATCATCGACGTTCATTTTCGAGTCTCTAAGGGAGGAATTGCTACCTTAATGAATTGCAATTGGAGTTTGTTTTGGAAAAACTGCTTTGGTTTGAAATGCAAAAGGGTGATTTGATATACCAAGGGATTTTGTGTGTGTGTGTGTGTATATAACTTCTAAAATGATTTGAAATACTTAGAACCAAAAATGGTTAGAGCTCGGGAATTTGATTTCCACGTTTATTGGAAGTATGAGAAAATAGGATTGAACTTATAAAATCTGGAAAGCAAAATTGAAATGAATCTCACCTTAAGTTAAGTTAAATAGAGTGGATAAAGTTGAATGTTGAAAAGGGATAATGAAATTTAACTTAAGAAGAGTCAAATGAAAGTGAGTGTGGTAATGGAATAAATTAGTAAAGTAAACTAATTAAATGAAGTGAATTGGAAGAAAATTAGTGAATGGAATTTTTGAAATTGAATTGTAGAATAGAAATTTAACTTGAATTAAGTTAAATAAAGTGAATTTTGAAAATTTAGCCTAAGTAGGCTAAATGAAATAATTATTGGAAATGGAATCTATTGAGATTTGGAGTAAATAAATAAATGGACTAATTAATTTAAATTAATAAGTTAAATGGAATTGGAATTGAATTTGAATAGAGAGGGATATAAATTTAAGTGGTGAAGTGGTAATAAACATAAGAGCTTTTGTATAAAATGTTTATAATTGACTTAAGAAAATTTGATGAGGAAATTCTTAAGAGATAATTGGTATTGGAAAATATACCAAGTAAATATTTGAATGCAGATCAAATAAAGGGGAATAACTAAAAGTGGAAAATTGGAAGTGAATAATTGGAAGTGAATGAAATAAAAGTAAATATAAATGAAATGAAGGTGAATTAGAGAAATTGGGATATCCAAGAATCAGTTGAAATTAATACGTAAGTTATACGTATATTCTTTTATTTGCATGACGATTTGATCCAGATTTAAGCACATAATTTCGAGATAATTTATATCGATCCGAGTTAGGATTTTTCACTCGACTTTCCACGGCGAACCCTAGATATGTATTTTTGATTGATTTGGAATTCTCTATCATAGTACATGGCTATGCAAGGAGAATGACGGTTTCTAATCAAGGAACCAGATCTGAGTCCGCACTAGAGAGTCGTGTGAACGATACTAGTTCAGAAGTGAAATTATGTGATCGAGTGAGCGATCAAATTGGATATTGCATACGAAAGATATATGTACATCATAGGCTTAAGTAGAGAAAATATTGGAAATTTTGAAAAAGAATAAATGGAACGATTTTAAATTATGTGATTGGATAATAAGATGCAGGCATTTAAAATCAAGGAAAAATTGGATTGCCCGACAAAAGGTACATGTTTAAATTGTTGCTTGGATGTGATGATTTATGATTGAGCCACTTGGATTTTGTTTTCTTTTGATGATTTGGGCCCGTAGTGACGATTTGTAGTTGTTCCGATCTAGCCGCGCAAAGGAGACGCTGGCAAAACTTTTTTGAAAATTTAAGGAGTTAGAAAATTTTGAAGAAAATTGTCAATAACTAAAATTTGATTTTGGATTATAACTTGAAATGATTGAGTAAATAATATTATTTGGAATATATGGATGAAGTTGGAAATTATAAAAAGTGATTAAGTGGTTTCAACAAATTAATTTGGGAAGTAGTTTCAACTAATTGGGTTTGGGAAAGTTATTGGCTTTTGGACCATTCTTCTTACCTTGGCAATTTCGGGGACAAAATTCTTTTAAGGGGAGAAGAATGTAACGACCCAGAATTTTGGTTATTTGAAATTTAAATATTTAATTGATTTTAAATATTTAAAAGTTAAATTTTAACTTGAATTTCAAATATAATGATTTAGTGGATAATTTAATTTTTGAATTTAATAATTGAAAATTGGTTAAAACATTGAATCTTGGGTTTTAAGCTTGTTAAAAATAATTTAAAGGTTTATTAAATTTATATTAATAATAATGAAGATAATAGAACTTTTAAAATTAAATTTAAAGGTGATTTGTTCGATTTTAAAAATAGCTCGTTTAATTAACGAGTAAAAATAGCCTTCCGAGGCACAGTCTCGGATTTCAACGAAACCAGTTCCATTGGATCCGTAATAGCGTATTATGATCGGATTTCAAATTTTGTGGCATTTGGAGTTATCGTTTGGCCGTTCGGGATAGAAACGCGTTGAAATTAATATAAAAAATTCAATATAATAATTGGGTCCAAAAAGTTATATTCTCCATACGATCGGATTAGAACTCGAAGCCTTTTCATTACATTTGGAATATGGGTATAACATTATGAACGCCTAGCGGCACGCCTTGATAGGAGTTCGAGATTTTAAGTTACGTAAAACGAGACATTTTGAAATTTAATTAATATATTGTCTAGTCAAAAATTCACATCAACTCTTTTTTTTTCTTTTCAAATCACTGTACACCTATTCAAACACGCTACCTTCCTTTCCATCATTTCCCCCTTCTCTTTTTAAACCCAGCCGAACAGATTCAAAAAAAAGGAACTGTAGGGGAATGGAAAAACATAGGAGAGAGATGGAGAGAGCGGGTGGGTGATGCACGGCCATGGCATGAAAGTTCTGTACATGTTTTGTTTGGGAAGAAAGTGATGGTCGGGGGTAAATTTGTAAATTCCTTTATTTTAAATTTGTTTAAATAAGTATGCAAAATTTAAAAATATATATCTCATTCATATTAAACCCAATCGTCACTCGGTTCTTTACGTTAGGATCATATCGACGAGGGCTTCGTAATGAAATTGATGTGGTGACAATTGGAGCTAGTAGGAATTTTGGTAAAAATTAAACGTCCGTTTAATTTTAAAATTAAAACGGATCGCTTCAGCGCCGACAAAAATTAAAGTGAGTAAATCTCACTCATTTGGATGATTGGCATTAATTTTAAATGGTTCAAATTAGTTATTTGATGATTGGTTGAATTGATAAGTTATAATCAGTTGAATATGATATTATATAGTAGTATATATATTAGTAGTTGGATTGATTATTCCCACCGATTGGAGCGGATGAGACCCTATGCGCCCCGCATAATAGCAGATGACTCTATATACCGCGATATCCCCCTCGAAGTGGGATTGATATTTTATGTTGTATTAACATCTGTGGATGCAGGGAAACAAGTTGGAGGGATCCAACTGGATTCCTCAAAAATGTTGAATTAAATTTCATATATATTGATATATGATCTGTTTGAATAATCTGTGGTAGATTATAATGTGATTTGAATTTATTGGATGCTATAGTAGTTTTGGCCTAAATTTTGGTATTTTTAAATACCAATAATATATGTTTTGAATTTGAAAGAAACTATAAAGAAATTTGGAAGTGAAATATTTATAGTGAATTTTGGATTAATCAAAAGAAATGAATTTGGGTAAAATAAATAGTTTGACTTTTAATTTGTACTTGGCAATTTCAGAATATGGTAAATAGAGATTTGGAATAAGGACTTTAAATAATAATTCCTTAGTGATACTTGTTATAAATATAAAAGGTTTTTAAATCAAGATTTTAAATAGATTGGGAAAAGAAGTGCATTTGAAAATAAATGTGAAATTGAATATACCGGAGCTTAAATAAGATTTCTTAATTACAAATGGAAATATAATCGAGATTGGGTTGGGTTGGAATATAGTTTGGATTATTTAAGAAATTGATGTATAAATGGAATTTAATTTAGAACTCGATTTATAATGGATTTAAGTGGTGTGAAACCGTTATAACTGGGATTGAAAACTATGGGATTTATAAAACCATGTTTATAAATTAAGTGAAATGATTATCAGTTGATAAATTGAAGATATAAATTCACGGTAAGAATTTATAATGAGATGGGTAAGTCGGTTTAAAAATAAATGATAGATTTATTTTTAGAAACGTGAAAAGGGGGATTTATGAAATTGGAACGTAAATCGATTGGTGATAAATCAAGAGAGATTTATAAATATTAGATTGGTTAAATTGGAATTGAAAATTATATTTTTATCGAGAAGTTGAGTTTGTTTAAAAAGAGGATTTTTTTTAATTATTAAACTAGGTAATTTAAAAATGTTTTAGCAAAAGAATATTTCCAGAAAGTTAGTTATTTAAATATTTTTAAATTGTCAAAATAAATTATAAGTTTATAAACAAGTCTTGTAAATCGATTAGAATCTTATTAATAAATCAGAAATAATTATCGTTTCAAAGTTATGTAATTATTTTAAATTGTTTAAAGTATATTTAATTATTAATTAAGTTAGTTATAATGAGTTGATATTAAGTTAATTATTATTTAAGAATTAATCAGTATTATTATTTTAAAAGATAAATTATTCAATATTAATATGGTTTTATATGGTAATTTTTATTTAAGAGTATTTGCTTAAATTAAACTTGGAAAATTATTATGGAAACTTTATAAACATTAATTTGAGATAATTATTAAATAAAGTTTTTGGAAAGTAAAGGTATACTTTCATGGCGAAATCGGAGGCAGAGATTGCCCGTAGTTAAGTTTGGATTTCTCTGGGATAGAGACGTAATCATCGAGCTGTGAACCCATGGTTAAGACCGCGTGGTGCTTTCCATATTTATTATAAAATATTTTTCAAATATTTTTGAAGGAAATGGTTTGTGTATATACTTATTTCGGTGAGATAACTATATATTTTTGAATTAAGAGATTTTATTAAAGAAACCGAAACTTATAGAATTCGTTATAAACGAGTTAAGGAATTTATAATATAATTGAGAAGGGTTTTTGGGAAAAGAGAAATAAGCGAAATTTTCTTAAGTATTGGGAAGTAAGGGGTTTAGAAAATATATCTTTAAATATATTTTTCTAAGTGCTGAAATAAGAGAGGGTTTTGAAATAGACTGATATGGATATAAGTATTTGAGTTGTCTCAAATATAGAAAATTTGGAAGGGATTTGAATATATATCTTATAAAGATATTTTGAAACTAAATTTTGGAAAATTATAATATGGTTCTAGTGACTGCTTATGGATGTTATATTGATAGTTAAATAACCAACTATCAAGTATTTGGCCAATTTCGTTGATTGTTTCGAAGAGACCGGGATCAGATTTAATTATCCGAAAACCACTTCGATCCGATTTGAGCGTTACGAATGGATACCGTGAAGATGATGAAGATGGTGATTCGGTATGTCCAGACCCAGGACAACTTGTATGGACAAATGCTATCAGAACATCGTCATTAGACGACGATGAGCACTCTAAGTGAAATTGTTCTTGAAAGGTAATCGTAGCCTCAAGCCTCATCAACCGGAATAACTGAAAATCAAGGGATATGCAGCAAGGCTAAGTGGGTCATACCCAATTAGAGTATGTTATCACCTTTCTAGATACCCACGGATATATTATTAATTATGGATACAGTGGTGCATGAAAAAGAGCTTTCGATAAGGGTGAGAACACCCGGGGTGATAACATATTCAGTTCTATCCAGGTTAGGAATAGGGCCGGTCTTGTGTTTTAGGGGATCCCGACGAGGTCCTCGGTACATTTTTCTAAAAGTGTATTGTGATAGGTGAAATTGATCTATAAATGGAATTTAATTTAGAAATCGATTTATAAGTGGTGTGAAACCGTTATAAACTGGGATTGAAAACTATGAGATTTATAAAACCATGTTTATAAATTAAGTGAAATGATTATCGGTTGATAAATTGAAGATATAAATTCACGGTAAGAATTTATAATGAGATGAGTAAGTCGGTTTAAAAATAAATGATAGATTTATTTTTAGAAATGTGAAAAAGGGGATTTATGAAATTGGAACGTAAATCGATTGGTGATAAACCGAGAGAGATTTATAAATATTAGATTGGTTAAATTGGAATTGAAAAATATATTTTTATCGAGAAGTTGAGTTTGTTTAAAAAGAGGATTTTTATTAAATTATTAAACTAGGTAATTTAAAAATGTTTTAGCAAAAGAATATTTCCAGAAAGTTAGTTATTTAAATATTTTTAAATTGTCAAAATAAATTATAAGTTTATAAACAAGTCTAGTAAATCGATTAGAATCTTATTAATAAATCAGAATTAATTATCATTTCAAAGTTATGTAGTTATTTTAAATTGTTTAAAGTATATTTAATTATTAATTAAGTTAGTTATAATGAGTTGATATTAAGTTAATTATTATTTAAGGATTAATCAGTATTATTATTTTAAAAGACAAATTATTCAATATCAATATTGTTTTATATGATAACTTTTATTTAAGAGTATTTGCCTAAATTAAACTTGGAAAATTATTATAGAAACTTTATAAACATTAATTTGTGATAATTATTAAATAAAGTTTTTGGAAAGTAATGGTATAATTTCATGGTAAATCGGAGGCAGAGATTGCATGTAGTTAAGTTTGGACTTCTCTGGGATAGGGACGTAATCATCGAGCTGTGAACCCATGATTGATACTGCGTGGTGCTTTCCATACTTATTTTAAAAGATTTTTCAAATATTTTTGAAGGAAATGGTTTGTGTATATATTTATTTTGGTGAGATAAGTATATATTTATTGTAACTTGTTCTAAGTTCTAGAATTCTGTACGCTAAGCTAGAATTGGATGTATGGTTTATTGATTGCTATGGATGGTAGGCGTACAGAATAGTCTTTGATTGCTTTGTTGCTTGGAATTTCGGAATACGTCTGTCCGAGTTCGTTCGATTTTCATTTAGGACATGAATTAGGACAGCAAAATTTGTACGAAAAAAAACGTTGTCCGACCGATGTTCGTTCGAATTCGTCTGAATTCGTTCGAATTTCTTATAAGTCGGTATATCCATTATGTTCTTCAAAATATTTATGACAAATGTTTGGTTGGTTGATTAAGTAAAGATCATTATGCTTATTCTTCAGTATATATAGTGATAAAAATAATATAATTGGTAGAAACTATATTAAAAATATAAAATATGAAGTAAATAGCAATGTTCGTCCGTGTCCGTCCGAGTCCGTGATCGAAAAACGTCCGTCCGTGTCCGTCCGATTTCATTTAGGACATGAATTAGGACAACAAAATTTGTCCGATCATAAATCTCGTCCGGTCCGTGTCCGGTCCGATTTCATTTAGGACAGAAACTGAACACACCTCCGTCCGGTCCGGTCCGATCGATTTACACCCCTATTTACAATATATATTGAGAAGGGTTTTTGGGAAAAGAGAAATAAGCGTAATTTTCCTAAGTATTGGGAAGTAAGGGGTTTAGAAAATATATCTTTAAATATTTTTTCTAAGTGCTGAAATAAGAGAGGGTTTTGAAATAGACTGATATAGATATAAGTATTTGAGTGGTCTCAAATATAGAAATTTTGAAAGCGATTTGAATATATATCTTATAAAGATATTTTGAAACTAAATTTTGGAAAATTATAATATGGTTCTAGTGACTGCTTATGGATGTTATATTGATAGTTAAATAACCAACTATCAAGTATTTGGCCAATTTCATAGATCGTTTCGAAGAGACCGGGATCGGATTTAATTATCTGAAAACCACTTCGATCCGATTTGAGCATTACGAATGGATAACGTGAAGATGATGAAGACAATGATTCGGTATGTCCAGACCCAGGACAACCTGTATGGACGAATGCTATCAGAACATCGTCATTGGAGGACGATGAGCATTCTAAGTGAAATTGTTCTTGAAAGGTAATCATAGCTTCAAGCCTCATCAATCGGAACAACTGAAAATCAGGGGATATGCAGCAAGGCTAAGTGGGTCATACCCAATTTGGGTATGTTATCACCTTTCTAGATACCCTCGGATATACTATTAATTATGGATACGGTGGTGCATGCAAAAGAGCTCTCGATAAGGGTGGGAACACCCGAGGTGATAACATATTCAGTTTTATCCAGGTTAGGGATAGAGCCGGTCTTGTGTTGTAGGGGATCCCGGTGAGGTCCTTGGTACATTTTTCTAGAAGTATACTATGATAGGTGGTACCCCAGTGCCTAGTCATTGTATGGAATCCATTCTCCAATAAGCGCCGTACAGTTTTGATTGTGTCCAACTATGCTGAAACGTGAGATGCAAGCATTTCAGCTATTTTCTATTTACCTTGTTTAGACACTATTATAATATCAGACTATTTTGATATAAAGTGTTTTGGTTATCGTAAGGTAAAAACCCGTCGTGTTTATGTATGATGCGGTCTTACGAGATACCTTTGTTTTCAAAGGATTTTAATAACTTTAATAATTCAAATTGAGTGTGTTTTCTCAGGCTGGTTTTCCAGACTGACTCGGGTGTTATTATTATACTGCTTAGGTCAGACCGAGTATTACAGATATAGGATAGGATGTTATGGAGCTCAGGAGACGAGATGGATGACGAAGACGTATTACACGTATTTGATTTTATTCCGCTGTGTATTGTAGGCTGAATATTCAGCACTAGTGAGGACAAGTTATTATAACTGTCCCGTATTGAGTTATTGATTTATTGTACTCTGATGATGTAATATATAAGTAATAGTTATATTTCTTTTTGTATAAAGACAGGTTATTATCTATTATATATTTTTCCGCTGCGATTGTGAGATTCTGTGTTGTTGTTTTCTATTTCTTCTTCTACCTCTTTCTTCTTTTCCTCCAATGATCTAATATTTCCGGCACTCGATTGCTCGGCATGCTATACATTGGACGTATTGATGTCGATTTTCAAGGGTCGAAAATCCGCGTTCGTTACATAATGACTTCCCTTTCTTTTACTGTTCTTGATTCGTCAGATTGCAAGTCCAGAATCACCGACCTCTAACTATCGAATAGTATTATTTTAATTTGAAATATATTTGAGAATTTTGAAGTGAATTGAGAGTTATGTTTTAATCGGCAATGTAGAAGGTAATGGCGGCCAAAAAGGTTCATAATTATTTTAGAGATACATACATACATACATACACACACATATATATAGGGGGTTGTATTAGAGAGAAACGAGGAACACCTTTTTACCCATTCTTACATGATCTCAACCCATTATCTCCAAACCAATTCCCTATGTTTTAGCCACCCCTAGACCTTTCCAAAACCGAAATTTTGCAGCCCTAATGATGGCCCTTAAACCCATCTAAGCCCAAGCCAAAATACTATGCAATTAAATCTAATTTAATCGCTTGTCGATATTGTATATCGATCGATATATTTATAACTGTTATAAATATATATAACATTATTTATTTCTCAAATCATATTAAAATTTTATAATTAATATTTCATAAATATTAATTAATTTATAACAATTATAAACTAATTAAATTGTTTGGTCTTTAGGGAATTCATCATTTCGGCTCTGTAAATCTTGGGTGTAAATTTGGTCAGCGATTAACATCGAACTATTCTAATGTTAACATTCACATGTCACTTAGAAGGTGGTATGACATTATGGCCAAATTTATTGCTTACTCATTTTCGGTAAAATCCAATTTTAGTTTAATAAGCATTACCCGGTTGTGACATTTGTTTACACCAATTTTCTTCGTCAAAACTATATCACTTTGGACTTATGGAATTTGGTAATGGTCAAAATTCCAACCTCATCCATATTCAACTTTATAGTCCAAATACAAAGTCCTTGGTTCAATAATAACAATTATTATTAACCGAAATGATCTGGCCAGAGACCTTGACTTTAAGTTGAATTGAGTTGACTGTGATGCAAACCGCATATAGCTGAGGAGATGAATCCTCTCTTGAATAGTGCTTCACTTCCAATACTTCCACTCGACCCAACTATAGTCACTCGATGGATGACATGCCATGATTTGGCTATAATCAAAGCGGAGCTTTCATATTGAAGATCTACAGTATTCTCAAGTCGAGAGAACTGTGTAAATCAGTCACATCGATATTTTCTGTTTGACCTTAGTTGTATTAACCAACATAAAACTATCGAGTGAGTCGTTCCATAGTTATCCAATAACTATCAGTACGTAACCCTTAGGTGCCCCCAGCAGTCATGAGTAATACACTGCCCAACATTTGGAGAGTGTTACGTACAACAATCTTAACGGATACATCGATATCTAGTCTCAATGCATCTTGACTAGGAACATTTAAAATGGTATATTTGTTTCGTTGTGATAAATTACTCACGGTTACGACACTTTGTAACTACTATCACAAAATATACCATTTATGGATTTTTCTATTAAATACACTTTTAATTAAGTTAATTAATATAATCACATTATATTAAGTATATAATAGGAAGAAAATACCTTTTATTTCGAACAAGATTGGTCAACGAGTTAGATATATGTAACAAATTACATAATTGCCTCTATGGCATACCCTAACTCTATCAATCTTCCACTTGCACTTGGGGTCAATTATGGAATCTAATTCCAACTTCTCCAATCTGTTTTCTCAAAACCAATTAGGTCAGTCCCTAAGTGAATGGGTATGCTATTATGTTTTAATTATCTACTTTGTCGATTAACTCTCTTTGACACTGATAAACTGCCTTTATCATGTGGAACAATTCGAAGTATGTCTTTCAACTTCTAGTAAGGTTTAAGTTCTATCATGACCAATTTCATGATATTGCTATCTTATAACAATATTATGGGATTCTCAACATTTGGATACCTTTGGCTCAATTATAAATTTGTGCATTTATATCTATATACATTGGTTTATTGTAGCGCTATTCAAGTTAATGTTCTCAACATTTCGTTGAATCGACCACAATCACCTTTATTTTGAAACATTTTCAAATTAAAGATTTTAACTTGAATTTTATCATTGACATGTTATACTCAATATCACTTATAAAAGTTTGTGTCCAAACGTTCCATCATAATGAGTTCGTTGTTTCTATAAACAATTCTCTAGTATTTCATAAATACGCGAGAACACCTCAAACAACCATTTAGTGATATCAATTTGGATTTTATATTTGCTCCATGTATCAAATACATAAACAAAACACAATATCATACACAACATAACCTGTATGATAATTCATATTGCTAATGCATAAGGAATCCAATTTACATGTTCTCCTTTTAATAGGGTGCTCTTGTATATCGTTTTGGGACAATCCCTATATCTTTTATACTCACCATAAAAGACATCATTTACAATCCAAAATTGAGTATTAAAACAACTAAAGTTGATTTTAATACAAGCATATTGTTAAAATCAACGTGTTGTTTACTTATAGTTTAGAAATATCAATGTACCTTTTAACATTCTTTCTTATGAACATGCACTTCCTCTGCACTTTGATTGAAAATCAAACTATTTGATATTTTTATCAAAATACTTATTCAAACTTGATGCTTATAAAATGGTACATTCGTATCATTTCTTGGATCATATCCAAAGACTCACAAACCCAATATCGCTCTCACTGACTTCGAGGCATTTTTGGTTAATATGTGTAAACAGCTTACTCTAAATCATTATTTATAATTTTCTGTTTCAATACATAAGTACCAAACACTAAGTCTTATCGAGCGATAATTTTATGAGTAAATCTGAATTAACTTGAGCATGTTGAATACCGAATCGTTATGCTAATTTCAACAATTGAAATTTGCGATATTATTCTTATTAACATTGCTATTTAATTCCAACCACATTAGTCTTTCCAATAAAGGCAATCTCAGCCGATGGATCACATATCTTTGGTTACGACCACCAAAATCATATTTTGATAGCGTACTTGGAATTCTTTCAGATCTACGCATCATACCATATAGAGTCAACAATCTTAATGGTTTAATTGAACAACCGAGGGTAATGTATATTTTCGACATCAATAAGAAACTCATAGTTTCTCTTCGATGTACGAGAATACTTATTAGACATTCTAATGCTATGTGTTCATTTAGGTTAGTTAATTTCACTTCATCTCTTATAATTAGTTCTATCTATGGATCAGATCCAATTCCATTTAACTACCAAAAATTTCTCAAAGAAATTCCTTTACAATGAAGTTGATATATCTTGAAACAATATTTGTTTCTTAGTGCAAATAGAATAGGGATTCATAAATGCTTTATGAACCTTTTTATTTATAAAACTGATTTTAGTTTACAATAATTATGTTCAAAACATCAATATGTCATTTGATGACAGACCTTTCCAAAAAACTTTTTGGAGATTCATACAAGATCCCTCATGAACAATTATTACATGCAATCTTTCGACTTGCATAACCTGCCAACTCCTTGGCCTAGGATATGTTGAGATTTCTTACAAACCCTTATCTTATATGATTTTGTAAACTGTTGTTTAGATGAAATAATATCAACCTTGTGTACTAATCTTAAGTACATGACCTTATAAAAAGAAACTAACTCAACTTCACTCACAATTAATCGTAAATTTTCCAACAATGTCTGATTACTCCTTATCGATGCATCATTATGTATCACATGGAGGAGTGATTTTGAGATTGAATCTATATTCATTTTTAGGTACATTTGGAACTCTTTCCAATATACTCACTTATTCGACCAAATCAAATCATTTTATTTTATTGCATGTTATTTTATTTACTTTTCTTTTATATTCTATGATTTTATCATAAACTTACTACATGTGTATCTAATACACATGTTCATGTTGGTAATAAATCATCAATGAATATAACAAAGTATGTGGAACCCTTTTGGTATTAATAGACTTGTGATTGCATACATCAATATGCATTAATTCAAAGAGTTCATCAACTCTTATGATGCTCCTACTGAATGGGTGCATATCCATTAATTGTTTGAGATATAATTAACCTGTATCATATGATTCATAATCATATAGTAAAATTATTTCTCAAAACTACGGCTTAGTCTATAATTCCAAAACAACTATAAATAATATTATATGCATATGTATTTTTGTTGCATCACTTTTACTATGAAAACAAATTCCATAATATAGTTCTATTTCATAATGAATATTCATAATACTCATATTGAAATATAGTTATATCTATTTTTCAGTCAATACCAAAAATAAACATTATTTCACAAATAATGTTCGGTACATTTTACGAAAACAATTTTCGTAATTTAATGCAATCATTAGGTGCTATATGGCATGCTCCCACTATTTCCACCATTACTATAATAGCGTACTAAATTTAGAGGTCCATTATTCACTTAATATTGTTAATATTGTTTACTTATTTCATATGTTGCAACTAGTTTAAAGAGGAGAGTTCTTTGATCAAATATCTTGAACTCAAAGAAATAAATGTTATAGAAAACAATTTTCTATATGAAAATACATTTCGGAATAAAAATCATATTTAATATTCCAATATTAAGTATCAGTTATTATTACAATTCGTGTTTCCAATGTTTCTCTATGAAGCAGAAGTGACTATTCATTCTCTTCATTCCAACTTTACCTTGAATTACATCTATTCTTATACATTCGTTTTTCTCTCAAATCGTCAAACTATTCAAAAGAAAACCTTACTACAATATCATAACAAACCTTTTACAAAAGCGCATTCGATTATTATTAACATTTAAGACATCAAATATGTTACACTTTATGTAAACCGATCAAGATGACATTTCAATGATCAAGTTCTTAGATGTATCTCGTAGTTTATGGTCTTGTGTTACATTAACACAATATGATCCTTTTGAAATCATTCAAGTTAAATACATGATCTTAAAATACTGTTTATTGGCTTACTTCGAACGAACTAACTTCATCGAAATATTGTACCCTACAAACTATGACTGTTCACCATATAACATTTATATGTGAAAGTACATGGATCAAATATCCATAGTCTTGAATTGCATTTAGAGTTCAAAAACTCATAAAATGCAATACACGGTCTAAACCAAATAAACATATAAGTGACCAACTCACGAATGTATTAAGTAGTTGAATTGGGCACTTGCATGGGTATAGAAACATTATATAACATGCAATTAGAATTATTAGTAAGTATATATTATATTTCTATTTGTCAACTTTCAATTCAGTTTGTTTATATATGTTAATTGAGAAACGTTTTATCAATCATACTAAATGCACAAATTTATCATTGTAGATAATTATAACATTATATAGCATATGTTCTTACAATATTAGAAAAGTTAAATGTTACCATTTCATTTTTCTAAATAAGGCTCCCACTAGTCTTTTATATTTCTCCAAACCTTAAGATGAAACATAAAAGTCTTACAACTTCACTAGTGGTTGTTAGAACTCGTTTTTTTGGTATTCCGACCTTGAGTTTGCTTAACAAATCATTGCCCCAAAAACGATGGACAACTCTTTATCGGTTGTATCATATACAACTCATAACCCATTTTTCCTTGTTCTAATCTCATTTCGACCTTGAGTTTGCTCAAAAAATCAAAAGAGATTATTCACTCATACCTACCATATCGTGATGGCCTATGTATAATATATGTACCTTGAGTTTGCTCAACAAATACAGATAGTTATCTTACCACATATGTTCAATATATTAATAATACTATGCATAACATCCCTAGCTTGAGTTTGCTCAACAACTAAGGAGTATGTAAGTACTTTATTAAAATATATATATAGTAGAGGGCAACATTATATTGAAGATTCATAATCTTCAATATATATTGAGTGATATCGACTTATAGAATAATATATTTTTTTATGAAATACCCCCAACGATTCAAGTGTCGGACACATCAGAAACCACGGTATATGTACATATACATATGTATTTACTTCTTAAGTCTATTTGGGTTTCTTTAATGTTCCACATTTAGTTTATACACAGATCATAAAAGTTTTATTGTTATATAACTTTTAAATTTCATAGTACTTAAATGATAGTCTTACGTATAATATATCATTAATTAAATCTTATCTAATTAATTTTAACCAATTAACTCTTTAATTAATTTTAAATTAGTATTCCAATATAACTTTTATATTGGACATATCTACTATAACATTTATAGTGTATACTATAACCTTTATAGTGTAACACACATATATCATATATATGTGTATTTTATTTAATTAATTAACCTTAATTAATTTATTCAATTAAACAAATTTTATTAAAATTTATTAATTTCAAAATTTATCTTGTATACATACATGTATACTTATGTTATCTTAAACATTTTAAAATAACATAACATATATTAACATATATAATACATGCATATATACATTAATTAATTAACATATTTAATTAATTTATTTTATTAACCTTATTAATAAATTTAAAATTTGAAATTATTATATAAATATTTCCAAACATTTTGAAAATATCATTATCCATTTTGAAAACTTATGTAGTATTATAATTTTTATAAAAAATGTTTTATTTTAAATTTAACTATTAAATTTAAAATATTTAACATTAATTTTCAAAATGATTTTGAAAATTAGCCCAAGGTCCAAATTAAGTTGGGCCTTTTCTATTAGTAGCAACCTTTGGGCTCACTTCACCTTTCGGGCCAGGCCAGTAACCAGGTAGGACAGGGTACTTGATTACCCAATTCCAATCCTAGACATTACCTTCCTAGACACCGTACTAAGTGGTCAAGCTTAATTAGTTAGCCCTAATAAGACTAAATTCGACCACATATGCTATTGGGCTCTGATACCATTGTTGGAACTGGACTAGCCCGCAGCGGAAGTTATGGGTGAATTTCAAATTTTTTACCCTATTGGATCTTTTATCGGGCCTATGAAGTCTAACTGAATTAGAACATTTCTAAATTCCATTTAAATAAAATCATTTATTTTATTTAAATTCAAATATATTAAGAAATGATATTAATATGTCCATATGTATATGTTGGGATTTACATCGCAACAAACATATTAGCTCATTTTGTATGTCATGTATGTTGTCCAAATATGTGCAAGTATATATGTTACAATACACACACACACATATGTATGTATAAATATTTTATATTTAATATATGAACATAAAACATTTATATATAGATAAATATATATAGAAAGAGAGAGAACAATTTTTAAAAATTATTTATCATTCAAAATTAACTCGGTTTTGCATACATAATAATTTTAGTATTTTAATTTGAATATATTATGAACAAAATAATGTTTTCATCCATAAATAATTAACATAAAATAATCTATTGATGAAAATTCAAGTTTTATAATTTTTGAAAATCTAGGATCATAAAATAGAGCTTAGAAAAAATCTAGAGATTTTTCAAAGTTGAAATATATTTTTTTAAAACAAATACATTGATTTCGGCAATAATTATTTAATATAAAATAATATATTATTAAAAATTCAAAATTCAAAATTTCATAAATTCTAGGATCATGAATGAAAAGAACGAAAAATTTTGAAGAATTTTTCAATTAAATTATTATTTTTAATAAATCATAAATAGTTTTTTTGAAGTAATATTAATTATTAAAAATAATAAACTTTATTGAAAAATTCCTAAATATTTTCTATATGTTTCTAAAATGATATATATTTTTAAAAAATATAAAATTGAATTTTTAATGTAATAATTATTTTATATATAATAAACAATTCAAAAATTCAATAAATGTTAATTTAAAAATATGAATATATGTATGATAATTAATTTTCGAATTTTAGAATTCATATTATATATAAATAAGTGTACTAAATTTTTTAATCATATATATATCTTATATATGCATATATGCTATTATGGGAGAGAAATATACACAAATATATATATATACATATATATATACACACACACATATACATATACATATATATATATATATGAATTTATTTATATATATATAAATAAAACAATTATTAGTGACAAAATTTGATTTTGTACAGTAAAAAAAATTGTCTATACATAAATCAAATAGTATAATAAACAAATTATGCACATAACCAAACTGATTTGTGACAACCACATCTACTCACCAAATCTCACCTAACTACACATATAGTAGCAATATATTTAAACAGATATGAAATTGCTCATCATAGGATCATAGAATATAATTTAATTACTGTAATATGAATTAAAATTACTGATTTAATGATGCCATTGAATCCATGTTGAAGCAATGACTTCCTTTCCTTTTACTGTTCTTGATTCATTAGATTGCAAGTCCGGAACCACCGACCTTTAACTATCGAATAGTATTATTTTAATTTAAAATATATTTGAGAATTTTGAAGTGGATTGAGAGCTAGTTATAATCAGCAATGTAGAAGGTAATGGCGGCCAAAAGGTTCATAATTATTTTAGAGATACAAACATACATACATATATATATGTATACATATACATACATATATATATATATAGTGTTGTATTAGAGAGAAACGAGGAAACCTTTTTACCCATTCTCACTTGATCTCAACCCATTATCTCCAAGACAATTCCCTATGTTTTAGCCATCCCTACACCTTCCCAAAACCGAAATTTTGCAGCCTTAATGATGGGCCTTAAACCCATCTAAACCTAAGCCAAAATACTATGTAATTAAATCTAATTTAATCGCTTGTCGATATTGTATATCGATCGATATATTTATAACTGTTATAATATATATAACATTATTTATTTCTCAAATCATATTCAAATTTTATAGTTAATATTTCATAAATATTAATTAATTTATAACAATTATAAAATAATTAAATCGTTCGGTCTTAAGAGAATTCATCATTTCGGCTCTGTAACTTTTGGGTATAAATTTGGTCAGCGATTAACATCAAACTATTCTAATGTTAACATTCACATGTCACTTAGCAGGTGGTGTGACATTATGGCCAAATTTATCGCTTACTCATTTTCGGTAAAATCCAATTTTAATTTAATAAGCGTTACCCGGTTATGACATTTGTTTACACCAATTCTCTTCGTCAAAACTATATCACTTTGGACTTATGGAATTTGGTAATGGTTAAAATTCCAACCTCATCCACATTCAACTTTATAGTCCAAATACAAAGTCCTTGGTTCAATAATAACAATTATTATTAACCGAAATGCTCTGGCCAAAGACTTTGACTTTGAGCTGACTTGAGTTGACTGTGATACAAACCACATACAACTAAGGAGACGAATCCTCTCTTGAATAGTGCTTCACTTCCAATACTTCCACTCGACCCAACTATAGTCACTCGATGGACGCCATGCCATGATTTGGCTATAATCAAAGCGGAGCATTCATATTGAAGATCCACATTATTCTCAAGTCGAGAGAATTATGTAAATCAGTCACATCGATATTTTCTGTTTGACCTTAGTTATATTAACCAATAGAAAACTATCGAGTGAGTCGTTCCATTGTTATCCAATAACTATTAGTACGTAACCCCTAGGTGCCCACAGCGGTCATGAGTAATACATTGCCCAACATTTGGAGAGCGTCATGTACTCTAGTCTCAACGGATACATCAATATCCAATGTTGATGCATCTTGACTAGAAACATTTAAAATGGTATATTTGTTTCGTTGTGATAAATTACTCACGATTACAACACTTTGTAACTACTATCACAAAATATACCATTTATGGATTTTTCTATTAAATATACTTTTAATTAAGTTAATTAATTAATATAATCACATTATATCAAGTATAAAATAAGAAGAAAATACCTTTTATTTCGAACAAGATTGATCATCGAGTTAGATATATGTAACAAATTACATAATTGCCCCTAGGGCATACCCCTAACTCTATCATAAACTACGATCATTATTTAAAAGGTTGGAATGTCGTATCCTTTCATCCATTAAAAAAACTCATTTTTCGATCTTCAACAGGAACAACGTGCAAATCTTGGAAAGTACATGCCAGTATTGTATTGCCAAGCCTCTTCGGAATATCTGAAAGGCTATGAAATAAAAGGATTAGCGATTCAGATTGATTAGCATAATCCAAATGAAAGTATTATAGTAGAATTTACGTCTTGGCAGCCATTTCTGAGGAAAGCCAGGAAGGCAGCGCACCAAGAAGTACTCGTCCTTGAAATAGCCGAGCTTGTTCCAAAGGCCGATGATAATGCAACAACCCTTAGAAAATTGCAGATAAGTAAGAGGACTTTCTTTTTGCTTTTTGATGGCATATAGATAACAGATTTCCTCCAATGTAGGCACCCTGCCCAGATGTTCAAGACAAACCATATACATGTTGTCAACAAAGCGTAGCTATTTGGATGAACCTAGATGAGGGCAAGCTTCATAAATTAGAGCACAAGTCGAACAAGTGGTTAAAAAGAGGGACACACTAGATAGACACATATATCGATTGCATGCAGTATAGCCCTCAGGCGGATTGTGGACCCGACCATGCAGTTGAAGCCCCGCTAAAACCCAACAAAATCCCTGCTATAGCGCATAGCGCTCTTCGATCACTATGCATTTTCAATATAGCGCTATTAAACAGCAGATCAACTTTATGCCCCATTGTTTCTGCTATACTCGCTAAATCAAGGTTTTTTAGCACCCACTTTAGCAACATTAATATAAAAAGGTTGATTTGATTAGTTCTCTTTAGAACCAAATCAACAAAGTTAGGGTAAAGACCTAAGTTTAAGGCATAAGTGCTCAATATAAGTTAGAAATCTATTGTAGTCACTAAATCTGGACTGCATTAATAGTGATATTATTTGGTTTTGTTATATAAGAGCACACGATATTTCTTTTTTAACACAAATGATGTGATAACGAGAATAAATTAACTTTAAATATTTGGTTTTATATTCAATGAAGCTTTTTGTAACTCTGCTATTTTCTGCTATATCCCCGCTTTATCCCCGCTATAAATTTTTGCACCGCAACCACCATGGAATCGCTAAGCGCTTTAACTACACATGTGTCTGATGAAAAGGCTCCGGAATAAGAAATTCTTCAAAAGGGATGTCGTGCCTTTCACAAATTTCCCTAGCCCCTGCTTTTATCTAACTTGGATGTGGGAGAGTCCATAGGATAATCTAGAATTATTGGATCTCCAAGTTCGATATTGGAGGCAACCCCCACAAACGCTTCATCCACTGTCATAAAAGGATCAACCTCTAAAGACTGTCGTGTCGGACGATGAGGCGATTAAGGTCGGAAAAACGACGAAGTCGATGGCAATGAAGATGTTAAAGTAGAATCTAACTCAGTCGCAGATGAAATTAACTTTGATGACGATGGACATGTGCTTTTCACGGAGATACGCGAAGAGCGTCTGCAATCCATAACTACTGAAAACTCCATAGATGAGCAATGCCGGGTAGAATTTAACATTGATTTTTATGCTGAAATAAAACCATGTGTGGTTGATGTATAAGATCCAATGGATGTCGACGTGTGTTGACCTATCGGAACTTATACATTGCTAGAGGCAATGAAATATAGTTCTATCTATGCAATGTGTATCCTGTGTACAGAGCACCATGAATGTAAATACTTTGTGCAAATAGCTCGCTTGTGCTAACAAACGAGTACTGTCGTACAATGGAACCGTGTGCTGGATCTTATTCATTATCACACGATTTGCGATAATGGAACCATTGTCCAAAACGACGCGGAACTCTTCTTTACAGGGTCATCTGAGTGTAAGGTTTAACGTAGTAATGAAAAAGTCTATTCGAATGTCGAAGCGCATTCAATATGATCATAATCTGAAACCGTCCCACTTGAACTTGAGTATCAACCAGCACTCGACCAAAAATTACTCATGATTTTCATCTTTCCTCCTAGACATAGAAGAATTCTGATTGAGATGTTGATAAATCCAAAGCATTTCAAGAACCAAATCCTAGACTAGGTGGGGGCTTACTTGAAGCAAACATTAAAGGGTAATGACCTAAGTCATGCCTAGGGAATTCATGAGGAAACATCGAGTTAACTTCGAATTCACAGGGAGAAAATGAAATTCACTCATGGTTGAGAATAGTTGATGCTCTGCTGTCGACATCGATGACCCCCCCCCTCCATAGCAACACCACCACCCAACATAATCAAAAAGTGACGAAGGCGGCGGTGTTGAAAGCAAAGAAGGTTGAACTCGATTCGAAATTGATTTGGGGAGTGGGTTCGTATGAATTAGGTCTCAATATGACAAGCTTTGATGGCGGCGAAGCTTCAAAGTAGCAGCGAAGTCCTTAAGTCGAAAGCGGTGGAAGTCGACGTCAATTCCAAAGGTTGATGATAGATTTTGCTCCCAAAATCGCAAAGCAAGTAAATAGGCTAAAGTAAAAGTGATAAGGAAGAAGAGATAAAAGTACTAAAGTAATTTTCTTTAGCTTGGAGTTCACCACAAAACCTGGTACCGAGTCATACTACACATCTCGGTACTGAGTTGAAAAAAGAGAGGAATAAATAATTCAAGACAGAAGCACACTCTTGAGATTGAAATCCTACCCAATCAGTTAAAAAAAGGACTTTTAAAGACTTATCAAAATCTGAGTGGCGAATTTGAACTAGATACTTTAGCTCTTGTACCATCCGAAGGATTTGAATATATAACTCTTCAAAGTGATGTGACAATCTAGAGAAGATGCACTACTTTGTCAAAATAGTTCAGAGAACGGAAACATCTACTCAAATCAAAGTTGGAAGTCGATGGCTTGTCTCGATCCAAAGCATACCTTGTTAACACAAGATATACTTTGGGGGGCAAGTGTTATCATGCTTTTGAACCAAGAATATTTGGACGAGCCGGAACCGTTGAATGATTGGGAAGAGAAACAAAAGTTCTAAATCCTTGTTTTGGAGACCATAATCCAATCAAAGTCCAAAGAGTTAATGCATAACCTTGCATGCCATTAGAAGGCAGGTAGTCATATTCCACATAAACCAAGTGGGGAAGTGAAAATTTACCAAAAACAACTCTAAATGTCAACTCGATACCGAGTTGAACCCTTCAACTCGATACCAAGTCATGAAATTGACTTATCACAACAACTTCAAAGAGATTGAAGATTGAACAAAGGTGAAGCATAATATAGAGCTAAGGAAGATGGGCTAAGGACATTGCATTCAAGAAATGAAGAAGCAAAACCTAAATACTTCAAAAGTAGATGAACCCATGACTCTGCACTGAGTTGTGAGGCACGTTGACTATTGAGACGCTGATCTGGCCACGATATTCCTTCCGAGCATCATTCTGAACATGGAGAACATGGGTAGTAAATACCAGAGCTTATTTCGTTGATCTACGTCCATAAATAGAGGAGATGATCATAAAAACAAGTTTTTTTTAAAATTTACTTTCTAAATTTATTGATTTTAGCTCGAGACATTGTTGGATTCTTACCGATTTGTAAGCAGCCGAGTTGTAAAATTACATTTGTAAAGAATATCAGAAATCATTAATAAAGCTTAAGTGTCAGAGTATTTGTTGAACCACTATAAATTTTTGTGTGTTATTTATTTTGATTTTCATTTATTTTTTCATTAATTTCTTCTTATAAATTGAGTGTTTATTCAACTTTTGATGCAAACATAATTAATTGCTGAGTGAGTTTTACCATGCTA
The DNA here is from genome assembly GCA_030737815.1 of Allium fistulosum. NCBI lineage: Eukaryota > Viridiplantae > Streptophyta > Magnoliopsida > Asparagales > Amaryllidaceae > Allium > Allium fistulosum. Next base: position 225,709,265 of record CM060904.1, read on the forward strand.
TTAAAACAATGAAATAATTGAAACATTAATGATTGAAATGAGGTTTACAGGACATTGAAAATGGAACAAAGGAATTGAATCCCTCTAGGTAAGGAATTGATCAATCCCCCGGCACTAGAAGTTACATAGACACGACTTCTTATTTAGTTACTCATTTAACAATGTTGATGTGCCAAGTAATTATGAATTATACATTTGACTGAGTATGAAGTTGTGACTTTCAGAACAGATTCGAAGTTCATTGCTTCGAATATCTAGTATTACTGCCATCTTGGCAGGGGAGCAGTTGAGTTACAGCCAACGCCGCATCAGTTTTGCAAAATAACGATTATATCTAACTTGGATTCCCCCGCTTGTTTCGGAAATTTCTTCCCAATTCAATCAAATAACATGTGAACAAAATCTAGATACTCGTGACATGAAATAAACAAACATATTAGCTTAACAACAGAAGCAGACAAGGTCACTGATAGCATGGTTATCCGCTGCCTGCCTCTGCTTTGGAAGTTCAGAAAGTGTTTAAATTATAAATGTAACATAATACCCACGCCATAAAGAGCCAAAATTAACTTAATGATATTTCACTAATACCTAAGTTGGTAACTACATCAAAAGCTGCGTTGAGAAGAAAATATTTAATCTCTCTCGCAACTCCATGCCCAAAAAAGACAGCATCTCCTTTTGCCTTCTCAAAAACTTCCCTTACTTCCTACGTTTTCATATATTTCATTGTACATAACCCGAGGGAAGACATTGTTTTTGGTTAAAACCCCATTAGTACTTGTTTACACTATTTCACTATATATGAACATATCAATATCTCTTACTAATGGACAAAAAAAGTGGAAAACAGTATAACGTAAAATAAAGAGAAGTTGCGTTTGGAATTATCTCTGTCCATTCAAGCTCATTGTGTCGTTTGTATAAAACTATCATCCGACATGAAATAAGTGAAGAAAAAATTAAGAATATGAATCTGTACTACGTAGTATGTACATAACACAGCTGTATATTCACTTGATGAATAAATCCAAAAAGAACCTAAAATGTAATGGGATAATGTTCATTAATAATTATTTCATAATAGCAATGTGAAACTTATGTTTAAACAGTCATTGTAAATAAGCATTGTGTAATTACATCTTAAGCTCAGTTCGGAAAAGAAGAGGAAAAAACATGTGATGATGTCAAGAAAAAGGAACAGTATCAGTTCTATAAGTTACTGCAAAACAGCAGAAAGTAATGGGACATGGACAAAAACCTCTTGCTCTGTAATTCTGGGGAACACAAACTTTACACCCAACTATATAAAAATAAATGACACATTAAAAGATAACATGACCAAGAGAAGAAGCCTCTCTCTCATTCTATCCATGTATAGATATGTATGTTTTGTCAGTCTCTAATGTACGACTCAAGTTACCAAACATACACTAATACCAGAATAATGAACAAAAATATATATAGATTATTATAAGTTACTTATAAGTAGGAAAGAACCTAATTTTGTCACCCAAAAAGTAGAAGCAGATCTATCACAATCAAATTGAAGAGACATATCCTTCTCTTATACTATTACACCAAACCCTACCTTTCATTCTCATCTCCAACTATCAAAATAAAAGCAAAATTTCCACTGCTTGCCACTTTAAGGACAAACAAACACACCAACACTTCTATAAACAGACATATTCTTTCTTCCTTTCAGCAACAAATATCTCTTTTTCTTATTACTTCTTTATGGATTTTGAACAATGGAAAAATTGTCAACAGATGGAGTTGCTTCAACCCTCAGCTAAAATACCAAAGATTAGCAATTTTTCAGCATTACCAGGTTCATTTTCATTTCATCCTTGCAGTATTATATGTATTGTATAATGGAAAAGATTGATTTATTCATAAATATCATCCGTGTTGTGTTCTTGATTTGTCGAAGGTATGGGGAGTTTGTTCAGTTGGGCTCAAATGCAAGAGCTGGAGCTGCAGGCTTTAATCTACCAGTACATGATGACTGAAGCTTCTGTCCCTTTAGAGTTGATTCTACACTTAAAAAATAGCTTTTTTAGTTCTCCTTCTTGCTATCATTACCAACATCTTCAGCCATTAAGTGAGCTCTCTTATCTAGCTTTTTTCCATACATCGTGTTTATGTATTGTAAACGTCAACTTTCTCTACCTCTTACTCGGATCTTTTGCTTATCACTGGGTATACAGGATATTTGTTGTGATTGGTTTGTTTTAGATACGAAGTTTTGGTTTAAATGAGAAGTTTGATTTCCTGGTTAATTTTAAATATGTTTGTTTACAATAAAAAAAGTCGTGCTTATCATCTTTTTTTCAGTGTATAAGCATTAAGAACTTCTGTAAGCACAACCAAAATGCCTATGTTTAATATGTAGGTATAAGTAATAAGAAAACTCTTATCGCAATATATGTTTAAGATTATTTTGATGGCGATCTTCATTTGTTTTTTAAATAAAAGGTTTATAGGTGAAGGCTGATTAGTTTTAAGTGTGTTTATTTACACTTAAAAATGTGAGCTTATCGAGCCTTTTTATAGTGTAATAGGCATTACGGATTTCAACAACTAGAACAAAAGAATGTAAGACACTTTAGACTGAGATTCTAGAGCTAATGTGTTCATGCTTTCGATTCTCGAAACATCAAAATGAGTGCTCCAACTTTTCTAGGTAAACAAAAAAGGTTAATGATGAATAGCTATGATATAATGGACCATTTTACGTTATCAATCGATGAAAGAAGACACGTTATATGCATATCGCTGAATTCAGATTTTGTGAACTTTCGGTTTAATGATCTAAGTTTCAAACATAATATTTTCAATAATGGAGCTGAATCTGCAAACTTCTTGCTCATCCCATATCCCGCTCGAGCAGAAACTTTGTACATGAATGAAGATGATGATTAATAGTTATAATCGATCCGAAAAGCGCCTATTACAATTAGTGTTCGATAACATCAAGCTTCTTTTGAGTTCTAATGGTATGATATATATAATACATGATAATTACTTGCAGCACCACAAGTAGGATACTGGGGAAAGTATGCAGTAGACCCAGAACCAGGAAGGTGCAGAAGAACAGATGGAAAGAAATGGAGGTGCTCAAGAGAGGTGGTACCCAACAAAAAATACTGCGAGAGACACGTGCATAGAGGCCGAAACCGTTCAAGAAAGCCCGTGGAAACCCCTCCCACACCTGCACTAGACATCTTCACTCAAAGGTTATACATACATCCATCATCATACGCCATTGCTTAAAACCATCCATCGGAAGTGACAACTACTTACTTCATTGCAGGGCTAGGACCGACAAAGAACCAAACAAATGCCTACAGATGCCACTATGCTTTGATTTCACTTCATCTGGTCTTAAAAAAGCGGAGAAGCCAGAAAACCAAGTGCTTATGCGATTCTTCGACGATAACTCGGAGAAAGAGCAGTCGAGTTCTGGTTTGTACTCGGCAAAACTATCGATATCGGTTCCAGAAAAGGGAGTGTCGGACTTTTCACTAAAACTATGTACCGGCAATGGTGGAGAAGGAGATGTGCATTGGACGGCTTCTTCGATGGGAGGTCCACTTGCTGAAGCGCTTCGTTCTAATATGTCTACTCCGGCAACTTCTACTGTGTTGCAGATGGATAATGGGTCCGTGTCTGAAGATGTTAGTACAACTGCGTGAATTGAATGAAAATGGTTCGTACTTGAAAAGTTTTGTTTATTTGTTTGTGCTGTTTTAGTGGCTCTATGCTTTGTATGTTGGTGATCCACTCGGAGCAAGCAGGACTGTTTTTAGTTCACTGGTTTGATATAATTTTGTACAATGTTTTGTTTGATTTAGGCTATAATGGTGTCATAGGTTGGTCAACTTTCCTCTGTTTTATTTTCAAACCGACCGTAGGGAGGTTTGCCTACTTCTACTAGGCAAAATCAATTTTCCTGAAGCCAAAAAAACATTCCCCATGTTTTGTTATTTTTTTCCCCATTTTCTTCTCCCCCAAATTTTATCCTCTAGACCGTGTCCTCTCTTCTGATATTTTATGTTTCCTCTGCAATTCTCTTTATTCAAATTCAAATCCCTAATTTATCTCGCATCTGTGCTTCAAAATATCTATCTCCAGATCTAATTCTGTTTCTCCATATCCAACTTTCTCCCGACCTTTCTCTTTTTAAACCCATCTGCTACAAACGCTATATTTCTCATTATTCATCTTCGTCGCCATGTCATCAACCTATCTGCCAATCTTGTCAAAGCTACAGACTCGCAATAAATATTTTTCTTTTAGAATTATATAATCCAACGGTCGGTTTTTCCACCGTCGTGCGGTTATACTAGTTAAGAATGGCTCTTGTTGCTTTTTTTGGGACTAGTTTTTATTTCGATTCGGTGTTTGGGAACAAAATTATTCGTTTGAAGTGTGTGTTTTGGTAAAATGGAAACCACTGAAAAGTAAACAGGGGCAGGCTACAGTGAATGTGTACTCCCAGACATAAGCTGATGCTAAATAGTTCAAGAAGACGGTGACAGTGGCAAAGGAAAACCGTGGAAGCAAATGCTTTGGAAAATGTTGAAAAAACGAGGGCCCGTTTGTGGGGGTGTCAGCCAGAACGTTTTGTCAGGTAGGTCGGTTTTTTTTTTCCTTCTCTAATTTAAACTTTTTTTTTAATAAACAAACGTGGAAGCCCAAGGCCCAGCAAAGTTTATAAATTCGGGTCAATACCGTTACACCAATTACTACCAACCTCCTTACTCCGTCTTAGGGTTGCAAACCCTAGCCATATTACATTCCCTTCGTTTCTTATTACCAATAGAAGGAGAGAAAAAATGGCAGAATCAAGTAGATCTTCTTGCAGCGGAAGAGGTATGCATAAAAGTATTTGCTCAAGGAAGTAATCATAGAATTCCATTTGTTTTCTGGATTTGGAGAAGTGTCAGATTATCAAGAATGGGAATATTATGATATGTTGGAAATCTTGTATGATAATTATCTTCGTCTTAAACATATCTTAGATTTATTTTTTTGACTATCCCCTTTCGTTCCACCTCTATTGTACGAAGTCATCTCTGTTTCAATCAGAAATGATTTTATCATTGATGTATCCACAATTCAATATAGAGATATACATACCACACATATATAAGTCCCCTTTTATTTTTAGAGTGTGCTTTGGAATACTGAAAGGGTCGATATTCTTCCTTATTGTTTTTTTTGTCCTATCTTCATGATCAATTGATTCTCTCGTCCTCTTCACTAGCTTTTTTTGCCACAGAAGCTTTCGGTGCTTCAAAATTTTCTCTTCCTCCTTTTCTTTCGAATTTTCGGATCCTTCTGTTTTTGATGTCACTTGCTTATTCTTTTTCGAGATCCATCGACGTTTGCCTTGTTTATTGCTGCTTTCTCCTATTTGCCACGGATGAGTGAAAGATTTTTTTTTGGTTTAGTCTACATTTATAATAATTGCCTTTGATGTTCGAAATCCTTAACATGATTGCTTAATTCCATGTTACTTTTTAGAAATTGATTATTTGTTGGCTGTAACTCAGATGAGCCTGCAATTCAGATGAGCGAACCAGGTATGCTTCTTCCAATTTTTTCTTTTCTTTATTGCTTCTGTTTCAATAGTTTTACTAATTGATTTCCCTTTTGTGTTGGAGCCGCTTCTGGTTTGGTAATGTATACGTCCATCATCGTGCATAGCCTTGAATGAATCATTTCCTAAGTGATTTGCTCATCCACGAGCATTTTGTAAGTATGCTTCCATCATTTCTTATAGTTGTCCAGTTCCCACACGACTTGAATTTGCTCATAAGTGCTTGGATGCTTTGATTGTTTGTTTGATGTTTTGAAGAGGATTTGGCATTCAGCTTCTTTTGTTCCTTTATTTACGTGCGACTTGTCTCTGATGTACTGTATGCTTGTTCTTATGTTCTGCGGTGCATGATATTGATTAAATTTTAACTTTGCTTTTGTTACGGACCATACATGCTTTGTGTATATGCAGTCAAAGTAGACATGATCTCTACTTTCTGGTTCATTTTCGCACAATAAGCATTGTGTATCACTATTTTTATTCCATTTTTTGCTTCTGTCTCTGGTTGACAATCTATTTAATAATGCAAAATATGCACGGTGTGCCATTTTTGGACAATTTGTCCCATTTCAAATAACTTTATGACAGTCTACTCCTACCTCAGCACCTTTTATATACCCTAAGTATATTTCAAAGAAATTTTTCCTTCTGCGCATAATTTATAAGTCCATGTGTCATTTTGTAAGCTTGGATCTTTTGGAATTTTTTCAATTGCTAATTTAAAAATTAAGGCTGTAGGGTGTTGATTTGTATTCCATTTGAATTCTTGAATTATGCAGTTTACTTTTGCATTGACTTCTCCAAATTGATAAATATCTCATACCAGCCCAATAAATTAACCAATGATTTTCAATTCAGCCAGGGTCAAACCAAAAGCATTTTTGTTTTTCTTCTTTAAATTTTCTTTCTATTAGTTTTTCGTTTCTATGTAATTTGAACTTTTTTCCCATGTAAATGTTGATTTTCTACCGGTATAGTCCAGAAATTCTTTTTTTAAGATATTTTTTCTTCCAAACATTTGGCCCACAAAGGTTTTCCCTTTAGAAATTTTCAAAATAATTTGAGATTACATACTTCTCTTAAATCTTTGAAGTTTCTTAGACATAGTCCTCCTGATTTCTTTATTTTGCATATTTTATCCTATGAAACTTTGTAAAATTTTGCTCTCCAAATGAAATTTGCACACATTTTTTCTATTTTATGAAATGCTTTTGATGGGATGTTGTGTGTTTGTATCCATCCAGTACATAATGATAGTTGTGATGATTGTATGAGTAAGCTGTAATGTGCCAGCTAATGACAACGGTTTGCATGACCAACCCTCTAATTTGCTTTGTATTATATCATATAGCCTTATGCAGCTCATGTCATTAATCTGATTCATACTTAGTGGTAACCCCAAGTAGTTAACTGTAAGAGTTCCCTTTTTGAAACTTTAAAATGTTGAGGATTTCTGTTTTCCTTGTGTATGTCTTGCTTAAATATATTTTGACCTTGCATTCATTGGTTTGTATACCAACAAACTCATGCACCTTTCCAAAAAATTTTACTATAACATTTGCACTTTGCTTATCTTCATTCAAAAATAACAGTAAATCATCAGCATAAAGTAAATGTATTATACATAGTTTAGTTCTGTTTGTGAGTTTTAAATTTCCATTTATTTGCTCCATTTCCATTTGCAATGAAAAGAATTCCATTGCAATAGTGAATATATAAGGAGAAAGATGATTTTTTTTTCTAATTCCTCTATCGATTTGGATGAAACCACTGGGAGATCCATTAACAAGTATTGAACAAGTGACATAATTTATACATTCTTTAATAAGATTGCAAAAATTAGAATGAAACCCAAGTTGTTTCATCATATGTATAATAAAAATGTCTACTAATTTTATCAAAAACTTTATGTAAATCTATTTTTAATCCACATTTTATTTTTCCTGCTCCGATTGAAATTTCTGATCATTTCATGTACTAATAGAGTTCTTTTAGCAATAAGTCTGTTTGGTATAAATGCACTTTGCAGCATGCAATTGACCTATAGTTCCCTAATACATTAGGGTTTTTAAGCTTTGGTATAAGGGTATGATTAATATTTTCAAAAAATTTCTAGTAGCAAAGAATTCATTTATTGCCTCATACTAATTGTTTTTTATATCCATACTATGTGTTGTTGAATATGCTAGTATATGATTTTTGTTTGATGATAATAAACACACACACACACACACATATATATATATATTCATTTAAATGTATTTGTTAATGTACTATTTTATTTTTCACATAATTAAATAAATATTTGCTGAATAAAATAGATAACACATAATTTAAATTCAAACAGATATTTTATTCAAACAAATATTTATTACAATTTTGAATAGTACAAATTTGAGCTCTCACTATATATATACACAATTTCAATTACAATACAAATACAATTACATTATAATTTTCAATTTACATTTGCACCTCACTACATATCACTCATTCACTCGTATTTATCTTCAACTTTATTCTAGATTGAATCCAACATCCGAGCAATCTGCAAAATAAACACTGACGCAGTAAAATTGAAAAAGAAATATTTTTGCAGTGTAAAATAAAATGTAATTTTAAAAATATTATTTGCCTCAGTTATTTGGGTTGTTCGTCATCATTTAATCTTGAATTCATCATACACGAACAGCTTGTGACATGCACAGTGTATCACTGTACATGCCACAAGGCCGTGCACACCAATATACACTTGATAAAATTACAGGGACAGGTGAGCACAAGGTCAAACCCAATTAAAAGCCGGGTTCAACTCAAGTGAAATACAAATAAAGTCACGACACGAGCACAAGGTCAAACCCGAGCTATAAGCTGGATTCAACTCAGGTGCAATTCAAAATGCAAAAAATTCTCGAGTGAAATCAAGGCCACAAATTTCAACTAGATCAATGAGCAATACAACATGCATAAGTAACCGTGATCAAGCAACTCGAGCTAGCATATCATATATACAACAAGCTACATAAAGACCAGACTTCGAGTCAAACAGTGGATAGGGAAACCAAGTGTATACAGCAAGTTTACATGACTCGAAGCAAGAAGACTCAAAGCCATATGCAATGACCAGAGGCAGTAGACAGGGAAGTGCAGTTAAACAATGCAAGCTCAAATTAAATCATGTACAAGTGTAGCCTCAACAATGAATGCCACAGTGACTTCAACAAGTTGATATGCAGACTGTATAGTCAATGATTCATATGGTCAAGCAACTGAGTATGCTACAAGTTCAACAAGACATATATAGGCAATATAACAGTGAAAACAATAAGATTCAAATCAATGTACATCAAGCCAGAGAAGGCTGCACACCAACCAGACATAGCAAATTGATGTACTCGATGCAACCCGAAGCAAAGGAAAAACTATGCCCGAGAATATAAAAGTACAAACAATCTCAACATGAAGTTCAACAGCAAAAAGCATATGGAATCAATTACAAGACTCGATAGTGGAGTTGAAACAGTGTCAACCAGAATAATGAACCAACATACCCACACATATACACACATACATATGTATGTACATATATGGTAATGAACAAGTTTAATACATGAGACAGGAAGCACATGAATGCACTGCACAGACTAAATGAAACAACACTGCAAACAAGTCACTTGTTCCAAACAACCAATAACACACACACAACTTCATGCATACAATCAAATTCAAGTCGATGAAGCAGACCATCAACCAGACTATATGTAGTCAAGTAGCAGTTTCGAACAAAGACAGAGGGGATTTCAAACTAGCAGTGACAGTGCCGAAGTCACAGAGGCCAAAATCAAAACTATGATACAGTTCGAACAAAATTATCATGAAACAGCAGTTACGAAAATAATGTAACAAATTCGAATGATGACAGAAGAAGTCGTGGGTCAAAAATCCAAGCAATAATTTATCACAAACGAAAACAAGTTCAAAAGCAAATCAAAACCGTGGTGGCCAAGGAAGTCAAGCAAGTTCAAAATCGAAGCCGTGTGAAACAAGAAACGAAATTATATGGATTGAAGAAGTCAGAGAAATCACCATCATTCAAGAATAATCAAACGGCCGAGCAAAATATCAGACGAACGAAATTATAGGAAATCAAACCTTATATAAACCCTAATACATCATCGGTAATAATCATTCGAGTTTAAGCAATAACAGAGAGCAAAGAATCAAATCAATAACTCGAATCAGATCGAGTTCAAGCAAGCTAATCAGTAAAGCAAAAAGAATAATTCACATACCACTGTAGTCGAACTCGATCAAAATTGGAGCAGCCGTGTGCGAACTGAAGAAACAGTCAATTGCCGAAGCAAATCAGAGGAGTAGTCATTGCAATCGACAAACAAACAATCGACTTCTTCAATTACAAAAGCCCTAATTTCAAAATGAACAAAAAAAAGGAAGCAGACATTATTCATAAAGAAGTCGGGCCAAAGGAATAAAAGAAAAAGGGGAATAATTGTTTTATCATTTGTTTTTGGGCCGGCTTTAAATTGTCATTGGGCTTCTATTTTTAAAGTTAGGGTTTTTGTTTGTAAATCGTTTTTATTTTGTATTTTAACTTTTAAACTTTTGTAAATTCTAGTCGTGTGACTAGGGGACGAACTACGGTGGTATAGTTCGAGAATTCGCAACTCAGTGGCTGAGTTGTTGTAGGGTTTTGAGCGTAGAGTTAGGTTAGTCGATAACGAGTGTCGCAAGTTTACGTGTGTAATCGTCTGACTACTTAATTTCTAGTAGAAACCTTGGGGGCAGCATGTAGGCAGGGTTTTGCCGAAGCTGGGTAAATCTGTGTGTTCTATTTTCTGCTTTTATTATTCTGCTATTATCTATGCTGTTATAATTCTGTTATATCTGTGTTGGAACTATTTTATATAAACTTCCGCAATAATTTTTATAATTAATAGTATCACCCTATTCACCCTCCCCCTCTAAGGTGAAATCGATCCTACATATGGAATCAGCGCTTTTATCATTATTAGCATTAAAAATAATATTTTTAATTTCATCCAAACATATAGGAGCTATCAAGATTTCTTGACTATTAGAGTGCTGTAAATACTTGGTGACTATGATTGAGAAGTTTTTTAAATATGAATTAGATTTGTATAATATGCTGCAATAATTGATAGCCTCCTTTTTAATTTTAGAGGCTTCATTATCACAACTCCATTATTATCAAGCAATTTTCCTATGTCATTTTTGCATCTTCTATTAGACTTTGACATGGAAAAATTTGCTTACTTCATCACTGTTCGTTAGTTAATATACTTTTGTTTTATGTTTCATATTTATTGCTTGCACATGTAGAGCCTTAATTAGCTTACTGTGTTTGGAAGAATTTGTTAACTTGATTAATGTTTGAGCTATCATTATCTACTGAATTTTGCAAACACTCACGTTCCTCTCTAATCTTTGTAATTTTTGTTGTACTTCAATTTTTGTTCTAGATTTTTAAATTTACCTTGGTTTTCAGTAGAAATTTGTTAAAATTGCATTGGACTATGCCATGTACAGTAAAAGTGAAACAGTATTTAACTACTTCCCTATAACTGCTTTCATATGTCCATTCATTTACAAATCAAAAGGAAATTTTTATTCGGATTAAATTGGCTTTAGAAAAAAAAATTGTACTAGGATATGATCACTTGATACTTGAGGTAAAGTGTTACAATTATAATCTGGGAATCATTCGATAAATTCCCGATTCACTGGTATTCTATCTAGATTACAATGAATATTTCTAAATTCTCCAGATTTTCAAGTGTATTTATTTCAAAAATTACTGGGTTTTACTAACCTGTTCTCAAATAAATTTATTTACCATTTATAATTTTTAAAAGATATTGGGACTTCCCCTCCTTTTTCAAATGCATGTTGAAAAATATTAAAATCCCTTAGTCTTATCCAAGGATGTATAAGATTTTTTTTAATTTGTTCTAAATGATTCCAAAGTAAAATTCTTTCATTTTTACTGTTGGAAGCATAAATGAAAGTTATTTCTATGTAAACCCCCCCTAATTTAAACATTTGCAATGTATATAGTATATACTGAAAATTTATAATATGTTGTTTTATACCCCATATGTTACTATTCCATAAAATCATTATTTTACCATTGCCTTCCATTGAATTGTTGTTGATTACACCCCAATTGATTTGATAATCCTCTATTTTACTATTATCTAACTTATGTTCCAATATTCCTGAAATACTAGGTTTATGTTTTGAAAATTTGATAAATCAAATTTTCTTTCAAGGGAGTTTAACCCCCTTATATTCCATGCAATAGTAGATATTAATATACTAACGATAAAAAAACATTATTTGTAAAGGATACTAAGTGCTATCATAGTGAAGCACTGATTTTGCTTGCTTCTTCTCTGTCTGCTGCTTTTTTGCCACTTTTTTACATAGCTTTCCTTGGACTTTCAGCTTTTTTGATATTTCATCCCATTTTGGGGGTTTTTACGATGTATCTTTCCTTAAAGCCACTTGCTTCATTTATTTCTGCATTGTTTGTGAATATGATTTCACTGAAATTCTTTAGTCTGCCCTTTTTTCCTTTTGCCTTTTTATGTAGGAGAAATTGATTGAGGAAACAGTTTTGTAGCATTCTCTAGAGTTTTCATTCATGGGTCCTGACATTAATGCTATGATTGGTCCTGTAGTAATTACTTAATCTGGAGCAGTTTTGGTCCCATTTTCAGTATTTGTGTTATTCTCTTTATTAATGCATTCAATTTCTGTAATTAAACTTTAGTGTTCCTGCCGGGGGATTCTCAATGACCTGTTTAGTATAATCTTCGTTTGTTTTATTGAGATTATCTACCTGCTGCCTAATTCCTGAACTCGGTTCTTGACATTACTCATTTGGTCCAGTATTGAGCTTTGTATGAATATTACTACAATTTTCTTTGTGCATATTGTTTTGGCGTTGTGAGGTCAGATTCTGACTAGTTATTTATGACATCCATTTGATTATAAATTCTTTTCTTTACCAATGTATCAGGATGTGCTAATACCATTGTTGCATTTTTGTAAGATTGTTCTAATGTCTCAATGTTTTTCTCTATGATTGGGTGCTTTTCCATTTCTTTTCATTTGTCTTGGTTTTTTTATTATGAATTTTCGGACCTCTAACTTGCATATCGGTATCTTGGGTCATCCCACCTAAACTTTTTCGTGATACAATTTCCAATATTGTGACCAAAGCAAGCATAATTTTTGCATCTAGGTGGTATCCATTCGTATTTTATTTTTTTGGACTATGCTTTCTCCATCATGCATTATGATGTATGCCTCCTCTATGGGCTTTGCATCGGCTTTGATTTTGACTAAAATACTTTCCTAACTTAACCTTGATTCTTTTGCTATTGCCTCGTCTAGAGGGATACCAATAGTTTTTGCAATTGAACTAAATGCCTTTTTATCCTAAAATTTCAGATTTAGTTCTGGTAGTCTAATCCAAATTGGGAGTGTTGATAATAAAGATTGATCAAATTAAGTTTATTGCCTTTTCAAGATGATTAGTTTACAATTGATGAAGTAAGGACATCCGTTTATTGCATTTTCATAATCTGAGTTATTTGCGAATTTGATCATGAAGAATTCATTGTTTCTTGTGTAAATTTCAAAATTTTCCAACGGATTCCAAGTTCTTATTACAAAACCTTTGAAATGGCGATAAAAAGGACGTTGCCAAACACATAAGCTATCATCGAATTACCCCATTTTGCTTTTGTTCTCTTATCGACTCCCTCTTTTAAAACCACCACACGTTTTTTGTTGGTAGCTATGTCAGCAACATAACATAAATTAAAATTTGAGTTGATTCCTCCAGTTTTGATCATGTCCACCCAAGAAGATGTTTTTTTAGTTGATTATAATTAACTACCCGGGGTATTAGTTATGGTATATTTTTGTCTCGGTTCTTGATATTCTTGATTTCGGCATTATATGTTGTTATGGTTCTTCTATTGACCAAATTGCTTCAGTTATAGAATTCCTGATTCTTTTGCTTCTCATGAGACGTAGGCTAACTATATGATCAAAATGCTTTTTTCCAGCGATTGACCACAATTTGGTACCCCTCGTCAACTATGTTTGGTGATTTTTCTTTTGAATTTGATGATGGAAAAGGGAAAGGGAGACAAGAAGAGGAATGATGAATTCTCTCCTTAGACATCAGATCTCCCATGGCTGCCATTTTTCATGCCACTACCTAAATTGACCAAATGTGAGTTATGTTTAAGTAAATTTATATTCCATTGGAGTGGAAGGTTGAATAAGTTTAGTAGAGCGTAAATAAATTTAGTAACCTTTCAAAGTTTTGAACTGATATCAGACTTTATAATTTGTAAAAATTCAATGCGTATATATTTTTAGATCAATCGATTTGGTAATACAAGCATAACATTTGGATTTAATTGTAAGAAAATGTATTATTTTGGAAGGATTGGACTAGGGTACTAGTTGGTCTAACTAATGAAAAACCTGCTCCACTTTCTTATAAATACAACGATAAAATCCTAACAATCGCTATAAATTTTATCACCATTTAATTTTTTAAAACTTTCCAATCTTTTAATTCTAGATCTGCAACATCCTAATGTATATTATTTTTCTTTAATCATATAAAGTATGTTAATATTCGTAATACGATATTAGAAATCGTGTTTTCAATAATAAAGTCGAATTGCGGTATGTCTTGTCAGTTTGTCTATCTTAATGGGATGAATCAATGAACTATTCCGATTGTCATGGAGAATTGAACAAAAAATCATGATCAACGACATGGATATTTCGATTTAATCGTCGTTAGATAACGATGGTAGGTGATGACACAAGTGAAGGCGATGGAGAATTGCAGAGGAGTAACAATAATGGTGTTCGATCGTGAAAAAACTCACTAAGGCGGGAATTTATCTTGAAAGGCAGCAATAACGCCTGGGTGTTTCCAACGGCTATTTTCGACGGCTCCCATCGGCTTCCGATGGCCGTCGCCAAACAGTGCTTCCAACGACTTTGTCGATGGCTTCACGACGGCTGCCAATGGCAACTTTCGACGGCTTTCCGACAACCGTCATGTACACGTGAAAATTCGTGGTTCAATTGTACATACGTGGGAAGCCATTGGAAACCCTTATAAGCATCAGTTATCTTTTGTCAATAAACCGTCAGTAGCCGTCGATACCCGTTGGATATTACTGACCAATATGTCGTCGGAAGCCGATGGGCGCCATTGGAAATAAAGCCACCACCAGACAGTGCTTCCGCGGCTTCATCGATGGCTTTGGGATGGCTGCCAACTGCAACTTCCTACGGCTTTCCGACAACTGTCGTGTACACGTGGCAGTTCGTGGTTCAATTGTACATATGTCGAAAGCCATCAGAAACTGTTGCTTTCTTATCGCCGGAAACCGTTATAAGCCATCGGTTATTTTTTGCCAATAAATCATCGGTAGCCATCGATAGCCGTTGGATATTATTGACCAATACGCCATCAGAAGCCGATGGGAGCCGTAGGAAATTAAGCCGCCACCAAGCAGTGCTTCCAACGGCTTCGTCGATGGCTTTGCGACGGCAACTTCCGAAGGCTTTTCAACAACCATTGTGCACACGTGGCAATTCGTGATTCAATTGTACATATGTCGGAAGCCGTCGAAAACCGTTTCTTTCTTGCCATCGAAAACCGCTATAAGCCGTCGGTTATTTTTTACCAATAAGCCGTCGGTAGCCGTCGATGGCCGTTGGATGTTATTGACCAATATGTTGTCAGTAGCCGTCGTAAATCTGGGCTGCTTTTTTTTCTGCTGCCATTTGTCTCCTATACAACACATACATATCTATATATATCCCAGCTTTATTTCACGCATATAAATTATATATGTATAAGCCCAAATCACATATAAAACATCAATACTGAAAAAACATCACTATTTACAACAAATAAACTCAAACAATCCGCCATACAACAAAGCATTCTACTAGCATACACATAATCAATCTCCAACATCTCAAAATGTATCAATTATTTCAAAACAAACCAATACATCATCCAACATCTCCTCAAAATGTATCAAACATACCAAAATACATCATCCACACCATCTCCAAGTGCATATATGTACAATATCCAAACACAAACACAAAAATCTTACCTATCAAGCCTCATCATCGCCTCCGGAACCACCCGATGAAGAAAACGTGCCATGCTGCTGCATATACGCAGCCAAACGCTCGTCCAATTGCATCATCTCCACAGCGCGACGGCGGTCTCGCTCCTCTAGCTCTGCAATCCTGGCTCTCAGCTCCTAAATTTCTTCTTTGTCCTGAGCTTTTCGGTACGCGCTTTGCTCGCCCCTAGCCTGCAACAGATAATCTAATAAGAGATTTGTGTCTAATGGCTAGCAAAAAATGTGGGCTTAGTAGCTGCTATAACAATGTGATATATAAGATTAGCAACCGCTATAACAGTGTGAAATGGAATAGCATTGAGATTCAAAGACATCATTACCTTACTTGCTTTGATTAAATTGAGAATGGTTGGGTTGTCTTCTCAATCTTGTGTTTGTACATGTATATATATTGAAGATAAACCTTTGATAAGAAATTGCATCCTGATAATCTAAGTTATTGTTATAAACTATGTTATTTTTTTAAAAACTAAATTTTATTAACTTAGTTACTTTTACAAACTAAGTTATTTCTTTAAAAACTTAATTAATTTTTATTAACATAGTTATTGTTATAAACTGGTTTAATTTTTAAATAACTTACTTAAATTTTATAAAATTTAGTTAATTTTTTAAATTAGGTTATTATTTTTTATTTTAGTTAATTTTTGTAAAACATAGTTAATTTTTATAAATTTATTTATTTTTTAGAAAATTTGGTTGACTTGGTTAAATTTTTATGTAACTCGGTTAATTTTATAAATTTGTTTAAATTTTATAAAAAATTTAGGAAATTATTTAATTTTTATAAAACTTGGTTAACTTAGTTAAATTTTATAAAAAAATAGTTACTTTTTATAAACTTTTAGTCAACTTAAGTTAAATTTATATAAAACTTAATTTTTTTTATAAATTTAGTTATTCTTTTATAAACTTAGTTATTCATCTCATTATCTAACTACATTTTGATGGCGGTTAACTTTTATATAAGAAAATGATTTTATAAGCTAAACAATTTCCAACGAATAATCTAAACAATTTCAAGTTCGCTACAGTTGAGAGATTAGTAAATAGTCAAATCCAAACATACTGTTCAATACCTCTTGGTTGCCAAAGCCGTAATGCCTATTCCGCATTGGCGGATCCATGAAAGCTTCAAAAGTCGCGTCCTACTCGTCAATAGTCAACCGATCCCGTCCCGTTCCTTGAAGCAGCTACTCTTGTTGTTGCATAAATTTTTCCTGCAATGCAAAATAAAAATACAATCGAAATTTACACTGCATTATTTTAATTCTTTATGACTAATTAATTAAACTGATTATAATAACTTATAACTTAAAATATGCTTACAAGAGCTTTGGTTGATTTATCATCACCCATGTGTACGAGAGTGTGCCATCGTCATTTTGATGCTCGATGGCATGAGTACGAGCAAATACGTCAATGTTGGAGACGGGACCTGTATGCTCTCTTTCCTGAAATAATAATTATGTATTATTATTGTATATACAAAATTATGCAATGTATAACTGTTTATAATCGAAACTAATAAATTTACCATCACTTGAAGGTAACGCTGGAATGACTTATAGAACCACCGCGATGTGTGACTGGATTCTTATTTCTATTCGCAGAGTTTCTACCTGACTCTGTTGTACATTTAAATTAAACAAGTTAAAGTGACATTATATATATGCTCTATATAATGTGTGATAGATTGTATATGAAACTTCAATTTAAATAATTAATAACAGATTAGTAAACTTACATTCGCTTCATTGCTATTCCACCAAACAATCCAAGCATCACACACGCTTGCGCTCATCCAGTCAGGCTTCTTCCCTGCTTTTTTTTACGGCCGACATCGAGTCGCGGTAGTTCTTCCTCATTTTCTTCATCCAGTAGTTTCTACAAAGGAGAGTGTCAACTTCTTGCAACTCTACCGCCCTCTACACGTTGAAAAATATAAGTTATACATTTATACTTAGTCAGCAAATTGTACGGTTGTTATATATAATGATATACAAATTTACACTTGCGAGGAAGTCCTGCCAGATACATTCTAAGATGTAGGGTGGGATTTTATCCCACCTAGGCCCGCATGCGGTCATCCTGCTCTTGTAAGCAAGCTTGGAAATATCAAGAACAAGCTCTGATGGCTCCAGCTCAAATCCCCTGTGTTAAATATGATACAGACCTTTAATAAATCATGACTAATATATGATACACAAAATATTTATGATGGTGAAATAAATTTAATACTTACCCTTTTGCTTTAGGCTGTAACATCACTATGGGACGTTGTGCCTGCTCTGATGGCTCACTGCCATCACCTCTTGTAATGGTCCCTTTCTGACTAGAAGAGAGGGAACCTGAATGGAAAGAACTCTGACGTCGAAAAAACGGCATAATACATGTTACGGACATATCGTTTTATTATGGTAGAACATATCATTTATTTGTAAGAAAACATATCATTTTTTATGAGAAAATTGTAACATTAATAATCACATAAATTACCTTCTATCAATATGTACATTATTAATCAGTCCTCGTCGTTTTCTGATTCAGACTCGGTCTCGTACTCTATATTATTTTCCTTTGTAGTCTCAAATTCTTCTACTAAAACATTTGATTCATTGTTTAGAGACCCAAAATCAGGATGGTCATCGGTTATTATTATTTCGCTATTTTCCTCAACATCTACCTGATAAGCTTGTTCGTCTAGAATATTCTTTCCATCAAACGTAAAATTTTCCTTTGTTTTAAAAACTACCGACCAATCTACTTTATCTCTTTTTAGAGATGGATACGGAGCGTAATAAACTTGTAGTGCTTGTTTGGCTAGTACAAAAGGATCGTACTTATGACAATGCGAGGTATATATGCTTTATTTCAATAAGATTATGATCTTTGTGCACGTTGATTCCAAAACTTGGAACATTGCCAAACCAATTGCATCTAAACAAAAAAACTTCCTCCGTAGGTCGTGTGAAATATGTTAATTGCAAAACCTGGGTTAACACGCTGTAAAAATCAATTATATGATTATTTGGATCATCACTATCTTTAACAAATACACCAGTATTGTTAGTTAATTTTTCAGCACCATACCCTTTAGTGTTGAATTTATGACCATTGACGAAGAATATTGGAATATGTCTTGAAATTTCTTTTTGATCCCAACGCAAGATGTTTCAATCCTTTGTCTATCACACAATTTCTTGGATCATAAACATAGTTCGAAAACCAACCAACGTATCCTTTATCGAGATCGTTGTGTGGATGTTATGATTCATAAACACTGCAAATATAGGTAGTATATTGCATTATAATCTACACGTGTATTATTGAAATACATATATTGAGAATTATTAAGTAATATTACCTAACAAATGGTGCAACTTCAGCACAATTAAGAAGAATATATGCGTGTGCTACATGGTGATCTCTATCGTCTAACCATAGTTCCACACATTTTCCAACAGGTCGGTCATGTTGTCTAAAAACATATAACATTGCTTGAGAAGAATCTTGTTCAGCGCCTTCATCATTACGCGGGACACTTTCAAATGATAAGTTCGCATGGTCACTGAACTAATGAGAGAAAAAGAATGAAGCTTCTTCTTTGATATATGATTTGCAAGTCGAACCTTCAACTCGTGCTTTTTGTCTAACTTTTTTCTTTAGATGATTTAAGTACCTATAAAAAAATTATTTCAAATTAAAATTTACTTCTATATGTAATTAAATTAATATTTAAGATATTCAATACTAACACCTTTCAAATGGATACATCCATCCATATTGCACAGGACCTCGAAGACGTGCTTCAAATGGAAGACGAGTAGGTAAATGCTTCATTGCATTAAAATAAACCTGGAGGAAATATTTTCTCCAATTGCAGAGTAGTATAGAGATTTCTTCTTCAAGTTTACATAGATGACCAACTTTTAGCGTAGTCGAACAATGCTCTTTATAAAAAAACTAAGTTCCATTATAACCGTCAAAACTTTTACGGGCAACAGTTCTTTGAAAGCGACGAGTAACAAATTTTCCATCATTACGCGACAATCATGGATTTTCATCCCACTCAGTTTTCCATTTTTATAGTCGACATATCTACGAAGATAGAAGAAATCCCATTAGGAAATCTTAATCCTTCCATCCATTTTAATAGAATTTAACTTGGTTATTGTCTAACTCATAGCATGCTTTGGGTTATTTACTATCATTTGGCTTGATGTGTGTTTGCAACTAAATTTGTCACAAACTCCCAAGAATATATTTTGTAGAGTAGTAAATGAAGAAAAACAAAATTAAACTTAGTAGATAAATCAACAAGTAACAGAGAATCAGCTATAATCAAAGACATAAAGATTTATAGTCATTCGGCGTTGTATGCCTAGTCCACTTTGAAGATTATCCTTTATTTATCACTTATAAATCTGATTACAACAATAGAAGTTAGCAAACACTTGATTACAATAGTGTCTAGTGTAACAAGCAGCGTAAAAGATCCTCAGAATAACCCATCAGGCCAGTATTTATAGGTGAAGGCGACCACCAATCTCTCTGAAATTTCGACTGAAGGACCTTCTAATCCACATAGGCCCACTAGAGGGATCGCTAGGCCGAATTGCCATTGAGGAAGGATCGGTACCAATCCCTTCATTGGTCGATTTTTGGGCAGCGATCCCTATGGTGGCTTCTCCATGCTAAAATATGTTTATCCTCCAATTTTCATGTCATTTGGACCACAGGAACTCGAGTTATTGCTTGATCTTTGACTTAGCATAACCTGAGTGCTGCCTGCTGCCGATCCCTCTCAAGGGGTGTTTACCGATCCCTACAACTTTGTCCATTTGATGTGCGATCCCTAGGATAAGTTCCTTAGGATCCATACACATTGCTCTCCAAATTTCATGTGCATTGACTTGTAGATCTCGAGACATTGATTGTTTTCTGCATAGATGTTCTAGTATTTTGATGTATGCCAATCCCTCTTTCATGAAGCATGCCGATCCATCCTTCATGATGTATGCCAATCCCTCTTAATGAGCCATGTTATACCGACCCCTTCCATCCAAGGAACCATGTTCCATACTTTGAGCATTCTGCGTCGCATATCTATCAATTCCGTTCAATTCTGACTTCATATAACCATCTGCACTTGACTTCCGAGCCTCACAATCATCATTCTGGAATCATCGGTCTTTATTGCATTCAAATTTAAATCATGCAATTAGTTCAATATAGCTGGGTAACACTTGACCCTCAAAGTATATCTTGTGATTAACATGGCCTGCTTTGAATAGTTGAGAATGAGACCCATCTAGCTTTCTGAACAATTTCTATTCCTTTATCAAATCATTTTCCAAGGTTTTGAATTCCTCATTGATTGCCATGACACTTGGTCAATTTCTAATAATATAAATCCAGTGCTATATTCTGTCAATATATAACTCCGGCTCTGCGAGACTAATAAGCTTTTGTTATCTGGTCCAGCCTCGAACTAGAAGGTTTCAGGTTTTAACTTCGATTTCTGTCGATTTCAAAAATTGAACTTTTAGGTCATACATGTGCATGCTCATATACTATTTTTGTTGTTGGCTCCCGGACGTGTTCGTACACTCGTAGGTCGTTGCCAATTTTCATAGCATTTTGTATGTACATGCTTTCAATAATTTCTATGCCTATATTTATTTGCATATATACCTACATCTGATCCCCATCATCCATCATTCATTCTTTCTCCTTTTTTTAATTCATTCATCATTTTTTATATTTGTAGGGATTAACATGCATTTAGCCGAACCCTCTCTCTCTCTCTCTTTCTCTCCTTTTTTTTATTAAAGCTTTTGTAGGGATTGGCATATACGTATGCTGACCCCTTTTTTGGGTTCATGCTAACTGGGATCGACGAGCTTTCATGCCGATCCCTCTCCCTATGCTTCATGCCAAGGACTTGGGCAGATCCCTTCGTCCATATATATAGCAGCTTTCCCATTCCTTCACTTTCACTTACTTCATTTTCTCGCTTCCCTCTTAAGCACCGAACCCTCTCGCTCCTCCATTAAAAACGAACTTTCCTTCTCTTCTCTTCCCCTCAACTTCGAAACAAAATTCTTCCGTGATTCAACCCGCGTGAACAAACTAACTTTCCATACTTTCTATTTTCATCGCCTTTGAACTCCACGCCAACTTCCTCAATACAATCAAACGTAGGTGAGCCTTCTTGACTTCATTTTTTGGTTTTAGGGTGAGATACTGGAGTCGTTAATGATTTCGATGGCGCTCGAGGCTATGATGGCACAGTGATCCAAGCGGCTTGGAGAAGATTAACCATTGGTGGATAGGGTTCGACTAAATAAATAAGGAGAAGGAAAGAAAAGAGGATAAAGTAGGAAGAAGATAGAATGGAGGAGGGATCAGTATTGGATGTTTTGTTCTATGCCGATCCCTCGGCGTAGAGGCTCGATGAGTTGAGGATGAAGTAGAAGGGGCCGATATGTTTTGGGTTTGGCAACGCTTGCTGTGAAAGAGGGATCGGTGGAATATGTGGAATTAAAAGGATCGGTGGGATTAGTGAAAAGAAAGGGATCCGTGGTTTTTAGGTTGAAGAGAGGGATCGGTCGTGAGGCTTTGGGAAAGGGATCGGCATAACCATAGGCATCGGTATAAAGTTAAGGATCAGCATAAACATAGGGATCAACATTAAAATAGGGATCGTCATAAAGAACTCTTTAAACTTGTAATCTAATCCAACCTTACTTGCTCGGACAATCATCACTAATTCACCTTAATGAACTTGGAGATACGATGATGATTAATAATAAAATTTGCATACTCACTATTTAACTTGAGATTAAATAATCAAATCCTTCGAACTTTCAATATATACTAAAAACTTGCATATGGACTTGAATGACAAACTTTACACTTTGACATGCCGATATTCGATCCCAAAGTCTTCGCAACCGATCAGTCTTTTTGCCAGTTGTGACGGTCAGCGATGATGGTTACTCTGGTCAAAATCCAAAGTTTCATCATTTTACTTCGTTTTTCTGATTTTAAACTGTTTATATCTGTTATACACTACACTGCACTGCACTAGCTCACACTTAGCACGGGGGAACAGTTAAACTTTCCTAACCTCGATTATCTGCTATGGACTCCAAACTGCTATATGGACTCCAGAAGCTCAGAGCATATCGATCCTAAAGCAAAATATGGACTCCAGAAGCTCAGAGCGTTTAGCTGCTATGTCTTCCAAACTGGCCATGCAACATATCGATCCTAAAGCAAAATCAAGCTTTGCGAATATATCCGACATGATTTCTCCCAATCAACAAGTCGAGCAAATGGAAGTTTCTGGTCCATCAATTAACCTTTTTCAGATGTTCTGGTCCTCTCGGCGAAGGATATAAGCCCTGCTCCCGACGCAGTAGAAGGCGTCATTCTCCTAGATAACCCAATAGATTCTCAAGCTTCCTGAATTCCCAAGGCTGCCCTTCGCGGACTGTGCTCCATACATGGAATTTCGTTCACAGACGTCTTAGTTCCTTCGATAAACAATAGGCCTCACTTGCCTTGGAGGAGTACACGATATGTAACAAATTTATGTGCTGGGCCAGATGCGTACCGCCCTTTAATTTGTTTATTCGAGAGATGTTGAGATATCTTGGAATAGCTCCCACTCAACTCCATCCGTACAGTTACGCCTTCCTACATGGAACCTTTCTGCTATTCATGAGCGTTCTATTTCGTCCACCAACTCCCGAGGACATAAGATTCATTTACAACTTTAAATGGTAGTCAGGAAGTCCTTCCTATGTCTTTCTTGAACCTTCACCTAACCACCAAGTGATAATAGGGGCTTGGAATAAACTCTCTTTGTTCAAGCACGGGTGGTTCTATGTTCGATGTCCCCCTGGCTTTGCAAGGCGATGGTTGGAAGGACGTAAGTGTTATTTTCATTTCATTCTTAAGTCCATCAATCCAAGTCATATTTTTTAATCTATTAACATCCAAGATTCCTACAGGTGTCCGCCAACGTCCTGAAGGCATTAGTTTTTCAAGAGCGGTCGCCGCTATTCGCGCTACCCCTGTTGAAGATAGGGACATCAAACTTCTTGTTACCGATGAGGTACTCTTTTTATTCGGTCTGTTGGAAGAGGGTCGAAGAATTGAGCTCCTTGGAAGTGCAGCATTATCGGGAAACATCACAGAGCAAGAAAAGGATGTCATCAATCCTGTCGTGCCCCCAACCGAGGGGACTCGGGATGACATTGAAAAAAGTGAGATTAGGGATTCCCAGGCCAATAAACCCGGCGACGTTGATACGGGCCCAGGCAAGGCGCATGTGGCCGAACCAACACAAGGCAAGCAATCTCAAACACCCGCTAAGAGAAAAAAGAAGCTGGCATACAAATTTCGTAGAAGAAAAACTGCCTCAGATCCAGAATTCATCATCACTTCTATTGAAGAAGAATCATCTTCCCAACACTTGGAAAGTTCACTGAAGGGATTTTCGAATCTCCAAATTCTCGATGATATTATGATCTACACTTTCCAAATATCAATATTGAAGGGCTCAATTCTTCTACTAGGAGCGATGAAGGCATTCATCCTACTGATAAAGGAGAGAGAATACCCATAAGCAAGGCTACAGCCCCGGTCTGTCAGAGGGAAACACTAGGACACTTATGACCACGTGCACTTCACTACATGCTCTTCCTTAACCTTTGCACAATAGTTACTCACATGTTCTCATTTGGTCTTTGTAGGTGCAATGACTTGGTCTCGAGCCTTCGATCGCTTAACAGGTTCTTCAACGTATTATCAATCCAGCCGCGACTCATAGTCTGGCAGGCGTAGCGAAAAAGACAATGGATGGGAAAAAGGCTATCCTTCAAGGGAATCCTCCTCTTCCAAGCGCACGTCTCAGTCTCAGACATCTCGCCAGGGAGATCAGCCTAATTTTCCTGTTTATAGTAGAGACCAACCTCCCTTCCGCGGCCCTCAAATTGGCACATCACATAAGCAGCACTTTGGTTCTTCTAGCTCTTAGCAGTCTCACGACCGTAGATCGAGCAAGAATCCAATTGCTGCTTCCGATTCATCATTGCCGGCCGCTGCTCCTGACACTTCTACAGTAGAGAAATTGGCCGAGCTTAAGGCCACTTTCTCAAAAATCTGTTTCGATGGGCTTAAGTTTCTTCCCACAGTACATATAATACCAGGGCACGCCAAAGCAATTTCCCTCACATGTGTTAATGATGTGGTCGTGCAGCATGAATCGTTTCAACACTTAGCGAAAAAAATTTCCGAAGTGTCAATCGAGCGACAATATGAAATAGATCATCTCAAGCTAGAGGCGATACATGATAAAGACATAATCAAACACCAAGATGATGAACTGTCAGAGTTGACAAAAAAACTTGCCGAGGCAGAGAAAAGTGCCAAGGAAACGTCGGAGGTAGTGAGCTGTTTAGAAGCTTCCCATAAGAAAGAACTCGATGCTGCCCTCAATCGCAGCGGGGTACTTGCTCTGGAAAAGAATTCCTTGCAAAAGGAAAAAGATGACTTGGCCCACCGCATCAAGAAACTTGAGGAGCTTCTCAAGAAAGAAAGGGAAGAGAAGATTGAAGCTTAGGAAGAATCACAAAGGTACTACGAAGAGGCTGTTGAAGCCAGAAGTTTGAAAATTAAACTTGATGTGCAATTTTCCAAAATAGAAGCCCTTAAAGAGGAGGCACGAAAGGAAGGCCGCAAGCAGACGATGGAACAAATTGAAATCCAAGTAGAAGATGCTAAAGAGTCTAGTCGGAATGAAATCAAGGACTTGTTTGATCCATTGATCATCGAATACAACGCCAAAGTCCTCATCCACCGCAACTTGAGTTTTCTTGGCGAAGGTTATCTCGAGTCACTTGCTAAAGCTTGGGAGCACATCATTGAGATGAAAAAGAGGGAGTTGGGTGGAGCTGAGTTTGATGAAGAAAAATTAGTGCGGGAGATCCTCCGTAGAAATGAACCCTAGACCTTGCCGCCGCGAGACTCCGATATTTTAATGTTTCAGCTCCTTCTAACAAAGGGGAACATATTGCCGGATCCTCTGAGGCCGATCCTAAGGGCCCCTCTTCTTTCCAAGCGGCTGGAGCATCAGTTTCCCTTGGCCCGGAGCAGGACTTGAGCTATGATCCAGATAAGCCCAGCTATCAATCCAAAGTGTTATCGCCTATTTTGGAAGGGGGCACTCCAACAACCACCGAGAGCCAGCCGGATATGGGTATTCCACTTTACACTCCAATTTATAAGAGGTTTTTTTCTTTGCGCCCAATGGTTTTAGGCTCATCACTCTGTTTAAAAAATTTGTAGGTCTTCCGGGTCCCGGTCAAACTCCTAAAAGAGATGCTGCTATGGAGCAACAATAGAAACTAACAGAGATTCCGAGGGCTACTGATGTACCGGGGCCCGATGCTCAAGTCATCGGGGCTCTTGATGATGATAAGGTTGAAGATCCGCTCCTGGTGGATGAATCCGATGATGTTGTGATTACCAGCGCCTCCGAATGCACTGATGAGATTAGCCTGAAAGAGCATATCGAGAAGGAGGAGTTGCTGAAGAAAAAGTCTAAAGCTGAGCTCGCCGAGGTAGACATCGACGATCCACACCTTGTCGCACTACAAGTTATTCCGCCCGGCGGGTCAATTCCCAGTGAACTCCCTCCTACCTTTGAAAGCTCTCTTGCAAAAGGTAGCAAAGGATCTAGGAAGAGAAACATTGGAGGCTTAAGTGGCACCACTCCCAAAAATTCAAGAAGGAGAGGAGATCGAAGAAATATCCGCCACTTTAGCTCGGTGTGTACATAGTTTGCATAGCTGTTTATTCATCATTTTGTTTTATTAGCTATGGTTGTACGGGTATGATTCCAGGTTTTTTGAAATAACTTGTACCACAATTTTGAAACCTATCTTGTGAATAAAAGTTATTGTTTTTTGTTGAACTTTCATGTGAACTGCTATTTAAGTAATTGAATTATTACTTTCCATTCAGTGTACTTGTAATTCGTTGTTCATTAATTCCGATAACAATCCACTAGCTCTATCCCAAGGCCTCCATATGGTCGTGGCATTGAGTCGTATCAAACGCTAGGTTTGAGCCTTAATGCTACGCCGTCGAATTCGGGGGTTTTGAGTAACCATACTCCTGCCCCCAGTCTAAGGTTAGCGGGGTTATATGTTG
Source organism: Allium fistulosum (assembly GCA_030737815.1). NCBI lineage: Eukaryota > Viridiplantae > Streptophyta > Magnoliopsida > Asparagales > Amaryllidaceae > Allium > Allium fistulosum. The sequence continues at coordinate 225,736,355 of CM060904.1, forward strand.
GATGGCCGAACTCCATCCTTCGCGGGTTTATACTCTTCTTGTTGATTTCAGGTCGGAGTTCATTGAATAGTGAATGGTCGAACCTCATTCATCTATTTGTTTATGCTAATATCCGCACTCTGGGGATAAGAGTTAGTTGATGGGTGGTCGAATAACACCCAATCTATGTTTATACTCTAGGCTGCACTCTGGGGACTTAGATTTATTTCGCGGGTGGTCGATTCACATCCGATTTACGTTTATACTCCAGTCCGCACTCTGGGACTTAGAGTTATTTCGTACGTGGTCGATTCACACCCGATTTATGTTTATACTCCATTCTGCACTCTGGGGACTTAGTTATTTCAGAGAGCAGTCGGATTGTACTCTCCTTAATTGATTAATTTGCCCTTAAGGATCTAGGGTTTGATTTAGCGAGCGATCGGACATGTCACGGTCGCTCTTATTTTATTTCAGCTCCACGGTTCAGCAGGTATTCAATCATCAGATGGTCGAGCCACATTTATTCCTTATTGGGTATCCCGTCGGTTGGATTATGAATGGGAGTTATCAAATGAACAAGTGGACCAAGTTCATCTTGTTTAGTCACATTGGGAACTAGCGTAATTGATTAATTTCAAACTCTGGGAGCCTGTTCATACATATCGACATCAATCAGTTTCATCATGTAACTAATACATAATGCTACATCAAACATAAATATAAAGGAAGTCCGAAACATTATTCGCCAAATGGAAAGGAATAACATGATCTGTCTTATTACACATTTGGAAAATCAAATGCTAAAGCAAATTATGAAAGTAAATACAACTGAAATGAAAAAGAAATAAACTAAGTGAAATAGCGTCGTAGATGCTCACTATTCCATGCCCTTGGAAGTGTGATGCCATCGACATATACTAGCTTGAAAGTTCCCTCTCCAAGCCTCTGTTCAATGACATATGGTCCTTCCCAAATTGGATTCATGTGCGACGGGGTAGGAAAAACCCATTTCAGGACGAGATCGCCGATTTCAGAGGTTTTAGGTCGGACTTTAATGTTGTAATATTGGGAGACTCGGTGTCGATGCGTAGCTGCCTCAGATCGGCTTCCTCACGCTTCTCATCTATAAACTCAAGAGATTCCAAAAGGAGATCTTTATTCGTTTTGGGATTCGCAGTAAGTCACTCGATGAGACAGAACCTCGAGCTCAACTGGAATGATGGCTTCAGAACCATAAGCAAAGGTGAATGGAGTATGGCCAGATGCAGATTTGTAGGTAGTCCTATAGGCCCACAAAGCTGTCGGGAGTTCATCCACCCACTTTCCTCTAGCCTTCTCCAAACGCTTCTTCAGAATGGACTTTATGATTTTGATTACAGCTTCAACCTGTTTCCATTTGCTTGAGGGTGGGCGACTGCTGCAACTCTCTTTTCAGTACAATACCTCCGATAGAAGTCTTTGAATTCAACACCGTTGAATGGAGTCCCATTATCTGTTACAATAGTTCGTGGAAGACCAAAATATGATGTTTCAAACAATAAAGTTGATTACTTTCTTGGTTGTGATCATGGCTAAAGGTTCTGCTTCGGCCCATTTGGTGAAGTAATCAACTGCGACGATAGCATACTATGCGCCACCTTCAGAGATCGGTAAGGAACCGATAATGTCTACACCCTACATGGAAAACGGGCATGGGCTGACCGTTTGCGTGATTTCTGTCGACGGAGCTCTTGGAATTTTTGCATATATCTGGAACTTATTTCATCGTCTTACATAGTCAGCGGGGTCTTGTTTGACAGTTGTCAAATAATAGCCGTAACAAAGTATTTTCTTTGCTAGAGTTTGCCCCCAGTGTGGTCGCCACATTCCACTTCATGAACTTCTTTCAAGACACGTTTTATCTCATCATGAGCAACACACCGGAGTAGGGGGATTAAAAAACCTTTTCTGTACATAATTCCTTCTTACATGACATATCGCGAAGCTTTACGGAGCAATTGTCGCTTTTCATTTCTTTGATCTGGTAGGACTCCATGTAGCAAATAGTCTATGATCAGAGTCATCCATGATTCCCTCTGAGGCTCCGCTTCTAGTGTACGATCGATTTTTGTCATGTTTATAGTTGGGGCATTTACTACTTCAACAAAAACCAAGCCCATCTGTTGTGCATCACTGGTGCTGGAAAACTTCGTCAATGAATCAGCCTCTCTGTTTCGGTCCAGTGGAATATGTGAAATGTCATAGTACTCAAATTCTGCCAATAACTCCTGGACTTAGGTAAGATATGGTGCAAGCCGTGTCCTTTAGCTTGATAATCTCCCCTGACTTGGTACACTACCAACTGCGAATTGCAAACGATTTCAAGATTTTATTCCGAGTTCTCTAGCGAGTTTAAGTCCAGTAATCAGAGCTTTATACTAAGCTTCGTTGTTTGTCATTGGGAAATCAAGCTTTAAAGCATAATAGATTGACCAACCTTTGGGAGTTTCAAGCACAATTCCAGCTCCAGAACAATGATCATTAGATGCTCCATCAGTATACAGTTTCCACCGTATGGTAGGAATTTCGCTGCCTTCCGAAGAATCATCCTACGCAGTAGACTCTACTATAATATCTGCCAGCGCCTTACCCTGGATAGCCCTCTGAGGGAGATAAGTAATATCGAATTGATTAAGCTCGATATTTCACTTGAGTATCCTACTAGACGTCTCAGGTTGTTGTAGGACCTGTCGTAATGGCTGGTTAGTGTAAACATTGATCGGGTGTGCCTGGAAGTATGGACGAAGCTTTCATGATGCAATCAGCAAACATTATGCCAATTTCTCTATTTTCGGGTAGTTCCTTTCATCTCCCATCAATTATTTACTGACATAGTACACCGACCTCTGGATCCGATCCTCCTCGCGAAGCAATGCGGCACTTATAGCATGTGCCGATATGGCTAAATAAATATACAAATCTTCATGATCCACCAGCTTTGACAAGATAGGGGTCTCTCCAGATGATTCACCAAAGCTTGAAATGCGCCTTTACAATCCTGTGTCCATTCGAAGTTTCTTTTCCCTTTCCTGATCAAATCAAAGAAAGGAATGCTTTTGTCGGTAGCTCTGGAAATAAATCGGCTTAAGGCAGCAACTTTTCCATTCAGACTCTGTACTTGTTTAATAGTCCTTGGCACTTTGATATCGCGGCTGAATCTTCTCGGGATTAGCTTCTATTCCACGGGCATTAACAACAACGTCTAAGAATTTACCTGATGCAACACCAAAAGAACACTTCAAAGGATTAATTTTCATCTTGTAATGTCGGAGGATGTCGAAACATTTCTGCCTAGTCTCTAATATGGTCGCTTGATCATCGTGACATTACGAACATATCATCCACATACACTTCCATTGTTTTTCCGATCTGATCTTTAAACATCCTGTTGACTAAGCACTGATAAGTAGCTCCGGCATGCTTTAATCCAAACAACATTACTACATAGCAGTACAATCCAACATCGGTAATCAAACTCGTTTGATCTTGATCAGTAATATGCATCGAGATTTGGTTATATCCGGAGTATGCATCCATGAAAGATAGCAATTCATGTCCCGCGGTTGAGTCCACCAGCTGGTCGATCCTCGGAATGGGAAAAATGTCTTTTGGACATGCCTTGTTCAAATTTGAATAATCAATGCATGTTCTCTATTTCCGATTCGTTTTTTTCACAAGTACAGGATTAGATACCCATCTAGGGTAGAGGGCATCTCAGATAAACTCGTTGTCTTTTAGTCTATCCACCTCCTCTTTGAGAGCAGCAGACCTCTTCGGATCCATGCCACGTGTTTTCTTCTTCACCGGGACATGCCTCGGGTCGATATTCAATGCATGGCTCGCAATGGCAGGCAAGATTCCACATATGTTAGAGTGAGTCCAAGCGTGCATGTCTAGATTTGCTCGGAGAAAACCAGCAAGTTCTTTCATCATCGGGGGGCTGAGCTGTGATCCAATCTTTAGGTCTCGTAATGGGTCGTCGTGGCTGACCGTGACATCAAATGTCAGCTTAGCCAGTGCAGCCTTGGTCTCTTTGGGCTCCTCTTCATCATCTCTTGGATCTATATAGCTATAAAACCGATTGTGGTGCCCGAGCCAAGGCTCAGGCGCTAGTTGTCAATCTTCGGTAACTTGGATTCGGACAGTCTTGTCACACCCTTACCTTTTTCTTTCCGCTGAGCATCCCTAAACTCAGCTACATAATAGGCACATCGTGCCGCCTGATCGCCATAAATAACTCCTATACCATTATCTGTCGGAAACTTCAAAGTCAAACACCATGGGGCAAGAGCTGCTCGAAATTCGGCAAGGGCCGGTCGACCTAGAAAAACGTTGTATGGAGAGTCGACATCCAAAACAACAAACGGCAAGATCCACACTCTCCTTCATTCACCTTCTCCCAACTGCACTGGTAGTTTGATATAACCAACGGCTTTAGTTGCAATGCCGTTAAAATCGTGTATACGGGCTTTAGACGGTTTCAAATCTTTGGCTTCCATCCTCATCTGATCATAAGCTTTTTTAAAAATTATATTTGCTAAGCTTCCACAATCGATCAATATCTTTCTCACCAAAGCGTGGCCAATCATGGCTGAAATGACCATTGGGTCGATTGTCGGAGCCTCTACCTTATCTGCATCTCTGTTCCTAAACACAATATCATCCGCCATCGTACGTTGCTGTTTTGTCGGAGCTCCATCTTCCGTATTCGAACAACATTCAAAATCCACATGCCTAATCGCGCTAGCATATAGCTCCATATCTTACCAACTCTTATCTATTGGGTGTAGTCCTCTAACTATCGTATTTATCACCATTCTTCCACCAATCTACGCAGGCTCCTCAGCCCTACGCGACGCTTGTCCTTGGTTGGGTTCAGATGTCCCCTGCCCGCTGTCCTGTGTGGCTTTCACAAATTGTTGTAATTTCCTTTCTCAAATCAGTTTTTCTATAACATTCTGAAGGTTCCTGCATTCATTTGTATTGTTCCCCTAGCACTCATGAAACCGACCATATTTCTCGGTCTGTTTCTGCTTCTCTGTTGTTTCCTTTGGAGGCAACTTCCTATACTGCATGGTATTGCAAGTAGACATATAGATATTCTCCGAGGATGTATTCTACGGCGTGTAAGTATTATACATTTGAATCCTAGACATTCCTCTTCCAGAATCTCTCTTTTGTTCTCAGTTCCTATCACCGCCTCTCTTTTGCTGTTTTGGATTATTATGGACATTCACTTAGACTTTTCCAGAACTGTCATCAGACTGTTTTATTGCAATGTTACTCTGTACTCCCTCTCCACTTGATCCCGCTACAGTCTTTTTTCTGGAGGACATGGCTTCCTCCTTTCTCAAATACCGAGCCGCCTTTGCGTAAAAGCGCTCCAACGTCGCGAGTGGCTTACTGGCTAACCAATCGCCAAAATCAGACTCTGGATCAATCCCTCTCATCACGGCCATGAGTATCGCATGATCATTCGGATTACTGACCTCCGTAACAGCTGTATGAATTCTCTCTAAATAATCTTTCAACGACTCTTCTGGAGCATAAATCACGCTCGAAAGGGACATCACATCTTTAGGACGAGTCACGTGCATCCGGAACTGCTACACAAACTTGGTTGCCAAATCATCGAATCTAGAAATTGATCGTGGGGGTAGTCTTGTGGACCACATCGTTGCTATTCTAGAAAGAGTTATGGGAAAGCATCTACACTTGGTCACATCATCTGCTCATGTAGAATCCATTAGCCATTCGTATCTCATTATATGTTGCCTGAGGTCGATTTTTCGCTCCTAGGCGGGTATTGATGGCATGTTGAACTTCCTCGGATATTCCGCATGTAAAATATTATCAGTAAATGGGGTATGGCTCCTCGAAATTTCCCAGTCATCGTTAGTCAAGCCCGGGGTCTCTCTCACCAACTGTCTAACCATTGCCGATAAGTCCGACATTTGAATGGTTGGTGCCAAGTGGTGGTCGTGCTCCACCTCACGTGTATGGTCCGGTCGATGTCTGCAGGCCATTTCATGCCTTCTTGGTTCACAATCTTCCCGATGTGCATCTTGTACATTCACTTCGTCATCATTCCGAGGAGGTACTTGGTCAGCATTCAATCGAACTCCATCATCCAAACCAACAAAAATAGTTCCACCGCGATTCCCAAGATGTATGGGAGGAATCCCTCCTCTGGAGGAGGGATCGGTACTGATCCCTATGGAGGGATCAGCATCGATCGGTCTTGGCAGACCACGATGGTCTGCCAGGTGACGCTCTAAAGTTTCTATGCGATATTCTTCTGTCCTTCGAGGCTTACGTCTGTGATATTCGTCCGTTGAGCTAGAAGTTTTCGATTTCGAGTAAGGAGTGGGGTCCCTCCTAGCTTTCCCCTGCTATTGCTGATTGATTTGGTTCATCAAGTTGATATCGGTCTGAATTTGTTAATTTAGTTGTCGACGGCTCTCCATCAGCTCTCTCATTAATTATTAAATTCAGTTCTTGTAATAGAATCAGTGGGATTCTGAACTTCAACCGAATCAGTATTCACATTTGTTGTTGATTGCTTGGGTCTCCTTGCTGAATGCAAGTGTTCTCATTTCCTTCCACATTCTGAGAAGTAGATTTAGTATGTCGCACCATTATTAGTAGCCTTGCTTAGGTTTCTACAAATCTGAGTAGTATTAGCAACTTCTTGGAGATAACTACATATCTCTTTTGGGGGACTTATCCAATCCTGCAGCAACAAAGGGATCCTAGAAAGTTGAGAATCCAATTTCTCAGTGAAAGCATTAATATGTTTGCAACTAAATTGGTCATAAACACCCAAGAATGGATTTGTGTAGAGAAATAAATGAAGAAAAACAAAATTGAGCTGAGTAGATAAATCAACAAGTAACAGAGAATCAGCTATAATCAGAGACATAAAGATTTATAGTGGTTCAGCGTTGTATGTCTATGTCCACTTTGAAGATTATCCTTTATTAATCACTTATAAATTTGATTACAGCAATATAAGTTAGCAAACACTTGATTACAATAGAGTCTAGAGTAACAAGCAGCGCAAAAGATCCTTAGAATGACCCATCAGGCCAGTATTTATAGGTGAAGACGACCACTAATCTCTCTGAAATTTCGGCTAAAGGACCTTCTAATCCACATGAGCCCACTGGAGGGATCTCTAGGCCCAATTCACAATGAGGAGGGATTGGTACCGATCCCTTCATCGGTCGATTTTTGGGCAGCGATCCCTATGGTGGCTTCTCCATGCTAAAATATGTTTATCCTCTAATTTTCTTGTCATTTGGACCACAGGAATTCGAGTTATTGCTTGATCTTTGACTTAGCATAACCTGAGTGCTGCCTTCTGTCGATCCCTCTCAAGGGGTGTTTACCGATCCTTCCAACTTTTTCCATTTGATGTGCGATCCCTAGGGTCCATATACCTTGCTCTCCAAATTTCATGTGCATTGATCTTGTAGATCTCGAGACATTGATTGTTTTCGGTATAGATGTTCTAGTATTTTTATGTATGCCGATCCCTCTTCCATGAAGCCTGCCGATCCATCCTTCATGATGTATGCCGATCCCTCTTAATGAGCCACGCTATACCGACCCTTCCATCCAAGGAGCCATGTTCCATACTTCAAGCATTCTACATCATATATCTATCAATTCTGTTCAATTCTGACTTCATATAACCATATGTACTTGACTTTCGGGCCCCACAATCACCATTCTGGAATTATTGGCTTTGATGGCAGTCGGATCTAACTCGTGCATTTAGTTCAATATAGCTGGGCTAGAATGTCGGATAACAATGTGAAGCTCAGGACGCTTACATATTTCTTGTGTATCACATCTTGATTTCAAATCATCCTTAGTCTTCCCCTTAACATTCAAAATTGTACTAAACACATTTTCAAACACGTTTTTCTCATTGTGCATCACGTTAATATTATGACGAAGTAGGAGATCTTTCCTATAAGGCAACTCTTAAAATATACTTTGTTTGCGCCAATTATAAATTGTTGATTTACCTAGAATTTTAATTTGTACCTCGGTTTCATGTATCTTTGGATAATCCTTTACAAGTTCATATATTCCTTTACTTGACCAAATCATTGGTGGTTGCATAGTCTATTGTCTATTAGCTATAAAGTTTTTCTATCTCTTCTAAAAGGATGATTAATATGGAGAAATCACCGATGGCAATCAAACTATAAAAAAAATTTCCCATGCAGTAAAGAAAATGCTCGTGTTTCTTCCATGTAATAAGGAGAAGCTAGACGATCGACCATACTCCAACCTAAAAGCATTGCATATGCAAGAAAATTGCTAATAGTCCATAACAAAGAGGAACATACGAAAATTCTTTTTTCTGAAATGTAGTATGTTTCAACTCCTTCATGCCATAGTGTTTTCGACTCTTCAATCAATGATTGAAAATAAATACCGATTCCTTAGGTCGGATCATCAGAGCCAGGGACGACAATAGTGAGAAACATATATGGAGTTTTCATACACATCCACGAAGGTAAATTGTAAGGTGTATTGATAATAGGCCAAGATGAATATTTAGAACCAAATTGAGATGAAGGTGAAAATCCATCCGTACATAAACCAAGTCTAACATTACGGTTCTTCGCTACAAAAGCAGGATATGTCTTATCAAAATGCTTCCATGCTTCTCCATCAGCTGGGTGTGTTAACGTACCTTCTTCTTGTGTTCTTACACTGTGCCATCTCACATGAGGCGCATTTACAAAAGTTGCATGCCTAGGAGTGATGGGTAAGTAATGTATACGCTTGTATGAAACTTCCTTTTTCTTTATTTTCTTGGTTTGTATCTATCCCCGTTACATATTCTACACTTCCTAAGATCGATGTACCATTTTCAAACAACATGCAACCATTTAAACATGTGTCTATTTTTGATATGGCAAACCAATGGCAAACATAAATTTTTTGACTTCATAATGATTTTCACACATTAAATTATTGGGTGACATATGTCGTTTGCAGCTTGTACAACAGCTAAATCCAGCTTCTGTGAAGTTGTATCTTGATTTCATTGCAATATATTTTACAATTACTAATAATTGGGTGCCACTTTTACATCCAACCCAAAGGGGTTTCTTAGCAGTATCCAATAAATCATAGATTTTCTTTGCTCCAATATTTGGTTCTTCTTCGACATTTACATCATCGTCATCAACTTCAACTGTAGGAAGCATTGATAATGCTACATCTTCAACCATATCTTCTATCGGATTCGCCATGACAATGTCATTACCCACCTCCTCCTCGGACTGTACAGGATTAGATGTTACAAGTTCTCCACGAAGATCCCACACTTTATAATCCGGCATAAAACCGTATTGGCACAAATAAACTTTAACCATATCTGGTACCAAATGCTTCAAGAGTTTGCACCTACTAAACGACCAACGAATTTCTTCATCGTTTCTATTATTACTTAAAGTGAATTCAATAAATACATTTACACCATTATAAAAATATTCCTTTGTGAAACCTCTCAACCCCCTTCATGGTTGATACATTCAGCTCCAATCTACAAAGTAGGTGATCATTTTTCCTATTTAATAAAATATGGTAGAAAATAAAAAAAGCATTGATCAATTTATAGATTAACATTTTATTTTTCAATTCATTTGTACATTTTAATGTTCCTTTAACCACAATTCATTTATTAATTATCATTTACACATTTTACAGATTAGCACAAATTATGAATATCATATTGAAATTTTACTTTATTGTTTTCTAATTTGATGGTCGGTCATCCTACTTTCCAGTACAAACACAATAGTACCTACATTTCATAAATTATTTCATTTGAAACGATTCAACAAAATTTCGACAGCTCTTCTCCTTTGCTCCCTGTATCGTATACAAATGTGTGTACACAAAGAACAAAAAGGCAGTGCTATCCAAGTTTTGTGAACTATTTAAAATAAAATGATTTACAAAATGTAATTACTTTATTGTGTTTGTAACTTGTCCAATATAGGGACAAATCTGATAAATATTTTATTAGATGAATATAGATGTCTGTTTTGTGACAAAAAAGAATATCCATATAACGATTACATAAATACTTGTTAGATGGGACCAAAAACTTTCTAAGGGATTTAAAAAAAATAAAGCACAATATGCATTAATTTGTTTATATATTACAGTTACATAATTTTTTGTTAATTATATAACATACTAACGTTTTTACAATAATTTGTTTATATTTTAGTGTTTATTAATAATATAATATATTATATAATTTTTACTTTTTTTATAAAATCTTTTATGTTTTCAAATTTAATGAATTATGAATATAGTATTATATTTTAAAAAATAAACTACAAAATACACTCGTTTACAACATGCCATACATTCTAACAAACTAGGTTTTATACATAATTAAGGGGCTAAACTATTAAACAATTTTGTAAATAAATTATTATTTTAGACATTTTAGAAAACATGCACATACACTAAATTATGCGTATCTACACTAATTACCCCAAGCTAGCCATAATGCGCATATACACTAATTAACGCATACGCACATGCACTAAATTATACAATAATTTTCGGATTTAAACAGTAATAACTGTAATTAAGCATTCAATGGGGTATAATAAACAATCAATGGGTAATATAAATAACTAAAACCAGAAATTAACCTTAATTTAGCAATGAAAATTAATTAGGGTTAAGGAAAAAGATCTTTTTGGAGATGAATTAGTGACATAGGGTTGTGGAGAGTGGAGAACGATGAACTTGTTGATGGTCGAGAGTGGTGCGGACTGCCAGCAACGGAGAGGGGAGGAGGAGCTAGGGTTTTTTGGAATTTGGTGGAGGAAAATGTAATAAAGCAGCTCTCAGCCTAGTGGATGAATATACGTGACTTTCCGACGGCTTTTAACGGTCGTCGATGGCTTTAATTAGCGACGACTTTCGACGGCTGCTTAATTTTTTATATTCCATCTTCACACTTTTTAAAGTAAATTTAATATATATCAGTTTGTTTGAAAATTTTAATTTATAGAAAAAGTTGAGTAGTTTATATTAATGAATATGAAATAATATTAATGATTACAGCCTCTCTTACTTTCCTTTTCAAATTAATTTAAAAAATTTAAATTATAGTCATACACATAATGTTTACAAAATAAATCCATACAACTATTACGTATCATAACTTTTGTCGAAATTTTATAATTGATAGAAAAAACTTGTAGAAAATGATTGTTTATGTTCGATTTTCAATAAAGTTAATTATCGAATATAATTATACAATAAAAAAGATTATCGATAACACTAATTTAATTAATCAGAAATTATCATATGTTTGAATAATTGAATAGAAATATATTTAAAAAATCCTTAGGATTTGAATTATTATATATTTAATCAAATTTCTAACTTTTGTAACTAATATGGAATAATAAAGTAATAAGTTTAAATAAATAATTTGATGGGCGTCAGTAGCCATCGGAAGAATAATGACGGAGCCATCGGCGGTCGTTGAAAACTTTCGTCGCAAATTTCACTATTCCTTGTAGTGGTTAAGAAACGGAACCTAGCTGCTATCTCCCCTCATAGTAACAAACAGATGCAGAGAGGCAATGACCTAATGACAAGATGGACTCTACGAAATCTAAGAAAAATAGTATTTTTGGTCCGTGCCTATACCCTTTGACTACAGCTGGTATTGGAGAAATATTTTGAGATCTAGAATTAATTTTCTTCCTTTGGTTCAGAGTAGCATATCTCCAAATTTATATAACTATTTCTGGCATTCTCCTTGGGTATCTTCTAGCTGCATATTAGCTCATGTCATCCCCCATAACTTAAGAGTTCAATCGGGTATACTTGACATCGTAAGGGTGGGCACTTTCTTGCAAGAAGGTAAAGATTTATTTCCAATTTCTATCTCTTAAACTGTCAAACACCTCTAGTTGATAATAGAAAATATGCCTTTTGTCCTATAAAGATGGAAATAAGTAGGTGGAAAATCCCATACCATTGCCAATGTTTACAAATATATCTCGGGCTTTGATCAGGAGCGCGCAGCAGAATTTGGTGCCCTAAATCTAAACCAAAGGAGAATATTTTGCTATGGAAAGTTATTTGTAATGCTAATCACACTAAGAAAAACCTTCAGAATAAAGGCATTTTAATTAATGCTTCTTGTATTTTTTGCCATGGCTTTGTTGAAAGCAATTCCCATTTGTTTTCAGTTGTTTATTCACATACAAAATCCGACGTAGTGTATTACATCGATTTTATCTGCATATCCCTTCCAGTTACTCTTCTATTGAATGGTTTACTAGCTTTAAAGTGGCCATATGGAGGATCGGTAATGAAAATATGCTAATTCATTTAATCAAAAATACGGTGATCGCTATTTGTTAAGAGAGAAATGCCAAAAGATTTAGAGGAGAAAGCAATTCTTTGCTTAAATTATTAGCCAGTATTTTGCATGCATGATTTTTTCCCTAATATTAATCCTTGATGAATCATCTTGATTTGTTAGGTATTTTATATTAGTTTTGTTGTTTTTTTATTCCATTTAGCTTTTGTTCTTTTAAGGCTTTTGGTAGCTTATTGCCAAGGCTTCCATTGTATGTATCTTTTGTGCTTCTAATAAATCTATTAGGGGGCCAGTTAACTCCGCTAGCTTTGCAAAAAAAAATCGAAGAATATTTTATAAAATTTATTCTATATTTTAAACTTAAATTTTAAATTAAACATATAATTTTAAATTTTCAAACTGAATTTGAAAATTACGCGAAAGCCCAAAATCAATTGGGTCTATGTTGGGGATAACCATTAGGCTTACTTTATCCTTCGGACCAGACCAATAGCCAGGAAGGGCAAAGTGCTTGATTATCCAATCCCAACCTTAGACACTACCTTTCTAGATACCCTACCAAATTTGTAGGATTTAATAAATTAGCGTTAATATTGCTAATTTAGATCATATAGGCTATTGTGTTCTGATACCATCAAATGAACAAGACCAGGTCGTAGGGGTTTAAATGAGTGAATTTCAAAATAAATATTAATTCTAGATATTTCTTGGGATATGAAGTCTAATTTATTTTAGATCCAATCTAAAATTTTATTTAAGGAAAATCTAATTTTATTTAATTCATTGATTTGATTAAATAATGAATTTATTTTGAATTCAGATTTGAATTTTATGTGAGTATATCCAAATATACTCACATGTGTGTAGTGCATGTGCAACATAATATATTGTGTACATAGTTAATATGTACATATATGTGTGCTGGGATTTACACCGCAATAGACACATTCGCCCTTTATACACACATCGAATGTCAAAATAATTATCTAAAAATTATATATGAATATATTAATAACCAAACTATTTTGACCAATCAATAATTTTAAAATTTAAGACCTTTAAAATATCTAACAATTTACTTCATATCTAGTGATTTGGTAGACATATTGGGATTAAAACCAAAATTATTGACCGACCCTTGATCGTGACCAACCTAGTTGGAGGCTCTACTAGCCTTTGCATGGATTGTCGAGACCTAGCCTTATCGAGTCATGAATGTTTGTTTGCTTGTGATTGCTTTGTTTTGGGATTTATGTGATTCAATATTATATTGGGGATGGGTTGGCTGTAGAGATACAGAATAGTGGTGGATTGTGAAAGGCCATTGGTGACAATAGGGATAGATGATGGGTGTAGGTTGGAGATAGGCTGCCTGCCTAACGATGAGGTGATGGTTAGCTTTTTATACTCGCTCGGGATCCCGCAGGACGAATTGTCATCTATGCCTATAACAAAGGAGTATCCGGACATAATCAAGGAGATGATCGGATTACCACCACATAGGGAGACAGAGTTTTGGAGTCGTACAACTCCAATACAGGAAAATTTTGGAAATTTTTGGTTCAGGTGAGAATCTACCCTGTGAACCAATGTCATCTTTCTTGGTCTTGAACCTTTTACAAAGAATGGCCAAGGATGTGAAACTTGTCGACGGTCAGCGATGACGGTCACATTGCGTGATATTCAGAGTTTAAAACAAAGTGTTAAATAATATCAAAAACTTGAACTGCACGACACTGCATTAGAATCCACTTTAGCACGAGGGGTGCAGCTTGCGATTAATCTTCTAATGTTGATTATATGTCGAGATATTTTTATAGAAATGGATCAGAGACGTTCCAAACGTCTTGTTGCTTAAGCCATAGGTACATCCATTTTGAGATATGTTGAATCCGACACTGAGTCAAGTTCAACTACGAATCCACATACCCGACAAGCTCCGGTAGAGCATGCACAACAAACTCTAATTCAATAGGAACAACAATAGACTTCGTGGGTCGAATAGCAAAATCTAAAAAATCCTCAAGTTAAACAACAAATTCCAAAGAATCCAGTAAAACCGATTGGTGGACCAGAAATAGACCCAGCTCCCGATACCTACGAGGATGCTGTAATATTGAAAGATCACATTGACTCCGCTACTTGTAAAATCGATGAAGGATCTCTTTGCAGAATATGTGATAAGCGTGGGATTCCATTTGAAGACGTTCTAGCTCCTTCCTATCATCAAAGATCAAACAACCCTTCGGAAGGGTACACTGCCGGCAATAGATATATGTGTTTGGCGGGTTGAGTCCCACCATTTATCCATTTTGTCCGCTAAGTTCTGAATTTCATGCACTTGGCTTCAACCCAACTGCACCTGAAAAGCTATGCTATCCTCCTCAGTACACACATGGTCTTCTCCGAGCACTTGAACCGAGCACCCAACGATGAGGAGATCCGGTTCATTTATAGCTTTAAAAGCCGAAAAGAGAGTCCGTTTCTGATTTACTTGAAACCGATCAGGGGTTGTAGAGTAGTTACTGGGGCATGGAATATGTTGAGCTACTTTAAGAGCGAGTGGTTTTACGTTCGTTGTCCACTCAGGTTTGCTCGAAGATGGGTATCCGAACGTAAGTTCCATTTCATTTATTTTGTACGTATATGCCCTATAGTATGCAGACTTAGCTCATACACTCATTTTACTATCCAGATGTTCCAACGAGACCCAATAGCTTGGTACTTTCAAATGCCGTTAATGCTCTTATGGCAGTTCCGGTAGAAGATAGAGATAACATAATCCTCGTATCAGATGAAAATCTTCTTGCTTATGGCTTGTTAGAAATGGGTTGCAGTACTGGTATCGTCTAGGTGGCGACTAGTGACGACGACGACAGCGATCGTGATAACAACCCACTTGGAGGAGGAGGTGATGTTGATCCAGGTTTTCCCTCAGTCCCAAGTCCTGGGGCTGGAGTTGAAGAAAGTATTGAACAAGTACAAGAAAACGCCAATGAAGGCGAAATTATTGGTGAAAGTGGTAAAGCTGACCATGAAAACATTAGCATGAGCCATTAGTCTCAAACTGAATAGCCCGTTGAGGATCAACAGCCTGCTCTGAAGAAGAGATTAATCATGAAAATTTCCAAGGAGCAAATTCCTACCTAGCATCCATTAGTCACAGATGTGGAGAAAACTCCATCTCTTCCTTCAACATGCACATTCGCTGACTTAGGGCCTATCCCTGATGAGTTTGGCACTTTTGGTGTCGATCATATTAGTATTAAGGGCATTGACTCCCCCATTCATGTTAATAAGGACTTCATCCCTAACAGCATGGGAGAGATCACTCCCATGAGCAAAGCTCCAACTCACGGTCTGTCAGAGGGACACTTGGATACTTACACATATGTACACTTCACGCCACTACACAGCACTTGACTTGCCTCCTTGTTCATTGGATCTAACTTCTTCTTGTTTTATTTGCAGGATCCATAGAGAGAAAGAAATACACATACCAATCTCTGGAAGAGAAAGCATTCTAAGCACAAAGGCCATGGTCGAGTTCGTATCACTAGGGAAGTGGTCTCGATTATGAGCCAGGTTACCACTCTAGCCATGATAGAGGTGACCGGGACAAAAGCAACTACGATAGAGATCGCTTATCACACGATTCTGCTTCCAAGCGTCGCTCTAGGTCTAGATCACCTCCTCCTAGTGGCCCATGCAAGCAAATCGATCATGCGATGACATCCCACCTGGTGACACTCATCATGTTCCACCTCTGGCTTCTATCCTGTACAACCTCCGATGCCATCTCACTCTAGTCGATCCTCTAACCGCAGGCATCACAAGAGTGGCTCTGAAACTCACCAACACAGGCCTACCAAAGAAACTGCTATAGTCTCACCTATCTCTATGGAGGAACAACTTGTGGTTAATGCCCGAATGGCCAAACTAAAGGAATAATTTCCAAACATTTGCTTCTATGGTCTTATGTTTATGCCTAACCTGAAAAGAATCCTTGCTGACGTCCAAAAGATGACCATCGATTACAATGTCGATGTCCACAATCAGTATAATGAATGGACTATGGTAGTTGAGAAAATTTCCAAAGTCTCTAGGGATAGGAAGTTAGAGATCGACAATCAGAAACTCATCGAAGCTGACAATAAGGAAATCATTGCTAATCTGATGCCGAGGTTGAGAAACTGAGAACATTTCGAGCCGAAGTAGAGAAGAAAGCCAAGGAGGCCATTAAGTCACTTAAAGAGGAGCGGATTAAGCATCGAGATGAAATGGAGAAGGCTTTCCACCAAAAACATGCTTTGGTAATGGAGAGGGATACCGCAAACAGAAATACGGCAGAGCTGAAAACTAAGCTAGAGCGTTAAACAAAAGAAAACGATGACGTGCTCTAGCTAGCTCAGACTTATTATGATGAGTTGCTCAATCCCAGGAAGAAAGAGACAAGGCGGTCGAGCGAGCTAAATATGTTGATGTGCTCGTCAAAAGAAAAGTTGAGGCCGTAGAACAGCGGGGAGAAGAGCGGATAATGGAGTGATTTGAGCCACCGCTTACCCAGTACAATGCTAATGTGCTTAAATTTTGAAATCTGGAGTGGTTCAAAGATAATTATCCCAGACTCCTCGCTCTTGCTTGGGAGCAGATTGTTGAAGAAGAGAAAGCTTTTCTTAAGGGTACTGAAGTGGATCTGGGGCAGCTAGAGAAAGAGATCTTAATAAGGGATGAATCAAGGTTCTAAAGGATGGTCAGCTTATTCTCCACCCGTAGCTAGCTACAACAGTGAAAAAGGATCTATGCGGAGGCTCCGCATCAACACCACATGATGCCACTGCTAGTCAAGCATTTGGATCCTAAGTTGTTCCTGATTCCACTTCTGATCCTGGTTATGATCCAGAGAGGCCCCAGATCACAGGCCTTTTATGTTATCTCCCATTCCTGAAGGGAATTCTAGTGGCACTCCGACATGCACAGAACCCTAAACTGGAGAAGGTATCTCATCGACTTCTCTTGTATTCCATAAAGTTGACATGTCATCAATTAACATAACTAACCTCTCTCTTTGTTTCTCAAGCTTCAGGTCGGCCCCACATTTCTTTGCTTCCCGACAAGGACTCTCAGTCGGGACTACAAGTGCTTGTAACAAAATCAGTTACTGTTACCATTTCAACAACGACTCCAACCATCCTAGTTGAAGATAACAACGGCCTTAACGAGTAGATGATTGATGCTTTGTTGGACGGTGGGACCTAGGAAACTCAGATTGATGAAAATGTTGTTATTACTGGGGTCTCCAAGCTCTTGTCGGGTCCCACCATGCACGAGCTTGAGCAAGAAGTTGGGAATGATATCCTCCTTGCTATAGGGATTAAGCAGGAGAAGATGGAAGTCATCCCTCCTCCTCTATCCATCGCCTTTCCCGGCAGACTGTCTTTGCTCCGGTCCATACTCCTCCACCTGGAAGCACTCAAAGCACGCCTGTGGGATCCTTGCAAAGCACTCTAGTCTCCATTCCTCTACCCAGGAGCACTCAAAGTGTGCCTGTTGGATCATCGAAGAGCACTCCACCCAAGGCAAAGGAAGTGGGGGAAGAGTAAGGAAGCAGCCGGAAGAATCCAGTGCGCCTTCTTCTGTGGAGAAGAAGGATAAGAAAGAAAGAAGAAACCCAAGAAGTGATCGTCTGTCTTCTTTGTGCCTTTTGGTTGTATAGCAGTACTTGGGCTTTTTTCTAGTTTCCTACTTTTTCTTTTTCGGTCGGTGTTATGCGGATTCGACCTCCGCTCTTGTTTTCTTACTTAGAAGTGAATAAACTTGCACTTAGCTTTCCAAGTTTCATTTTGAATGTTAATAACAAAAACTTTTTTGTTTTGTTAAATCTTTATGTGAATTTGCCTAAGATGTTCTAGAAATCACTTTCCATTCAATGCACTTGTGATCCATTCCTTTTAGTGATTATCGTAGGACTAAATCCTTAGCCCGCTATGTAATTTTTTGGCCTTTCGTCGCTCTTGTGATTGTAAAGTAATTGTCGAAGTGCCAAACTCTGGGCATTAGTTGAAGTTTTACCACTTAGGACAGTGGTACGAGTATCCTATTCCAGGATAATGACATTCGATTGCGCCAAACTCCGTGTGCTAATTCTAAATTAACTATTTAATAACGTAGTCCGTACATCCTCATCCAGGATATTTATTTTCAATCGTGCCTAACTTCGGACATCGATTCAAAGTTCTTAGGTAAAATCCACCTTACGCCGGGTATAGACCTTTTTCCCTTCTCTGGGCAAAATGTTGAGGATTGGATGGTCTTATCACATCCACTTCAGTTTATACTCAGACCCCCAATCTGAGGGCAAGAGTTGAGTGAGTGAATGGTCGTATCACATTCATTTTGATTTATACTCCTACCCTCACATAAAGGGCGAGAGTTAGTGTACAGATGGTCGTGTCACATCTAGTTTGAGTTTATATTCCTACAGGAGTTGCTCATTAGTTCATGGATTGTAGTGAATCACTCGATGAGAAGGTACTTCTAGTTCAACCGAAATCATAGCCTCTGATTCTTAGGCTGGGGCAAATGGAGAGTGGCCAGTCGCTGACTTGTGAGTTGTTCGATAAGCCTATAATGCTAATGGAAGTTCATCGACCCACTTGCCTTTGGCCTTTTCCAATCGCTTCTTAAAAATGGACTTGATAACCTTATTTATAGCTTCAACCTATCCATTCGCCTGAGGATGTGTCACCGCAGCAAATCTCTTCTCTATGTGATGCCAGAGGCAGAAATCTTTAAACTCGATCCTGTCAAATTGGGTCCCATTATCGGTAATGATTGCCTGCGGAACACCCAAATGACAAATGATATTTCGGACAACAAAATTGATTACTTTCTTTATGGTGATCGTGGCTAACGACTCTGCCTTAGCCCACTTGGTGAAGTAATCAACTACGACGATGACATACTTTGTGCCACCTTTCACTACGCCATAGATGGCCTATTGCAACGAAAATACAAGATGTTGCTAGCTATAATGTAACGATAGCTATGCTGATTTTTGTCTATTACAACATTAGCTTCAGAATGTTAGCATAGATATCAACACTATGTTGCAGTAGCTATAGACTTATAAAAATATTATAAAAAATGAGTGCGGGCTGAAAAAAAAGCGGGCTGAAATAATTTTTAACGCGGGAAGCAAAAACAAAGCGGCAAAAGTTAACAAAATATTGAAGGGTTTCTTTCGCCATAGATGGCCTTTTTCTTTTATATCTTTATTCCTCTTTGCTCTTGAAATGGTGGCCTCGTTTTTTCCTCTTCGTTCTGTAATTAGGGATTTGAATATATTCGAAGAAGCCGACTTTAATTAGATCGATCGAATATGTGATTTCGATTTCCTTGCTCTGTCGATTGATCGTCTCTTGAGATGCTTTCGGCTGCTTCTATTTGATTGAGTTCGACTTTGATTCCGGTATGTAATTTATGCCTTTTGCACTCTGGATTGAATGCCTGAACTCGATGATTATTTTGCCGATGATGTTACTTGTTTATATAGGGTTCAAATCCCTTTATTTTCATTCATCTGATAATTTGCTTGGCCGTTTGATTTTGTATGGATGAACGTGATGATTTCTGACCTTTTCAAATTCGTATATTTCGTTGGTTGTTTAACTTGATACTCACGGCTTTGATTTCGACTTGCTTGGCCACCACGGTGTTGATTTTTAACTGTTTGATTTCGTTGATCATTACGGCTTCGATTCTCTGGCGATTTTGGTTCCGTGAATTTCTCTTTGTGCTTGTTGACAGTGATAATCTTTGACTTTGGCACTGACTTGTTCATTCATGGCTTCGACTTGATTTTGTTATAACTGCACATTATTTTTGACTTGCAGTTGTCTTTGAGGCTGTTTGCACTGCCTTTGTTTATGTGATAATATTCACTGGTTCGTAGTTGACTTCATTCATTTTCGAAAATTCCTGCTTGTCAATTACTTGATTGTTGTTACCACTGTTTCATTTGATACAGATATGTATTTGTATACATATATATGTATATATGTATACTTGAATTCGTATTGCATTTGGACTCATTGATGTGCACTGTATATATGATGTTTCATGTTATAGCTGGTATTTCCAGTGTGCACTTGTTTGCACTGTCACTTTGCTGGAATGACTTCGACATTGTTTTGATGCTCTAGTCTTTGACTTGTGAACTGTCTTTGTTCCCGATCCTTGTTTGCTACCTCTGTTTCACTTTTGTTTTGTACTGGTGTGTTTCATTTAAAGTTGTACATGTGTGTTTGCATATTATACTCCATATTGTCACTGTGCTTCGTTTGTTGGTTGCTACATCTGTGCATGTCACTGGTATCACTGTTTTGCTCTGTTCACTTTGAGTATGCTTGATGAAGCTTTAATGTTATTGAACTTCATGTTGAGGCCTGGTGATTGCTTAGATTGTTTTCATGGTCATGCACTTGAATGTGTAGTCTGGTCGATGCCTATATTTTGTTTTAGATGACATTTGAGGTGTTGTAAGTGCATTTGTATTTAAGTGGCAGCCTCTGGTTTTCTTGTGTCTGATTTCAAGACTGGTTTCATGTGTACATCACTGAACTTTTTGGTCGAGGCTTGTTTTAGTTGTCTTAACCATTTTCTTGAACTTGCACCTGCGTTGAATCCAGCTTGCAGCTCAGGTTTGACCTTGTGCTCGTGTCATGACTTTATTTGTATTGCACTTGAGTTGAACCCGGCTTTTCATTGGGTTTGACCTGTGCTCACCTGTCCCTCTAATTGTATCAAGTGTATATTGGTGTGCACGGCCTTGTGTCATGTACAGTGATACACTGTGCATGTCACAAGCTATTCGTGTATGATGAATTCAAAATTAAATGATGACGAACAACCCAAATAACTGAGGCAAATAATATTTTCAAAATCACATTTTATTTTATACTGCAAAAATATTTCTTTTTCAATTTTACTGCGTCGATGTGTATTTTTGCAGATTACTCAGATGCTGGATTCAATCTGGAATAGAGTTGAAGATAAATACGAGTGTGAGTGAATTGTAGTGAGGTGCATTTGTAAATGAGAATTGTGATGTAGTCAAATTTGTATTGTAATTGAAAATTGTATATATATAGTGAGAGCTTGAATTTGTACTGTTCAAAATTGTAATAAATATTTGTTTGAATAAAATATCTGTTTGACTTTAAATTCTGTGTTATTTATTTTATTCAGCAAATATTTATTAATTATGTGAAAAATAAAATAGTATATTAACAAATACATTTAAAGAATATATATATATATATGTTTATTATCATCAAACAAAAATCATATGGTCGCATATTCAACATAACAAATACATGTTGGGGCCCAGATTGTGGGGCCCACTTTTTAGTAAATTTGGTACCTGTGGCAACAATAGAATCGATGTTGCCCTAGGGCCGCAAAGATCCTGCCTTTGACTCTAGGGCAACGTGGCAAAATGCATCACCGAGAAAGTGTTGCATTTGCCCTTTTTTAGCCTACAGCAACATTTTTTGGCACTTCCTGCATCACTTCTTGGGTGTTGCAGTATGCAATCTATGGCATAGTGTTTAGATATCTGCAACACACCGATGATATAAATTCCCTAAACTACGAACGGCCAAGGACTGACCAGTTAAGTAATCTTTGTTGGTCAGGCTTTCGGTATTTTAGGAAATCTCTGGCACTTGTCGCATCTGCGAGTGTAATCAGCTGCGTGTCAGTTGATAGTTAGCGTGAAGTATCCGTAGTGGAGGATCTTCTTTGTTAGAGTTTGCCTCCAGTATGGTCGGCATAGGCCCTTTCTTGGACTTCTTTTAGAAATCGCTTAGCCTCATCGTAGGTGACACACCGACCCATAGGGATAGAGAAACCCTTCTTGTAAAGTACTCCTTCCTGCATGATATATTTGAAGCTTGTCAAAGAAGCTTTCGTCGTTCATTCCTTCTCTCTATAAGGATTCCTCTCTGCAAATAATCTCTTATCGGAGTTATCCATGACTCCCTTTCGGGTTCAACTTCCAAGATCCAATCAACATCCATCTGGTCGATGCTCGAAGTTGATAGTACTTCCACCAAGACCAGACCTATGAGTTGCGCATCTCCGAAATTAGCCAATTTAGCCAGTGAGTCAGTCTTCTCATTTTCCTCTATGGGAGTACGAGCGATCGTGTAATATCCGATGTCGCTAAGCAGCTTAAGGACTCGGTTTAGATAGGGAGCTAGTCTCGCTCCTTTTGCTTGAAATTCTTTCTCAACTTAGAAAACCACCAGCTGGGTGTCGTAGAAAATGTGTAAAGTCTTCAATCCTAGCTCTTTGGCAATCTTGAGTCCTACAATCGTGGCCTCACATTCAACATCATTGTTCGTTGTTGGAAAGTCGAGTTTCAAGGCATAACAGATCGGGTATTCTTCGGGAGTGACAAGTACAACTCCAACACCGGAACACCGTTCGTTAGATGCAACATCCGTGTACATCTTCCACCCAGTATCTTTCTCACCATTGCTCTTCGCAGGATCATCTCGTGTAGTGAATTCAGCTATGAAATCCGCAAAAGCTTGACCCTGTATTTCACTCCGAGGCTGATAAGTTATGTCGTATTGGCTCAATTCAATGTTCCATTTCAACAGTCTTCCTGAACTCTTAGTTCGCTGCAAGACTGGTCGCAAAGGCTGGTCGGTGAGAATTTTGATCGGATGAGCCTGAAAGTAAGGGCGGAGCTTTCTTGAAGTGATCAGCAGGTAGTATACGAGCTTTTCAAGCTCAGGTAATTTCTTTCCTCTCCCATCAATCACTTACTGATATAATCGACCGGTCGCTGGATGCGGGATTCCTCTCGTACGAGTGCAGCACTCAAAGCATGCACCGACACTGCCAAGTATATAAACAGGTCTTCATCAACCAACGGTGTCAAGAGGATGTGGGGTCCCGCTAAGTGATGCACTAGAGCTTGGAATGCATCTTTACACTCGCGATCCCACTCGAAATTCCTTGTTCCCTTCTTAATGTAGTCAAAGAAAGGAATGCATTTGTCCGTGGTTCTAGAGATAGAATGACTCAGGGCGGCGAACTTCCCATTCAAACTTTGGACTTCCTTGATCGTCTTCGGAGCCTCAATATTTCTCAATGCCTCGATCTTTTTGGGATTGGCTTCAATCCCATGGGAGTTCATAATGAAGCCTAATAATATCCTTGACACAACGCCAAAAGAGCACTTCAAGGGATTGAGATTTATCATGTACTTTCAAAGGACGCCAAACATCTCTGCCAGATCATCAACGTGGTTCGCTGAACGTTGCGACTTCATGACCATGTCATCCACATAGACTTCCATCAAACATCCGATCTGATCTTTGAACATACGGTTTAAAAGCCTCTAGTAAGTTGCTCCTACATTCTTTAATCAAAAGGGCTTGACTAGATAGCAATACAGTCCGAGGTCGGTTATGAAACTGGTGTGTTCCTAATCTGAGACGTGCATCGAGATTTGGTTGTATCCAAAGTACGCATCCATGAATGAAAGTAGCTCGTGTCCAGCTATTGATTCCACCAACTAATCGATCCTCGGGAGTGGAAAGCAGTCTATCGGGCATGCCTTATTCAAATCAGAGTAGTCGATGCATGTCCACCACTTCCCGTTCGCTTTCCTCACCAAGATAGAATTAGATACCCACTCCAGGTATAAGGCATCGTGGATGAAGCCATTTTCCTTCAGCTTATCCACCTCTTCTTTGAGTGCAGCGGATCTCTCCGGACCCAGACCACGACGTTTCTGTTTCACGGGAACACATTTGAGATTTATATTTAATGCATGGCTCGCTATCTCTGGCAAGATCCAACACATATCCGAGTGTGCCCAGGCAAACACATCTAGGTTTGCCCAGAGAAAACAAGCCAACTCAATTATTACTCTTGCAACGAGCTACGATCCGACCGTTAGGACCCGATTCGGATCATCCTGGCCGATCGGAATAACGATCGCCAATTCAGAGAGAGTTGCTCTTCCGCCTTCTGGTTCTTTACATCGGTCCACATCATTGTGGAACGGACTGGGATACTCGAGCCAAGGCTCGGGCTATAGTTGCTATACATCCAAAGCTTAATGCAAAGGGTCCCCTCCACATTTTTTCCTTTCTCCTTTCGCCTTGCCTCCTTTAGCTCGACAACGTAGCATTCATGGCCAATCACTTGATCTCCCTGGATAATTCCTACGCCATTCTCTCTAAGAAACTTCATAGTCAAACACCAAGGTGCTATGGCCGCTCTTAACTTAGGCAAGGCCGGTCAGCCCAAAAATGCATTGTAAGCCGAGTAAATATCCAACACTAAAAAAGGCACGACTCACACTCGCTTGCGATCGCCCTTGCTAAGTACCATCGGCAATTCAACAAATCCTATCACCTCAGTAGCCATCCCATTAAACCCCTATATTCGAGACTTACAAGGTTTCAAATCCTTCTCTTCCAACATCATTTGATCGTAAGCTTTTTTAAACAGGATATCGACTGAACTCTCATAGTCAACTATCACCTTTCGTACAATAGTAGGACCAATCGTGGCTATGATCATGAGTGGATCAATCGTCGGAGCTTTCACTCCATCAGCATCTCTATTCCGAAAAACAATATCGTCGGTCATCGTTCTACATATTTTTGTCGGAGTCCCATCTTCAACAGCAAAGCAACTTTCGCTTTCTACATGTTTTATTGCACCAACATATCTGTCCATCTCAACTAGACTCTAATCGGCTGGGTGTGGCCCAATAATAATTGTATTAATCACCAACAGCTTTGCTGGCTTCCTGAATGCATTAGCACCAGGCTTATCTTGCCCATGTTGGGAAGACGACCTAAGGGCGTTAGAGTTTCCTTGCTCGCCATCCTACGAGGCTTTTACATAATTCTGTAACTTTTTCTTACGAATCAACTCTTCAATCATGTCCCGCGGGTTTCTGCACTCATTGGTATTGTGACCGTTAGTTTCATGGAATCTGCAGAACTTGCTTGACTTTCTCTCCTTCTCAGTCGACTCACTTGGAACTGGCTTTCTATACTGCTTGGTGTTTTGAGTTGTCGGATAAATATTCTCTATCGAGTTGTTCAGTTCGGTATAACTATCGTACTTAGTAGTCCTAGTATGATTCCTATTATCTGGCTTCTTCTACTTAGCTCCATCATCATTTTTCTTTCGATTATTGTTTTGGTTACCAACATTCACATCCACATTTCTAGAGCTTCCTCCGAACTACTTTACAACAACATTGCTTTGTATCACTTCATTCGGATTCTTAGAACCAGTCCTTCATGGACACTTGCGTGCTTCCTCCAAACGTAAGTACTCATTAGCTTTTCTATAAAAAGCATCCAATGTCGATGGGGGCTTCTTTTCCAACCATTCCCTGAACTCTGTATCAGGATGAATCCCCGTAATCAACGCCATCAGAACTATGTCATCCTTAGGATCGGTAACTTCTACCACGACAATGTGGAATCTATTCAAGAAATCCTTCAACGACTCTCCCTCAGCTTGGAAGAGGTTTGACAAAGACATCACATGCTTCGAACGCGCAGTATGTAAATGGAAATGTTCTACAAACTTCTTTGATAACTCAACGAAAGATGATATGGACCTCGGAAGAAGCTGAGTGAACCACATCGTAACTACTCCTTCTAAAAATATTTGAAAACAACAGCATTTCACGGCATTAGAAGCTCGGGCTAAATCCATATGCCATTCATATCTTATCAAGTGCTGCCTAGGATCCTTCGTTCCAACATATAACAGCATAGTTCACATTGTGAATCTCCGAGAGTATCTCCTACTTTGAATGTTATCTATAAACGGATTCCGACTGGGAGAGGTACTCCATTCATCATTGCTCCTGAAATGATATTCGCTAACAAGTCTCCTGGCCATATCCTCCAAGTAGTCTGGGCAACAGGTTCGACTAAACGGTGATAATCAGGTTTTGCCAAAAGTGTTCGGCCTGGTGAATGCTCTTGGGGAGGTTTCCAATACCTAGGTTCTCCAAACTCTAGGAGATCCATTCGTCTAACGACCCCCTTATTTGATTCTCGTGAATAACATCATCAGTAACAACATGATTTTCTGGATTCTGATCATCAACCTTACTTCCAGAAGTCAAATCCATGCCACCTCCTAGATGATGGGCTCTGGGCCCACCATTGGATGGGTGGGAATCGATCCATGACCTTGGGTCGGTACCGATCCCCAAACTTGAGCCTGCAGCTCATCCTCTTCCTTGGGAAGATGTTCTAGAAGCGTTTTGAGTCTTCTTCTGCTTCCTGTCCCTCCATCTTCGTTCGGATATAAGGAACTTTCAGATGAAGAACTAGAATCCTATCTACTCCTTCTACGACTATTTTGAGGCAATCTCAAGCTCAGCTGCAATGTTTGATTCATCTCTTTCCGACTAGGCTAGAAATTATCTTCCATCTGCTTCATCATCCTATCCATCTCCATTATGGTCAGGACTTCAGTTGGACTCTAGATCTTAGGCTGAGTTGGTTAGAAAACTCCATCTCCATGCTAATGATTCTGATTCTCAGCTTTAGTAGTATCTCTGGAATTGGTAGAGCTGTCCCTTCTTGATAGGCAAAAACCTTTTAGTAGATTTTTATCTGAGTTATAAAATTAAAAGGTAGAGAAACTGGATTTATCTCTTGGATATAGGAAATCAAATAATAGATGATGGATCCTAGTAGCCTGGGAATCTTAGTTTTAAGCGAAAGCACCAAAATGTTTGAATCAAAAATGGCACAAACACTAATAAGTTTATGTAGAGAATAAAAATGAAGAAATATAAATGAATATGAGAAATAAACAAGACACAATCATTTATAGTGGTTCGACAAAACTTGGCTTATGTCCACTTTAAAATTTTATTGCTTATATTCTAACTTGGAGGAAGAAGTTCTTAGGGGTCGGTACAACTCTGACACTTAGATTTTTAAAATTACAAGAATATAGACTAAAGAAGAACTATAGCCCAAAAGATCCTGAAAAATGAGCCCTACCCCTCTATTTATAGAGGTAGAGGCCTAAAATCTCGTACAAAATATCTCCAAGACGTTATCCATGATTTGGACCAATTCTCCTAAGAAAGTAGGTGTCAACTCATCAGTTTATATAAGTCGATACAACTCCAAGGTTAGGGGTCAATGCCGATCCAAAGGATGGCCAATATGGTTGTCTTTAATTCTTCATCTTGGCTCGTCTTGTGGTTAGCTTCGTGATTCCATAGTTGTTTGTACCAATATTAGCTTGCTTCTGGGTCCAAATGATGGAGTTGTGGAAGAACAGAGTTGCAGCTTCAACTGTCCATGGAGATTGATGGGGAATTGCATTGGATCAACAAAAAGACATTGGAAATTGGCTATAGGCATCAAGTAAGACTAGTAGGCGGAAGACCCAAGTGGAGGAAATAGGGATTAGTATCGATCCATCGGTAAGGGTCGGTACCGACCCATAATATAGGTGGACCCATGTTGCTTTAGTTTTGGCATCAGCCTTGCAACTTTGTCTATGGTTTGACCATGGACTTTTGGACTATCTCTCTAGGGTTCCTACCTTGATAACTCTAAGTTTGACCTATCCAATCTATCCGAATATGGCCTGGTCAAAAGGCCGAATAACAATATTATATATTATGGTTCTGCCGTGAGATTCTGATATTGTGTTCTTCCTTTCTTATTCTATTCTTTTTTATTTTATCCCAACTTTCTATCTTTCGGGCACTTGGATGTTCGGCACTTAGATACCGCGAATGTATTTAGTGTCGACATTCGAGGGTCGAAAAGTTGGGTCGTTACGCCAATTGTAACGCCCCTAATTTTTAATAACATTATTTAGGAAATTTAATTAGATAAATTAAATAGAATAAATATTAGTATGATAAGGGGATTGAGATTTGAAAATTCAATAGAGGTCGAGCTTAAGTAAATAAAACCTTAAAAGAATGAGTTCATGGAAATGGTTATTAAATAAGAGAATAAAACAAAAGCATTATGGATTATAGCCGCACCCATAATCCCATTACCCTCAAAATCTCATTTCCATTTCTTTGCACGTTCATTTTCAAAACTCAAAAAACGTAAATCAAAGATAGTTCAAGCCAGCCATAACTTAGGGAAAGAAAAGGGGAAAAATCAATTAAAGCTAAGCAATCAAGCAAGGAGAATTATTCAAAGATCAAATCTCAAGTTCCTTACCCTAAGCAAGGTGAATAATAATCAAAACCATCTATATTTTCATTTTTAAGAGCATTTGATTTCGGGTTTAAGTTTAAATCAATTATGATGATTTTTGATGATGATATGCTTGGATTTCATGATATGTTATATTCAAACAAGTTTGTTTGATATATGTTTTATTCGATTTTAAGGCTAAAATCATTTATATTGGATTTCAAATGTTATGAGGATTTAGTATGTTATGTAAAATGTTATTTTGGAGATGAGTTTAATTTTTTATATTTTCCAAGCTATGGAAAATTTATTATCAATTTTTGAAAGAAGAAATGAATATTCGGGTTTAAATTTTATTTCGGATGTTAAATGAAGGAATTTGGGTCAGAAATTTTTGTATGTTAGATAACATATTAAAAGTGAATTTCTATGATTTTTAGGGATTTTTCCTAAGTGAACTACTATGGAAATTAAATTAATTTATTTGAAGGATTTGAATGTTTTAATTGTTTTGCTTAAGGGAAGGGCTTCGTTGCTAATTAGCTTTATTTAGATTTGAAATGAATGCGGTAGTTTTTTGAAAAGAAATTGAAAAGTCTATGGCAACCAATTAAATTTCTACAAATAGGCAGGTTGGTTAAAAAGCAATAACTTGAAAAGGCAATATAACAGTTTTTGGTACAGAAGTATGGTTTTGCTACTTCCAATAGTACCTTTCGACCCGATACTTCCGCCTCAACCAAGTTGAAACCAATACACAAGGTATCAATGCATTGGTACATAGTGGATTGGAGAATGGTGGCAGGTATGGAGTCGAAACCTGCTTTTGAAGGGGTCGAAACCCATTTAAATCGCTTTCGAAAATACCACTTGCCTTGTTTTCAAAAGAA
This sequence comes from Allium fistulosum, assembly GCA_030737815.1. NCBI lineage: Eukaryota > Viridiplantae > Streptophyta > Magnoliopsida > Asparagales > Amaryllidaceae > Allium > Allium fistulosum. The sequence goes on from CM060904.1 coordinate 225,765,907, forward strand.
TGCTTTCGAAAGGGCTTAAAATAGCTTTCAATGAGGTTGCCGCGTTTTTATTTAAAGTGTAGCTTTCTAATGAGTTACCTTGTTTTTAAATCAAGGCTTTTGAAAGGGTAGTTTGAACCCAGTCGAAACCATGTTGCCGACCTTATACCTTTCGAATGAATTGAAGACGTCAACTAGTTTGAAAGGTAGCTTTTGTTTTATAAATATAATAAGCCACTTCCCAAACTTTCGAAAGGGCTCCAGTAGCCACATAAGGGTTTCGAAGACAATGGTTTTGAAAGGGTTCTGTTACCCATTGCCTTGGCCCGGCTACACAAAGGTAATTATAGAGATCAGAATTGACTATTGATGGAAGAATGGCCACGAGACGACATCTACATGACCAGACTGTGATCTCCAAGCGGCTATGTCTAGCCCTAGGTTAATAAGGTCGACGAATGGATGAAACAAATGTCAGGATTATGATGGTTAGTAGGGGTCGACATTCGTGGTTGATAAGTTGAGGAATATGTGGCATTCATGGGGTCAGCAAATCAAGTGGGTTTCCATCGGGTCAGCATTGCATGTGATGGAACTCGGGTCGGCATAACAAGGAGGATGTGGTCGGTTCAGCATGGAACATATTGCAGAGCTCGGGTCGGCATTACATGAAATAGAACTTGGGTCGCCATTCCATGAGATAGGGCTCGGGTCGGCGAAGGATGTAACATAGTCCACCTCGGTTCGGCATAGTGTGTATGGACTCATCGGGTCGACATAGCATGCTCGGGTTGGCATTTCAAGTGGAATGGATGAGTTCGGCATGGGATATGTGGTGGACCGGGTCGGCACAACGCATAGCAGCATTCGGGTCAGTATAGAGTGTGAAGATCACCGGGTCGGCATAAGGTGTAAAGGCCATCGGATTGGTATACTTGAAGGGTTCGGCAAAAACATGTGGTGAGGTGATAAATTGAGAACGATCGGCATAATGGGATCGACACTCTCGGGTCGGTATGATTGGCATGGCAGGATTGGGCTAAGATTTCCTTGTGATGGGCCCAAGTGACCGAGGGGGAGTCCAAGCTTTGAGATATCTATCTACCTCCATCTATAAATACAGGCGCATGGGGTCATCCAAGGGGATTTTTTTTGGAACCAAGGGAATACTCTACCATTTTTTGTACTCAGTTCCTCTTTGTTCTAACTTGTACAAGCTATTTCTTGTGAATTGTAATTGTAATCAAGTGATTCATAAAGCAATAAAGAGCGCATTCAGAGTGGACGTAGGCAATCAATGCCGAACTACTATAAATCCAATTGTTTTTACTTTCTGTTGTTCTTTCTTGCAATATATAGTGTTACTCCTCATTTTCCATTTAATTTCTTCATTTATTTCATTACTCAATTCTATTCTCGGGTGTTCGTGACCAATTTGGTTGCTAACATTTTTGTGCTTTCACTGAACACTCGATTCTCAGGCTATTTGGATCACCTTTGTTGCTACTGGATTGAAGAAATCCCCCAAAGGAGATCCGAGTTCGTTCTTAAAAGTTTGCAGATACTATTCATATTTTCTAAGACCTAAGCAAAGTACTCTAAGATGGTAAGGTGCACCAGATCTACCTCCCACAACGTCGATGCCAACGAAACTGCTAGTGTCCAACAAGAAGGGCCAAGCAACCAGCCAGCTAATGCGAATGTGAAACCCGCTGCGACCCAGAACCTTGCTGATTCCATTACCAGGGCCAAATTCAATGACCTGATGAGGGAGCTAATGGAAAGACGGAGACAGCTAAACAAGAAAATCCAGGCAAATGCCAACCTGATGAATTAGATTGCTCAATAGCAGCATCAAAATGCCGAAGGAAGTTCGCTTCATACTCGACGTCTGATAGCTCAACTTCATCAGACGGGCATCACAGCCGTATGCGTCACAGAATTGAAATGACACAAGCTGGAGCAACGGAGCAACTTGTGGCAGACCACCGCGGGCAGTCAATTGGGGCTGGTAATGATCCCTTAACCGGGAGAATGGCTCCTTAACTACACTTGAGAAGTCGTTCTCAACCTGGAATGGGGAACTTAGGCACTGGAGCAAGTTTGGATGCTGGTCAATTACCTCACCAGGATGATAATGAAGTGGATCCTCAAGATACACCTCTTGAGGACAACAGGCTAAGAAGACGTGAAATGCCCATGAGACGCCGGTCGGAACATTCACGCAGGATGGAACCCGACCTGGCACCCCTTATCCGGACTCCATACTTATCTGCAATGGTCAGGCAGCTGATGAGGGAGAACCAGGGCTTGACTAACGACGATTGGGGGGTCTCTAGGAGTCATACTCCATTTACCGATAACATTTTACAGGTTGAATATCCCCGGAGGTTTAGCATACCTACAATGCCTGCTTACGAAGGGAAGACTGACCCCTGACAGCACATTATGAGATACGAATGGTTGATGGACTCGGCTAGGGCGAATGACGCAACCAAATGCAGATGCTTCCATATAACTCTATTTGGAATTGCTATAATGTGGTTTACAAGGTTACCCCCACTATCAATCTCGAGATTTGATGAGCTGGCTATAAGATTCATGGAGCAATTCTGGATTCATGCTACTCGCCCCAAAGATGTGATGTCGCTATCCAGTGTAATCCAGGCTTCAGGTGAATCACTGAAAGATTATTTATAGAGGTTTCACGTTGCTGCTACTGAGGTTAGTAATCCCAATGACCACGCCATAATCCCAATGACCACGCCATACTTATGACTGTGACAAGGGGGGTTGACCCATAATCCGAGTTCGGTGATTGGCTAGTTGGAAAACCGCCAGCCACGCTGGAGTGTTTCTACTCAAAGGCCAATCAGTTCATGAGAAAGGAGGAGGCCAGATTGTCTAGAAGGAGCAATTCTACATGACCAAGCAGGGAAGCGGTACAAATCAACATTGCAGTAAAGCAATCTGGCGAGAGCTCTGGAAAGGTTAAGGTCAACGTCCAAAATAAGCCAGGTCAACAAAAAAGGACCGGAGGAGGAAATCCCGATCGAAAGAGGGAGTCCGAAAAGTGGAAGCCACAAATTCCTACTTATAATGATTATACACCCCTGAATGCTTCTTTAGAAAACATTTACCTATCCACCTGTAACACTTTCCAGTATAGGAAGCCACGTCCGAAGGAATCGACCGAGGAATAGAAACAAACCAAGAAGTACTGTCGGTTTCACGACTCCTATGGGCACAACACTGATGAGTGTAGGCACCTCCACGATGCCATTGAGAAATTGATTTGCCAGAAAAAGTTGCAGCAGTTTGTCAAGAATCCGCAGGATGGCGGACAAGGAACGTCTGATCTCAATCGAAGACAAGCTTCGCGCCGGCCCGAGGAGTCTGCTCAGACCGACGAAAGGTTGGTAATAAACACGATAGTTGGTAGGCCGCATCCTGCAGATAGGAGTCGGCAGGAAATGGAGCGTTATGCTAGTTCGATGAGACATGTGGACTTTGAATGTTTTTCGAAAACGGAGGATTGAACTCCGGTAAAGTAGCAACGTATGAAGACAGACGATATAGTATTCAGAAGTAGAGATGCCAATCGAGTGGATGCTCCTATTATTGATCTGTTGGTTATCTCTTCCATGATTGGTCCTGCGTTGGTGAGAAGAATATTGATTGATTGTGGAAGTTCTGTGAACATCATTTTTAAGAAGGCTTATGATCAAATGAGGATGGAGGCTAAGGATTTGAAACCAACTAAAGCCCGTATACATGGTTTTAACGGTGCGACTACTGAACTAGTAGGTTCTGTTGAGTTACCGGTTGAATTGGGTGAAGGTGAACATAGGAGGGTGCGAATCCTACCGTTCATTGTTTTGGATGTTGATTCGCCGTATAATGTTTTTCTAGGTCGTCCGGCCATGGCTGAGTTTAGGGCAGCTCCTGCCCCGTGGTGCTTGACTTTGAAATTTCCCACAGATAATGGAGTTGGTGTTTTGCATGGCGATTAGGCGACTGGTCGTGCTTGTTCTGTGGCTGAGCTGAGAGAAGCCCAGCAGAAGGAAAAGGGAAAGGGTGTGGATAAATCTGTCCGCATCCAAGTTACTGAAGATTGACAAATAGTGCCTAAGCCTTGGCTTGGGCACCATAGTTGGTTCTATAGAGATATAGATCCGAGAGACGATGAGGAGGAACCGAAGGAGGCCAAGGCAGCGCTGGTTGAACTGACGATCGATATCGTAGTCAGCCACGATAATCCATCGCGAGTGTTGAAAATCGGATCACAACTTAGCCCTTCGATGATGAGGGAACTTACTGGTTTTCTCCGAGCGAATCTTGATGTATTCGCTTGGACTCACTCTGATATGTGTGGGATCTCACCTGCCATCGTGAGCCACACGCTGAATATCGATCCAAAGTATGTCCCTGTAAAAAAAAGAGACGAGGTATGGACCTGGAGAGATCTGTTGCTCTCAAGGAGGAAGTGGATAAACTTAAAGCCAATGGGTTTATTCGCGACCCCATCTATCCCGAATGGATATCTAACCCTGTACTGGTAAGGAAGGCAAACGGGAAATGGAGAATGTATGTTGATTATTCGGACCTGAACAAGGCATGCCCCAAGGATAGTTTTCCCTTGCCTAGAATTGATCAGCTGGTTGACTTGACCATGGGACATGAATTGCTGTTGTTTATGGATGCATACTCAGGGTACAATCAAATCCCAATGCACATCCTGGATCAGGAACACACCAGTTTTGTCATGGATGTTGGATTATACTATTATGTAGTGATGCCGTTCGGGATAAAGAATGCGGGAGCAACCTATCAGCGTCTGGTTAACCGAATGTATAAAGATCTGATCGGCAGGACGATGGGAGTCTATGTGGATGATATGCTCGTGAAGTCACGGCAATCGAACGACCACGTTCGAGACTTAGAGGAGATGTTCAATATCCTTCGATTTTATAGCATGAAAATCAACCAGTTGAAATGCACATTTGGTGTTGCATTGGGAAAGTTTCTGGGCTTCATTGTCAACGCACGAGGAATCAAAGTGAATCCAAAGAAGATTCAAGCCATTCGGGATATACAAGCACCCAGAACTATTAAACAAGTATAGAGCCTGAACGGGAAGGTCGCTGCCTTGAGTCTGTTTATCTCCAGAGCAAAAGATAAGTGCATTCCTTTCTTCGATTTGATAAGAAAAGGGAAGAGGAATTTCGAATGGACGCAAGACTGTGAAAGCGCGTTCCGAGCTTTGGTGAATCATCTGGAGAGACACCCTATTTTGTCGAAGCCCGTAGACCATGAGGAGATGTATATTTACCTAGCTGTATCGCCACACGCCATAAGTGCCGCATTGATTCGTGAGGAGGACCGGATCTAGAGACCAGTGTATTACGTCGGTAAACAATTAACGGGGGCAAAAAGAAATTACCCAAAGATAGAAAAGTTGGCGTACTACTTGGTGATCGCGTCGTGCAAGCTTCGCCCGTACTTCTAGGCACATCCAATCAACATCTACACCGACCAACCCTTGCGATAGATCCTGCAGCGACCCAAGACATCTAGAAGGTTGCTTAAATGAAACATCGAGCTCAGCCAGTTCGACATCACCTATTTGCCTCGAAAGGCTATCCTGGGACAACCATTGGCGGATTTTATAGCAGAGTTCACTGTGCAAGATAAGCCAAGTGGGAGCGATGTGGTTCCTACTATATGATGGAAACTATATACCGATGAAGCGTCTAATGATCATTGTTCTGGAGCTGGCGTCGTTCTTGTAACTCCAGAGAACCAATCGATCTGTTATGCTTTGAAGCTTGATTTCCCCACTACGAACAATGAAGCCGAATATGAGGCATTGATTGCTGGACTGAAGCTTGCTAAAGAGCTCGGGGTGAAATCGATCGAAATCTTTTGTGCCTCGCAGCAAGTGGTGTACCAAGTTAGAGGGGACTACCAGGCGAAGGGACAATGGCTTACCCCATACCTTACCCGAGTTCAGGAGTTGTTAGCAGACCTCGAATACCATTACATTTCACATATCCCACGTGAGCAGAACAGGGAAGCCGACTCATTGGCAAAGTTTGCAAGCACTAGCGGTGTGCAACAGATGGGCTTGGTTCTGGTCGAGACCCTATATACCCTGAGTATAAATGCGATGGAAGTTGATCATGTACCGGAAACAGAAACCGAAAGGGAATCATGGATGTCCCCATTTAAAGAGTACTTGTTGCATGGAACCTTGCCCGAGAAAAGGAGCGAAAAGTAGCAAGTCCTTCGTAAGGTCTCACGGTATATTATGCGAGATGGAATTATGTATCGAAAGGGATTCGCTGTTCCTTTACTTAGGTGCATCACCCATAACGAGATAAAGCGGGTCTTGAAAGAAGTCCATGAAGGAGAATGTGGCGACCACACTAGGGGCAGATGCTAGCTAAAAAGATACTCCGTTATGGGTACTATTGGCCAATCGTGAATCGGGACGCCGCAGATTATGTGAGATGATGTGACAAATGCTAGATATATGCAAAAGTCCCAAGAGCGCCGCCAATAGAAATCACGCAAATGATTAGTCCATGGTCATTTGCGATATAGGGAATTGATATTATCGGCTCATTGCCAATTTCCAAAGGTGGTGCGAGATATGCAATTGTCACGGTTGACCAATTCACCAAATGGGCCGAAGCAGAGCCATTAGCTACAATCACAACCAAAAAAGTAATTAACTTTGTTGTGCGAAACATTGTATGCTGTTTCGGCCTCCCGCGAACTATTGTAACTGATAACGAAACTCAATTTGATAGTGCTGAGTTCAAGGAATTTTGTCGGAAGTATCATATTGAGAAAAGGTTTGCAGCGGTCGCTCACCCTCGGGCGAATGGACAGGTTGAAGCTGTAAAAAAGATAATAAAGTCCATCTTGAAAAAGGTTTGGAAAAGCTTGAGGCAAGTGGGTGGAGGAACCTCCTACGGCACTTTGGGTATACAGGACCACTCATAAGTCAGCGACTGGACATACCCCATTTGCCTTGTCATACGGAGCCGAAGCAGTTCTACCCATGGAACTCGAAGTCCCTTCCCATCGGATAACTTACTACGATCCCAGAACAAATCAAGATCTCTTATTGGAGTCATTGGACCTTATTGACTAAAAGCATGAGGAGGCCGATTTGAGAGCGGCCGCACATCGATACCAGGTCGCCGGTACTATAATATGAAAGTCCGACCAAGAATCTTTGATGTTGGTGACCTTGTCCTGAAGCGGATTAGAGTACTTTGGGTCCCCAGAGCATGGACCAGAGTATAAACGACTTGAAAAATCTCTAAGTCCCCGGAGTGTGGATTAGAGTACTCTGAGTCCCCGGAGCGCGGACTAGAGTATAAAGGATTCAAAAAAATCTCTAAGTCCCCAAAGTTTTGATTAGAGTACTCTGAGTCCCCAGAGCGTGGACTAGAGTATAAATGACTTGAAAAATCTCTAAGTCCCCGGAGTGCGGATTAGAGTACTCTGGGTCCCTGGAGCGCAGACTAGAGTATAAACGACTTGAAAAATCTTTAAGTCCCCGGAGCGCAGATTAGAGTACTCTGAGCCCCCGAAGTGCGGACTAGAGTATAAATGATTCAAAAAATCTCTAAGTCTCTAGAGTGCGGATTAGAGTACTCTGAGTCCTCGGAGTGCGGACTAGAGTATAAACAACTCGAAAATTCTCTAAGTCCCCGGAGTGCGGATTAGAGTACTCTGAGTCCCCAGAGCACGGACCAGAGTATAAACGACTTGAAAAATCTCTAACTCCCCGGAGTGTGGATTAGAGTACTCTGAGTCCCCGGAGCGTGGACTGGGGTATAAACGATTTGAAAAATCTTTAAGTCCCCGGAATGCAGATTAGAGTACTCAGAGTCCTCAAAGTGCAGGCTAGAGTATAAACGACTCGAAAATTCTCTAAGTCCCCGATTGCGGACTAAACTATAAACGATATGGGAAAAGTTTCTAAGTCCATGAGGCGGAGTCAAAAAGTTCTAAGTATCCAAACTGGTGGATAGAAAAGAGAACTCTCAACCGACCGCTATCCCGAAAACTCCAATCTAAGATCGATGGAAGATACTCGAACTGTTAGCGGCGGGATACGACCTTTAGCTACAATTCCGACTTGGTATTGTTATGGCTTATGATGGAGTCTGCAGGTGAGCTTTGAGATTTAAATAATGAATTATCAACGAAACTTGGAAAAATTGTCACACGCATTTGGAACGGAATAATTTACTCTACTATTGAAATAATAATTCACTCGATGATTGGCTAAGGAACAAAATTTTTATTTACAATTCCAAAATTTCCTTACAACCCCTCTAAAGGTTTGGGGGCCACACCCATACATGTGCAACCCAAAAGAAAAGGAACAAGGAAAAAACCACAACGCAAGTCTAACTTATTGGGACTAAGCAAAATACTACAAGACCCCAACAATTTATTTGCCTTCCTCTCCTTCTTCGGCTTTTCGGGGTCGTTTCGGTCAGACGTCTCTTTCGAGATGCCTTGCTACCTTAAAAGGAAGTACTTGAGGAAGGAGGAGGAACCGCAATGGGAGTAGACCCGCCAGGAGGGATGAATTGTAAAGGGCTATTAAGGGGATCATCAACCTCCACCACATCGGGCTCAACCCTGAACTTCGAGCTTCGACTTCTCCTCTTTTTCAATCCGCTACTTCATGTTGAACTTAGCAGTGTGCTCGATAGCTCCCGTAACTATAACATCATCGTGCTCCTCTGTAAGTGATGGGTCTTCAAGTTTATCCTCATCTAGCTCCCCAATCACTTGAGCATCGGGTCCAGGAATATCTCCAACAGCTGGAGCCTTAGCATCTTTTCCCTCCTGCTCCGTGGCGACGTTGCTCCTTGGAGTTGACTCAGGACCAGGATGACCGACAAGGTTTTGTGAAAAGCAAATGTTAGATTATGGCTGTTGTTCGCCGAGAACAGCAACATTTTATATTAGAAAGAGCTCAATGTAGTACCAGCATTTGATTGGCTTTCGGTGGTCATAGGAAAACTCCCTTCAATGATTAGAGATAATGTGTGTATGCCAAGTCCAGGCTTCTTCGGGTCATAACCGACATGTTACTCTAGAGGTTGAGAAGATGAAGTCCCAGCTGGTTGAATGGGAGAAGGACCCTGGGGCTCAGTGCCAGATGACCCGACGATGTCTTCTTTTTCCTTAGGCGGTGTGGGATCTCTGCCGAATTGAAGCTTTGCGGCAGCCAAGTCGGATGGCTCATTTCCTCGGAGCACTTCCTGCACAAGTGCCTCTTCATCAAGCTCTGTCACCCCCAGCTCCTCTTTCTTGATCTTGATGAGAGTTTACCAAGCTTCAGCAAGCACCTCAAGATAGCCTTCATCAAAGAAAGTTAAGTCGCGGTGGAGGAGGACTCTTGCATTATATTCAGCGATGAGTGGATCAAATAAGCACTTGATTTCGTCCCTACTAGACTCAGTCGCTGCCTCGATTCGGGAGTCAGCTCCTGCAAGCACTACTTTCTTGCCCACTTCATGAGCAGCTTCTTTCAACGCTTCAATCTGGGAGAGTTGCTCGTCGAGCTTCATCTTCAAGTTTCTCGTTTCGACGATCTCCTCACAATATTTCTGTGACTCCTCTTGCGCCTCGACTTTCTCCTCCCTCTCCTAAGATAGTAGTTTTTCTAACTCCTCCACGCGGTAGGCTAAAATATCTTTCTCCTTTTGTAAGGAGTCCTTTTCCAGAGCCAAAGTGCCGCAGCGTTGGAGTGCATCATTCATTTCCTTTTTGTGAGAAGCCTCTCGGCGATTAATTGCCTCCGTCGTCTCTCTTGCATTCTTCTTTGCCTCGTCGAGTTGAGTTTTTAATGCGAGCAACTTGCTATCTTGATGCTTTATAATGTCCTTGTCATGGATGGCCTCCAACTTAAGGTGATCAATCTCGTGTTGGTGTTCGATAGAAACCTCGGAGACTTTTTCAACTAAATGTATGGACGCTACATGTCATACATACACATCATTCACGCATGCCAGTGAACTTTCTTTGGCGGTTCCAGGGATGGGATGTATAGCCGAGAGGAATTTTAGCCCGTTGAAACAAATCATTGGAAAGGTAGCTTTAAGCTCGGCTAGTTTCTCTGTCGTAGTCGCGTCGTGAGCAGGAACCGGGGGTATTTGTTCCGATGAAATCAGTGTTTGTTTACGGTACTCACGGGACTGCCTAGTGCTTGAGGAGATGGAATGCTGATCACGAGGAGCGTCAGATTGTGAACCTCGATGTATGGGCTTATCTCCACCATGCGCAGGAGGATTAGTGGGGTCGCTTTGACGCGAAGTGTGTCCTTGAGATTTCCTTTTGGAGGATGATGATGATTCTCGAGAATGATAATCTCTCTCCCGTCCTTCATCTCTCTCTCGGCGTCTTCTGGACTCGGAATCCCGACTTGAACGATGGAAGGTAGAAGCACCATGAAGGCGATCGAAACTGTGTAAGTAAGACATTGCACCTGTAAAAGAATCAAACGAGAATATATTAGTAGTTGCTATGTCAAAAGTAAAGTGCAAGTGAATGGTCGGGTGTAAGTGCTTGTGTGTGTCCTAGTGCACCCCCCCCCCCCGCCCCGACGGACCAGTGATGTTTTCTTTACTCATAGGAGTTCTTTCTCCTTGATTGGGAGGCTGCCTGCCTTCGCCGCTTCTTGCAGGAGAGTTAAGCCCTTCGATGCCAAGAGCGGTGAAGTCGTAGTTCAACAAATTGCCCGAAATAGAGATGTCAGAAAGTCCCTTCAACGAGCTCTCCATTTGTTGAGAAGATGAAACCTTTTTGCTTAGAGTTATGATGAATTTTGGGGTCTCCCTGGTTTCCTTTTTCTTAATTCTACATGCCAAACTTTTTCTCTTTTTCGGGAAAGGTTGCGATTGGCTTGTATGGCGCTTGTCCAAGGCCTGCATCTTCAATTTTTAGCTCTGCGTCTTCTGTTTCCTTTATCTCCCCTTTTTCGGTGCCTTCTTAGATTCCCTCAGCATGGGGCACTACGGGGTCATCTCGTTCTCTCCTTCTCTCGGTGTTAACCTTCGGGATCGTCTACCCCCGGGGAGATCGATTCTGCGGCCATCCTCTAAAATCCCGAATAGTGAGAGCAGTTCGTCAGTAACGAGAAGTTTGATCTCTCTATCCTCCACCGGTGTAGCACGGATAGCCGTAATTGCCCTGGAATATCTAACGCCTTCGGGCCGAGAGCGAGCACCTGGAAGAGCTGAAAGAATTCATGTGATTAAGAAAAAAGATGTGATTTAAGTCCTTGGATTAAGGGCAGAGACGGGGATAGTACTTACATCCTTCCAACCACCTTCTCGCAAAGCCGAGAGGACATCGCATGTAAAACCATTCTTGCTTGAACAGGGAGAGCTTATTCCATGCACCCATTAGGACTTGACATTTGGGAAGTGGCTCAAGAAAGACATACGAAGGACTATCGACTCGTCTTTTGAAGTTATAAATATACCGGATGTCCTCGGGAGTTGGTGGACGGAATAGAACACTCATGAAAAGCAGGAAAGTGCCGTGGACAAAGGCGTAGCTGTTGGGGTGCAATTTAGTGGGAGCGATTCCCATATACTTCAGCACTTCACGAATAAAGGAGTTGAAAGGTGGCACACACCCGGCCTAGCATATGAATTTATTACATGCGGTGTACCCGATAGGGGGCAAATGAGGCCTGTCTTGCTTTGACGGAACTAGGACATTTTCAAAAGGAATCCCGTGAATAGAGCACAATCGATGAAGAGCCGCTTCGCTGATTTTTAAAGCCTGTGAATCAGCCAGATTATTCAAGACAATGGCATCATCCACAGCATCGGGAGCTGGGTTTATAACCTCTGTAGGAAGAGTTGGGATATCGGAAAAAAGGTCTGACTGCGGGCCAGTTGTCTCTACTACATCTCTTTGCTGGCTTGGTTCGAGCTTATCGGAAAAAGTAGTGGAGCTCGATTTCCTATCTGATCTAGAGGACATCGCAGGAGAACGCTTGGTATAACTTGATATCTGTGTTGGCTATACTCAAATGGCAATCGATATTAGAAATAATAATCTGTCCCCCTATGCCGTGTGTGAACTAGTGAAATGGAATGTGAAATGAATGTGAACACTTTATGGTCAGAAGAACGAAAGTAAAACGTCCAAGCTCAGAGGTTTCGTCTGAAGAGACCGTCATCACTGACCGTCTCAGACAACGTGAAAGGTGATCAGCGATAAAAGCTTTAGGATCGGATGTTGACATTCAAAATTATGAGGTTCCGTTGTTCAAGTATGTTGGGCTAGTTTTATACTTAACTCGTGTTAAGTGGATTGGGAATTTGTTAGTTCAAGTTTAAGTCCACCAATTCGTATATGCCAGTCAGGTTTTTATTATTCACATTATGCTTGGACGAGGAAGTATTCAGTCATATGCTTGGATAATTCGAGTTAAAGAAGTTTTAATTTGTCAACACCAATCCCGGCCAACGATGCTGACCCCTACGTTTAATCTCAATGTCGACCCCTCTTAAAATAATAATAATAATACAAATAATAATAAAATATAATATATATATATATATATAATAATAATAAAGAGAAGAAGGGGTTTTTTGTGAACTCAGCCTTTGAAAGGTTAGGCCATAAAGACCTAGAGGCTCCGTATGACTAGACTTTTACATTCAAATGGGATGAGACTTCGTCAAAGGTTGGTAGAGAACAACGATCAACCAAAGACTTAAGCGAGCTTGCCTTAGGAAACCTGGATTTTTCACTAATTCAAAGCACGTTGTGTTATACACAAGACGCACATTGGGGGGCTAATGTTACTCGGTGCCTTGGCCCGGTTACACAAAGGTAATTACATAGATCAAAATTGACTATTGATGGAAGAATGGCCATGAGACGACATCTACATGACCAGAGTGTGATCTCCAAGCGGCTATGTCTAGCCCTGGGTTAATAAGGTTGACGAATGGATGAAACAAGATGTCGGGATTATGATGGTTAGTAGGGTCGCCATTCTTGGTTGATAAGTTAAGGAATATGTGGTATTCATGGGGTCGGCAAATCAAGTGGGTTTCCATCGGGTCAGCATTGCATGTGATGGAGCTCGGGTCGGCATAGCAAGAAGGACGTGGTTGGGTCGACATGAAGCATGTTGCAGAGCTCGGGTCAGCATTGCATGAAATAGAGCTTTGGTCGGCATTCCATGTGATAGGGCTCGGATCGGCGAAGGATGTAACATAGTCCACCTTGGTTCGGCATAGTGTGTATGGACTCATCGGGTCGGCATAGCGTGCTCAAGTCGGAATTACAAGTGGAATGGATTAGTTCGACATAGGATATGTGGTGGACCGGGTCGGCACAACACATAGCAGCGTTCGGGTCGGCGTAGAGTGTGAAGATCACTAGGTCGGCATAAGGTATAAAGGTCATCGGATCGGTATACTTGAAGGGTTTGGCAAAAACATGTGGTGAGGTGATAAATTGAGAACGATTGGCATAATGGGGTCGGCACTCTCGGGTCGGTATGATTGGCATAGCAGGATTGGGCTGAGCTTTCCTTGTGATGGGCCTAAGTGACTGAGGGAGAGTCCAAGCTTTGAGATGTCAGGCTACCTCCATCTATAAATACAGGGGTAGGGGGTCATCCAAGGGAATCTTATTTTAGGAACCAAGGGAATACTCTGCCATTTTTTGTACTCAGTTCCTCTTTGTTCTAACTTGTATTCAAGCTATTCCTTGTGAATTGTAATTGTAATCAAGTGATTGATAAAGCAATAAAGAGAGAATTTAGAGTGGACATAGGCAATCAACGCCGAACCACTATAAATCCTGTTGTTTTTACTTTCTGTTGTTCTTTCTTGCAATATATAGTGTTACTCCTCATTTTCTATTTAATTTCTTCATTTATTTCATTACACAAATCTATTCTCGGGTGTTTGTGACCAATTTGGTTGCTAACAGGTTCCGAAGCTATCCTTCCAAATGTTTTACTTAAATGATTTAAGCTTTCGAAAGGATGGTTCCAAAGTCATTAGTGTTCCCCAAACTCTTTTATATAATGGTTAATGGTTTCGAAAGGGGTACTTTCATTTATATTAACTTTGACCCAAAAGATATTTTAAAGATAAACCCAACGATTTCGAAAGAGGTACTTTCAAATGGTTTCGAAGCAATGCTTCTATGTATACTTTAATACTTTCGAAAGGATTGTTTTGATGGTTTCAAAAGGAAGGTTTTGATGCTTTCAAAAGGTTTCAAAGGTCATATATTTTGATTGTTTTGATGGTTTCAAAAGGAAGGTTTTGATGCTTTCAAAAGGTTTCAAAGGTCATATATTTTGAGTGTTTCGGAAGGCATATGCTTAGTATCTTGAAAAGAAGATTTGAATGATTTTGAAGTAGGTTTTCCAATGGTTTCAAAAGTAAAGGTCTAAGGTTTTGAAAGCCTTAGGTAATGTTTGGTTTGTTGTTTTTAATTTTGGGTTTTCGTCCATACAAAAATGCACATGACGCATGTATATTGCCGAAAATGACTAATTTAGAAAACGAAGTTAACATACAAAATAAAAAATAACTTTTTTTATTTATCATGTTTTAGGAAATAACACAAGCACGTGAAACAATCCATTCATCCGTCTTTCTTCATCCCCTCCGTCCTCCCATCCGTCTTTCTTTCATCCCCTCCATCGTCTCTCCATTCTTCTCATATTTGACATACATATTGAAAACCGAAAACAGAAAATTCGTTTTTAAACCAAACACTACCTTAGTTTTCGAAAAAAAGAACTCAATCTCAATTTTAAAGGAAAACTCATGGCAAAATAATTGAGTTTTGAAATGGCTTTTAAGTATGAAGTTTTTTAAGAAGCTTTCCTTGATAAGGTAATAGGTTAAAGGGATTAACCATGTTTCATATGAAAATGATTTCAAGGATATTAAACCATAGATGTTGATGTCATTATGTTATTATGTTTGCTTCTTCTAAAATACATATTCACTATGAAATGGACCCGTAACTGTATTTTAGGGAGAAAGGGCAGAATAACCAGTTAGGTTGATCCAGTAGTGAATATAAATTGAGTTAATTCCTGAATGAATAGAGTTGCATCAAGGAGGTCGAGTAGACCAGAATATATGATGGCCAAAGACCAATTAAGAAGTTGTCAGTTTAGACAGGTTCATAGTGAACCCATGAAAACTATATTTAAAGAGAGTTATTGACAGAAGTCAATTGGTTCATAGTTAAACCATGAAAACTATGATGGGAAGTTATTGGAGATACCAATAGGTTCAGGGAGAACCCATGAAACAATTAAATGAAGTTATTGGCAGGGGCTAATCGGTTCTTAGTGATCCCATGAAAACTATGAAACCAGACAAATAGTTCATAAGCTTTAAACAGGTTATTAGTCAGCCCATGAAAACTAATATGTTAATAGTAACCCTAGAAACTATAACTATGACAGATAGTCAAATGAACGGGGATGGGAAATCTAGAATGATTTACTTATTTGCATATCATCATAATATTAAATTGCTATGTTTTTAACCATTGTGGATGCATGAGCATAGTATATGGTTATTATAAGTTTTTGATAACATACTAGTGAGGGGAAAACCCATTCCGCTAAGCGGCGTTGTCTCACTAGATATCTAAATGGATCGAGATGGCAGGTTATTATTCATACCAGGCTTTATGTCTAACTCGAAGTTTATGTTTTCCCCTTAAACTCTTGGATACTCAATTAATTTTGAGTAGTTTGAGAGTGAGGCTTTTCATGTACTTCTTAGACGAATAAGCTTCCGGAGAAGTGCAGGAGGCAAGCTAGCTAGTAGGAGTTCTTTTCTTTTATTCCGTTGTGTTTTGTTGTAAAGGAAAAGTTGTTTAATTGCCTATATTTAGAATCTGATCATCCAAGGAGGCATCTTCATATGTCGCTCTTGGCGTATGTTGTAATAATTATATTTTCTCTGAACGTGGTTCTTAAACCTGGGATTATGTATTGAATTTGAAATGTTTTGAAATGGAATATGAAAGTTGTTTAATGATTTTAATTTTTTTCCATATCCATGTGTTTCTGTTATATCAATGTATCTAACATTACCATATTTGGTCGTCGAGGATTAATAACTATGGATGACTGTAGCATCCGTAGCCGTTAGTTTTGGGCCTCCAAGTGGTGGATGTTACACCGATCATCCAAGGGCCAAAAAGACAAATTAGTGGGGTGAAAGATAGAAAAGATAGAACAGAATCTCACATCATGATGAGTAATATATTATTTACAACAGATCTTTATAAAAGAATGTTTTATATACATAAAACAATCAGAGTAAACCACATATCATCATCATAGACAGTTATAACAGCATGTCCTCACAAATGCTGATAAATATAATACAAGAATGCAGTGGAAAATAAAATACATGAATACGTATTGAAGGCATCCAGCTCGTCTCTTGAAGCTCCAAAGCATCCATAACTAAATCTGAAATATGCTCGGGGCTGACACAAGCATTATAAAAAATAACGCCCAGATCAGTCTAGTAAACCAGCGCGAGAAACTCAAATCATATGGATTCTATATTTATAAATCATTTCAAAAATAAAAGTATCTCGTAAGACCACACCGCACATAAACACGAATGGGTTTTTACCTCACGATATGTAAACTATTTTATTAAAAAATCCAGTGATATTATAATAATGTCTAGGGTTTAAATTAATTATTTAATATAGCCGGAATGGTTACATTTACTACATTCAACAACATATTTGGCCTACAACTAAGTCTGTAAAGGCACGTACTGGAGAAAGGATTCCATATAATGACAAAGCTAATGGGGTAACACTTGCCACAGTGCACCTCTAAGAAAATGCACTGAGGGCTTCACATGGACCCCCTATGAATCTGGACCGGCCTACCCCTTCCTGGATAGTACCGAACATGTTATCACCATGGTTGAATCCACAACCATATTGGGCCTAGCATACATAAATCCATAAATATTGATCTAGATTGGATGATGACCATACCCTAATGGTTGCGAACCACATAGCCCTGAAGCATATCCCTTGTTTTAGTAATTATCAGGTATGAGGCTTGAGGCTACGTTTTTACCTTTTTAGCAAATCCCACTTGGAATGCTAACACTGCCCTCCAAGTAACAATGTAATGCCAGCATTCATTCATTCATTCGGTATATGAACAAACCGAAGGCGCTACTTCTACTATATCCTTTTTCGAATCACCCTCGGGATTGGTTGCAAGTAGCACTTGCACTTTAAAGAACTCCGTCTTCGATTTCCATCATTTTCAAGATATTTCCCATTCAAATGCTTATGCCAGTTCGAAGTGGTTTTCAGATAACATATCTGATCCTGGTCTCTCCAAATAAACAATCGATAGTTTCAAAACTGGTCAAGATTTGATAGTCAGTTATGTAACTATCAAATAAGCATACAATCCAATCAAAGATTAAATTTCATATGAAAACCAAGCATGATTAAGCATATAAGCAACCACTAAGCCTCTTTGATTAATCCCTTTATTAATTAAAATCACTTTGTAAATAGGTGTATTAAATACCTTTACGGAGATATACATATGTATATTACTCATTCGCTATTCATTTATACTCTTTCAATGCTTGGAAAAATATCCATATACTTATCTTATCGGTACAAGTATATTCACAAACCACTACATCTTTTCAAATCTAAATATTTTATTCTCAATATTTTGGTTAGTACAAGATAGAATAATCAGGCAATGATTCAAATAGATATTCAAAAGTCCAACAACCTTACAAATAGGGAATTTGTCTTTACTTCGTTGCTAATAAAAAATCTATCTAAAAGTGTCATCGATGGGTCTTCTCTACCAATTGACAAAGTAAATCGTTTATTGCTTAATTTTATCTCTATTAAGTTACAATCAATAATAAACTGATCAAACTCCTCCATAGCGATAAAGTCATCTTCTCTAGGGGATCTTTCACCTAAAAATCTAGTGACATTGAAATCTCCACCCATCACCCATAGCCTAGGAGCGAGTGATCTAAACTCAAGACACTCGCTTCAAAGAACCCTATGATCAATCTTAGAGTTCAATTCATAAACATTAGTGATGTTTAGAAATGAATCATCACTTAGATCAGTAAATATAACGTATATCGCATGAACTCTAATAGTAGATTTTAAAAGTTAAACACCATGTTCTTTCCAGCCCACCATTAATCCCCTTGCACTACCCTTGGCTTGAAAGTGAAACCTATGACTAAAATAGGGACACCCTAGACTCCTACAAAAGCAAGAAACAGGATTTTCTATTTTTGTTTCTTGTAGTAATACAATATCAATGTTGTATTCTTTGAAAAATACTTAATTTTACTACACTTACTTAAATCATGTAAACCCCTAACATTCCAAGTAATGTATCTCATAATCCAAGAGATCTAACCTGCTCTAATTCCTTACTCCTAATATACTTAGTGTTTACCTGAACATAGTCAAAAATAAAGTCAGGATTCCTAGCTAAATACTACATGTCACCAGTGGATAAACTAATCAAAGCACATGGACTATATGTGTTATCCAAAAGAAAATTCATACCTGAGCTAGAGCCATCGGAAGCTCTATTGGCTACTCTACGAAGACGAACACTCCTCCTTGTTGATCTAGACCCACTCGAACTAGATCCAATCTCTCTACGTACTGTAGAACCAGCATCACCTTGCACTATAGAACCAATATCTATTCTCCTCACATCATTATCCCTACTATGTGTGTCTTGCACTAAATCAGTATCCCCAGGCTTCATCCAACTCACCATGCACCATAAATAAGTTACCGTGTGACAAGTCTAAAGTAACTTCATCCCTATTTCCTCTTTTACCATCGCAATAACCAACCTCCCCACTGTTTTCGAAGGTCGATACTCTTTTTAATACTAACATGTTTGAATAGTTATTTATGTAGAAAGTAGCGGCTCCCTTTGTATGAATAGCAATACACCTTGCGTATATACTAGCATTCTACTTGTGTATGTATTTTTGCACATGTCAGTTCTTGTACTGTAACAACTCGTAAAAATAATAAGAAGAGAATTAATTAATAATAAGGCTAAAAATGTAAATTTTGAAGATGTCAGAATTTGGCCACGAAAGTTGTGCCTTGCGTTCATAGCAATTTTCTGATCAATTTCAATATATAAAGTTTTAAAATCGAAGCTCAAACGGAAAAGTAATTAACGTTTGAAGTTTTCAAATTTAAAATAATTTAAATGGAATTCAAATTCAAGTTATAATTCACACTAAAATTTGAAATTTAAAAATTTACAGTAACTAGAAACTTGGGGGTTAAGCAAACATTAAAAAGAAAACTTTAACGTTAAATATTAAATTAGGAATTAAATAATTAATTAAAAGGCATAAAATACATTCCCGTAATTTGGCAACTGGTCGACCACCCAATGTTGGTCGACCGTCAGTGGTCGACTACCTAGGTTGGAGCGGTCAACCGCTAAAGTTGTGGCAGCTAGGGTTATTTCAAACCAGGAATGGCCTAGATTTTTTTTTTAAACTGACTTAAATCTGACAGTTCTTGTGTTTTCTAACCACTATAAATAAGAGTCTAGCCCCCTTACTTTTATTCACAAATTATTTAGGAACATAAGTGGAGCTCTGCCAGTTTCTTTCTTCTACCCTATTCAGAAATTTCTTAAGGTCTTTAGATAAGGGATTTAACATATTTTTATATTCTATTTCTAATTTTATTCTCCTCTAATCCCTGAAATTCTAAATCTTATCTATATACAACGCACTTGTTGTATATTTCTAAAGAAAGAGATCTGGAAAGAGATTTAACTAGCAGTCATGGTCAAATTCGAAAGAAAAGGCTAGGAATTATCTATGAGTGGAAGTCTTAGTTTTTCTCATTTTAGTAATTGTATAGTATATGTTGGATTTGATATATGCCTTGGGAGTGGTTTACGAAAATTTCAAATCTAAACCCCCAAAATTCCTCTAAAGAGATATGTCAATTCTTAATTTTTGAAATCTCAATTATTGTATATTAAAATAGTAGAATTAGTGCACTTATTGCAATTTTAATATTTTATATTATATTTCACTTCTCATTTTTCTCTTTTGATATGACTGAGGGTTCTAAAAGTTAGGAAATGGTGTGTAAAATATGGATTCTTTTGTTTGTATTTTGCACTTCCTATCTCTATAAGTTAAATATGAATCCCTTTACCAATTTATATGTGAAAGTTGAATAGAATGTAAAAGATTGAATTGTAAATTCTATTAATGTTGGTTTTGCTATTTTGATACAAAATAAGTTTGGTAACTTATTCCATTTTCTTATACAAATTTAATTTGGAAAAAGGATATTAGCTAAATTATATGTTATGGTATGAAGTTAAATTTGTATAAACTAGAATTTTTGACATTTTACAATTAGTATCGGGCGAAATCTTCGTGCAACTAGGAACACATTAGTTATATATATTAGCACATAAATAACGTATAATTAATAATGTATTAGCAATGTAATAAATAGGTTAGTTATTAACATTAAAACCCCCTAGAGTGGAAGTTAAGAATGAATATGATTAATGGTGGATTAAAGAATCTTGCTTTATAGCCTTAATAGAATTCGGTAAGGTATATGGTAGTATGATTAGGAGAGTGAAAATTATGACTAAGCTATAGGGATGTGAGGTCAGTCAAAAGCACACAGAAGTTTACCCAACTAATCTGGCTACTAGCAGTGTGACTATAGGGCTGATGCGAGACATCACCTATAATAAGTACCCACGGAGAATGCGAAGTTAGTCCTAATTCTATAAGGTAAGTCTGCCCAGTTAATCTGGCTATCAGTGTCTATGAATAGTCTGACTAATTTGAGACGTCGTAGTTGGGTTACGGGTCATAATACATTGGACCTGCTTCAGGGATCGTGGGTGGTAAGTGGTTGTAGTTGGGTCTGCCTCCTTCCTAATTAGGAAGTATTAAATGGTTGGGGACAACATTTATGCATGGTAGATGGAAATCTCGGGAAGGGTTCACTTCGGGTTTGAGGTATTAAGTGGCTATTGTAGGTTCCGCCTCTTCCAAAAATAAGTATTAAGTGGCCTGATGAGATTTCATGTGATGTCAGCTAGATTGTACTAATGAGGGGTCCGCCTTGGGTTAGGTATTAAATAGCGGGGACCTGCCTAAGATATAAGTATTAAATGGTCAGAGTTTTCCTAATTCCTATTAAAAAGGTATTAAGTCATCTAGGTACTTTCTCTCACATCATTAGGACATGATTAACGGTAGATGCATGGGACTAGGAATGGCCTTGGACTTACAGTTGGAAGTAAGTTATAGAGATTGGTTAGGAAAGTGTAAGTTATAGGATTGGACTGGGAAAGCCTTCAGGCCTACAGTTGAAGGTATTATAAGAACTATAGTTAGTAAACGTAAGACATATTCTTATCAAAATTATATTGCCCAAGTACTAAAATGGAAAGATTCGAGATTTTAATTCACCAGACATTGTTGTTCTGACTTCCTCCTCATTACAGCACAGGTTAGAGAAGATGATGCAAACTTTAGGAGATGAAGGCGAAGACGAAGTCTTATGGAAGTTACTTACCTATCTACTTAAGTTGTTCTTATATTTTTTATGTACCCATTTAGACATGATGATGTTCCATTTTGAGATATTACACTATGGATATTTGGGGTTGTTGTGTTGCATTATGTTATGTTTGTTCTGAGACTTCAGTTTTTATAAAATGCGTACTATTTTTGATATTATATTTTATTCTTGCGCTATGAGATTTTGAATGTACAGATAGATAGCTCTATGGTATGTAAAATTTACCAACCGACGGCCAGCTTTGGAATGGGTCTAATGTTCGATGGGGCTTTTTTGGGTCGAAAATTAAGCCTGTTTCGGGGTGGGTTTACACATATCAGCAATTACCTTGTTCAAACCATCGTGTATCCAAATTCCATCTTGCTTCGAGCCATCTATCATATTGACATAATGCATCACCATGCCATCATGCACACTCCGCCTATTATCGTCATGAAAACTTATTGCGTTTACATTCACATCATTTTCAAAAACCAAAACCTAGAACTTGTTTCCCATATTCATATTTGCACCCCATTCACCACTATTGGCCACTGATACCTCTCTTTTAGATGCAGTATTACAAAGATAAGTTTGTAAATTTAATGCGTGCATATTTTCCCTGTTGCTACACACTTCATCAATCTTGTCCCTAACATTAATAGTGCCTTCATCTCCTTTAAAATTGTAAATTTGATGTGTTCAATTTTTTTTATAGATATATAATTTAAATATGTATATATATTATATAATTGTTTTTAATATCGTATCCAATTTATATAAAGTAAACATATTTATATATATTCTAAAATTATATGTATACTTATCTAATAAAATTGTGCATAAGTGTTTTAGAATATTCTTAAAAAAATAATTTTTTCTAAGATTACCGTACGGAAATATTTTATTAAAAAAATCTAGCTAAAACCATAAGGTTTTAATTATAAAAAACAATAACATTATTATGGTTGAGTGTATGCTTGCATATATATATATATATATATATATAATTCTTTTTTGGAAAATGTAGTTATATATATATATCCAAAATGCTTATTTAATTAATTTTATTTTGAAGTATATTTCATAAATATATAAATATAATTTTATTTAAATGTATATATTAGTTTAAATTTGTAAATACTAAATATTTTTGCAAACATAGATCTGAGATTTAAAGTTTAAATTTAAAATTTGTATTCATACTCATAATTATCTATATTAATTTTTACTATTACATTACATTACATTATAATGTTAATTATATATATTTATATGTGTGTATATATACATGTATATATATACATACATAATTATATATATATTAACGTTTTATAAATATCATTTTATATTACACAAAACCATATACATACAAATACAAATATATTAGGCAGCATGTATGTATATAGAGAGGCTAATGTGTCAGTTGTGGTGTAAATTATAGCACTTACACATGGGCATGTTAAACCATGTACACGATTTATGTTGCATGTGCACGTACACACGTCTGTGTATATGATACACATATTTTAAATACAATATAAATATGACAATAGATAAACCTTATTTATAAATTAAATTAAATATTGATTGTATTTAAAATAGATTTAGATACGATCTAAATTAATTTAGGCTTTATAGGCCCAATAAGATCCAAATTGAAATAAAAGTTTTGAAATTTACCCCGCTACATGCTGGCTTAGTTCCAACAAATACCATATATGTACTTATATACAAGAGTTAGAAGCTAATATTAATTCTTATTTGCAAGCATAATATGGTACCAAAGGCCGCCATAGCTTGTGGTGCAATGCATGTGCCCGCACACACAATATGGTCGAATGGGCGTTTGAGGAACCTTGCAGGCACACATAGAACTTTGTAATTGACAGATTGGCATATGGCTGGGCTAGGTTATGTAGACCCAAATTTGTACATTTTTTCCTTTATTTTCTGGTCTTCTTTTAACCATCAAATAATGAATAGATGTTTCTATTCAGATTTCGAATATTTTTCAAATGGCTACATTATTTGGTGAAAGCATCACAGCCTTTCCAAATAACTTGTGATTGTTAAATTCATGCCTATAAATAGGTTATTAGTGAAAGAAGGATATAGAAAAAATCGAAATTACAAATACTTTAAAAAAAATATAGCTCCTTCTTCTCCTATATAGTTTTGAGCGCATCATCTCTTGATTTTATCATGACTTTGCACCTATAAGCGCTACATTCTAGAGATAGGCCTGTTACATCTTAGGGAAGCGATTGCTCAAACAACTTCAATGCCATAAAGGTAGCAGTATTGTTTCAATGAAACACTGCTCAGTGGACTCGAACATAATTTTCAGTTAGTATTATTTTGATTTATTTGAATCGCTTTATTGTGTACAACAAATTTAAAACTAGTAACAATCTTGAAACAATATTGTACTTTCGAATTACTGTGATGACCTGCCCTTTCGACCTAAAGAAATCGACACTAATACATCCTTTGTATTCACGTGCTGCAAAACCAAGTGTCGGAAGGATGGATAGTAAAGAGTAAAAGAAAATATAGACAAAACAAAATCTTACACGAAGGGAATAACATATATTATTTTAATATATATGATTTTACAGTGGAAATTTTAAATACATTAATCAGAGTGTATCTTATAAATCAGCCAGGATAGTTATAAATCTCTGTCCTTATAAACGTTGAATACAATCAATAAACAAATGCACTGGAAATGAAAATGGAGAACTATCTACAGAAACATCTTCAGCTCCAGATTTTAAGCTCCATCACAATGCTCCAAGTTAAATATGACTACTTGGTCGGCCGGAAAAATAGGGCACCCAAAGTTTAAGGGAAAAGAAAATAAACTCTGGGTCAGTCGTGGGACCGGTGAGAAACTCGAAAATACAGATATTAAAAATCAAAGGGTATCTCATAAGACTACGCCGCACATAAACACAGAACGGGTTTTTACCTTATTATAAGCAAAACATTTGCTATTCAATATCAAGTATATTATCTTTAATGACATTCTTTGAAAATCCTTTCAAATAACATAATAATCATACCTGGAATTGATACATTTGTTAAATTTGACTGCATAATGGGTTTACAACTAAAACCGTAAAGGATTGTATTGGAGAATGGATTCCATATGATGACAAGGTAAGGGACTATCTTCCGACGGTACATCTCTAGAAAAATGCATCGAGGCACTAACAGACGGTCTTCTACCAACACAGAACCGGCCTACCTTTACCGTAGATAGTACCGAATATGACATCACCCTTGTCGTTCCCGACCTATCCGAGAGCTCGCATAGCATACACAACATACCCGATATATAGAGAGTAATCTAGAAAGGTGATGACCATATCCTAATGGGCGCGACCCACATAGCTCTGCCGCATCTACCCTGTTTTTATCATTCTTGTATGAGAGGCGTAAGATAATGTTTTATCTTTAATAGAAAAAATCCCACTTTGAACGCACATTTCCATTTCTAACAACACATTATTGATTTCCATAAAAGTACAACCACTGAGCTCATACGTCTCAGGGAAGGGTGTTAAGTATAGAAGGGGTTGCCTCTTACACCACCAAACAGACGTACGTTTGTAAAAACCAATGTATGAAGCCTTAGAAATGCAATGTCAGACACTCATCCATACAAGTTGTCCAGGTACATGACAAACCGAATGCACTCTCCTACTACATCCTGTCAGGAATCAACCTTAGGATTAGTAGCGAGCAGTCCTTGCATCGAAGATTTTTAGAATAAAGCACTACTGCCACCATATATATATCATATGGAATCGCAGAGCTAGTGGCAAGCAGCCCTCAATTATGAAGATATCTGTCTTCAAAATCATTGTCTTCAACATGTTTTCACTTTCGAATGTATATTGGTTCAAAGTGGTTCTCGGATGGGAATCACCCAAATCCGACCTCGGTTTCTCCAAGCCAATTATCGATAAAAAGATGTTAAGTTTGAGGGTGGTTATCACTTCATTTTTCAATATCTTTTATCAAATAAAATATCTCTTTTAGAGATATAAATCGTTAAATCATATTCTTTTCCAGTATATGCAGAATCATTAAACCTCTCTTTAACTTTGGAAATACCAAACCAAAATCTTCTCTCATAAATCACATTGCAAAATCTTATTTAGTAAAAAGGGTCGATAGAAATTATACTAATTCTACTCATTATCAATTTCCGTATTCAACATTTACTGTCCATCGAATAACGGTGGAATCACCTTTTAAATTCACATGGATAGTACGGGTTCCCTTATCGGAATTTAATACCAAGTAGAAGAATTTTATTTTAACACAATCCAAGTTGTATTAAATTTGTAAATTTGAATCTTTTATACATGCCTCATTTCCGACATTTCGACGTTATCTATTCCTCACCCAGGAAAGAGGCCAGGTGAGTTAGGGTACCGGTTGCTCCTGAACATCTTCTTAGTTTAAGCAACCCACATCCAGATCTCACAAATAGAAAAATACAGTTTACTCATTGGCTTTTAGAGCCAAGATTAAACTATTTATTTATAACAACTTTTCTTTTAACCATTTATTTAAACTCTTTTAAAATAATTATAAAACCTCCAAATCATCTTTAAAATACTTAATTATTTATTTGAAAACATTTATAAAAGATTTGGGAAAGAATAATTAAGTTTAAATCTATATTTCAAAAGTTATTAAAAACCGTTGCAAAAAGTGCTCCGAATAGTGCTTTTAAGGCTTATTTGATCAAAACAACTTTTCTATCATTTCGAAATCTATTTTTATAACTCAATCTCTTTTAAAACAATTTATTACATTTATATCATTTATTCCATATTTTAAAATAATTAAAAATATCAATTTTAAAGAATTTATCGCTTTGGTTTCCGAACTGCCAAAGCACGATTATTTTAAAAACTTGATTTGCTCATATTTTAAAATCTACAAAATGAAATCTCGATCCTTTTCTTTTGTTTGAAAACTATGATCATAAGACTTATTCCATAGAATTCCGACTCCGATTCTATCCTATAGATGGATTTAAACTTTTACGGCGCGAAATCGCGAACTGCTGTTACGCGATGCGCCTAATTTAACACAATTTTCATGTTCTTTTCCAAACTTTGTCGAAACACTTTTAAATGTTTATAAAACATTTCTAAATCATCTTAAATTTTTTTAAAGAGGGTTATCAGTGTCATATACACCATTTCATATATTAAAGGAAAGTGATTTCCATTGTGAAATTCGACGTGTATTTAACGTGAACCATTTCAAGAATCAAACATCCATATTATCATATTCAAACATGGTAAACAACCATCATAAACAAGCATAGAAAAATGTATTATATCATCCAATATATATATATATATGTAAAGTTTCTCACCATTACTCAAACCCAAACTTACTACCAACATTCAAACAAATCAACACTTCACTAAACCATTTCTACTTTACTCAAACATCACCTAAACAACTCCTCGTTCCTTTCTAAATGCTCAGTCATCAACCTCTTGCTCCAAGACTCACGGCCTAGTTCCACCACCTTGCCTTTGCTCTCGGCCCAAGCCTCTCCACTTCAAAGTGCTCACGGCCATCCCCTTCTATCACCACTAGCCCACGGCCATAGACCAAAACTCCACCTCGTTTACTCTAGAATGCTCACAGCCAAGCCTCCCTATCAACCATGCAAATCATGGCCACTTCCACCTTCACCATTGCTAGAGTCTAAACCTTCCTCCTCCCTCTCCAACCCATCACCATACCCCCTTTCACCTTCCAAAACTCATGGCCATATGGCCATTAAAGGAGAGAGGAGAAGAAGTGAGGAGAAGAGAAAAGGTGTGCAAAATATGGTATAGAAATGAAGTGAGGGTGTATGTATTTATAGACTAAGTATATACAAAATATCTCACATCACTTCACCTTTCTTCCATCAATCATGTGCACCATCTCCTCCCATCATTTCGGCCACCCACACCCCATGCCATCATTTCCATCTTCTCCATGCATGTGCATTGACTTTAAGGATGCTTAAGTAGTAAGAAAATGAAAATATCTTAGATATTTTTATAATATATACATATATAAGTGTATGTGTATATTTGTATGTATATATGTGTTTCATGTATATGTTAGGTGTGTATATGTATGTTTTATATGTGCACAAGACATATAAACAATGTTGTAACAACTTTGAACAACTTCCGTTCGTTAAACCGTTAAAAATCGAGAAGTCGATTTCCGTTCACATTTTCACTTACTAATTAAATTACATATAAATGTAAACAAAATTTGAAAACTAAATTATTATCATTTTTAACTAAATAAAATGATCCCATTTGAATTATAAAACCATATAAATTAATATTAAACAATTGTTTATAGAAAGTGCTATTATATTGATAAAGCGATATCAATTTTCTTTATAATTTCAAGTCATATATATATATATATATCTTTATAAAACTATTATAAATGATTTATTATCACTTCATAACTAATTAAATTGAATTATTATAATTTATAAACAATTATTTGAATAATTATAATAATTATTAAATCATTAAATCTCAATTTAAATTCATTAATCAATTATTAAATATGATGCCATTATTAATAATGTCATAAATACATTTTATTCCCAAAAATAAAATAAATAATTTTATTTTATATTCTTGTTTAATTAGAGAAATAAGTGTGTGTGTCCAGTCTCATGTGCGACTTCTAATAATTAAAAAGCTGTTTATTGAAAAACGATTTTCGACCATTTTATCGATATTCCTTCAAAGTTTACATTTTTGTAAATACTTATTCAAAATAAAATTACCATCGTTATTGTTCAAAACATCATAATCTATGTTTTAAAAAAGCTTATATTTTAATATTTAAAAATAAATATAATTTATCAAATTAATAAATTTGCGGGTCGTTACAGACTTCCCTCCTTAAAAGAATTTGTCCTCAAAATTACAATGCAAAACCTAAAGGTGTTTGCCCAAATTTTTATTTTTAAACTTACACTTGTATAATGTATATAGATTATACATATGCGATAGTTGTTTCGATCTCTTTTTCGAATATACAATTTTACGTCCGAACTAGTATTGAACCTTCGATTCTCTAGTGCGGAACTTTGATCAGACTCAAAAGCTTTTATTTTTCTTGCATAGCTCTCAACTATGATAGAAAATGTAACTGTCTGACTATAAACCCTTACCAATGTTTGCTATTGAGCATCTAGTGATAAATTCTTTTTGGATATCAAAGTCTTATATGCAAATCTTAGGTTAAGTTATGTTGCGAAATAATTAATGGATAATGCATTTATACTTTAACTTTTCCAAACTATTTAGTAAAATTTTGGTTTAAGTATTTAAACATTTCATAACATACCTTTTTATCTTACAAAGAAAATTATCCATTTAAATTTTGTTTCCTTTGTCAAAAATTCTTATTAATGTACTTGAGGGATTTCTGTAATTGCAATGGAACGAAGTCAAAACGAAAGCTCATAGTTATATTATAGTACTTCATATCTTACATCCATCAATCCTACCATACTTGGATCATCCTTAAGTCATCCCAATCTTACTTGGGTACATAATAGAAGTACATACACAAAAACAAATACATGACTAACCACAACACTGCCTTATCATAAGCCATACATATAGGCTACTACTTAATACTAGATAGATAGTCACAATTCTTTAATCGCAATCACAATCACTACTTAGAATTCGTTGGCGGTGGTGCACTCCAATATCCAAACTCCAATGAAACTTCCCCAACATCCTCATCCTTACTTTCTTGTTCGTTGTCAGCTTCATTTTCATTTTCATTTTCATTTTGTTATATCTCATCCTCCATATTTGGTAGCCAAGGCTGATTCCATGGAACATGTCCAAGTCTGACTTATACTCCCTGTAACATTTCCCCTTCCTCTAATTCCTCCACTCCTTGCACTCCCATCTCCCCGGGATTCTCGAATTCCTTCGTAGCTTCCTCTTTATTATCTTCTATAGCATCCCAATGGATGTATGAACTTGGTGACTCCTCATGCCAAATAACATGATCCCCGTCCATCTCCCATATTATATTGCTATCCCAACTGCTGTGGTTTGATTCGTTTGATATTATATCATTCGGGTTCTCCTCTACTTCAGACTCTTCCTTCATGGGTTCTTCTTCGGGTTCGAATTCTGAACTGGCGAAGTCAGTGACCCACCTTCCTTTTGAGGATGGGGAGGCCTCAGCATCAGTAGATATTATGACCAGATCTGGAGTTAGGGGAGGTATAAGCATTCTCGCTATCGGGTAACCATCTCCATCTCTACGAGTATACAGATCATATTCTTCTTCTATGGGTTCTTCCTCATCACTTGAAAGAATGATTAGATCATCTTTCTCACCCCAATTTGCTCTTGGGTTTCTCCTTTTCCCTCTATATGGATTTTGCAATTATAAACACAAATACTTAGAAGCAGACACTAAGTATTTGTCTTAACTTAGCAAGTATATTGCTTTTCAAGCCAAGGTTTGATCAATAATTAGGAAGTAAATCAAGGTCTTTATCAAATGTTTTCTCTTTCTAAAAATCCTTTTGAAATTTTTTGCTAAAATGTTTTCCAAACATTATTACCATCGACTTTCAAAATCCTTTCTCAAAAAAACCTTTTAGATAAAAGTTCTCATTATCTAAATCTTAGGTTTTACTCCCTATTCTTAATCCTCTTAATACCATTATTAAACATCTTATAGTCAAATTGTGAAATTATAAGGAAAAGATGTTTATTCTTGAATTAACTAACTTGTTTTTAAAATAATTATCCAATTTATGACTTTAATATCATAAGTAGCTATATTTCCAAAATATATTCTTTATATTTAAAATATGACCTTAGGTCAAATTATTTCACTTGCTATATTTTCAAAACAAATCATTTTTATATATCATTAACAAATACACGCTCTTATATAATCACTTAAACTTATTCTAAGATGTTACTAACCTTATCTTTAATGAGTTACTCATCCTAGGCTATTAGTGACCCTATCTCTGATGAGACTTTACCCCTATCAGGCTCAGGTGTTCGCTCAATGATGTGCACGTTAATATGCATATTTTTACCACCATATTTAATCTATTTAAATTAAATAAATGATCATATCGGGCATTTTAACTTGTTTAAACAAAAATTCATATTATTTTCAAATCGTCACATATTCATCTTCATCCAAGGGCAAAATGGTCATTTTTGTGCATACATTAATTTGAGAAAATTTAATTGGAAATTTCTATATTTTTTTATAGGAATTTGGCTTCATATACAAGTAGTTTCATGAAGATGTATGCATGCACAAGAGTGAAGATAAAGAAATGAAGATGGAAATAATTCAAAGGCATGATAATGGAGGACCTCACCTACCCACCTACCTTAATGTACAAATTAGAGGCTAATGCACATGCTTATGGAACTAATGGCTTCATGTACACTTAAATGATGATTAGTAGAAGCTAATGATTACTTGGCCTCCACACTTTCTCAAGGGTATTTCGGGCATTCCCCAAAAATATGAATTAGGGTTTAACACATGTATAAGTACCCCTTATGTTTCATGTAACCCTCTTCTCCCCTGGTCTCTCTTTTAGGCTCTCTTCTCTTAGTCTCTTCTCTTAGGAAAATAAAAAGAAAGCTCTCTTTCTATTTTCATGGCTACTTAGCCATTTTTATTTTATGTAATCTTCTTTTCTTTTTATGCAATGTTAATTATCGTTTCCTTTTACTTACATGTTCATTTCCTTTCATGCTAGTAGTGTAGATTTTCTTTTATGCAAGTAGATTAGTTTTTTCTTTCATTTAGCTCTTTTTCTCTTTGTTTTGTTCTATGTTGCAAGCTATATTTGTTGATATGATAACAAATATGAGAAGCTAAAACCCTTCAATTTAGGGGTAATGAAGCTCTCTAATTATATAGCTTCAACATTTTGATAAATGTTATGTTCTCT
This sequence comes from Allium fistulosum, assembly GCA_030737815.1. Taxonomy (NCBI): domain Eukaryota; kingdom Viridiplantae; phylum Streptophyta; class Magnoliopsida; order Asparagales; family Amaryllidaceae; genus Allium; species Allium fistulosum. Next base: position 225,797,597 of record CM060904.1, read on the forward strand.
TTTTGTGCTTCATGGAAAATGATATAATTTTGTGCTTATTATTGAGTTTGATAGCTTATGTTGTTCAAAACAAATAGCTATGCTTAGTCATATGAATCACAAATTGCCTCTTCATCTATATATGATTATGGAAAAGAAGTGAATGTTTAAATCAAAATTTGATGGCCTATATTTCTAAACAATATTTAATAGGCCATGCTTAAAATAGGTTTTCATTTTCAACTTTGTTGTCATTTTCATGAGAATTAAAAGTGGTTTAAAGGTTGTGTTATAGTTTGATGGCTTATGTTGAGCTAATTAATAGCACAAATGAGCCATACTTATGATAAACACATCATTTAAATTCACTTATGACCAAAAAAGAGAGATCATAATTTCATATTTGGTTGAACTATATGATCTAGAGAGTGGAACTATCTCTAAATTGCCTTCACACTCTCATATTTTTATCAATTTCTTTTTTTCATTTTTTCTCATTTTCTAGCTTAAACAACTCTCAACTTTGGTTAATTTGATTGAATAGAATATTAAAATCATCAATTCCCTACGGATCGACCCGTATTCGCTACATACTACAAGTGTACGCCGTGCGCTTGCGGTTATTTTTAATTTAAATTCGTTCGATGGTTTTATAAACCGATAGAATTTCCGTTGGCGAACACTCAACCTAAGTTTTGATACCAAATGTGATGACCTGCCCTTTCAACCCTTAGAAATCGACACTAATACATCCTCGGTATTTACGTGTCACAAAACCAAGTGCCGAAAGGACGGATAGTAAAAGATAAAAAGAAAATAAAGACAGAACAGAATCTTACACGAATGGAATAACACATATTATTTTAATATATACGATCTTTACAGTGGAAAATTTAAATACATTATCAGAGTCTATACTATAAATCAGCCTAGATAGTTATAAATCTCTGTCCTTATAAATGTTGAATACAATCAGTAAACTAATATGGTGGAAATGGAAATGGAAATGGAGAACTATCAATAGGAACATCTTTAGCTCTAGACTTCAAGCTCCATCACAGTGCTCCAAGTTTAAGCGGACTACTTGGCTGCCCAAAAAAATAGGGCACCCAGAGTTTAAGGGAAGAAAAAATAAACTCCAGGTCAGTCATGGGACTTGTTTGAGAAACTCAAAAATATGGGTATTAGATAACAAAGGGTATCTCATAAGACCACGCCGCACATAAACACGAAACGAGTTTTTATCTTATGATAACCAAAACATTTGCTACGCAAAATCATGGATATTATCTTTAATGACATTCTTTGAAAGTCTTTTCAAATAACATATTAATCATAGCTAGAATTGTTACATTTGTTAAATTCGACAGCATAATAGGTTTACAACTAAAACCATAAAGGCTCGTATTAGAGAATGGATTCCATATAATGACAAGGTAAGGGACTACCTTTTGACAGTACATCTCTAGAAAAATGCATCGAGGCACCAACAGATGGTCCTCTACCAACACAGAACCGACCTACGTTTACCGTGGATAGTACCGAATATGACATCACCCATGTCGTTCCCAACCTATCTAAGAGCTCTCATAGAATACACAACATACCCGATATATAGAAGGTAATCTAGAAAGGTGATGACCATATCCTAATTGGTGCGACCCACATAACCCTACCGCATCTACCCTATTTTTGTCATTCCCATGTGTGAGGCTTAAGGTAACGTTTTACCTTTCACAGAACAAATCCCACTTTGAATGACACGTTGTCATTTCCAACAACACATTATTGATTTCCAGATAAGGGTGTTAAGTATAGGAAGGGTTGCCTTCCACACCACCAAACAGATGTACGTTTGTAAAAACAAATGTACGCGGTCTTAGAAATGCAATGTCAAAAACTTATCTATACAAGTTGTCCAGGCACATGACAAACCGAAGGCACTCTCCTACTACATTCCGTCGGGAATTTACTCTAGGAGTAGTAGTGAGCAGCCCTTTCATCGAAGATTTTCAGAATGAAACACTACTACCACCATTTATATATATATAATATGGAATCACGGGGCTAGTGGCAAGCAGCCCTCCATTATGAAGATGTTCGTCTTAATAATAATTTTCTTCAACATGTTTTCACTTTCGAACGTTTATTGGTTCGAAGTGATTTTTGAATAGGAATCACCCAAATCCGACCATGGTTTCTCTGAGCCAATTACCGATAAAAGATGTTAAGTTTGAGACTGATTATCACTTCATTTATCAATATCTTTTATCAAATAAAATATCTCTTTTAGAGATATAAATATTTAAATCATATTATTTTCCAGTATATATGGAATAATTAAACCTCTCTTTAACTTTGGAAATACCAAATCGAAATCTTCTCTAATAAATCATATTGCAAAACCTTATTTAGTAAAAAGGGTCGATAGAAATTATACCGATTCTACTCAATATCAATTTCTGTATTCGACCTTTACCATCCATCAAATAACGATGAAATCATCTTTTAAATTCACATGGATAGTATGGTTCCTTCCTTGGAATTTAATACCAAGTATAAGAAGATCATTTCTACACAATCCAAGTTGTATTAAACTTGTAAATTTGAATCTTTTATACTTGCCTTGTTTTCGACATTTCGACCTTATCTATTCCTCCCCCAGGAAAGAGGCCAGGTGAGCCATGGTACTGGTTACTCCTGAACATCTCCTTAGTTTAGGCAACCTACATCCGGATCTCATGAATAGAAAAATACAGTTTACTCATCGGCTTTTAGAGCCAAGATTAAATCATTTATTTACAACAGCTTTTCTTTTAAACATTTCTAAACTTTTTTAAAATAATAATAAAACCCCCAAATCATCTTTAAAATACTCAATTATTTATTTGCAAACATTTATAAAAGATTTGGGAAAGAATAATTAAATTTAAATATATATTTCAAAAGTTATTAAAAACCGTTGCAAAAAGTGTTGTTGATAGTGCTTTTAAGGCTTATTTGATTAAAAACAACTTTTCTATTATTTAGAAATCCATCTATATAACTCAAATATATTTTAAAACATTTTAATATATTTACAAATTTTATTCCATATTTTTTAAGAATTAAAAATATACATTTTAAACAATTTATCGCTTTGGTTTCCGAACTGCCAAAGCTCGATTAATTTGAAAACTTGATTTGCCCATATTTTAAAATATACTAAATGAAATCTTGATTTTTTTTCTTTTGTTTGAAAACTATTATTATAAGAGTTCGGAAATTCTTATTATGATGACCTAAGTTTTCGGACCGATCAAAATCGCCGAAAAACCCGTTCGTTCTAAAACTACGAATGAAAACTACCGACTTAATACACAATATTTGATAAATATTCAACACTATAAAATGTATATGATACAATTTCAATTTTACAAGTTATCAAAGTAATCAATTTAATCTACTAGGTGTGCTTTAATACATACCAAATAGCAATATAAATAAATATACCGTTGCACAACTCGGATGAGAGGGACAACAATAGCCATTCTTGCTAACTTAATAAACATGTTAAACGCGGAATAAAATAGTAAGTAGGAAAAGATACGACAGCATAAGATAAACAACAACCAATAACAGATAAACAGAAAAATGGTTATATTAATTTAGGGGCCGCATCATTACCACTTGTGACTGCCTGCGCACCCCAATCTGATTGGGTACCCAATTAGATACAAGATCAAGCCAATGTAGTTCTCCTACCGCAAATAGGACTCATGGAGCCTACGATGCACAAACAATATGCAATTCCCAAAACTACCCACTTAGGCTTAATCTTCAATTTTAGATTTTCAGAACCTAATTAACTTTACGAAAATTATCTCTTTGGACTTTATTCTCGAATTCTTATTTCAAAACTTTTGATATATATATATATATATATATATATCTTTTATATTCAAACTAGTCCTTTACTTCGAGATCTGAAAACAAAAAAACACCTTTTGAAACGATATCCATATAAAAGCATACAAAACTATATGCTACCTGATCGGGAGGTTTCTAGCCATAACAAGGCATCTGGGTCCCAGCCTTCCGAAAAATAAATATAGATATGTATATCCCTCTTCAACGAGAGTGGACTACACTGAGATTACAGAACATCTGCACCTTAGTTATGGGTTACCCGAATCTTTTGTAACATAACAAATCCTTTTATATCCCGAAGTGACAAAATCATTTACACTAATAATTAAAAATACTTCTAATCTGCAATAATTTCCATTTCCAAATCCTTTCAAAGATCATCTTAAAACCATCAGGTTTAGTCCTCGAAATTATTTCTGTTTTATAAAACATTTTTATAAAACCATTTTTTATACAAACCACTTTTATATAAAATCACTTCAAAATATTTATTCTCAAATATCTCTTTTTTTCTTTTAAAGGAAAACATTTCATAACATTTCAACTTGAAAACCAATTTTCAAAACAATTCATTAAATTTAAGTGAACTAAATATTACCGCAAAACACCTTGTAGTCAAATCGTGAAATAAATCACAAGGTGTTAGCTACAATTATTTTCTACCCAGTCCATGCATATGGACAATTAATTGCTCATAAACTGGTCGAGCAAAGTCAACAATCAATAATTAATAATCAGTGCTCATAAACTGGCCGAGTCTAATTCAAACAATCAATCAATGAAATAAACAAGCCAATAAATGATAATCAATGCTTCATTCTATCAAATATTTATAACACTTTATTTTATCTTGGGTTAAAACTGTTTGATATTTATTTTAGAGCATTCGGGTTTTCCCTTCGGCATGTTCCATCCCTCACCCAAATCTTTTTGGATATCATAGACGAAACACGTGTACTAGTCATTTCCGCATACCCAATTAAGTATTTAACTTCTAAATTTTAAAATACTTAATTAACTATCCAAATAGTCAAATAAGGAAATAAAACCATTGTTTTAGCAAACAAAGTAAACAAGCATTCAACAACGGTTTTCAAGCAACACTTAACACTTAAAGTTCCTTCAACTTAGTAATGGTTTTAATAAACTTAAAGGAAGAAATAACTCGGTTTGGATTCCACTCCGTCAAACTTTAAGGCAAGGAACTCTAGATCTAAACCATACTTCCTACCAATTTTGCTTACTTTGTCACTACGGATTTGACTATAGTTTCGCTACTATTTCCCAAAACTTCTTAAAATCCGGCTATAGCTCCCATATCCTAGAAGTTGAGATGAAAAGAGGTGGAGATGGGCTTCTAGGTGGGCATGGCCTTGAGTGGATGGATGGAACTTACTAGCTTGAACTTGACTTAAGTGGTATATTTTTTTGTCAATTATTTTTTCCATAACTTTATTACGCTTTTGGAATTTTTTTAGAGAGGCATAGAAGCCATTAAAACTCTAAGGAAGAAGAAGGAGAAGCTTAGAAAATGAAGAAGAAGAAGAATGGAAATTGTGTGTAATTTCTGAAAGAAGTGGTAGGTATTTATAGGAAAAAATTTGGATTAAAATAATATTTTGTAAAAAGACCAAAATACCATTTGCTTATACTTTAAGCAAACTAATTTTTTTAACACTTAACATCACATTTCAAATCATTATTTTATGTCATTTTCACTTAAGTATTAAGTAAAGAATATAATAATATGTTTGTTTGATTTAATGTTTACTTTTTGACTTTTATAACACTTTTTGTCTTTTTATGCTTACTTTTTGTTAATTACATTCTAGAATTTTCTAAGTATGTTTAGTAAAAGTAAACTTGATTAGTGAATTAATTAATACTTATACTATTTGAATATATGTTCACATATAAGAAAATAAATATGCAACAATGTTGCGACAACTTATATTGAACAAAACGTTGATTTTCGACAAAACGTTTTACGGTCATATTTTGACGTTATAGTTAAACTGTTTATTTATGTAAACCAAATTTAAAAATAAATTTGTATAATGTTATTTAAAAATATAAACACTCATAAATTAATTAAAATAATTTATTTAATCATTGAAACTTACTTTTCTAAAATTAGGATTTTGTTACTTTTGTCGATATAAGCAATTATTCCTATTTTTGTGTATATTTCTCTTTATAAATCCTATCTAATTTATTTAAATAATAAAATGTTATATATTTTATATTTAAAATCACTTTAAATAATGTATTTTAAAGTGGTCAAATTCTGGGTCGTTACATTCTCCCCTACTTAAAAGAATTTCGTCCTCGAAATTACAAGGACGGAAAAATATAACGAAAAACAAAAATTAATGAAAGTTAAGCACACCAAAAATAGTAATATCACCTATAACCCCGGTTGGAGGTATGGTGCCTTATCCTATCCTTTTTATTTATCAAATTAAGGTAGTTTCATTTATAATATTCCTAGGTTGATTCACTAACTTGGACAAATTTTACTTAGGCGCCTAACCTAAGCTCCGATACCAAATGTGACGACCCAGATTTTCAGACCGGTAAAAATCGCTGAAAAACCCATTCGTTCTAAAACTACGAATGAAAACTACCAACTTAATACACAGTATTTGGTAAATATTCAACACTATAAAATGTATAGGATACAATTTCAATTTTACAAGCTATCAGAGTAATCAGTTTAATCTACTAGGTGTGCTTTAATACATACCAAATAACAATACAAATAAATATATTGTTGCACAACTCGGATGAGAGAGACAGCAATAGCCATTCCTGCTAACTCAATAAACATGTCAAATGCGGGATAAAATAGTAAGCAGGGAAAGATACAACAACCCAAGATAAACAACAACCAATGATAGATAAACAAGAAAATGGTTATATTATTTTAGGGGCTGTATCACTACCACTTGTGACTGCCTACGTACCCCTATCTAATTGGGTACTATTTATCGGCAAGTTTTCTATTGGTTTAGAAAATAGTCGAAAATTTTCAAATTAAATTTACTGCAAGCGCACGACATACAATTTTAGTATGTGGCGAGTACGGGTCGATCCGCAGGGAATTTTTAATATTTTAAAATTTTCAATTCAATCAAATTAGACCAAAGTGAGAGGAAATTGTTAACTACAAAAAAGAAGCTAAAGCTAGAATTAAAATGTGATTTAAAAACTATTAGACTAGAGAACAATTTAGAGGCAAATCCACTCTCATATTTTTGTAAATCAACACACAAATAATTTATGATCTCTAACTTTGATATTAAGTGAAATAATTATTGTATTTATCATAAGTATGGTTTGTTTATGTTATTAATTAACATAACTCAAACCATCAAACTATAATACAACAAGTAAACCACTTATCAATTCTCATGAAAATGAAGCCAAAGCAAAAGCTATTTTAAGTATGATCTATTTACTATTGTAACTAGTAATATAGATCATCAAATTTCATTTTTACTTTCATTTCAAAATCAAAATTTAATTAGCAAATGATGATGTAAATTGTGTTTATGTTGAATAAGAATAGCTCATTTGCATAAGCAATATAAGCTACTAAACCCACTTGTATAAACTTACATCAAAATTCACTTTCATGAAGCATAAATAAAGAGATCATAAATCATAAAAATGTTGAAATTACATAAAGTTAGAGAGCTTCATTACCCCTAAATTGAAGGGGTTTAGCTACTCATTTGTGTTATCAAATCAACACTTGTAAATTTAAACATTAAAAAGCAAAGAAATTAAAACTAAGCAAAGGAAGAAAGAGAGATTAACTACTAACTATTTGCATAAAAATTAAAGCTACACTACTTGCATAAATATAAATCTAAGCTATGAACATTAAAAGAAAGAGAGCATAGAAATAAACATTAACGTAAAAGCAAAGAAAAGCATGTTGAAAAGAAAAGAGAAAGAGGCTTGGAAGCCATTTTTATTTCATGAAACATTGCCATTACAACTTTCTTTCTTAATTTCATAACTAATGTGAAAGAGTAGAAGATGATTACATGTACATAAGAGGGCTATTTATACATGCATAAAACCCTAATTCTATTTTTAGAGAGCTTTCCAAAATGCCCTTTAGGAAGTGTGGCCACCAAGTAACCATTAGCCACTAATTAATCCATCATTTAATGTGCATGAAGCTTTAACCTCCACTTAGTTGTCCATTAGCTTCTAATTGTAGATTTAGGTAAGTGGGTGGGGTCCTCCATGTTCATGGTCTTGAATTATCTCCCTCTTCTTTCCTTTGTATCCATTTGTGCATGCATGTATCTTCATATAAGCATCTTCCATATGCATCCAAATTCCTATAAAAATCATCAATAAATGTCCAAGTAAAAATTCTCATATTTACACATGCACAAAAATGACCATTTTACCCCTGAATGAAGATGAATATATGATGATTTGAAATTAATTGAATTATGGTTTTAAACATGTCAAAATCCCCAAATATGACTTTTATTTAAATAAAAATAGATAAAATATGGATGTAAATATATGCACATTTACATGCACATCAAATACCCACACACTTATCTTTTTATTCGTCCTCAAATAAAGGAAAACTAAGATAAATCCGTTTTCATAAGGAACACGATTGCATTGAGTGTATGCAATAAGCCTTCAAACCTCTGGGTGTCCCCAGTAGGACGAGTGTTGTCTCGTGAGGGTTTTCAGCGGATACTACCCACAAAATTCAAATGCAAAGTGAAAATATTTACAAAGTGAAAGATTTATTTACAATGGGATGGATGCAAGTTTTTGAAAGTTTTTACAAATGAAATATTTACTTTAAAATAGACACAAATAAGTTAAATATAAGTTTTGGTCATTATCTTGAAAATTTAAGTCATTTACTTGTCAAAATTTCCAACAAAAATTAAGTTGTCATAACAGATAGACTATAGTTTGGCTAGTTATTTCGGTTGATAATACAATGTAATTATTAAATGGATCCTTAGTTGATTATCAAAGTTTGTCAAAGTGGTATTCTCATTTCTTTTCAATAACAAGTTAAATCAAACAAGTAAAAATAATGCTTAGATTTCAATTGCTTACTCTCTCTTATTTGAAAATTTTATTGATATTAACAATATTTACATATGCCTAACTCAGGTAAACTGAGGCCAGGTATATTACCCGTGCACTGCCTTGTGGACTGATGTGAGGGGAATACAGAGCGTGGCGAGTGAACACACAAGTGTGAACACTTATCGACTATAGGCGTTATCAAAAAGAATTTTTATATATATACACCTAACTCAAATAAACTGAGGCCAGATATACCGATCGTACACTGCCTTTCGGGCGTACGTGAGAAGGGCACAGAGCATGGCGAGTGAACACACGAGTGTGAACACATGACTCTAGGTGTTAAAAATATATATGTACATATATACAAATGTTTTTTTTACTTATATATATTTTTTGTGTTTTTTTTTCTATTTTTTTTAGAAAGAGAGAGTTTTGCAAAATCATCTTAGCACCATTTAACTTAGAAGATAAAAATGTTATATCCTTTACTTTAAATTTACCACTTTCTTAAACAAAGATTTTCATTTAGAACATACTTCATAATTAACACATATGAATCTTCATATATACTAGTTAACCATTGTTATTTGTAATTAAACTTCATTTTTATTTTTGTTAAGACAAATACATTTTCAAAAATTTCAATTTATTAACCAAAACTTGTACTTATCCCATAGTGTTTCTTCAAAAATAAATCAAAATGCTAAAAAAAGAAAATGTTTTTTAGATTTAGAAATTTTGAGTTTGTTTTGTGAGTTAAATGAAAATTCAAAAATGCCATGAAAATGAGACTCCCCCCCCCCACTTAATTTTTAACTGTGTCCCCACAGTCAATGATATAATGAGTGTAACGGGGAAAAATATGTACATATTTACAAAAGAAGGTTAACATTCTTACTAGACGTAGCTTGGCTCATGAAGGATCATGAGCTCCTCCTCTTGGTTACCGGGAAATTCCAAGAAAGGTTTTAAACAATGACCGTTAACTTTGAAAATCGATCCATCCCTGGGGTTTTCTATTTCTACGGCACCATGTGGAAAAACGGTTCGTACCACAAATGGTCCAGTCCATCTTGATTTAAGTTTCCCGGGGAATAAATGAAGTCTTAAGTCATATAAAAGAACTTTTTGGTTAGGCGAAAACGTTTTCCTTAGGATTGACTTGTCATGAAAAACTTTGGTTCTTCTTTATAAATTTTCTCATTCTCATACGCGTCGTTCCTAAGTTCTTTTAGTTCGTTGAGTTGTAGTTTTCGGTTTTCGTCAGCTTTCTCAAGATCAAAGTTTAAGTTCTTTATTACCCACAACGCTTTGTGTTCGATTTCAACGGGTAAATGGCAAGCTTTACCGTAAACTAAACGAAATGGGGACATCCCAAGGTTAGTTTTAAAAGCAATACGGTAAGCCCAAAGCGCGTCGGTCAATTTCTAAGACCAATCTTTTCGATTTTTATTGACAGTTTTCTCCAAGATTTGTTTTATTTGTCGATTTGAAACTTCAACTTGGCCACAAGTTTGAGGATGATACGGAGTGGATAACATGTGGGTTATCAAGTATTTTTTCATTAAAGTTTCAAAAGAACGGTTGCAAAAATGGGTTCCGTTATCATTGATTATTGTGCGAGGTGTGTCGAACCTCGAAAATATGTTTTCTTTGAGAAATTTCACAACAATTCTATGGTCGTTGGTTTTGCAAGGAACGGCTTCGACCCATTTTGAAACGTAATCAACAGCAAGAAAGATATACAAGTTTCCAAAAGAATTGGGAAATGGTCCCATAAAGTCGATACCCCAAACATCAAAGATTTTGATCGTAAGAATGAGGTTTAGAGGCTTCATATCTCGTCGAGAAATTCGTCCAAGCATTTGACATTGATCGCAAGTTTTACAAAGTTCAAATGAGTCTTTGAAAAGAGAAGGCCAATAGAAACCACACTGAAGTACTTTTTCCACAGTTTTTCGAGGACCAAAATGTCCACCGCACGCTTGATCGTGGCAAAATGAAAGAACACTCCTTATCTCTTTATCCGGAATGCAATGTCGGATGATTTGGTCGGGACAATATTTGAACAAATATGGATCGTCCCAATAGAAGTACTTCACTTGGGACATGAATTTGTATTTGTCCTGTTTGGACCAAGATAAGGGAGTTTCTTTAGTGACTAAGTAGTTCACTATATCAGCATATCATCGGGAAAGTTTTCATTGATTGGCAAAGAAGGTGGTGAGTTCGGAAGACGAGACAAGAGATAGGCTATGACGTTATCAGATCCTTTTTTGTCTTTAATTGTAAGGCAAATTCTTGAAGTAAAAGGATTCAACGAATCAAACGAGATTTAGCATCCTTTTTAGTGAACAGATATCGAAGTGCAGAGTGGTCCGTGTACACAGTAATATGTGAGCCTATCAAGTAAGGTCGAAACTTTTCGAGCGCAAAAACAACAGCTAGAAGCTCTTTTTTGTTGTTGTGTAGTAGAGTTGAGCGTCGTTCAAAGTCATACTTTCGTAGTAAATGACGTGAAGGATCTTGTTGATGCGTTGTCTTAAGACAGCACCAACGGCAGAGTTCGAAGCATCACACATTATTTCGAAAGGAAGATCCCAATTGGGTGCGCAAATGATTGGAGAAGAAATGAGTTCATTCTTAAGACGTTCAAAAGAAGAGATACAATCAGAGTTAAAATCGAAAGGAATGTCTTTTCTAAGGAGAGTCGTTAAAGGACGAGCGATTTTGCTAAAGTCCTTCACAAAGCGTCGGTAAAAGCCAGCGTGTCCTGGAAATGATCAAATGTCCTTAACAGATTTGAGAATGGGTAGATTTGCATTGACATCGATTTTCGCTTTATCTACCTCAATGCCTTTATTTGAGATGATATGTCCAAGGACTATGCCTAATTTGACCATAAAGTGGCATTTTTCCCAATTCAAAGTCAAATGTTTTTCTTTACATCGATTTAAAACCAGCTCGAGATGATGTAAACATTGGGAAAAAGAATCATCAAAGATAGAGAAATCGTCCATAAAAACTTCTAGAAAGCGTTCAATCATGTCGGAACAAAATGCCAACCATGCATCGTTGGAAAGTCGCAGGAGCGTTATAAAGTCCGAATGGCATACGTCTATAAGCAAAGATACCGAATGGACATGTGAAAGTCATTTTCTCCTGATGTTCGGGACCGATTGGAATTTGGTTATAGCCGGAATAACCATCAAGGAAGCAGTAAAATTCATGGCCGGCTAAACGTTTGAGCATTTAGTCAATGAAAGGAAGAGGGAAGTGACCTTTTCATGTTGCGGCATTTAGTTTTCGATAGTCAATGCAAACACGCCAACCCGTTTGAGTACGAGTTGGAATAAGTTCGTTTGAATCGTTCTTGACAACGGTTAGCCTAGACTTTTTGGGTACAACGTGAATTGGGCTAACCCATGAACTATCAGAGATTGGGTAAATGATTCCGTTGTTGAGAAGTTTAAGAATTTCATCATGCACCGCATCTTTCATTTTTGGATTAAGCCTTCGTTGTGCGTCACGAAATAGGCTTGGCATTGTCGATTAAATGGATGCGATGTTGAACAATAGCAGGGATAATTCCCTTTATATCGTAGATCGACCATCCCATCGCTTCCTTGTTTTTCGAAAGAATGGAAAGTAGAGAAGTTTCTTGATCAAGAGAGAGAGTTTCGGAAATTATGACGGGCAACGTTTCGTTATCACCTAAGTATGCGTACTTAAGGTAATCGGGAAGTGGTTTGAGGTCCAACTTTGGGAGTTTTTCGATCAACGATTTGGGTTGAGATTCGAACTCAACTGGAAGCGATTCAAAGGGAAGAGTGTATTCAATTTCGTTAGGAATTTTGTGAAACAATTTTTCATACTCGGCCTCGCGTTCATCGTTAAGATCAAGTGTCTCGTTTTCAAAGTTTTTGTGAATGGCACTTACTTCCAGCGTTTGGTCACGAGGTTCGTTCGATTGGCTTTCAAGATTGAAAATGTTGAGATCCAAGGTCATGTTTCCAAAAGAAATTTTCATCGAACCGTTACAACAATTGATTAAGGCATTTGAGGTGGCTAAAAATGGCCAGCCTAAAATCAATGGAATATGACACGGGTTGTGTTTCGAGAACGATAAAATCAACGGGGAATAAGAATTGCCCTACTCGAATGAGCACGTCCTCGATTTCTCCCACGGGCTTCTTAATGGAACGATCGGAGAATTGAAGCATAACTTTTGTGGGTTTGAGCTCACCTAAACCTAATTGTTCGTACACAGAGTATGGAATCAAGTTGACACTCGCACCTAAGTCTATCAAGCATTTGTTAATTGTCTTACCTACAATTGTGCACGAAATCGTAGGGCAGCCAGGATCTTTGTATTTAACAGGCATGGATTGGGATAAGACTTCGCTCAAACTGGCGGCTAAGAAGACTTTTTTGGGCACTTGAGTGTGTCGCTTTTGGGTGCACAAGTCCTTAAGAAATTTCGCGTACGTGGGAACTTGTTGAATGATGTCAAGAAGCGAAATGTTAACTTTGACTTGTTTAAAAATTTCCAACGCCATTTGGTCCGAGTGCTTCTTTGGTCGAAGACGATGTGGAAATGGAACACGATACTCGGTAGGTGGGTCTACTCGAATAGAATAAGAAGAATTTTGATTGGCATTCGATCCAACGTTTGGCTCCACGTTCTGTTCAGATTCGTTCGTCGTTTTAGGAGTGTCGAGAGAGGTTTTCGGTAAATCGTTTGGTTTAACGACTTGATTATCGATTTGTTTACCGGAATGTAAAGTTGTGATAGCATTCAATTGGGTTACATTGCTATCTTGAATAACATGGGCTTGATTTGAATTTGCGTTTTGATTCCTGGGATTTGGAAGGGGTTGGCTTGGGAATGTTCCTCATTCGCATTCACTTACAGACGTGGCTAATTGACTCATTTGCATTTCTAGTATTGCAATTGATTGGTTTGTGTTTTTCATATACGAAATCAATAAATTTTGCAAATTGTTGTTTGATTGAAGACTTTGAGTAGTTGCTTTAGCCAACGTTTCAAGAGTTTTTTCAAGTGAACTTAAACGTTTATCGTATTGGGGAGGATGAGCATAATTTAGTTGAAAATTTGATTGTTATGGTTGATTATGAGACGGACCCGCAAAGTTTGGTTGAAAATTGTTGGGTTGAAAGGGAGGATTCGAAGCATTGTTCGGGAATGCTTGAAAATTAGGACAATCGTATTCGTGTTGGGATTGTTTTGGTTCCAAGCAAAATTTGGGTGATTTCTCCAACCAGGTTTGTATGTTGGAGAAAACGGGTCGTTTTTGGCTTTATTGAAAGCATTGATTTGTTCGACAGAATTGGGACACTAATCGGCTATATGATTAGGATCGTTGCTTTTATAACACATCGGTTGGGAAGCTTGGTTCATTTGATTCGATGAGAAAACGTTATCGAACTTTTTAATCATTGCGTCGATCTTAGCTTCCAAAGCAAAAGAAGATCCTATCGAGTGTGCACTCGATCTTGAGTAAATTGATTTTTCGTTCGAACGTTCCCATTAGGATGACTTTTCAACGAGGTTTTCAAGAAATTGCCAAATTGCCAAGCATCATCGTGATGTGGGGCAAGAAAATTGCCTTGGCACATTGATTCGAGCATGGTTCGTGAGTTGTTTTCGAGTCCATCGTATAAAATTTGGCAAATCATCCATTTTTCGAAGTTATGGTGTAGACATTTTATCAAAAGCTCTTTGAATCTTTCAAAATATTTTCCGAATGGTTCTCCCTTGAATTGTTGAAAATTTACAATTTCGTTTCGGATTCTACTCGTTTTTTCCAAGGGGTAGAACTTTTTTAAGAAAGCTTTTACAAATTCTTCCCAAGTTTTAATCGAGTTCGATGGTAAGCTGTACAACCATTTTTAGCGTAATCCGTAAGAGCGAATGGGATTAATCGAAGTTTGATTCCGTCATCGGAAAGTTGTTGGAGTTTTATGGTTGCACAAACTTGTTCGAATTTAGTCAAAAAGATGTATGGATCATCGTGTTCGAAATTGCCAAATTTCAGAATAGTGGCAATATGGTTCGAGTGAATTTCGAAATGGTTACCCGTAAAGGCAGGTAACGTGATGCAAGATGGAATAGAAACTCTATCGGGAAAGATTCTATCCATAAGAGTTCAAGGGGCGTTTTTGTTCGCCATTTCGAGTTAAACGGTTAGTTGTTGAGTCGCGAGTCCAACGATTTGTTGTTATGTCACGAGTCCAAGTACTCATGCACAAGTGAAATTCGAGAAGAGAAGGAAGTTAGAACTAGTTTAGAGAATGAAAGAAGATTTGAAAAACGAAGTGAAAAATTGTATTTTTTTTACAAGGAAGAAAACTATTTACTAAGTGAAATTTATTTTCAAAAGAGAAGTTTGATTTTTTGTTTTGTTTTTTGGCTTTTCAAATTTTTTATATGTTTTTGTTTTTATTTTGAATTTTCAAATATTTACCAAAAGGATTTTTGTTTTTTTTTAAGAAAATGGAAATTTGATTTTTGTTTTTGTTTTTGAAAAGATTTTTTTTGGGTTTGATTGAAAATTTTCAAAGGAAAGGAAAAAGGATTTTTTTTCTTTTGGTTAAAAACTAAGTAAAGTAAAATTTACAAAAAAAAATTTGGATTTTGGATTTTTTCTGTTTTTTGTCATTTTTAAAAAAATGCATGAACTAATGCAACTAAATGAATGCAAAGGACTTAATTACAGTTTTCTGTCCTTAGTAGCTCCTAATCCAAAATTGTATAATCACACTTTGTCTTAATTCAACAAAAATATTTCTCAGCCAGGTAACGGACAGGGGTTATCGGTGCACCACGAATCACCGTAGCAATGCAACCGAAGGTTTAAGTACCTTCAGAGGAACAACCACTATAATATTTACGAATCACCGTAATATTTATAAATGGTTATTACTCTGTCGTAGCCTAGACACCAAGAAATAAAATTGTTCAAAGAAAATAATTGTGAAGATACAATTAAGCCCTAGATGAGCTCGCGACACCCTAAAGTCGAATGTCTAACCTTTATTATTAGTCAAATTCTACGATGAAATGCGTTTGTGGGCTAAGGAAAGGGTGATGAAATCCCTCACCTTATGTGAATTGGGGTATTGCCCTTAGAAAATAAAACAAGATGAGATGAATGTAAAACAAAAATTAAACGTGAATTTACAATGCAACTAAAATGAAGTTTGTTTTTGTTTTTGGATTTTGAAATTTTTTTATATATATATAAATGAAAATGCAAGCAACCAACAATGCAATTCAAAAACAAGGGAAAATGGCACGATACCAGAGCGTGCAGATTATTAGCAAAACTTTTTATGCGGTGATTTTTTTATACCAAGCAATTTATTTTTTTAGCAAAAGGGCCTTCTCTTTTTGCGATTTTCTGCTTTGGCAACCTGAAAAATAAAACAAGATATATATACAGATTTTTTTTATATGTCAACGAAGAAGATAAATCAAAGCAAAGTCAAAACAAATGAAATCAAAACAAAACCAAAGATCTCTTTTTATTTTTATAAAACAAAATCAAAACAACTGAAATCTAAAATAAAAGAAAGCAACTCTCTATTTTTTTTAAGATTGAACTAAAAACAAACAAAACAAAATCAAAACAAACAAAAGAAAGTAAAGTAAAAAAAATTCACTCACTAAACTTATAACCCACCCACACCCAACCCGGCCCAAAGTTTTCACGTTATATAAAAAATGAAATCGCAAACCAAATTCTATACTTCTCGAAATCACAAATTCACAATTCAAAATAAAATCGACATCCAGTTGCGGGTTGTGAGGTGATTCGTGTCTCGTGGAAGTCGCGTCGATTAAGGGTTATCGAAGTCGAAGTCGTTTGGAGTTTGGATTGAGATGAGGAACGCGGTGTCAAATTGGTTTGTTGATGGTTGCAGTTGAGTTCGCGGCTGAAGTTCGATTTTGATGACGTTTCTGGTGTTCGAGCGAGGTTGGGAGTCGCGGTTATCTTTCGAAGCAATTGTGGGCAGACGACGGTGCTTATGTCTGGGGAGTATCGTCGGTTCGTGTGTTGTTCGATTTGCGTGTGGGAGGAGGTTGCGAGGTGATTTCGAATTCAGAGGCAAAGTGAATTTTTGCAAATGGTTGCGTGGGCAGTTTAAGGAGATGATGGCTATGTGTTATGGAGTGGTGGATCTGACATGATAACAGCTTTGAATTGTATATGGTTGTTGGCAGGAGGCAGCAATAGTAGCAGGATTATTTGATGGAGCAGGTGTTTAGTTGCAGTTAGGCAGGAATTGGATGGTTGCGGGTAGAAACAAGATGAAAAATTGATGTGATGATTGAAGTCGCTATGGGCAGTTTAGGTAGTTGAATGGGAAGTAGGGTAGATTAAAGTTTGTTGTGGGATTTGTGGAGAAGTATCAGTGATTGTTGCAGAGGGGATGGTGGAATCAATGCAATGGGGTGTGGGTTTGAATAGTTTTTGTATCAGTTGTATCAGAGAGGTGATACTGTTATGAAGTGGTTTGACAGTTGAGATATGATGGTTGTGGACAGAAGTCAGAAGGTGGACAGTTTGTAGGGTGGATGCACTGTGGTTGTTTATGAGGGGAGGAGATATGGTAGTGGTTGGTGATATGATGTGCACACAGTACTGCTGTGGTGCAGGCAGGCAGGGAGTAACGATGCAAGTAACTTGGTTTGTTGGAGGTAGTATGGCAGATTAGTGAAGTGGTGGCTGGCAGAGTGACAGTTTTTTTTGGTAGGGTAGTGATGTTTTTGAAGGGTGTGTTGCAGTTAAAACAGATATGGGGATGAGATGGTTATGGCAATGAAATAGAAGGAAAGTGTGAAGTAGAAGACAATGTATAGCAGTTTGGTAGTGAAGTGGAAGTAGTAAGAATTGGTAGTGGGCAGCGAGGATCAGATGACTGTAGTGATTGTCAATGGATGATGTTACCACTGTGGTATGAAGGCAGGGCAAGGGGGTAGTATGTGGTGTCGAGTGCGAGTAGCAGTAGTAGCAGGTCAAAGATGGTGGTTGTGTTGAAGTTTGTACTGTGAAATTTTGTGCAGTGGGAAAGAGGTAGTTATAGTGGTGGTTTGTAGCAACAAGTTTAGGCAGAGGTGACTGTTGATTGGTGGTGTGACAATGTTATCAGTGATGGTGGATTGGTTGCTTTGTGAGTGAGGGATGATGAATGAAGTGGATTTGCACTGGTTGTAGAAATGTAGTTGTAGAGTTTTGATGGCTGTCAAGTGTAAATGGAAGAGGTTTTGATGTTGGTGATGGGAATGATGTAGGATTATGAGGGGTGAATGATGTATGTATGTGAATAAGTGTTGAAAGAGAGGGTTTTGGTCAGGAGTATTTGCAAAAGGATGCAGCAATGTTTGTATGTGAAGATGGTGAGGATGTTTGAAGTAGTGGAAGGAACTGGCTGTTGTAATGGTGACAGTTTTGAATGTAATAAACTGTTGTATTGTGAAAGTTTTGAATTTGAGGCAATGAAGGGAGGCTGTTGTATAGGAAGAAGTGCAACAGTATGGTGGTTGAAACTGTAGGCAGATGGCTGTTGAGTGCAGCGATGTCCGGTGTGCAGTTTGTTGGAGGCGATGTGGAATGGTGTGTTGATGGAGATTTGTGTGCTGTTTTGGTTGAAATGATGGTCTGGGGAAGTGAATGATATGAGCAGGTGAATTGAAGTAGTGGACAGAGGCAATTATAGTGGTGGTTTGTAGCAACAAGTTTGGGCAGAGGGAAGAAAGACAGTGGGTGCACAGATGTGCATATATGCACAGTGAACAGTAACAGAGTGCACTTCAATGTAACAGTAAACTTTTTTTTTGTAAGGATTGAAAATGTATAGAAATGCCAAAGTAAAATGTGAATGAAATAATCTATTTTTTTATTTAAATGAAATTGTGCATGGATTTTTTTTTTAAATATGAAATGCAAATGATCAAAATAATATAAACAAATGCAAAAAAACACTCAAACAAATGCAAGCAACGATCACACACACAACAATTTTTTTTTCTTTTTATGCAAACAAACAAAAATCAAACGAAAATAATCCGAAGAACAGAAAATTAAAATCAAAGAAAAGTTCCCCGGCAACGGCGCCAAAAATTTGTTTATCGGCTAGTTTTCTACTTGTTTAGAAAATAGTCGAAAATTTTCAAATTAAATTTACCGCAAGCGCACGGCATACAATTTTAGTACGTGGCGAGTACGGGTCGATCCGCAGGGAATTTTTAAGATTTTAAAATTTTCAATTCAATCAAATTAGACCAAAATGAGAGGAAATTTTTAACTACAAAAAAGAAGCTAAAGCTAGAATTAAAATGTGATTTAAAAACTATTAGACTAGAGAACAATTTAGAGGCAAATCCACTCTTATATTTTTGTAAATCAACACATAAATAATTTATGATCTCTAACTTTGATATTAAGTGAAATAATTGTTGTATTTATCATAAGTATGGTTTGTTTATGTTATTAATTAACATAACTCAAACCATCAAACTATAATACAACAAGTAAACCACTTATCGATTCTCATGAAAATGAAGCCAAAGCAAAAGCTATTTTAAGTATGATCTATTAACTATTGTAAATAGTAATATAGATCATCAAATTTCATTTTTACTTTCATTTCAAAATCAAAATTTAATTAGCAAATGATGATGTAAATTGTGTTTATGTTGAATAAGAATAGCTCATTTGCATAAGCAATATAAGCTACCAAACCCACTTGTATAAACTTATATCAAAATTCACTTTCATGAAGCATAAACAAAGAGATCATAAATCATAAAAATGTTGAAATTACATAAAGTTAGAGAGCTTCATTACCCCTAAATTGAAGGGGTTTAGCTACTCATATGTGTTATCAAATCAACACTTGTAAATTTAAACATTAAAAAGCAAAGAAATTAAAACTAAGCAAAGGAAGAAAGAGAGATTAACTACTAACTATTTGCATAAAAATTAAAGCTACACTACTTGCATAAATGTAAATCTAAGCTATGAACATTAAAAGAAAGAGAGCATAGAAATAAACATTAACATAAAAGCAAAGAAAAGCATGTTGAAAAGAAAAGAGAAAGAGGCTTGGAAGCCATTTTTATTTCATGAAACATTGTCATTACAACTTGCTTTCTTAATTTCATAACTAATGTGAAAGAGTAGAAGATGATTACATGTACATAAGAGGGCTATTTATATATGCATAAAACCCTAATTCTATTTTTAGGGAGCTTTCCAAAATGCCCTTTAGGAAGTATGGTCACCAAGTAACCATTAGCCACTAATTAATCCATCATTTAATGTGCATGAAGCTTTAACCTCCACTTAGTTGTCCATTAGCTTCTAATTGTAGATTTAGGTAAGTGGGTGGGGTCCTCCATGTTCATGGTCTTGAATTATCTCCCTCTTCTTTCCTTTGTATTCATTTGTGCATGCATGTATCTTCATATAAGCCTCTTCCATATGCATCCAAATTCCTATAAAAATCATCAAAAAATGTCCAAGTAAAAATTCTCAGATTTACACATGCATAAAAATGACCATTTTGCCCATGAATGAAGATGAATATATGATGATTTGAAAATAATTGAATTATGGTTTTAAACATATTAAAATGCCCAAATATGACTTTTATTTAAATAAAAATATATAAAATATGGATGTAAATATATGCACATTTACGTGCACATCAGGTGCCCAATTAGATAAAGGATCAAGCCAACATAGTTCACCTACCGCAAATAGGACTCATGGAGCCTATGATGCATGAACAATATGCAATTCCCAAAACTACCCACTTAGGCTTAATCTTCAATTTTAGAATTTTAGAATCTAATTAACTTTACAGAAATTATCTCTTTGAACTTTATTCCTGAATTCTTATTTCCAAACTTTTTAAATATATATATATATATATATATATATATCTTTTATATTCAAACTAGTCCTTTACTTCGGGATCTGAAAAAAAATCACCTTTTGAAATGATATCAATATACAAGCATACAAAACTATATGTTACCTGATCGGGAAGTTTCTAGCCATAACAAGGCAACTGGGTCCCAGCCTTCCGAAAAATAAATATAGATATGTATATCCCTCTTCAACGAGAGTGGACTATACTGAGGCTACAGAACATCTGCACCTGTCTTGCCCACATTTTTAGTTATGGGTTACCCGAATCTTTTGTAACATAACAAATTCTTTTATATCCCGAAGTGACAAAATCATTTACACTAATAATTACAAATACTTCAAATCTACAATAATTTCCATTTCCAAATCCTTTCAAAGATCATCTTAAAACCATCGGGTTTAGTCCTCGAAATTCTTTCCGTTTTATAAAACATTTTTATAAAACCATTTTTATACAAACTACTTTTATATAAAATCACTTCAAAATATTTATTCTCAAATATCTCTTTTTTTCTTTTAAAGGAAAACATTTCATAACATTTCAACTTGAAAACCAATTTTCAAAACAACTCATTAAATTGAAGTGAACCAAATATTACCGCCAAACACCTTATAGTCAAATCATGAAATAAATCACAAGGTGTTAACTACAATTATTTTATACCCATCCCATGCATATGGATAATTAGTTGCTCATAAACTGGTCGAGCAAAGTCAACAATCAATAAATAATAATCAGTGCTCATAAACTGTCCGAGCCTAATTCAAACAATAAATCAATGAAATAAACACAATAATAAATGATAATCAATGCTTCATTCTATCAAATATTTATAACACTTTATTTTATCTTGGGTTAAAATGGTTTGATATTTATTTTAGAGCATCCGGTCTTTCCCTTCAGCATGTTCAGTTCCTCGCCCAAATATTCTTGGATCTCATAGACGAAACACATGTACTAGTCGTTTCCGCATACCCCATTGAGTATTTAACTTCTAAATTTTAAAATACTTAATTAACTATCCAAATAGTCAAACAAGGAAAGAAAACCATTTTTTTAGCAAACAAAGTAAACAAGCATTCAACAAGGGTTTTCAAGCAACACATAACACTTAAAGTTACTTCAATTTCGCAATGGTTTTAATAAATTTAAAGGAAGAAATAACTCACTTTGGATTCCACTCCGTCAAACTTTAAGGCAAGGAACTCTATATCTAAACCATACTTCCTACAAATTTCGCTAACTTTGTCACTGCGGATTTGACTATAGCTTCGCTACTATTTTTCGAAACTTCTTGAAATCCGGCTATAGCTCCGCTATCCTAGAAGTTGAGATGAAAAGAGGTGGAGATGGCTTCTAGGTGGGCATCGCCTTGGGTGGATGGATGGAACTTACTAGCTTAAACTTGACTTAAGTGGTATACTTTTTTTGTTGATTATTTTTGCCATAACTTTGTTATGCTTTTGGAATTTTTTTGAGAGACATGGAAGCCATTTAAGCTCTAAGGAAGAAGAAGGAGAAGCTTAGAAAAGGAAGAAGAAAAGGAATGGAAATTGTGTGTAATTTGTGAAAGAAGTGGTAGGTATTCATAAGAAAAAATTTGGATTAAAATAATATTTTATAAAAAGACCAAAATACCCTTTGCTTATACTTTAAGCAAACTAGTTTTTTCAACACTTAACATCACATTTCAAATCATCACTTTATGTCATTTTCATTTAAGTATTAAGTAAAAAATATAATAATTATGTTTGTTTGATTTATTGTTTACTTTTTGACTTTTATAACATTTTTTGTCTTTTTATGCTTACTTTTTGTTAATTACATTCTAGGATTTTTTGAGTATGTTTAGTAAAAGTAAACTTGATTAGTGAATTAATTCATACTTATACTATTTGAATATATGTTGATATATAAGATAATAAAGGTGCAACAACGCTGCGACAACTTATATTGAACAAAACGTTGATTTTCGACAAAACGTTTTACGGTCATATTTTGACGTTTTAGTTAAACTATTTATTTATGTAAACCAAATTTAAAAATAAATTTATATAATTTTATTTAAAAATATAAACACTCATGAATTTATTAAAATAATTTATTTAACCATTGAAACTTACTTTTCTGAAATTAGGATTTTGTCACTTTTGTCGATATAAGCAATTATCCATATTTTTTTGTATATTTCTCTTTTTAAATCCTATCTAATATTATTTAAATCATAAAATGTTATATATTTTATATTTAAAATCACTTTAAATAGTATATTTTAAAGTGGTCAATTCTGGGTCATTACACTTATTCCAAAGAATTCTGACTCTGATTTCATCATATATATGGATTTAAACTTTTACGGCGCGAAATCGCGAACTACCGTTACACGACGCGCTTATGTTAACTCAATTTTCATGTTATTTTCCAAACTTTATTAAAACACTTTTAAATGTTTATAAAACATTTCTAAATCATTTTAAACCGTTTTAAATAGGTATATCAATGTCATATGCACAATTTCATTTATTAAAGGAAAGTGCTTTTCTTTGTGAAATTTGACGTGTATTTAACGTGAACCATTTCAACAATCAAACATCCATATTATCATATTCAAACATGATAAACAACCATCATAAACAAGCATAGCAAAACGTATTATATCATCCAATATATCATATATATAGAGAGAGAAATTTTCCCTTCATTATTCAAACCCAAGCTTACTACCAACTTTCAAACAAATCAACACTTTACTAAACCATTTTTCCTTTACTCAAATATCACATAAAAAACTCCTCCCTCCTTTCTACATGCTTGGCCATCCACCTCTTGCTCCAAGACTCACGGCGTTAGCTCCACAATCTTGTATTTTCTCTCAACCCAAGCCTCTCCACTTCAAAGTGCTTACGGTCATCCCGTTCTATCACCACTAGCCCACGGCCATAGACCAAAACTCCACCTCTTTTACTTAAGAATGCTCGCGGCCAAGCCTCCCTATCCACCATGCAACACACGGCCACTTCCACCTTCACCATTGCAAGTGTCTAAACCTTCCTCCTCCCTCTCCAACCCACGGCCATACCCCCTTTCACCTTCCAAAAATTACGCCCATATGGCCATTAAAGGAGAGAAGAGAAGAAGTGTGGAACATATAGAATAGAAATGAAGTGAGGGTGTGTGTATTTATAGGCTAAGTATATACAAAATATCCTACATCACTTCACCTTTCTTCCATCACCCACGTGCTCCATCTCCTCCCATCATTTCAACCGCCCACACCCTCTGCCATCATTTCCATCTTCTCCATGCATGTGCATTGACTTTAAGGATGCTTAAATAGTAAGAAAATGAAAATATCTTAGATATTTTTGTAATATATACATATATAAGTGTATGTGTATATTTTTATGTATATATGTGTTCATGTATATATTAGGGTGAGTATATGTATGTTTCGTATGTGCATAAGACATACAAACAAGGTTGTAACAACATTGAACAACTTCCGTTCGTTAAGCTGTTGAAAATCTAGAAGCCAATTCCCGGTCACATTTTCACTTATTAATTAAATTACATATAAATGTAAACACAAATTTGAAAACTAATTTCTTATCCTCTTTAAGTAATTAAAATGACCCCATTTGAATTATAAAACCATATAAATCAATATTAAACAATTGTTTACAGAAAGTGCTATTATATCAATAAAGCGATATCAATTTTCCTTATAATTTCAAGTCAAATATATATCTTTATAAAACTATTATAAATGATTTATTATCACTTCATAACTAATTAAAATGAATTATTATTATTATTTAAAAATAATTATTTAAATAATTATAATAATTACTAAATCGTTAAATCTTAATTTAAATACATTAATCAATTAGTAAATATGATGTCATTATTAATGATGTCATAAATACATTTTATTTTCAAAAATAAAATAATTTTATTTCATATTCTTTTTTAATTAGAATAATAAGTGTATGTATCTAGTCCCGTGCACGATTTCTGATAATTATAGAACTGTTTATTGATAAAACAATTTTCGACCATTTTATCGATATTCTTTCGAAGTTTATATTTTGTCAATACTTATTCAAAATAAGATTATCATTATTATTGTTCAAAACCTCATAATCTATGTTTTAAAAAAATTATATTTGAATATTTAAAAATAAATACAATTTATCAAATTGGAAATTTTGCGGGTGGTTACAATTACTATACGGTACTCTAATAATAATTGCTCTCATAGACAAATGACTCGAGTAAGTAATCAGTTTGCGGCCATCCAAACTGCAACCAATAGTCAGAGTTCCAACTACTATTGCATTGCCTCATAGAGATAGACCAGAGAAGTTCAGCGGTATGGACTTCAAACGCTGGCAACAAAAAGTGTTATCTTACTTGACTATTCTTGGGTTGGCAAAGACAGATAGGAACAAAATTGATGCATGCAATGCATGGAAAAACTCAGATTTTATCTTAAAAACTATATCCTCAATGGACTGGATAATTGTATTTACAACGTGTATAGTATTATGACCAATTCTAAAAAATTATGTCTCTCTTGGATAAGAAGTACATAACTAAAGATGCTAGAATGAAAAAGTTCGTTGTTGGAAAATTTATTAATTTCAAAATGGTACATGCAAAAGCCGTCATCGGTCGGATTCAGGAACTACATGTGATCAACCATGAAATACAAGATGAAGGGATGTCTTTAAGCGAATCCTTTCAAGCGGTTGCTGCAATTGAGAAATTGCCTATATCATGGAAGGATTTCAAAAATTATTTAAAGCATAAATGCAAAGAAATTACAATCGAAGATCTGGTGGTTCGTTTGAGAATCCAGGAAGATAATAGAAAATCTTAGAAATAGGCAACTCATAACATGATAGCGAGGGCTAATGTAGTAGAGGCAGAGAAAATCAATAAAAGAAAATGAGAAAATGACCCTATGAAATCAAAGAAATTAAAAGAAACACATCATAACTATGGAAAGAAATGACACAAAGCTATCAACTATTGTGGGCTTAAGAATTCTATGAAGAAGAAGCCTGAAGCAAATATGATAGAGTTTGATAGACTATAGATGATGTTTTCAAAATGAACCTTTCTGCAGTGATCTATGAAAGTAACCTGATTAGGAACTCCAAGGAATGGTTTGTGGATACTAGGGCCACTTAACACTTCTGGATGTTCTCGATGTCTAAGCCTATTACCAAAGGAGAAAAATTGTTCATGGGCAACTCATATACATCAAAGGTTGAAGGAAAAGGGAAAATCATATTAAAGATGACCTTTGGAAAATAACTCATATTAAATGATGTTCTACACGTTCCAAACATTCGCAAAAGCTTGGTCTCTAGCTCATTAAGTAATGACTTCGAACTGGTCTTTGTATCAGATAACTTTGTGCTATCAAAGGATGGGGGTGTATGTGAGGAAGGGGTATGTATGTGATGGCCTATTTAAAATAAATGTAATGACTTTGTACCAAAAGTTGCTGATAATAAAATTGAATTTTTTGTTTATATTTCCAGATCATCTAATATTTAGCATGCTATATTAGGTCATGTAAATTTTGATATATTATGTAAGTTAATCAACTTAGACTTCATTCCTAAGTTTAAAATAGACTATGTTTATAAATTTCAAATCTATGCTAAAGAAAAATAAACAAGAACCTTCTTTCATCATGTTGAAAGGGACAGGAACCTACAGACTTAATACATACAGATATATGTGACTTGAAAATGTGCCAGACCAAAGGAGGAAAAAGTTAATTTATTACCTTTATTGACGATTGCACAAGGCCTTGTTATATTTATCTAATGAGAAGCAAGGTTGAGACATTTTAAATGTTTAAACGGTATAACGTCGAAGTTGAAAATCAACTCAACAAGAAAGTTAAAGCTATAAGGAGGGATAGAGGAGGGAAGTATGAATTTCTGTTGAAGGAATTATGTGCCTAACAGGTTATAATACAACAAACTACTCCATATTCACCTCAATCTAACCACGTTGTTGAATGTAAGTATAGAACCATTACAGAAATAATGAATGTCTTACTAATCAGTTTTGTTTACCAGATAAACTTTGGGGCAAAGCTATACTTTCGGCCAATCATGTCTTCAATAAGATTTCTCGTAAGAAAACATCCAAATATCAGTATGAACTTTGGAAAAATAAACCACCTTCCTACAAATACTTAAAATGTGGGGATGTCTTGCTTAAATATAAATTCCAAACCCAAAAATTAAAATTGAACTAAAGACGGTGGACTGCATAATCATTGGATATGCACAAAAATATTATCATCGAGTCAAGAAATGCAAGCTTATTTGAGCGTATTTATTCAAATGGACGGTATGGAATTAGATATTACCACTAGAACATAAGAAGATAATAATGAGGAACTAATAAGAAGCAAAAGGTTGTGGACTTCAAAAACCTTGGATCTTACTACTTTTTTTGTAACAAGAGTGGTGTTTTGTTCAAGTAGAGCACTTATTTGATGTCTTAGGGGTTCGAAATCATGACCTTCAGAACCTCTGTCTAGAGCGTCATACCACTTGTCACTTGAGCTAGTGGCCCTTGACACCTCTGGACCTTAAATCTATACTTATATAAAAGAATCCCTCATATATGATACACAATTTCTTCTCCCAATGCTCTTTATTCGAAGAAAGCCATAAATCGTGAAATCGACTCCATTTTACAAAACCATACATAGGAATTAGTCGAACTGCCAAAAGGGTCCAAAGTATTAGGCTACACATGGATTTTTAAGAAAAAACTAAAACTTGATGGTTCAGTAGATAGATATAAAGAATGACTTATGATTAAAGGTTTTAAATGGAAAGAAGACCTAGACTTCTTTGATGCATACTCACCGATAACAAGAATAACTTCAGTTGAGATGCTTATTCTGATCGCTTCCGTTCTTGACATGGAAATGCACCAATTAGATGAAAAAACAACATTCCTCGATGGCTAATTGGAAGAAGAAATACACACACAACAACCAGAAGGTTTATTGACATCTGGAAATGAGAATAAAGTGTGCAAATTAGTAAAACCATTGTATAGTCTCAAACCAGCACCGAAACAATAACATGAAAATTTTGATGAAATAATGTTATCAAATAGTTTCAAAATAAATGAATGTGATAAATATGTCTATATTAAGCACACAAAAATTGGATATGTCATTATTTATCTTAATGTTGATGACCTATTAATATTGGGAAATAATAAACTCTGTAAGAATATGTTATCTTCTTGATTCGATATGAAAGATTTAGGAATTATGATCCTAGGAGATAAAATCCTCAGAACACCACAAGGGTATGTGTTGTCATGATCACATTATATCAAGAAGATACTTGAAAAGTTTAAAAAACACAACATAATTATTACAAAGATGCCAATAGATTTGAAATGGAACTGAGAAAATAACAATGATGAAATTATTTACCAACTCTAATATTCTTATATACTAGGCAGCATCATGTATGTTATGAACTACACAAGACCTGATATAGCATATGCCGTGAGTGAACTACGCAAGATCTAATAGGACCGGCCCCACACTGGTTCATGCATCATCAATAGGCCAACATCAATTCTTAGGCCCAACTATGGTGCACACTTTAAGACCAGGTTCTTCACTTCAAAGAACCATGTTATGATGGCTAGCGAGCAAGGTAACATCGGACGGGGGGCCAACCAAGAGCTTTCAGTCTTATGTCAATCGTTTTAACAAGAAATACACCTGAGCAAGGGGTGCTGACATGAACGGCCTGAAGAGTTGATAGAAATCAATATCATTGCCATTTAGCTCTATTCAATACGAATAGAACACAATATAGATATTGGGATTTTAATCAAATATCCTGAATATCTACTCAAATAAATCCAATCTAATGCGAAGCAATTTCATATATATATATCTGTGTGTGTACGTATGTGTATATATATATATATATATATAAATGTGTGTGTGTGTAATTACACGGATTTATGCTAAAATATAAATTTAGAGTTACAATTCCACTCACCTGAATCGTAAACTCTAAAGTGTCTGAATCTAGTCCAAGCCCATACCATGTCATGGATAATCTCACTATGAGCGCAAGGCGAAGACCACGTCTCAATTGGACCTCGTATGCAAGAGATACAAATAAAATACTAAACGGGATTAATAGAAAATAATTAATTAACTTGATTTAGTTAATTACCTCGTTAATCATAAATCACTTTCTTCCCCAATATGCATGTGCACTCATACACGTACATGAACCCAAACACCAAACTTCTTTCTTCGATTTCTTGCTCCACGCTCGACGAATCGACGAACAACCACCTCCAACTCGCTCCACTACGCGAGCTCTTCGCGATGGTACCAAAATCAATACGCCCGAAGCCCCCTATCAATTTGTGATCTAGTGAAGCCCCTAAGTCCATACATAAGTCACATTCATCCCTAGGTGATCGGACCTCCATTGAGTGGTGGAGAAAGGTGCATATCGCCTAGCTGAACACAACCCCATACTCCATTTCGCTCGACTCCTCCTCAAACCTCGCCAAACCCAAACCCCGGCCGACATTGCAAAACATCAGTCAACCTCAAACATAGCCGCACGAGTCGAAGTCCATATGGATTTGAAGCACTCTTCTATACGAGTTTAATGGATCCGATTTCATAATTTATCGTGAACCATAGTCCTTGATTTTGATTTTTGAAGGGGGTGGCTTGATTTTCTTTTATAGGAAGAGGAAAAAGAGGGAAAGTAAAAGTGAGAGAGAGAAAGAGTGTTGGATTATATATATATATATTAAATTATATAAATTTAATTTGATCTCTCAAATTAAAATGTTATGCGTTTCGAGCTCATATGATCACACGGGACGTTGGATCGCTATGAAACTCGTCGACGTACACCATCTTGTTATTCTGGTCCCGATGGCACTAGTTTCATCAAAATCCAAGACAGTGCCTAGGGATGGTAATTTCATGCGCTTCGAGACTGTTTTGGTCAACAGATCACCCGATTCCAAATAGCGATATTAATACACATTTTAAATTCACAATTTCGATCCAAACTCAAAAGTCACATTTTAGACCTTCAATTCAATAACGATTCGATATTTAAATTAATAATTTAAATATATTATTGTTAAAAATATGGGTTCTTACATTCTCTCCTACTTAAAAGGATTTCGTCCTCAAAATTTCCAAAGTAAGAAAATATCTCTCAACCCTTAGGCTTTCAAAACCACTTATGTTTTGGAAAAATTCAACAGCACCTCCTTTGCATGGCTAGGTCCGAAAAATCCCAAACCAACAATATAAACCCATATCCAGGACCTCTAATATCTAGGGACAACACAACAACAATATATAGGTATAATATACCTTATACAATATGTGTGTCATATAGCAAACACACCCATTAAGCATAAACACATACCACGTTGTGAGCAAGCTAACTCGATTGATGAAACCAAAAGCAATAAGCAAGCTTTGCTTCCATGTACCTGATCAAGTACTCAATAAAGAGGATTAAATACAATTGCCACATTAACTATGGATTTAAGCATGCGAAATCATAAGTAGAAATCATCTAAAATAAACATGTTATACACAACTATGCAACATGCATCTCAAATACAGTAGACATTTCTTATGCAAGGAGTATAAAATTTAAATACGTATAGTTTTAGTGTAGTAACTGATACTATCACAACAATACATGACTATCAATCAGAGAGTAAGCTCAAATAATCGGCATCCAAATGCATCGTCGACTCCGAGTCACATCTAAAGAAATAGACTCATCTATATCATATCTCGACCTCTAAAACAGTCTTGGATGTTATGGTCAATTTCAGATAGCTATAGTTATCTCTCTCTCCCAAATATTTTAATAAGAAATTTATTAAAAATACAAACAATCGAACATACAAAGTAAGAAACAACAATAGCAAACAACAATCAGATAACAAACAATAATAAGCAACCTGCAACAAAGCAACTAGTAAATCATAGCAAGCAAGAATAAGCAACAATAACCAGCATACAAATTATTAAACATGAAAGCAAGCAATCAACAAATATTAACAATAATAAAATCAGTCAATAGCAAAATCAAACAACAACAAACCACATCAAACAGTAGCAAGCAAACATAAGCAGCAACAATAACAGCAAGCAAGAAAATAATGAAATATTCAAAAAGAGTCTAAACCAACATGCACAGTAATCAATCAAGAGTCAAATGCGCTGTCAAACCATAAACTCCAATGAGTCTGTTCGTCATTCAACAGAAATAAACGCCTAAGTGGTGTAACCTCTTTTGGGCATATAATATATGAAAGACTATTACACTTCCCGGTATGAAAAGGAAAACCTATACGATATGCAGGATCATCGAGTCTCCTAACTCTCGAATAAATCCAGCACTCAATTACTTAACTTTCCTTTTCTTCCGAACCAAAATCATTCTATAAAGGAGAAAATTATACTAATTAAATCATTATTAAATGAAGATTTACAATTGCCTATGTTTTTTGGGGTTCAAACTCACTTCGACCGCATAACGTTAATAAGGATAATATAATAAGTGCACTACGACGCACACCTAGGCAAGTATCATCTCGTCACTTAGGATCCGAATCGCCACAAAACTTTTCAAGAAATCCTTCCCCAAAATATCTAATGCAATAATAATTATGCTACATTAAAACTTCACAATAACTAAAGATCATCCCAAATAACATGATGCACATTCCAACCATTATTTTCTCGTAATATTTCTTTGTTAAATTAAGGTTGGCCACCCGACTCTATCTGTACGAACTTCAATTTGGTTAGTTGAATCGACCATTGAAATCTCCTCACATGACAAGGCCGTGTTTTGGAAATCTCTCAGTCTTCTCAAGAATCCGACTCAAGTGCTCGTCTATCAGGATCAAGTGAAAAACCTTTTCCTAACTGGTGCAAATCACCTAGAACTCAGTGCTCAAACTATAGGTTAAGAACTAGCACGTGAATGGACCAATCTTTAGAAAATTTCCCTTTCGGCTCACGGGATTACTCCCATCACCTGAGGTTTACTAACACAAAGAAACACAATTATAACACAAATGACTCTAGAAAAACACCTATAAGTCATCTGCTCGGTCTCTGTCCATTACTGGGCATCAACCGAACCCAGCCTGGATATGAATCAAAGTCACACTTCATTGACCAAACCCACTCAACTTGAAAGCTTGTGCATCAAGTTCGAATGGTAAAGCTCTCGGTCGCTTCACTTCAGCTTTGCAACTAAGGTGACTCATACAAGGTTTATCTTTACCGAAAAATTTATCCACCATGAAAGGTGTCAAGTTTAGCCTATCTACCAAGTAACTAACAATAGATAAAATATACCGCTCAATTGTTGGAAGGAACAGAAGTGAGTTCCCAAAAATAGATCATACCTCACTACATAAGCTCCTTCTAATTCTCCTAAGCCGTAAGCCTGATAGGACCCGGTAATGCTTGAAAGGCACAAGCCATTATCACTTACTCACCCTTCAAAAATGTAGAATATTCCTTCTTCAAATTAGCAAGCCAATTGCAATGAAGCACTTATGCTTCGCTTTAGCTGGATGACAT
Source organism: Allium fistulosum (assembly GCA_030737815.1). NCBI lineage: Eukaryota > Viridiplantae > Streptophyta > Magnoliopsida > Asparagales > Amaryllidaceae > Allium > Allium fistulosum. The sequence continues at coordinate 225,830,211 of CM060904.1, forward strand.
CTCATAGCGAAATGTCCCCATATTCCATGGGAGTGTCATACTAGGCTAGCTTCTTCGCATAAGCTTGATCTTTCTTATATCATGGTCTTTATGCCTCGATTGGAGTTTTGGTTGCTTTCCACTTTTGTTAGCTGAACGGTATCTCATGGGTATTCTCACAAAGGAGAACTATCCCGATGATATTTTCACAAGTGGACGCCAATAGGGATAAGGCTAAGCAATGTTGGTCAACACTCCTTTACAAACAAGCTCTCCAGCTCAAAATGGATGGAATGCTCAAGCTACATGCTCTTCTCGATCTTAGAAATGAACCGAGAACTAAAGTGACACCTGAATAGATCATAGGTCTACTTATCAGCCACTCAAACACTACATCCTACCTAGCCAAAGTCTCCCTTCTCCAAATGTTGAGAAATATCTTCCTTACGAGAATATTCCCTAGAATTGTATCGATGGAAGTCTTCTCATACTTGTGTCCAAGATTGTGCCTCAGCAACAATCTTAGGACTCGAATACGGCTTCCCTCTAAAGATAAAGAAATTTTGGCACTGCTTCAAAGAGTCTAGAGCTGGTAGAGCTAGAAATACTGATGCCCAATGGCCGCACCACTTCTAGCGGTAACCGCAATCTGTTGGAAATGTTCATGGGCGACAGAACATCTTTTGAGGTAGCTAAATCTTTTTTGAACTAATTAGGCATTTTAGATTGCCTATCCGCAACCGCTCATGCACTCCGTCTGCTCATACCTATAGAAACAAATCAACTTCTGGAAGACAATCGATGTATACAGTATAATATAATAGAAAAATACAAGTATGCTCTCTCTACGTATCTCCTTTTACTAGATCGATTAACTCAAACTAATTTACTTGGTTCGAGTGTTGAGCATAAGCCCTGATACCAACTATAACAACCCGCCCTTCGGGAATACCTAAAAAGATGGATCGTCGAGGTAAAATTAGAACAAAACACTAAACCAAGACATCGATAAGGGCTCGTAACAGAATGACAACATATAATATATTGAATATACATAAACAGAATAGGATGAAAATATATAAGAGACTGCACTAGCAGAAGCAACAGATAAATAGATATCAGTATAGAAATTCAGAATACATCAACTCTAAAAAAACAAAAGGAGTTCTAGATAAATATCTAATATAACGGTCTCATATAAAAATAATACGTCTATCATGTACTACAAAATATCGAGTATAAATATCATAAAATATCGATGCCATAATTCCAAAGAGCTTCAGCTGCACATCCTGGTAACGTGTCCCCAAAAGCACTAACTCTCAAACTACTCACGTAGGTACCCAAGAGTTGTCCTGACATAAGTAGACATAGACAAAACGTAGATCAAATATAAAGCCCTGTGTGAGGGGAACTATCTCAAAATAATGTATATTAAAACTATATACAATTAGACAGGAAAAACCTAACTCTTAGCCGGCCCTCTCCACAAACATAGCTCCGGAGTAATCCGGACTGCTTGTAAACAAGTACAGTAAACCTATCTCAAAAATAAAGGATAATACCATAACCTGCCTTTCTGTTGTAATCAATGAGTCAGTACAACTGATATAATGCGACTGAAACGTATATATCATGCTATGATATAAGTAACCCAACATCTAAAAGTAGGGTGATCATAATATAAGTCTATTGCAAAGTACAAAATAATAGTAAATGCAGCAATAACAACAATAGGCAACTAATAATATGCACAACCTGCAATGGAAGATAACTAACGAATACAAATCGATACCCGTTATTACTGATCGGTGGAGTCCATGATGGACGTCTGTCGCGGTCAAATAATAAATAGAGTCGGTACACTATCGTATCTGGACATCTATCACGATCCAATCATACTTAGAGTCGGTACACTAACGTACCCGGACATCTATCTCGGTCTAATAATAATTGGAGTTTGTACACTAATGCACTCATACATCACCTATCGTGACTTATTAACAAATAGAGTCAATACACTATCGTATCCAGACATCATCTATTGCGATCTATCAACATATGGAGTCGGTACACTAACGTACCCCGACTTCATCTATCGCAATCTATTAACGAACAGAGTCAGTACACTAACATACCCAAACATCATGTATCGTGATCTATTAACATATAGATTCAATACACTAACGTACCCAGACATCTATCGGGATCTAATAATAGGCATATCCACTAATATAAGACCAATACAACTTATCAAACTATACGTACCTGGACATCTATCTCCCGAAGGTACAAATACACTTCATTCGATTGTACACGCTCGTCGGATGTAATCATGCGACCAATTGTCGTACTAACTCCATGCATGATCATTCCAAAGGAATCACTTAACATTCGTATACAAATCATGAGCTTCGCCTTGCATCCCACCTCCCCAAGTAGCCCAAAGCCTTCCTGAAGTCGTGTTAAGACACCACGAAGAACTGTGCTCAGACGGAGAATGAATTCCCTAAAGTTTCATTTCTGCCAACACTCAGTCGACTGGGCATTTATCCAGTCGACTGAACTCAATAGATTGGGTTTTCTTGCTCTGTATTCAATATTGGGGTTTCCCCATTAGGACATGATCTAACACTATTTAGTCGACTAGATTTTATTCCCAGTCGACTGAAATTGCCAGGTTCAGGCACTAAACCTAGGGTAGGGAGAAATCTCCCGGACAGACATCGATTCACATGCCGCTTCGCCCGATGAGTCACCTTGCTTCCAGAGCTTGACTCAATCCCATCGGACTCCCACAAGGATTCATTTGTTAACGTTTTGGAAGTGAATTCCATAGGTATTCAAAAACTGGTTTCGACATCAAAAATCCACTCTTTACACGAGTAGAGTTCAACGGGAGATTATAGCGACCCAGCTTTCTCTAACATGCCAAAATGACATACCTAGCCTTCTTGCCTTGTGTGTAGCTTATACATGTGTCGATGCACTTATTCATGCACGCTTGTGCACACATGTTCATGCAACACACATTAATTTCACAAATCATGTCTCTAGCTTCACCAGAGCTATTACTCGACCCTGTACTCTCTCATGCAACTTAGCGCACTCGATGATCACTATGGCTACATGAGATTACTCATAACTTGATTATATACACATAGAATACCTCTATATTTATACGTACATTATAATAGACAATTCGATTGTTTAATAATCAAACCTCACTTTTATTTACAAAATTATTTCAGCAAAAGTGTAATCACTTTTCTATTATTTTATAAAATCATTTCATTTTTTATAAAATATAAAACTAGCTTATAATCCATTTTAAACCCTTTAACTTATTTTTCAAAGTCATATTCTTATATTTCGATTAGTAAAAAAATATATAATCATATTTCTACCACTACTATAATGATAATTTAAAGCCTAATTAATTTATAATCATGCAAAGAATCAATATCATCGCTATTTAGCCCAATTCAATACAACACAATATAGATATACGAGATTTTAATCAAATATCCTGAGTATCTACTCAAATAAATCCAATCAAATGCGAAACAATTTCATATATATATTTTTATATATATAAATTTATGGGATTTATACTGAAATATAAATTTAGAGTTACAGTTCCACTCACCTGAACCGTAAATTCTCAAGTGTCCAAATTCAGTCAGAGCCCATACATGTCGTAGATAATCTCACTACAAGAGCAACGGCGAAGACCGTGTCTCGATTGGACCTTGTATGCAAAAGATACGAATAAAATATGAAACGGGATTATTACAAAATAATTAATTAACTTGATTTAGTTAATTTCCTAATCAATCCCTAAATCAATTTCTTTCGTAGTATGCCTGTGCACTGATACATGTACACCAAACCAAACACCAAACTTCTCTCTTCGATTTCTTGCTCCACGCTCGACAAATCGACGAACAACCACCTTTAACTCGCTCCACTACGCGAGCTCTTCGTGATAGTACCAAACTCGATACGCTTGGAGCCCTTATCAATTTGTGACCTAGTGAAGCGCCCACGTCTGAACACAGGACGCGTTCATCCCTAGGTAATCGGACTTCCATAGAGCGGTGGAGAAAGTGCACAATGCCTGGTTGAACACAACCCCAAATTTATTTCACTCGACTCCTCCTCAAACCCCGCCAAAACTGAACCCTAGCCGACGTCGCAAAACTTCAGTCAACCCCAAACATAGTCGCATGAGTCAAAGTCCATATGGATTTGAAGCTCTCTTTCATATGAGTTCAAGGGATCTGGTTTCATCTCATGGACCATAGTTTTTGATTTTGATGTTTGAAGGGGGTGGCTTGATTTTCTTTTACAGGAAGAGGCAAAAGAGGGAAATGAAAAGTCAACATTCCATTCTCTAGAGTAACCCAAAGCGTTCCCTAAGTCTTGTCGAAACCTCACGTCGAACTACACCCGAACCCAAGGGAAAACTCTCTCTCTCTTTTTCTCCCTTCCTAGGCCTATTGCCTAGGCATGCACCCTACAGGTGCACTAGTCCTACTAGTACCGATGGTGAGATACACCAGGTAACAAGCCTAGGCAGCGAGCATTCAAGCTCCATCTTCTGCCTTTTGCATCATGATTCCTCCATTGCTTCCCTTAATGAGTCACTTAGCTCCTCTAGCATGCCTTCACCACATCGGACCTCTTCTGGAGTCCATTGGTTGATATTTTGAAAGTGGTTTCTTAAGTATTCGAAAATCGATTTTGATACTAAATCCACTCTTTTATGTGTAGAGTTCTACGGGGCGATTCTTTAGACACGGCTTCCTCTAACATGCCAAAACAAACACAATCGACCTACTCATCTCATGTGATGCTCACATGTGTGCCAATGCACCTACTTGTGCACGTATATGCACACACGTACACGCAAACACATATAAGCTTCACAAATCATGTTTCAAGCTTCGCCATAGAGATTACTCGACCCGGTATTCTCTCATGTAACTTAGCGTACCCGATAGTCGCTATGGCTACACGAGATTGGTCTTGACGTGCTTACATACACACATGAATATTCCCAAACATATATAATCAATCACACAAATATATTTATATATTCACGCATACATAACCATTATCAATCATTCCAGTTACAATACAAGAATATTATTTATTATTATATAACTTTTAATGCATGTATACATATACTTACTCATATGCATATTCATACATGTATATTTAAATAAACAATTTGATTATTTAATAATAAAATCTTATTTTTATACATCAAACCTTTTCTATAAAAGTCAAATATCTTTTTTTACTACTTTATAAAATTATTCTATCATTTTATAAAATACCAAACTAGCTTATAAATCATTTTAAGCCTTTATAATACTTAACTTCTTCATTAAAATCAAGTATTCATCTTATAATTATTTTATAAATCCTTATAACCATTTTATAAAATAATCCCTTCTTACTATTTTGTAAATTCTCATACTTTGATAAAATATTTCTTGTATACTATTTTATAAAATCTTAAACCATTTTATACAATATCATTTATAATATTTGATAAAATCTCATAATATTTTATAAAATATATCATTTATATTATTTTATAAAATCTCATTTTATTTTATAGAATATCTCATTCATACTACTTTATAAAATCTCATATTATTTTATAAAATATATCATTCATACTATTTTATAAAATATACCAATTCACTTATAAAATTATTTCTTTACTTGAATAACATTTATAAGTACTAATTAAGCTTCGTTAACCCTTTAATCACTTTAATAATAAGTGTAGAGCCCAAACCTTACTTAACTGGCTTACTAAATTTTCTTAGACTAAGTTAAATAGTTTAATTAATACTAACTAATGATATGCACATAATCATATCATTGAATTAGCCTCTAATCATTCAAAACATCATACCAAATCAATTACTTAACATATGAACCATTTCTAAGCTTACTAAGTTTTCTCAAAAGTAGTAATTAAGGTCTTATATAAATAATGAGTTAATTTAATCATGTTAACAACATGAACATAAGCCTAAATCAACCCAAACATTCTCTAAATTATTTCGTATAATTCCATAATCATCAATAAACAAATACATGAAGTTTATCAGTTAATATAGTTAGAGAATGGCACCCTTGTGACAGTAATGTGTGTAGTATCATAAAAAAGTGCCTATTTGGGTTCATCTACTAACCCTTAATTGCTTGGTCCCCTATTGGTATAAACTAGCTGGAAGATAGTATAGGTAAACTAATTTGCCTAGGTGAAATGACTGAAAAACTAGAGAGGCTGAACTAGGCTAAATGTCTTATTGAGGTAACTCCTAATTTTGATCCTTTATATAACTTCCCTGTCAAGCTAATGGATGGCAGTGAGCAGTACGTTCAAGTGAATTATCAATGGAAACCTAAAATTTGTTCTTCATGCAAATTTTTGGCCACTCTTTAGATTCTTGTTTGAATGATAACAAAAGGCAATCGGGTAAAGATAATACCAGAAAAGGAGAGATACTACCAGAAAACAACACCACTAGAGACAAGGCGATGCTTAAAAGGAAGGAATCTGGTCCAAAGAATGCATGGAGAAGGGTAGAGTACATGAAGAAGAATGTTAAAGACAAGGAAGAGGGTAAGCTAGTGGCTGATAATGTGAGAGATCAAACTAAAGAGAGATAAGATGTTGTTATCAGAGAGGAGGAAGACACAATAAGTAAGGAGAGTGAAGGAGTCATGCACCATACAAGAAACAAAACAAGCATGCCCCTTGTTTCAGGCACAAGTCTTGTTGTTGTAGAGAAAGTATACTCGAATAGGTACCACATTGCAAGATTTAAATGATGATAATACTAAAATTATTGCACAAGTATCATTTGATACTCGGGAAAAGGATGGTGTAAGCATGGAAAAGAATGCAACTGAAGGTAATAAACCCACTAAATTAATGGTCGAACCACTTTGTCTGGGTGCACATGGCCTTGAAATTATGTTCAACCAAAATGAAACTACTGAAGGATTGATTGATGAGACACTTGAAGGAAACATGCCTATTAACTCTGAATCTAAAAATATATGTGCTCAAGATTCTGTGCATGCAAATACTAATGTTCATACGGTGAGTTGTGTAACCACCCAATCATCGACTCCCAATGCCGTGCAAAATCTATCTTTTCCAAATCATACTAAATCTAATACCTCAAACCAAAGAACTCTATCAAGCGATTCTGAGGACTTATTACTAATTGTTCTTAAAATTAAAGAAACAAACCACTACTCCAACATTCCTCCCCCACCTGGTTGGCTTTCCAGTTCTAACTCCTCAACCATAAATTTATCTACTACTTCCCATCATCCCTTGAATCTTATCTTTGGTGGTAAAAAAGGTAAGAAAAACCTAAAAATAAAATCAAGAACCCTATCTTGGATCACAATGAAGGATTAGAAGTCAATTTTGAAGATTCCATCCTTGATTAAATCCAACCGAACTCCTATTCCAAAAGGAGTACAAGAAATTCCTCCCTACCCAAATCCTAATGGTTTTTATGTAAAGTAATTTAGGCTCTTGGAATATCAGAGGTGCACACAGGAAGTCCAAACTTCTGCAAGTGAAGGAATTAATTGCCAAAAATAACTTAACTCTGTTAGTTATTATTGAAACCAAGCTTAACTACGCTCTTACCAATTCTGCTACCAATTTTATTAATCCTACTTGGGACATTTTTTATAACTTATACCATGCTGCTTATGAAAAATTATGGTTTTGGCCAACCCTGTTATCTTCTCTTTATAACCAATTTTATTCCACAAACAATTCATTTACTTTTGTCATCCACCACCCCTCTTCTACCTCTATGCATCTGACATATGTCTATGGTGACAATATTCAATCTTCCAGGCAAGTTCACTTGATTACTTACCTCATCTCAGCCAAGAAACACACCCTTGGATTATTCAGGGTGATTTTAATTGCATGATGCAAGCTTCTGATAGATCTAGTGGCTCTCCACTTACTCTTAATGATATTTCCCCTCTTAATGAAGCAATATTCCAATCCAATTTACATGATCTGTCACCCTACGGTCAACATACATATGGAATAACAAGAACAGATCTGGAGTTAGAACCATGAGTAGAATTGATCATACTTTCGTTAACAGTTATACCATTCTCAAGTGGCCCTCCCTTTACTCTATTGTTCACCCCAAGGTTCAAGTTTTCGCTTTCCGTTTCTGTTCCGTTCAACAAGAAATTTCTGAATTTCGGCTTCGTTCCGGAAATTTCGAAAATTCCGCTTTAATTCCGGTATACGAATTCCGGTATTTTTTTAATAGTAATATGTTAATTAATATAATTTTTGCATATAAATAGTTTTAACTTTATACAAATTAGACAAAAATAAAATTTCATAAATGTATCCAAACCATTTTATAATAATTGGCTAATATAAAACAATAATAAACCATTTTATAATAATAAACTTTATGGAAATAAACCATTTTATTTTGGCTAATTATCAGCCCATAATGTTGAATAAATCGATAATGTCCAAAACTTTAGAACCCAGCCCAAAAAACAAATTATCAATCCAGATTCAACGCTTCAGTCCAAAATACTTCTCTTTCTCCTCTATCAGAGATTCTGAACGCTTAATATTAAACCTTAGTTAACAAATAAATAAAGCTGCCGCCTCTCTCGATGATGCCGCCTTGCTTTCTCCTCTGAGGTCAGTGTTGCTTCTCTCTGCTCATGGATATTTATCTATACAAATCCTCTAATTTTCCTTTCCTTTGATTGCAGCACCCGGAACGGGTTTCTAGGTGAATTCCGGCCCGGCCATCATCGAAACCGGGCCGGTTGGCCGAAATTCCGCCGTGCCGGGCGGAATCTTGAACCATGACTTCTCCCCCCAATGCTTTCTAACCACTCCCCTATTATCTTAACCTATAGGGAAACTGCCATTAAAATAAACTCACGTTTTAATTTTTTTTTAATGCCTGATCAAGGATCTAGAATTTATGCCTCTTGTTCAATAGTTTTGGACTAACACTCTTTATGGCAATGACATGTTTATTTTCCAGTAGAAACTCAAAGCTACTAAACAAGCTCTCAAGCAGTGGGCTAGGAACAAATTTGGAGATGGCAATGGTTTGTCTTTTGACTTGTCCGTCCAACTCAAAAAAGTGTAACTCAAAATGACAAAATAACCTGAAAACACTAGTTTTTCTATCTTGGAACATGGAATCTCTATAAAACTTTATGCTACCATCAATTTCAAACTAGACATGAAGAGGTAGAAGCTAAGGAAGGAATGAGATGTGCGGGGAGATAGAAACTCTAAAACTTTTCATGATGCTTTAAAAACTAAAAATGTTAAAATAACATTTTACAAATTCATGATGTTTGTGGCCAGATTCACAATTCTCCTCCTACCATTGACAAAGTCTTTCTGGATTACTTTTCTAAAGCTTTAGAGAGCCCTAACCTCTCTAAAATTGACTACTCTGAACATGACAATCTAACCCTTCCTAAGCTTAAGCAGGAGGACTTCTTACTGCTGTCAGCTAGGGTTACAAATGATGAAATCAAAGAAGCTATCTTCAACATGAATAGAGAATCATGTGTCAGTCTTGATGGATTTAATGCAACTTTCTTCATTACTTGCTGGAGCATAATCTGCAAGGACCTATTAAAAGCGGCCATAACTTTTTCAACCATGCCAAAATGCTGAAGAGCACCAATGCAACCACTTTGGCCCTTATTCCTATAATTTTAGGCGCTTCTTCAGTAACAAACTTCAGACCGATAGCATGTTGCAACATTATTTACAAATGCTTAGCCAAAGTTATTGCTAGTAGATTGAAACTTATACTTCCTAAACTTATTTCCCATAACCAAACTAACTTTCCTTCCTCACAGAAGATAAATTCTGGACAATGTTTTGATGGAATATGAATTATTAAATAGATACAATAGGTCCTACATCTCCCCATGATCAATGATAAAGCTTGATCTTCAGAAAGTGTATGATTCTATCAAATAGAAAGCTCTGGTGAGAATTATGGCAATAATGTGGTTTTCATAGCATATTGTGAGTTGGATATATGCTTGTATCTCAATTGCATTATACTCTTTGAGTATCAATGGCCAAGCAATTGGGTACTTCAATAGTACAAAGGGTTTAAGGCAAAGAGAGACCCTATGTCCCCGTATCTTTTTATCATTATTATGGAAGTTCTCACTCATTTATTCAACCAGGTTGCTCGTAGTAAAGAATTTTCCTTACACCCTAAATGTAAAGATCTCCTTATCACTTCTCTAATGTTTTCTAATGACCTAATTGTCTTCAATAAGCCTATAGTAGGATCCTTGCAATGTATTAATAGAATATTAATTTCCTTTCATGCTTTTACTGATCTACAAATCAACCTAGACAAACCCAATTTCCTAATTGCTGGAGTTACCCTAGAGCATTTGCCACACCTTATGCAGACTGTTAATCTTTTCATATGATTCACAACATGACCTAATTGGGGATGCCTTGTCTTCCAGCAAACTTAAACAATATCATTGCCTCTCTCTGTTTGGAAAAATCACGGCAGGTATGAATAGATGGTCAAGTAAACACATAAGTCAAGCTGGAAGGATGACTATTATTAACTCTATAATAACAACAATGACTGTATATTAGAGTAGAACCTTTCTGCTATCAATCAAACTCATCAATCAGATCGGAAAAGCTATAAACCATTTCCTATGCTATGGTGACATTTTCTTCAAAAAATTAATTCATGTTGCCTTCCAAAAAGTGGACACTGATATGAAAATGGGTGGGTTTGGTATTAAACGCATTTTGACCTGGAATATGGCTGCATTTTCAAAAAAAATTGACAAATGAAAGAGAGAATATTTGGGTAAAGTGGGCAAGAAAACATCACCTTGGGAACAAAAGGTTTTGGATTACCCAACCAACTCCTCACCGTGGATGGATTTGGAGGAGCATTCTGAAGCTAAGGGAGAAATTTCTCCCCTTAATCACTTGCCAAGCTGCTTCTAAAAGTGACGTAAGTTTTTGGGATGAACCATGGCTATGCAAGGCCTTATTATGTCTGATGTTCTTAGTTATGATGAAAGAATCCAAAGTGAAATTCCTCACCAAGCTAGAGCTAATGACTACATTCATAGAGGTAAGATCATTTTACTGTATTTTAGTAATGTTAAGGTTCAAATAGTTTGGAGCACTATTCAGCATGCTATTCACAGTCCTAGCCCAGATAAATATGTATGGTCCAATAAACAGCTGAATCATTCCATATCCACGATGTACAAAGCTTTGAATAGAACCGAAAACTCTAGGGGCACTTAAGGGTTTGGAATCCTTATAGCCGACAAAACATCATTTTATGCTATGGAAAATTCTCCGGAATGGTTTGCGTACCTTAACTAACCAACAGCATAAAGGAATGAATGTTTCAAACATTTGTTTCTTCTGTAAAGATAGTGGAAAGGATACATTACACCTTTTTTTAACTGTAATGATATATATGATCTTTGGGAAAATGTATTGAGCAAAGGAAGTATGCACACGCTAAACTAGGATAGAAAATAGGAATGGAATCATATTTTCAAGGATACTAGATGGAGATGCGATGAAGCCATCAGTCTTTTAATTGTTTTGAAAGTTTTTATCACCATCATTTGGAAGGAATGCAACACAAGACTCTTTGAAGAAAAGGAAAGCCCTAAAAATAAAATAATTGCTATCATCCATAATGAGGTTAGGAGATGCATGTCTAACTCATGTTTTGAATTTAGACAGGGACCGATGGAGAAGTAGGTCTAATCTCTTTTTACTTGTTTCTCACTGCTTGTTTGTGTTGTGTGCATGTCTTCTTGTCTTGTTTTCCTTTTATTTGTTCTTCAGTGTTTTATTGAGATATAATCCTATTTATATCTCTCTTTTTTCTTTGCATTTTAGGTGTGTTTAATAATACTAGGAGGCTATTTAACCTTACTAGCTTGCTAAAAAAATATAGTAAGTGAATTATCCCACTCACCTTATTCTTCACCAAAATCAAGCTTTAATCACCAAAACTCGTTCTCGTGATCACTTTAAATTTGAGATTTAGCTCCAAACTCCACGTCATGTTAATTCCTTGATGGATTATGTAAGTAAAGAGTAGAGAGTAATTATGGTGATTTTAGCGAGATTTATAGAATTTTATTCAAGATTGGATTAAAGGATTTAGGGCTAGGTTTAAGAAAGTAAGTAGGAAAAGATTAAGAGAGAAAGAAGAAAACTAATGTGGAATGAGAAATGAATGAAGATTAAGCTAACTTATAAGCTAGCTTATGACCCGTAGTCCAAAATTCATTTCATTCTTAAGAAATCATTATTCACTCCAAAAACATATTGACTTCAAACATAACCAAGTTTATATTGATTCTTCTCGTGATGGAATTGCGATTTCGACGGCATGTGCCTTGAGTTCCAATTTGTCTGTCTCTAAAAGTCGAGTATAGTCGAGAATGATTTTGAATGAAAAAAGAACATTTTCTACATTTTGAAATTCCATATGCTTAGCGTAGGAAAAGTTTACGGCCAGCGAATATGAATTGTATTGTTCTGCAGACACAACAGTATGAAAAATATAGTTAATGACGAGGGAAAAAGCTGTTTTAGCTTTAAAATTTCTTTTTTCACACCTTGTTGATAGGGGAACAAAAACTTGTTTTTTTTATAACATGAGTAATACTTTATTCAAACAGAGCACTCTTTTTAATGTCTTGGGGGCTCGAACCCAAAAATTTATGTCACCATGGAATAAAAACTTTTTTTTGAGAAAAATGTGTGATCCTTTATAAATAAAGGAGAGCACACATGCAACTATATATAACACAATAATGAGGTACTGCCAACATGCCTGGCAGGTAACAAAAACTAACTACTAGTAACAAAAACCAGGTACCCCTATAATGAGTTCCGGCAAAGCCACCACCCATCACACCTTGATATCAAGTTCCGGCATGGCCACCCCTCGATATCAAAGTGTTAGAAGTACCTAAAAACTAAAGAAAAACCCAGTAATAAAGTAGCTCTATGCATCTGGATCTGGAGGACTGGATAATCAACTAATCTGAAGAGAAACTGAATGTGATAATGAATGGTTGATCCGCTCTGAAGACTCTCAATGCTGGAACCATAAGTGATCCTGATGGGAAGGCTCTGCTCTGAAGATCACACTACAGTCCGAAAATCAGCAAACCGAAGACATGAAAACCTGCAAAAAGAAACTGACCCCCTATGGCCCATACCTGAGCCTGAAAGAGAACTAAAAAAAATTAGAATGATACATATATATATGTATATTTTATAATTAATATACATATATACGTATAAAGAAGATAGGCAATAAAAACTAAATAAGACTATTAATACCATAACTAAAGAGAAGAATTACTTGTAAACAAATAACTATAATGACAAAAACCATAGGAGAAACTAAACTGAGAATAAAATTGTTATGAACTTTCAATCATAAGTAAATTATAATTAATTGTTGAGTCATCATATGAATTTGAGAAAATACTAATACTATTATTGTGAATATTAAATATATTATTATTATGTTTAAAAAAATTAATATTATATCTAACCTTATTAAGATATCCTTTAAACTGATTAATTTTAGCTAATTTATATTTGGGATTAGAAATCCAATTAAAACAAAAGGAAGAAATTGTAAAAATCAATTTATTAAGATGACCACTACTATTATTGAAAATTCTTTGATTTCTTTCAAACCAAATATACCAACTAGTAATAATAAATAAAGAGTCAAGTAAGAATCTAATATTCTTTTTGAACCTAAATCTAAAATTATTCCAGTAAAAGTCACAATTTGAAATTTTAGTTATTGTGTTAAAGTTAAAAAATTTAAGAGTATTATTTAGAATGTAATAAGATTCCAAACAATCATAGTAAATATGCTTAGTATCTTCAAGATGCAAGTTGCAAAAATAACAATTATTATCAATTTGAATGTTTTTTCTCTTTAAAAATTCTATTGTGTTAAGTTTTCCATGCATAATTAACCACATATGAATTTTAGATTTAGGAGGAGCATTAGATTTCCAAATAAATCTAAATGAGTTGTTTAATGTACCTGAAAAATTAATAAATCTATAAAAAGACTTAGAGGTATATTTCTTACTCTTATCTCATTCCCAATTAATAATACCATTATCGTTATCAATATTATAAAGATTTAGTCTAGCATAAAGAAGAGTAAGTTTCCTAAGAGTAGAACCAATTAAAATACTATTAAAACAAAAATTCCAAGGAGGATCTTCCTCAGGAGAATAAACATCTTTAATTAAAGCAAACTTAAAATTACAAATTTCATAAAGCTCTTTAAATTCCAACTTGAGGGGTAAAACTGAAATCCATCGGTCATGCCAAAAAGAAGTACAATTACTAGAATGGACAATTATATTAACTCCTAAGTTAAAAATCTCATGGCATTTTAAAATATTTTTCCAAAAAATAGAAATATTTTGAGTAACTAGAGAAGCAAATAAGATGTTATTTCCATTATAATAATACTTAGAAATAATCTCTTTCCAAGTGTTATTATCATTTATGTCTCTAAACTTCCATAGTCATTTACCTAGTAAGGACAAATTCATATTTTGCAAGTTAATAACTCCTAATCCACCTTCCTTTTTAGCTTTACAAACTGTTTCCCAATTTATTAAACATTTTAAACTATTATTAGGATTTTCCCCACTCCATAAGAAATCTCTTTTAATTTTATCAATTTTATCAATGACCCAATCTGAAAATAGATGCATGGACATCCAATATATCGAAAGGGCTGATAAAACCGAATTTATTAAGACTAGTCTACCTGCTCTAGATAAAAATCTACCATTCCAGTTAGAGATCTTATTTTTGATTTTATCAATGATTATGAGCCAATCCTCATGTTTAAGTTTGGTGGGTCTAATCACGAATCCTAAATAATCAAAAGGAAATTTCATAGTTTTGCAATTTAAAGTGTTATCAACTTAGTTTTCAACATTATCTAAGTCATTTAAAACTAAAACTGAACTTTTATCGAAATTTATTTTTAATCCTGATAAAAGTTCAAAATTGTATAAAATAAAATTAAGAGTAATGATGTGTTTAGGTAAATGGGAAGAAAAAAGCAAGGTATCATCGGCGAATTGGAGAACCAAAATACCATTACGTGAAATTTCATTGCCAACATTTCCAAGGATCTCATTTTCCACAGCTCTTTAAAACAATTTTAAAAACTTGTTTTGAAATAGGCCTGTTTCAAAATTTAAAAAATTTAAAAATAAATTTTGCTTATGCGAACTGTACTTGGAAAAGTTGGAAAAAGAATCTGAGGCAAAAGAGAAGTTCTAAGGTACAACGGATTAGGAACACAAGACAATGATGGAAATATGGAATTCTCCATCTAAACCATTTTCTGGCATACGAGTAATGGTGTGCTAGGTATTGGATGGTAGGGACTAGATGTAAACTTGGTTGAACCATACTTCTATTTTTAGTAGTGCGGGAAAAATTTGGATGCAAAAACAAAGATTTTGATTTTCAAACTTGCAAACATATAGAAAACCAGTATATATAGGTTGTTTGCACCATATTTTCAAAATTGTTTTAAAGAATACATTCATATAAGAGGCACCGATTTAGTATTATTCCGCATACATATCATATGTGTTGTGGTACACCGTGCACTTGTACACGATTAGCTACAAAATTGGTTGCACACTATTGGTTGGATAGCTTAGAATGGTTGTGCATTATGTTACATGATTCGGTCCTTGAGGAATTTCAGGGACTAAATTCTTTTAAGGGGGATAATGTCGTAAATTGAATGATAATTAATTTAAAATGAATTAATTAATAATTGCTAGAGCCAAAAATGGAATTTTCACAAATATCAAAATTTGGCTAAGAAACTTGCACCATTGTGTTCGCGGCAATTTTCTTATTAGTTTTCATATATATAGTTTTACTATCGGAGTTCAAACGAAAAATTTATTAACATCTAAAGATTTCGTAGCAGAAATAATTTTATATATAATTAAGAAAATAAATATAATTAGTTAACGGATACTTAACGTCTAAGCAAAATTGATATTAATCAACGGTAATCAGATCAAAAGAAAATAGTATGAAATAATGTTTAAAAGGGAAGAAATGGTCGCTTAACAAGACAAAGTAACTGGTCGACCCTTTATTGGGACAGCTCGACCGTTAGCGGTCGATTAGTGGTAGTAAAGAAGTCGACCAGTGGTAGGCTGACGGCTATGTATTGAACCTAAGTCGAACGGTCCAGATTTAATATAATCTAATCTAACGGCTACTATTGATTTGAACCCTTATAAATATGGGTCTAGCCCCTCGCTTTTCTCCCATATTTTCTGAAGTAGCGGCGAAACGCTGTCATTTTCTTTTCTCTAGAAATTCTAAAATCTGTATAAACTATAATCTATGTATATATATAAGTAGAGAATAGCGGATAATAATCACTACAACAAAAAAGACTTTTCACAGCGTTTGAAAAACGCTGTTAAAAGTTTTCACAGCGTTTTTAAAAACGCTGTATAACGACATGCGGTCGTTGACCCTAAATTTTTAACTGCAAAATATAAACGCTGTCAAAAACCCACTTTCTACAGCGTTTTTTAAACGCTGTTAATAATTTTTCTACTGCAAGGTATAAACGCTGTTAATAGTTTTCTACTGCAAGGTATAAACGCTGTCATAGGGATATGCATTTTTTTTCTCAATGAATTGACAGCAATGTATAAACGCTGTCGTAGGGATATGCATTTTTTTCCAATGAATTGATAGCAATGTATAAACGCTGTCGTAGGGATATGCATTTTTTTTCCAAAGAATTGACAGCAATGTTGTGCCATTGCAATATTCACACATATCATTAATATAAACTACATTTAATTATATTTTAATCAGTTAATGTACATAACATAAACAAATCAAACTAAAAATTGTAAAATAAAAGCATAACTATTAATCACTTCCATAAAATAAGTTGAACACAGTATCCATGAACAAAGTTTACATAAACCCGTAAAGAGAGATAAAATTTATAAACCAACTACATACAAAATTAGACAAATGCACAATATCTAGAAAGCAAGTTTGCATCTAATATTATCGACAAAACGTGCATAAAAGTAGTTCAAATACAGGCTGAAAATGAAAAGTGGCAGTATGAAGATAGTTAGACATTGGTTTACTGAATTGTTGCCAACAGGGCAGTCTGAACTCGGCAAGATTCCTCCTTCCGTCTTTTTTTCTTGACTTTCTGTTGTTGAGCTATCACTAACCATGGCTTTGTCAACATCCTGTGAGTAGTAATTACAGTAAGCTTTAGACGTATAACTGTTAGTTAAATATAAAGAGTACAATTTCCAGTTGAAAAAAAATGTGTTTTTCAATAAACATGTAACTGGAAGTTCTATGCAATATTTGCACAGTGATATATTTAATGCATATTTTTCAAGTTGCAGTAATTTTATCAGTCACATACTTTTACTTGATAAGGCAGTTCTAGTGAATATATCAAATCGGTTGAAACGTCAACCAAGTTCCAGCTATGTTGATGGGCAATAGTGTACAGAAAATTATATCAACGAATGCCTAGATAATAACAGAATTATTCATTCATCACACCATGTGTGTTGACATATATCAGTGTTAGAAAAATTGATGGTATCTTTACCATATTAATAAATATGAAATCATAAGCATTCAGTACAGTATTTGATAATGAAGTGTACAACTATCAGGAATTTAATTGGATTAGTATGCTTGTTATAGAGGAAATATGTATATAAATATGATAGATTAGAGTACAGGTGAGATTTTTTATATACTTTAGGAAATATGTATATAAATATGAAAATGGCATTGGTGTTCCAATGGTAGTACAAGCCGAGTACAAAAAATTTAGGCTATACTTACATCAAAACACTGTTAATAAATGTAATTAAAAGTAAGATTTGTTGAAGTGGCATATACAGGTGCACACTGTGTTTTATTTATATCGCACCTGCTTACTCCTTCATTGGTTGCAAGAGAACAGTTATACTGTCCTCTACCATTAATCAATATTGTCTATGCATAATTATACGACAATCAGTAATTCAAAATCAAATTTGAAGTAGAATGGAAATTGAATAAATAAGAAAGTAAGCCACTAATATGCAAACTACAGAACTATGTTAGAGTTGTCTCTCACGTGGAAATATGAATGACAACTTGAAATTGGAATAGACTCACATCACTAAAATTTGATAGAGATGTGATGTACAAATATGAGTTGGTAGGCACATAACATTCATGATTCTTTTTGTTACAATTAGTGTGCCAACTCATATTCACAAATTTTGTGTTTTCTGTATGACATATTATAGATGGTTGCTATTAAATACTATTGTAACCTAAATAGTACAAAGACGATTACGTTGAAGTTCACAGTGTATGCTGATTGTATCTTTCAACTGATTATATAATTAGATCTTAAATTTAATTTTTCATGGCAAATTATTTTAGCATGTGCCAATTAAAGCTTTGTTGTAGCTAATTTTGGTATTGGCCAGCCACTTGCTCATTTTTTTCAAAGCTGTCGTATTTTTGCATCAAATTAGAAGGTCGGCATCAGGTCAGTAATTAGCCCTACAATTTGTTGTATTTATAATTTATCTTAATCAGACATCACGTTGCTTATCTGTTACAATATAATTGTAAAAAAGTATCATATAATTGTCAAACTTATTAAATTCTTTGGAAAAGGCAGGTGAATACTTTCTATTTTTGCATGCTACTACTATAGTTCAAATATTATGTGTGGTTAGTAATTATTTTTAATAACTCCATTGATTACTGCTTTCTTCCAAGCAAATGTTAAATATTTATACCATCTTGTATATTTTTGTTGTGTCCTAAGTTATATTAATGTCAACAGTGAAAGCATGGGGGTTACTCTATGCTTTTGTTGGCAAGGGATAATAAGTTTTGGTAAGGTAAAATCACCTGGGGTTCACCGATCCACCTAAAAGGTATGGAAGAGAGGCCTGCTGCTTGAACATGCACATTTTGTTGGTACCAATCACTCAATAGTAGGTTGATCTCTTCATCATAATGGAATGGTTCATTTTCACCTTCTGGTAAATTTACTATTAGAGACCCATACAATCATGCTGCCCTCTGCATACCATAGTGCCCATGGTAGAAATATGTACCTGCCTACTCATTTCAATAAATATTCATCAAATAACGATATATCACATTTACATGAATACATACACAAGTATGCAGACTTAGTAACCACTTTATTTTCATGTTTCCCTTGGAAGCAAACTGGGATGTATCATTGCTAAAATAGCAGGTTTGCAAAGATAGATGAAAACAAAGTATAATTTTTTTTCTTTAAACTGTCTATATTTTACATCCTAAGTATTTATCATTTGACCCAAACAGATACTATTTAAATAAATGAAATTGTTTATCACTGCATGTATTATACTTCAACCAAATCAGAAGCGAATATTTTAAAAAAGATAATGTGCCAAGGGAATAATTCAAACTAATGTTACCTTGTCAACTATAAATCTATAAGTAAAAGTCTAAACATATTAAAACATACATTGATATTTATACAGTAGATTTTAACTAACCAATTGAATTTTAGATCATGCAACCAATCAATACTTAGTTGAAGCACAAAATAATCGCCATATTTTTCATCAAAATATTTGATTGTCATACTCCAAGTATAGATCAACTAATTGATAAACAACCCATAATCACTTTGAATCAAATCCCAAGAAAAATATAATCACTAAACAAAGTCCAAAAATATAGTTTAAATAAGATATTGATTTCTAGTAGAAAAGCATTTATAATGCTCCAAAATATCATCACCAAAATTAGATGAATATACTCAAGTATGTCAAAAAAATTAATTTTTGATGCATTTCATTTTAAACACCGATTTCATATATGTATTGATATTTATTATCCATGTGATTCAAATTTCAGAAAGAAGCCAATGGATTGATGTTCTATCCATTAAGTTATACAAGAATATAAATTATACAAAAAATAAGTATATTAATATATTACCGGCGACTCAATATCTGTGTCATCTTTATTTCATGCAGTAGTGATCTTCTTGCTCCAGCAACCTTTATGCGGTCAGCAAACATGTTGTAACTGCTACAACAAGTCATTTTGTTGACCACCACCAGCAATTTGCATCCTACAAGCATGTTGCACATTCACTGAGCAGTTGTAGCTGCTGCAACCATAATACACCCTGCAATATACATTATTTGACCTGCAAACACCCTGCAATCTACATTGTCTAAATGATCAAAAGAAGACTATTAACTTAAAAAATAGTTGCTTGCAATGATAATATGTATGCTATGTGATTTCCAGATTTGGCTGAACCACTATACTTTATATTTTTTGTTGTTATCGGTTGAAACTAGGCATAATTATCACCTCTAAAACTGTACACAATAAAGCAAAAATCTAAAATGACTGTAAATATGAAACCACTTAATTATTCGAACAACGAAAATTTTCTGTACTCACTAAACAAAAAAGGTGTGATGTATGACTCTAAAATTTTCACTAAACATGATGAAATAACGAACTCACACAAACTACAAATAGATGGGTAATATACAGTTTAAGGAGAGAACATTAACCTTTCTCAGGTCTTACCCCTGACTGACCTGTTACCAATTTCAAGTACTTCCAAACACTGAAGAATGCTTCAATTATTGAACTGCAATAATTACAGATAAACATTTTTAAATGTTTATGGATTATAATTTAAAATCCATAAACATGTACTCATGATTTTGATGAATGACATGATTTATATTCATACGGTGACTCTAACAAAAATTGAACAGATACAACTTGTAAATTTAAGGCTTAATGATTGGCAAAACTTTATAAGCTTAAATTTATGTTCTCTTTAACAAATATTGCAATGCCTATATTTCCTATGAGGATAACAAGCCTGTGTTGAAACAGAGAAAAATAACAAACACATGAAAGCCAAATATGTCTTGCATATCTCATTGTAATTCAATTTGTAACGATTGGTTTTATCTCGTACATCAGAAATTCTACTACAGACACAAATGTTGATTATAAAAAATTTTAACCATCAAAAATTAATTTTCAATTTCGTAAACTTATCTCTACTGCAAATGCAAATTTTGAATTAGACTCGTATGAATTTAAAGGAATTATGAAGATCAAATTCCTCAAATTTAAAAAAAAATTCACTTAAGATTCGCGTCGTAAAATGCATACCCATGAACCCGAAAGCGGAGAAGATTATGGTGATTGCCGCGTCAAATGAAAATAGTGTCGCTGAATGAATTTGCAAGGTTGCAGCGGAAAAGATGAGGTAGGGTTTGAAGTTATTCGGGGAACGAGGATTGGGGCAAGAGTCAAACATCTAGTTTTGATTGTTTAACGTATTTGATTTAGGGTTGCTTATTTTGGGGGAAAGAGTTGAATTTTTCTAAGTAGTAGAGAAATAACAAGGCGGTAACCTTTTGGGTTACGTTTATTTGGGCAAACGCGGAACTTTTTTATAAAGGCGAGAAGTGAAATATTTTTTGTTACATTTATATAATAAGGTGAAATATTATTAGTTGCATTTACATTCAAACGCCACCAATTTTTGCAACCAAAAGCTGATTTTCTTGTAGTAGTAGCTTTATGTCTCTTCTCCTACTTCATACTTCTGTAGTCTAGCCATTTTCAGTTGCTATGCACATAGCTTAAGGCCTCATGATCAAGTATATTCCTAGAAAGAAAAAATACAGAGGCATAAACTAAAAGAAGAAGAGGAAGAAACAAAAAAGGATGTGATAATCTTAGGTCTGAACTAGGAGTCACAATTCAGACTGGATAATGGAAAAATGTTATTCCACTACACATATGTATGTTTGTTTCCACTAATCTCAATTCAGTGCAATTAAGGCAAAGATGACAGAGGGGCCTATATCGACAATTTTGGAAGGATGCATCAGAAAACTGTCAATAAAGAGGGCTAAAATAATCATATCAAGGCTAACATTTAACAATCCTATTCACATGAATTATGTAGATGAAGGAGCCTATATAAAGGTGCACTAAAACCTCACCAAGGCATTTGCCACCAATTTTCACTATGAATTATGTTATCTACAACCAAATAGTCACATGTGTACACTATAATACTTCTGTCATTTTTCAAACTTCGATTAGGGTTTATATGCATAATCTTCAACAAATTGAATATAAATTTTAGTCAAAGTTTAAAATGCCCCTTCATCATTAGTTATATCGGAAAATAAATTGTATGTTAGCCTCCATAATATTGAATCCTATAGCCTTCAAAGTGAACAGTAAAGCCATATGCCATTTTACTGACATACATGTGGTGAAAATAGATAAAGGGTACTTCCTAATACAAATGATAAGGTGTTTAAAACTTTGATATTGTTAGATGATTAGTTTTAGGATGTGCTTATTTTCAACCATACCCCAATTTAGCAACAAACCACAATAAATTATCTTGGATATTTGATAATGCAGTTTAAAAAAGAACAAATACAACCATCTATTGATAAAGGAGAGATCAAGAAAATAACGTACTGAAACAAATCGAATATCCGATATGTGGCCATACCTCTCAAAGAGCTTCTCCATATTTTGAAATTGCTTTTCAGAAGAATGGAGGGTTTCTCGAACACTAATAAGACTACTTACATATGAACTCAGTGCTTCAAAATCATGCTCCACAGGAAAAAGCTCCTCTTCATTTTCTGCAGCTCTCTGCCTTTGTTTGGAAGTATCTTCTACCATTTCCTCAGCTCTCTGCCTTTGTCTAGAATGTCCACATCCATTAATCAGTGAGGTCGATATGAAACATGTCAGAAATTTGGTAATCATGAAATCGAAATCTAATACTCAACAAATCATGTAAATATAGAAAATATACCTTAGTCATTCAGTAATCAAATCAACCAACAGCCGGAGAAATTCACAAATTGCAATCGGATGAGGCAGGTGGTAAAGTCGACTAGCCCGTAGGCATGAAGTTTAGAGGAGCACTACAGGAGCTACTGCGTCGCCGTCGCCAGCTACGCGCTGCGATTTGGATGAAGCAGTCGAGTAAGTCGCGATTTGTATTTAGGTTCTTTTTTTACGTCGATTTTTTCTTTAGGGATTGCCTAAAAATAGGCCCTGGGAGGTGAAGATGCAAGCTGAAGTGGAGATGATAGAGTGGAGGCGATAGAGATGGAAGTGGATGTTGCTACTTGGATAAAAATGGTGGAAAATTAGGTTAGGGCTATGGAGGAGGGAAACAAAAAAATTAGGAAAGGTTAAATTATGAAATGGGCGGCCTATAAAAAATCGAAGTGTCTGTACATGGCTTCCTACTAAAATAATGATCTAACAGCGTTCGATAAAGGGACTAGGAGGGAAAAATGAATAACGACTGCATTCAAAGAAACAACGCTGTACTATTTTGCCATTAATGAGCAGTTTTCTTGTAGTGAATAGAGAAGAAGAATAGGGTCGAATAGAATTGCCAAAGTCAAGGTAAACTGTAAATCTAAATCCAAATCTAAATTAAATTCGAATCTCTTCTCAGATCTAAAAGTCTAATAAATAGTATATGCTTTCGATACATATTTTGGTAGAAAGAAAGGGAGTCAAACATGAATAACATGATTTAGATATGGAGATTTGAAAACTTAGCGGTGAGTAGGAATTAGATATTTTTATATAATATTGGATTATATCATTGTAAATCTGTTCCATGTATGCCTAAATATAAATTTTGGAGTTGTAGTCTTAAATATACACATGTAATGAATTTGAGAGCCATGCCTACATATTCTGTGAATTGTTAATTTTGATCAATTATTGTATTTACTTGAGTCTGAAAAGTAAGGGTAAAAGTAGTCCCTAAATTTATGAGATAATTCGTTAATGTTATTGTATAATAATTCCAAATTTGTTGGTTGAATGATATATATTAGTAAACATGAATGGGAAGTTATTATAGATTGGACTGTGATTTAAGTAGTATTTTAATTCATTGGAAAGTGTGTTGCAATGTAAATTTCTATAAATTATCCAGTTTTATAATTATGAATAAAAGTGTATCGTTTGAAATAACAAGGAACATGCCTAAGAGAAAGAAATGTATAAAATAGGGATGTCTACCATACTTTGTATCGTCTATTTCAATAATAACAGAAAAGATAATTCCTTGTGATTCCAAACATAGTCATTTGTTAGTTAATTTATGGAAAATTACACTGTTAATGTTTTCTTTTGGAAAGATGTAATTCCAATGCATTAAAATGTGGAAATCCCTAAGTATAAACCAAAGTATAGTAGATAGAGATAATAACAACTATTTAATTGTAAATCTAATATATGTGATTTAAGAAAAATTGGAAAATAAACATAAGAAATGAAGTGTAAGTAAAGCAATGAAATGAATAATTAAAAAGTTATAATAATAAAGAAAGATAGATAATAGTTAAAAAGGGAACAATAGAATATACCTAATAGTATCAACGGAAAGTCAATCAGTAAAAGATATTTAATTTATTAAATTGGAGATAAGTGGTAAATGACATTAAGCGGCGTTAATAAAACAAGAAGTAAGTTATGTAAAAATAACTGAATATTAACAGTTGAATATTTGGAGGCATAGTAATTAAATAAATTTATATAGCCTCAAGTATGCGTTTATGGCGGGTGTGAATTATTGAATCTAGTCAAGAACTTAGATTAATTATAGTGGAAATTAGCCACAAGGGCCTCTTTAGCAAGTGAAATTAGTTTCTAGGACACACAACTGAAATAATTACTTTTAAGGACAAAACGTAAAATAATTAGTTTCTAGGGCCTAAAAACCTATGAAATTATGTCCTTGAAAGTAATTGGACTGCTGATTTTGTCCTTGAAAGTAATTATTCTGCTGACTTTGGCCTTGAAAGTAATTTCTTTGAATGTGTGTCCTAGAAACTAATTGGACTGTAAGTCTGTCCTTCCGGTGAAATGCCCCTTAATTATAAATGACATAGTCATTAGTATGGGTTGGGATGCGAGGTCGGTAGTGTTACATAATAGAAATCTGCCCTTCGAAATGGACTACCAGTGGTTGTATATACATTGTACTAATGCGAGACATCTCCAACTGTAGGATCTATGGGATTATACGTTCGTGTGTAGATGAAAGAAATATACCAAAGTAGGGTCTTCCTCGAGTGAAGTGTTAAAGGGTCAAGTGGGGTCAACTTCAATCCTTAGAGGTATGTGTTAAGTAACCAAGTGGGCATTTCTTTGATTACATTAGGTAATCTAAATGGGACGGTGAGCATAGGCTCGGAACTATGCCAACAAGATTAATATAATATATGTAAGGAGTAGGGTTGTACACATAGGTCGAGAGCATTGTTGGTCCAAAAGCGGTCGGTAGAAAGACTCGGATAACGCATGTACGGACTACACCACTTACTAGTATAGATCATGTATGGGACATGCACCGCCTCATAGTTGCTCGTTAGTTTGTTTATAGTTAGGAGGTAAGGCTAAATAACCCCTAGATGAGTCTTTAAGATAAGTAGAATACAGCTAAATAGTTGTAATGCCATTATCAGGCACCAACAGAAAGATCCTCGGTATATGCAGACAATTCGGTTCTAGACACAGATGATGGGTACCTGGCGCGATGTAGAGTTATGGATACTAGCAGGGAATGTATCGTGGTTCATAGGGGAATTGTGGTACTTATATATATACATACACACACAAACATACACACACACACACATGCACATGTATGTAGTTATTGTATACCTCGATTAGGTGGGGCATATCGTACGCGTACATGAAGTCAAGGCAACTAAGTTTGAGCGGTAGACATAACACGTAGTAGAAGGAAATCGGCATAAAGTAGCGTTATGTATAAAGTATGTAATTTACCAATCACCAAAATGTTGTTCTGACCCCGTCCTCGTTACAGCCCACAAGAAAGATTTAAAGGAATAGGTATTGGTACAAGGCGGGAACGGTGGAAGGATAGATTTCCTTATGCATGCTCAGCATTGACAAGGGTATTAGATATCGGAGGTATTAGCCTTGGTCAGTAATTATATGTTTTATTGTACTTTATTATTCTGCTGTGAGTTTATATCGATAGTGCTCTGATATGCTTTTGTTATTTATAGGATATCAACACCAACGATCTAAACCCTAGTGGACTTGGATTTCCGATTTAGTGAAAATTCAAGCTTATTGGGGGTGCGTGTTGTTACAGCAGATACCTAGGAAACAGAATGCCAAGGCCGATCAGCTAGCCAAGGCAGCAAACAACCCAGAAAAATCACTCCTTGGGTCCCTTTAGAGATTCAAAGCACCCCTTGCTATGAGTTGGAGGCAACAACAATGGAAATAGACCTAAGTCAAGTACTTAACAGCCAACAGGTAAAGACTTCCTACCAACCACAAGGAAGCTAGGAAGATTCTCTACAGGGATCCCCACTGCACGATCGTAGATGTGAAGCTCTACAAATGAGGGTACTCCACACCACTTTAGTAGTGCATGTCTAAAAACGTAGCCAGCAAAATCCTAGAAGAACTGCATGAAGGGTTTTGTAGGGATCACGCTAGGGGCAAAGCCTACAAAAAAGGCTGCCAAACAAGGCTACTATTGGCCTACCATGATAACAAATTCTATGGACTATATCAAGAAATGTGACCTCAGTGTCAGGGTTTGCCAAGATCCCCAGAGCCACTCCTACCCTCCTTTCCCTTATGACATCCCCATGCTTTTTCGACACATTGGGTATTGACTTGATAGGATAACTTCCTAATATTAAAGGAGAGTACAATCACGCCATAGTAGCCATCGACTAATTCACCAAATGGGTTAAGGTTAAGCCTTTACTAGGGTCACCACCCCTAAGAGTTTGAACTTTGTCATAAAGAACATCGTCTATCGTTTCGGCTTGCCAAAGAAGATCATCACCGATAGCGACACCCAGTTTGAGAGAAACCTCTTTCAAGACTTCTACACAAGGAACGGAAACGAGAAATGCTTCTCTTTCGTTGTCCATCCTCAAGCCAATAGACAAGTCGAGGTCGTCAATAAAACCATCAAGTCAATAATCAAGGAACGCCTCGCGAATCTAAAGGGAATTGGACCGAAGAACTACCACTCATTCTTTGATCCTATCGCACCTCCAGCCATGCTTCAACCAGCCATACTCCTTTCTCGCTTTCCTATGGGTATGAAGCCATGCTGCCTATAGAAGTAGATGTCCCATTATCTCGGCGTCCAACCTAACGACCTAAGCAAATCAATGAGTTACTCAAGCTCGGACTCGACAAAGTTGAAGAATGAAGAGCCAAACCCAAACTCCCCACTAAAGCTTATAAGAGAAAGATAGCTAAGCACTACAACTCAAGAGTGAAGCTTCGGCAATTCATTGTTGGTGACTTAGTCCTGCGTCGAGTGAACCTAGCTGAAGGACTGCTTGGCTCGAACAGGGAGGGGTCGTATGTTATAAGTGTCGTCTTAACAAATGGTGCTTACCGCCTCTCCCTACGGACGAAACCTACATTTCCCGCACTTGGAACCCCATGCACCCACTAGCCTATTATATATAAGAGCTAGCCACAATTATAAGGTTGTGTAACACCTCTTTGTTAAAGAATAAATCGAAGACTTCAGAGCCAACTCTGTTTAAGATAATCGCCAAGGCTATCCAACAAATAATGAGTTATTATGTGCTCATTACCTTGTCTGGGGACTATCAACCTCTGCCACCAAGGACCGCACGAGCCACTCAACGCTCCCTTCCTTGTCGGTCGGCAATCCAGCGAGGGTGAACTACCATGCTTTCAATTCCTTACTTAGGGACTGCCACCGGAGAGAACCTTCGAGCCCATGCTCAATTCCGTGTCGAGACCGCCCGCCACCTCTATAGGCTATCCAACGAAGGATTAGTTATTATGTGTTCATTACCTTGTTCGAAGACTACCGACCTCTGCCGCCAAGGATGGCGTTAGCCACTCAACACTCCCCTCCCTACCGACTGACTATTTAGCGAGGGTGAATTACGCGCATTCACTTCCTTGCTTAGGGATTGCAAAGCTAGTGGTGTGGAACCCGAGAGAACCTTCAAGCCCATGCTCAGGTTTGTGTTTGGACCGCCTGCCACCTCTATAGGCTATCCAATGAAGGAATGGTTATTATGTGCTCATTACTTTGTTCGGGGACTATCGACCCTCGTCGCAAGGACGTAGCGTGCTTCGGTTCCCTTCCTTGCCGGCCGATTATCCACGAGGGTGATTTACTATACATTCACTTCCTTGTTGGGGACTACTGAGCTATCTAACAAGATTGAATCACCATGCATTCACATCCTTGCTTAGAGGCTGCTCACTACCCTATGAGTTTGGGTGAGATGTCTCCCCATTGTGCCAAGGTGCATCAACAAGCTAAGACATGACTGCGATGGTCCAGTTTCCATCGCCCATGATGTCCCCCATCCCTTGTGCGGGATGGGGCGCTATCGTCGAGACTGACATTGTTAACATTGAGTGACACTGAAGTCCGGTATCTGTAGTGCACCTGCATAAAAATAAGTCAGACCCAACATAACCTGGCAACGTGTCATGCAGGAGAACTTTCGAGCCACTCGATGTTCAGATTCATGTTAGGAACATCTTGCACTTAATCTGGCCGCATGTCACCTAGGAGAACCTTCAAGCCCAACAACGCCCAATTTCAAGCCGGGACCGCCCAATATCATAGAATGCAAATAGGCCCGACAATCATATGCCGCCTTCGTTTTTTAACAAGCCCGGCATCTCCAGTATACGCTTGTATTCGAGCCCACATGCCAGCCCAGTTCAATATACATATAAGTCATTCTCAAACTAAGTACATGGTTCCCTTAGACTGGTCATTCTAATCGCCCGTCTCTCTATCATACTGCTACTCTACCTGGTGAAAATATACAAGCATAGACAAATAGGGACTATATCGACTACTTAAAGTACACTACCCAAAAATGCTATGCATAGTAGAAAAAACAAAAAAAGCAGTAAGGCCTACTGTAGAGTTCGCCTACATCGATCGACCATCATTGACATTGCAATGATGATCGATCGACATCTAAAGATTGCCAGAAAAAGATGGATTCCGACCATAGCATAACACAAAATCAATAACATTGTCAAGCATTAAAAGAAAACAACAGTAGCAGCAATAAAAAAATGCAAAAAACACAAAAGCTTCAAAAAGCTCAGAGCTTGGTTATGGCTATGGTGTTCACAATAGCGGAGAAGAAGAAGAGCGAATAGCGGGGAAAAAGTAGAACAAGGAAAACTCACTATTATCAACGAAAGCTTGAGAAGTCGAAAGTTTTGAAGGTTTTTCAAGAGTTATTATGGCTAAATCATTTTTCGTTTCGATAAAGAGTGGAAGAAAAATTGATAAAGGTTCTTTAAATACCTACCCCTTCAATCTCAGCCATTGTATTTGAAGAGCCACCAAATCTCGATCGTCTAGGAGTAATCAATGCATTTGTCACTTCATCCACATTGCTAACGTGAGCACCTTGGCACGTCTAGAAAAAGTGAACTATCTTAGCTAATGGCAAGACACCACATGTGGCATGCGTTAAATTCATAGTAGAAGAACCAGTTGGTAGGAACTTTGTGATTTGACAAGCCTGCCCCTACTACAGAGACGGACTTAGGGGATAAAGTATTACTCAAATTTCTCACAAATATAATTAGCAAACTGACTAAGCACAGCCTGGCTCAAATCAAGTCGGCCCATCACATATAAGCCCGGCATGTCCATGCCGACCCAAACGCAGTCTAGTTCCAAGCCAGTTCGTCTACTCAGCTACACTCCAAACCTATTGTTAGTCGGCTCAACTCAACTCAAGGTAGCTTCAACGACCAACTCTTCAGACAAAGCCTGGTTTAGGTGTGGCCTATCTCTGGTCTGGCCTCATCACAGCCCGCCTTCAACCGGTCCAAAGCAGCCCATCTCATCATCCCACAATTGGCCTGGCAGATTCTTCACGACTTGGTCCATGGCAACATTCAGCTTTACTCAAACAAGTATCGTGGGTTATCGACAGTCCATACCATCCCAAGATAAGCTAATCGCTCGTCTTCCCACATAAATATGCAAAAGTAAACGATAAGTCATATAACCAACTGCACTAGGTACTATAGTGGATCTGCCAAAAGCATGCCTACTTCTGTAGCATGCTGCCAATATTAAATATGCATTAAATGCAAGACAAGCGTCTGGTACGGAGGGGCACTTAGCATACTTCTCAACCATACATTCTAGCCTATCTTTACAGCTGTTTTCTATCAGCCAATGTGATCAGATCAACGGCCAGACACGCTTCTTGCATGTTTTTCTGCACAATCTTAGTCATCCATCATCCATTTCAGCTACTATTAATACCTCATGCCATGCTAAATCAAAGTGGTTGATTTTTCTGGTTGGATATTGGTTTCTTGCTACTCACACAGCACAAATATTCTCACAACCATAAGCTCTTAAGATTACCAACATTTTAGTCTTAAGTGTGTAATTTCCTATTATTCTTTTGTAATTCCTTCTAATTGTAAGAGAGAAAGATAGTAAGAGATCTTCATAGTGAACATAGCCAAATTTAACCAAAGCACTCTACATCTTTGTGTCATTTACTTTAATTTGCCTGTTTTCTCTTCATTTTACATTTTTTAAGCCTAGTGTTAACAAGTAACATTTGCTTTCACAAACACATTGGTCTAATTCGAGGTTGGCTAATTTATTAGTCAACACTAATATTAATTCTTATTAGCAAGCACAACATGGTAGCAAAGGCCACCGTAGCGGGTAGTGCAACGCACGACCCGTGCCCGCATGCGGCGTGGGCGAATGAGCATTCGAAACGTCTTGTAGAAGCACTTTGCAATTGTCAGTTGGCTGGTTGGGTTATATGGGCCAAAATTTGTGTGTTTTTCTCCATTTTGTTGTCTTCTTGTGACAGCCAAATAATGAATAGATGCTTCTACTCAAAAGTTGAATATTTGTCAAACGACCATAATATTTGA
Organism: Allium fistulosum; assembly: GCA_030737815.1. Lineage (NCBI taxonomy): Eukaryota > Viridiplantae > Streptophyta > Magnoliopsida > Asparagales > Amaryllidaceae > Allium > Allium fistulosum. The sequence goes on from CM060904.1 coordinate 225,861,451, forward strand.
TGAAAGGATCGCAACATTTCCAAATAGAAGGACTGTTAAATTCGTGCCTATAAATAGGCTGTCAAAGAAATGAGGTAAAAAAAATTTGAAATTATAAATACTCTGAAAATAAAACTCCTCCTGTATAGTTCTGAGTGCATCATCTCTTGAGTTTGTCGTGAATGCGCCTGCAAGCGCTACATTGCAAAGATTGTCTGTTTCATCTTAAGAAACAATTGCTCAAACACCTTTAGCGCCATAAAGAGAGCAATATTATTTCAAGGAAACAATGCTCGGTGGACTAAGTAACAATAATAACCTTCAATCCCGATTCAAAAATGAATCTATCGAGACTTTCGCTTAGAAGGGTGGGTTTGTGGTGGTGGTGGTGGGGGTTGGGGGGAGGGGGGATGATTGGCCAAAATGTGCTAACTTCTTTACGAAACTATGATATAGCGCATCAGCAATGCAAGATATTCAGTAATAGTAGTGTGATCAAGTGGTTTGTGTGTTGAAAGATATGCTTATGAACATAATGTTCAAATCATCATTTGCAATATATTTTAAAGAAAAATCCTAATTTTTTAAGATTGTTTGGAGCATCCATTATGCTTAAACACATACAATATTTTCATAAGATATTAGGATGCATCCTTTATTTTGAAACTTAATAGGTCGAATTCTCTTTTAATAAAACTTTGGAAAATACCACTTAAAAGTAAATTTGAATTTCAAAAATTGTGAGCTCATTGTTGACCTACAACAATTTTTCAACAAGTATTGATAAAATAAATCGATTTTTCTCAGATATTTACAGCAAAACCTGTATATATTTATTGTAGAAAATGCAAATATTTGCAAGCTAAACTTAATTTTTTCTTCGGTCGATTTTATATACATACATAATATATACATATATATATATATATACACACACACACACAGTTTTTTTATAGTCTGTCGAAATATATGTGGGGGGAAAAACGAATTGAGCAAAATAATGATATTGCACAAGTATTTCTAACGTTTTTACATGATTTGGCAAGTTTTAAAAAATTAGGTGTGATCTGAAATGTTTTGTGTTTTACAAAACTTTTTGTGGAACGAAACCAAACTTCCCGTGTTTTTATTCTAATTTCAACTGCTTATTTACAGTTTTGTTCACTTTTGCTAATCTAAGTATTAGTCAGAGTAATAGCAATTCTTCTAAACGAGCTCATAGCTTCTAATGATACCAACCCTCGATTTTTCATTCCCTTGGCTGACGCATGTACAATGCAATTTACTTTTAGTTATGCATGTTTAGGTCATTTATCGTGGACTTATCCCACACAAATTCAAACATAAAAATAAATAAAAAACACCTTTGAAACGTCCAATTTTGTTTTCAAATTTTATGCTTTTTCCAAAAAGATATATATGTTTAGATGAGGTTTAATTATTTGCAAATATCTACTGAAATAGTTACAGTGCTAAGTACATTTTGTAAATACTTATTTCACTCGCAAACATTTGCGTTTTACAAGCAAGATCAAACATATGCCATTTTCTCAATTTTGAAATTCAAAATACCTAGTTTGAATTTTGTTTTCATCGTTAAATCGCAAATTTTAAAGACTATCCTGTAATATTCAACAATATTCACATGCTATATAATTTGATAAAATTTTGTTAGTATAAACATTTTGCAATCATTGAGAATGACTAACTCAAATGATGAGTGATATGATCTCATAAATCGATATTGCAAAGGTCACAGATTTGAATTTTCGAGACATCAAACTAAGGGTTATGCTTGAATAAAAAGAAAATCCAACCACAATGTTTTTCTAAAATAGGTAGATTATAGGGAATTAAAATAGCTACAGTAGAATGCTTGTACATTTTTAGCAATGTTTTCCTACAGATGTCAGTAGCATAAGGAAAAAATAATAATAAAGAACCACAGTTAAGAAGCTTCAGTCTCCACTTGCACAGCCACCACAACCACAGTGGACACATTCTATGACCTTCTCTTCACTGAGATGTTTAGGAACTCTGCAGACGCAAGTCGTTCCGAAATTGTGATCTCGTGGTTGCATGCATCTAAGGCAACAAAGCCGCTCATACCCTGCCTGCACATCAGTTATCAAAAAATGGAACTTGTATTACTCATATTTCATTAGATTTTGAGCATAATATCAAAGAAAGTCATATAGCAAATCGATTGTTACTGATCAAACGAATTTATAGCATTTTTACAACTTAACTTCACTTAGCTCGTATCATCGTTTAAATGGCACGGTAAGGGAATCAAGAAATATGTAAACAAGGTAAATCAAATAAATCATCTGACAAACTTGAATGCTCCACTATAGCTAAACTTTACTTCTCTTGAATCAGAAGAAAAAAGCTCCAACCCTTGAATTTATTTCCTTTGTTCGGAGCAATCCAACTGATCATTATTAGTTATTTGCTTTCCCTTTTAGCCCTCTTTTATCAAAATGATAGCCTTTAAATTTATTTTCACATAATATTTGGTATTATGCTTTTATAATTGTCATTTAAGTGCTATTAAGAAGTTATGAGGAGCTGGGGGTACCCACTTAATGTGCTGTGACTAAAATTGTTATCGCATGTTGTCGCTGCCAGCATTGTCATGTCCCATTTCATTAGATGCAAGAAGTAAATGATTTCTAGTGAGGCGAAATAGTTTCAGCAAGAACAATAACAGCCTGATTCTAATAGAAATGTTACAGCTTACAGAAAAATAACTAAATGAATCAATCATCTTAGCATCTACCTAGAACATAAATTATGGACCAGGTTATATAGTCAAAGCAATTATAGAAAATGTTAGACATAACATGCTAGTGCATCTTTATTTACTTATATTCACCCTGGGTAAACAAACATGCACGACTTGCGTATATTCACATCACCTAAGGCATGTGATTCTACTCAATTTCTATATTGAATTATAGTATACGATAAATAGACTCAAATAAAATTTATATAAATATCTGTAAACTTTGTATCAATATTTATCTGAAGTCGTGTATGTGTAATTTTGTAATAAAAAATTATTTACTGCACACATAGAAAATTATAGTATAAATAGAACTTCATATTAAAAAGCAAGTAATATTCGGTGGAGTGCAAATAGCTCGTTGAAAGGGCTCAACGGTTAAAAAAATGATATAAATTAGATAGAGTAATAGAAACTATATAAACGATAATTTTGATATTTCAGACTGACATCATTAAACCTTATAAAATTAGTTACTCCTATTGATAATAAATATTTATGTAAACAATATAGCTTCAGAAACCTTTGTCGAAAATAAAGAAACCTAGAAAAAAAGTATCAAAGCCCTTCAATGTTATGCACACACTATATAATCCTTTGTCGTCGTCGTCGTATAGTACTCGAACTCGCTGAATGGCTAAAAAGAATTGGTATATTTCGCTTGGCAAATAGTTAATATATTTCAACACACGTAATAAAGTTTATCTAAGATAGGAATGAAAATTTCATGACGAAAGTACAACCTGCATGTGAAGAAATTAGCGAGTCTTCAGTAAAGATGGGTTGCGCCATACGTCAGTTCTAATTCCATTTCTGTTTGAGTTGATCTTGAATGAAATAATAAAAGAATTCAAGAGGTTATACCATATGATGCACGATGTTTGCAAATGTGCAAATTGACACATAAAAATTGATCAAACTAAAAATATGAAGAAATATATATAAAAAAATTGAAACTTGGTAAGACTAAAAGTCTAAAACTAAATATATGTCATGCAACTATAGTAAAGAATTATAAACAATGAAACAATAAATTTAAATTCAGTGATTAACAAAAAAGGATATGTTCAGACATATAGGATTGCTAGTACAATAAGATGGAGAGCGAAACTGGCATAATGAGCCGAAATGCAGATCGAATAAAATGAAGATAATCTAGTGTTATGTGAAACTAAAGAAATCTATTGGACACCGATCAGACAAACTATACTGTACAGAGCGCAATGTTATGCTTAAAAAAATAAGAAACATAGAAGAAACATGAATTTTAAGGGTAATGATTGAAATCACTAGAAAAAATAAAACCACAAATGAAAAAATGAAAGAGAAACTAGGATTGATGCATAGAAACGTGAAAAATAGAAGAAAAATAAATAGACTTAGTTGGTATGAAAACATTAAAAAAAACAGAGAGACAAGGTTGAGAAGAGTACATTATTTGCATAGAAAGTAAATACAAAAGGAAGAAAAAAACTAAAATAGCATGAGACTGTGATCTAAAAAAATCAATTTAACTAAAAATATGATTCAAGATAGAAATTATGAAAAATACGAATTCACGTAGTCGACCTTAACCTTCTGATAAAAAACTAGGTGGTTGTTGTCACTTAACGATTTTTGAGGCAAAAAAACAGAGTGCTTCATTCTAACATAATCAAAACATTACAATATTTAAAGTTTAAAAAATAACAACCCACTAACAACATGATCCTAACTTTGCTCCACGATTACAAAGCATTAATAATAAAATAACTAATTCCTAAAAAACAGGAATAAACTTTGACACAATCAACTTAACAAACAAACAAAAACACACGTGGACATGTTTCAGTCCCGAAGCATTTTCTTAACACTACTCCTTGCTTTAGGAGCTGCAAACACCAAGTCTTGACCTCAGAAACTCGAACTTGCAAGCAGGCAACGGTTTGGTTAAAATATCTGCAACTTGATCTTCTGTTCTCCAGTAGACAAGAATCACATCTCCATGTTTCTGTACTTCCCTTGGGAAGAATAACTTGATATTAAAATGTTTAGTCTTCCCATGTAACACGGGATTATGAGAGATAGCAATAGCAGCTTGGTTGTCAACAAGAATCTCTGTGCTTTCCTTCTGCTCCAGATCAAGATCAAGTAAAAATTTCCTCAGCCATAAAGCTTGATTAACAGTAGCTGTTACAGCAATAAACTCTGCTTCGGCAGTGGATTGGATTTGGGTTACAGTTTCTTGCTTCTTCGAGCTCCATGAGAAAACACCAGAGCCAAGAGTAAAACAGTAGCCTGAAGTGCTCCTCATATCATCAATGGAACCTCCCCAGTCACTGTCAGAAAAACCAACCAGCTTGAACTCCTTGCTCCTTGTGAACTTAACACCAAAATCACTTGTGCCTTTGACATATCTAATCACTCTTTTTGCAGCTCTGAGATGTAATTCACTTGCACAATGCATAAATCGAGACAAAATACTTACAGCATTCAAAATATCAGGCCTTGTTGCTGTGAGATACATCAAGCAACCAATCAAACTCCTGAAATATCCTTCATCAATTTTGTCAGCACCATCTTCTTTGCACAACTTCTCTTTTTGATTCATTGGAGTGCTTGCTGCCTTGCACTCCTCCATCTGAAATTTCTTCAGTATTTCCTTTGCATACTTTTTCTGGCAAATGAAAACTTCACCTTGCCCTTGCTTGATCTCCATGCCAAGAAAATAGGACATGAACCCGAGATCTGTCATTTCAAACACCTTTATCATCTCCTGTTTGAAATTTTGAATATGATTTGCATTGTTTCCTGTAACCAGTAGGTCATCAACATACAATGAAACAATAAGAATGTCAGTACCATTGTGCTTGACATACAAGGTTGTTTCTAATAGACTTTTCACAAATCCTAAGTTCAACAAATGTTCATCAATTTTGCTATACCAAGCTCTTGGAGCTTGTTTTAGACCGTAAAGGGCCTTATTGAGAAGGTATACTTTATCTCTTTCACCTTCCTTCACAAATCCTTCGGGCTGCTCGACATAAATTTCTTCCTGTAAGACACCATTTAAAAAAGCTGATTTGACATCCAAATGGAACACTTTCCAGCCCTTTTGTGCTGCTATTGCAAACAGTAACTTGATTGCGTCCAATCTAGCAACAGGAGCAAGGGTCAGAGTAATCAACACCAAAGATTTGGGCATACCCTTTAACCACAAGCCTGGCTTTGTGCTTGTTGATCGAGCCATCAGCGTTAAGCTTGGTTCTAAACACCCACTTAACTCCAATTACCTTCCTGCCTTGAGGTCTCTCCACAAGGATCCAAGTCTTGTTCTTCTCTATCATTGACAGCTCATCCTCCATTGCAGCTATCCACCTTTGATCCTTCTTTGCTTCTGCATAGTCGGCAGGTTCACACACAGCAACGTTGCACCTTTCATAAACATCTGAGAGCAACCTTGTTCCTCTCACGGGAGCATCATCCACTGTTTCATTCTGCCAGTCATCTTCTTCTTCGATGCTTGAACCAGAAAACTTGAGTTTCAGCTTTGCCATGGTCTGACCCTTCTTCTATGCATCATCCCAGCTCCACTCTTCATCCTCCATGAAGTGAACATCCCTACTAACAATAATATTTCCAGTTTGTGGTTGGAAAATTTTATAGGCCTTGCTGACAGTACTATAGCCTATAAAGATACCTGGTGTAGCTCTCCTATCAAGCTTGTCACGCTTACTCTGTGGAACATGAGTGAAACACAAGCAACCAAATACTTTAAAGAATTTCAGAGATGGCTTGTAACCATACCATGCCTCAAATGTTGTCTGTTCCTTTACTGCTTTTGTGGGAAGCCTGTTTTGAAGAAACACAGCTGTATTTGCTGCCTCTACCCAAACTTCTTTGGCAAATTCTTCTCATGCAGCATGCATCTTGACATCTCCATGATGTATCTATTTCTCCTCTCACTAACTCCATTGAGGTGTGTAAGGAGCTGTAAGCTGATGCTCTATGCCTGAATCTTCACAGAACTTGTCAAATTCTGCCGAAGTGTATTCCTTCCCATTGTCAGACCTTACAATCTGAATTTTGCAGCCACTTTCATTCTCAACTATTGCCTTAAACTTCCAAAAAACTTGAGCTACCTCTGATTTAAACTTCAAGAAAAAAAATCCAGCACATTCTGGTGAAGTCATCAATAAAGGCAATATAATAGAGACTACCTTTTAGAGAAGGTGTTCTTTGAGGGCCTGCAACATCCGCGTGGATGAGCTGCAATTTGTGAGTGGCTCTCCAGGTTAACTTCGGGAATGGCTTCCTATTTTGCTTTCCAAACTGACATGTTTTGCAGCTTGAAATTTCATCACTAAGCTTGGGAACATCAAGTGCCAATTCCTTTTCTCTTAGTTGCAGCAACCCTTGATGATGATAGTGTCCGACTCTCTTGTGCCAAATCTGTGTGACATCTTCTTTGAGAGGAAAAGCGGATTGCTCCTCCTCTAAAAGATTGAGTGGAAAATTCTTTCCTTTCATTTTTACTTTGAAGATATCTTGATTAGTTGCATCCTTAATCAAGCAATATCCATCTTCAAAAATAACTTTAAAGCCTTTTTCAATAAGTTGACCCACACTCAACAGATTTTGGTCAATGTCAGGAACAAAGAGAACATCATGTATATATTTTGTACCTGTACAGCTTGTAATCGCAATAGTCCCCTTTTCCTTTGACCGAGATGTAATCCCCATTGCCAATTCCGACTTTGGTGATGTTAGTTGGCTTCAAATCTCTAAACAACTCATTGTCATGAGTCATATGGTTGGTGCAGCTACTGTCAATTAGCCAGCTTTCATTTGATTCACTGCCCACGAAGCATGTAGCCACAAACAGTTGATCCTCCTCCTCCTGATCAGCAATCTTAGCCTCTTCACCTTGCTGTTGATTCTTGCTCCTATAAATTACAGCTTCATGCCCCATTTGGTTACATTTGGTGCACTTGGCATCTGGTCTTCTCCAGCATTTGAAAGGAGAATGACCATTTCTATTGCAATGTTGACATGGAGGGTAGAACCCCTTCTTGACTCCTTTGTTGTAGGCTGAAGATTCTCCAATAGAATTTTGATTTTTCTTGAAAAACTTCTTGTTGTTGTTCCTCCCATTCTCATGATGCTTGGCTAGTAAGGCTCCTTCAACAGCACCTTCTTGCCTCATGGCTCTTCTTTGCTCCTGTGCTTGCAAAGCATTGAGATATTTTCCAAGGCTGAAATAGATGTCTCAAATTTTTCAGGCAATGTTACAAGAATTTTTTCAACAATTCTTAAGTCCTTGAACGTAAAACCAAGTAATCTAATTCGGTTTGCAATGTCTAATAACCTATCAGAATACTCTTTGATTGATTCTGTTTCCTTCATCTTCTGCAACTCGAATTCTCGAATCAAGTTTAGCACACGCATTCCTTTGATTCTTTCATCTCCCTCATACTCTGACTTGAGATAATTTCATATCTCATATGCTGACTTCAGAGTCATAATCCGAGTGAAGATAGTAGATGAGACTGCAACGAACAAACAGGCATGGTCGGATTTCTTTGTCTTTTTCTCCTTCTGCGATTTGATCTGCGCCATGGTCTGATTGTTTGGAAGAGCAGAAATTTCATAATCATCTTCCACTGCTTCCCAAATATCCAGAGCTTCCATATACGTCTCCATACGAACTGCCCAAACTTGGTAGTTGTCTCCATCAAACACCGGTGGAGAAATTGAAGAGAAACTGGAACTTGCTTCGACGTCCATGACACAGCAACCTCACACACTCACTCACAGATCCCTTAAGAAGAAGGCTCCGATACCAATTGTTGTCACTTAACGATTTTTGAGGCAAAAAAAACATAGTGCTTCATTCTAACATAATCAAAACATTACAATATTTAAAGTTTAAAAAATAACAACCCACCAACAACATGATCCTAACTTTGCTCCACGATTACAAAGCATTAATAATAAAATAACTAATTCCTAAAAAATAGGAATAAACTTCGACACAATCAACTCAACAAACAAACAAAAACACATGTGGACATGTTTCAGTCCTGAAGCATTTTCTTAACAGTGGTGAAGATGTAATAAATATACATTTTTAAAGTGTTCATTGGTGCAACTCATGAGCCAACTTAAACTATGCTGGGTAAATTCTTGCAAATAAATCTTATTAAGGCTCATTCTCATATTAAATACATGCATCTATATTAAAAGGTTTCAAACATTGCGCTATAGGTTTTTCTAGTTTAATGTGTAACTCGTGTGTTCAGCATGACAAATTTGTAGAAAAAGCCAATGTTTAAAATTTTGATACTTGAAAAGTTAAATTTGCTATGTGATGTAGAATAATTTTGTTGAGATACACTTGTTAAAGTATAACTTAGATAAGGTAAATGAGATTCAAACTGAATGTGTTGTTATTTATTAGGATTTGATATTTGTTGAGTAGACAAATGAATATCAATTTATTACATTTGTTTAATCAATTCACATTCAAAATCTACTAATTTCTGTTGAGACAATTAATTATTTGGATAAATCTATAGTTTGATCTGAAATCGAATTATTATAGTTAAGTTGATAAGACTTTGAAGATATAAAAATGCCAGTGGCATTAAAAGAGTAGAAGATAACTTTTGAAGATGTGAACAACTTAAATGAAAATATTGATGAGAGAATTTTAAATGCGCAAATGCTCATGTTTTAAATTTCAGATTATTTGTTGTCCTAGACCAACTTAACATAAGTAAACATATTATATGTTGCCCAATTACACAGCACCAAAAAGTAACTATACTGATTGCCTTTTACAAGTTATGAATCAGCCAAGAGAGTTAGCTCGATGGTTCGAACCACAAGACCAAAAATTACGAGTTTGAACTTTGAAACTGACAACCCTGTAACAGTTAGATCATGTATTTTGATGATGAAAGAGTCAACATACGATCATAAGCATAACAGGCAAATGAAGGAGATGGGAATTTACTTCGGTTGGATCATAACCCCAACCCCCCCCCCTCAATTTTCGACACGATATCAGGATAAATAACATAGCCTGTCGGGATATCCTCTTCTCTATTAGCTCCATCTATACCTATACCATGCTCCCTAAAATGAAAAACTTCTTGCCTTACCACTTGTCCACGCTGGTTCAAAAGACCATGTTTCTCCATTCATGAGTTCATTGAATAGATACTATGGAAGAATATTGATGCATCAATTACGAGTAATAAATTGGCTAGACAGGACTTTCATGCTTCATCCATGCAATTGCTTAGCTTGTTTCGTTTTCTCCATCGATAGTCGTGGAACTAGTTCACTCAATTTTTTTTGGAGTAAATAAGATTACAGAATGATGTCCGAGTGTTATTAACAAAGAAATGCTAGAACACAAACCAAAGAGCTACTAAATAGAGCATGTTTTGAATTAAGTCATTATCGAGTCATTTTAGTTTAGAATTGTTAAAACCCACAAACGATCTCCAAATCACTTCACATTCACATCATCATCATATGCTTTAGGGCTGTCAAATGGATACCAGAAAAATTCAAAATCCAGCCGCATCCGTATCCGAAAAGCAGATAAATATATGATATCTGAAAAAACGGATACGTATGCGAATACGAAGACATCCTCATCCGAAAATTATCTGTCCGGTATTTTCTAAGATTACAGTTTAAAATGTGTATTTTAGTACAATGAAATATATTTATTTATTATTTTATTAAGTTTAAAGTTTATATTATACACACTAAATGTATATTATCTACACAAAACTATTTATTATCATTATATTTGTTTATTTTTAACACTTTAATAATCAACGAGATTGAAAAAAATTATGTTAAATTAATAAATATCATTTATGTTTCTTGATTTATTGGTCGTTAGCGGATAGAATAATTATTCGATATCCGTCTGTATCCGTGGATGCGGATATCCAATATCCGAAAATGATTTCGGATATGGATACGGATATATCACCATCCGCGTCCGAAAGTCTCCGTTGACAGGCCTAACATACTTGAATGATGTGCTGGCAGTCAATAACAAACAAAGGAATACTAGAACATGAACCAAAGAGCTGCTAAATAGAGCATGTTTTAAATCAAGTTGGCATTGAGTCATTTTAGTTTAAATTTGTTAAAACTCATAAATGATCTCCAAATCGCTTCACACGTTCACACATCATCACAAAGATGAACTCCAACTTTTTCCATAATTTTGAAAAACGTTTAAAAAATTTAATGCATTTTGCCTCTGTTCAAAAATTCTGCTTCATGGTGACGGTCGACCAATAGTTCGCTGAAACAAAATTTTTGGATAACCACGAATATTTTAAAGCAACACGACATTTTCTACCTTCTTCATTCCAATTGCGACTCTTGACAATACATACTCGATTTCTATATAAACCCTAGATATTTTTCACCAATGATTCAACTATTTTGCTCTTAATTAGCCTTTATCTTAAAGCGATCAAATAGCATCAACACCTATCTTTATTATTTATATACAATCAATTTAAAATTCAATCTCAACTCAGAATCATTCCAATCTACCTGTATATGTTCGATTCTGAGAATTTGTGGGTTATAGGATATTGTATTTCGAGAGACAAATCTATATAGTCAAGATACATTGTTACCTATAACTCATTTTGAAATGGTAAGAAGTCATGTGCGAAGTCTCAAGTGGAGTCTGTAAGATACATATTCCTCTGGGTCAAGTAAGAAGGGAAGATAAAGAAATTCCAAAAAGGAGTTCAGTGACTGGATGTATGACGGGCATCCGAATCAGTATAAATCGTTGTGTCTTCTTATTGAGTTTGCTCTTTTGACTTTTATCTATTCTATTCGGCTAAATATTGCTTATAATACTACTTAGCAATATTAGTTTTTAAGTATATAACTTTGGCCATAATCGAGCCATATACTTTTTCATTTGGTATCACAACCCTCTTTCCAAAAACCGTAACACAATTTTGAATATTGATATGTCCACTACAAAATTATACCCGCATGTGCTGACTCTATTAACAAAGGGAACTTGATACACCTGAGTATATAAAACAAGTCAAACACTATACTTTCAATTAGTCTAATAAAACCCTAAAATTGAATACAACACTGATATGTTGATTCGTAAAGTACCCAAATATGACAAACAAAGGGAAAAACTCCTGAGCACACAAACAAGCAATCTCCTTCCTTCTATCTCCTATCTCCTATCTAGGTATGTTAATAATCAATTGATTTTAGGTGCTCCGTTTGGTTTCGGTAATCCTATGCCTAAAGATATTTAAAGTGTCCGATTATAATATTCCACCATATCATCTCATAAATGGTTAAACTGTGTGTGTGTGTATTTTGTGTGTGTATGTGTATATGAATGAGTTGTGGGTGGGTGAAGAAATTGGAAAAGGGATGGAGTGACAAGAAAGAAAATTAGAGAGGGATAAGGGTAGAGGGAAAATAGTTGAATTGTGTGACAGAGGGTGTGAAATGTGCACAATATGCTTTTGGGTATGATCATATATTATACATGCAAAAAAAAACATAATTAGGCCTCATGTTTCGAGGCGTGTAATTTAATAAAACATAAAATGTTTATGAGCATGTCCATGGTTGATATAATAATACTGATAGCAAACTAACCTTTTTCCACTTGGCAATCAAATTTCGATCTGCATAACCTTGATCCAGACAAAATTCATACAACTCCTTCGAGATCTCTTTGCTACGGTAAAATAAATCATATATGTAACGGCTCTTCTGATGTGAAATTTTAAATATAGGCCATAGTGCTTCACAGTTTCTCTTCCCATCATTTGGATCATTTTCCGCTGTCCATTAAAAACAAATTAAAGCTTAAAAATCGTTATGCATAATGGTCAAAAATGTAATGTATCATGTGTTGCTACGATCCAAGATAACCTTCTCTCATTTTTGCCTCTAGCTCACGGAGAGAAGGCTCAATAAGCTCCCATCCCTCTGGATACTTGATGCGGCTAGTCATTACTCTAGGCATGTTGATTACTTAACTAACCTGGAATATTCATTCAAATTTTAGCGACTTTTGTCTAGTAAAAACCATATAAAAACAATGCTTTATTAATGATAAGACCAAAAAGGATTGCATATTAATAATGCCATAGCATTCAAAAAAATTGCGGTCTCGTTTACAATCTGTTAGACAACAAAGTTAAAAAGAGTCGTACTATATACACCCCAACGGGGACTATAATTTACCAACTCTTCGTTTTACCCAGTCTAGTTTATTTAGATGCTACATATTAACCATGCTTTATTTTATACTACCCAAGCCGATCGATGGTGCACAGTAGATAAATGAATATAAGTTACGGCATATAAAAAAATAAGTTCTTCATATTATTCGGAGTTGGTCGGCAGACGACTCCCCAATGACTCTGGGAAATATGAAGTACGAATTTTCTTTTCTTTTTTCTTTTTCTTTTTTTTTACTTCTGCGGTAAATTGAAGATCTTATTGGGGTGTATATAGCACGACTTTAAAAAAACCATTATTATTTTAGAAAGAAAAGAAGAAGTAGAAGAAAAAGCAACAGCAGCTAATTTTAGCTTTTTACAATATGACGAGACTATTTCGTTACAAATCTATGCAACTGTGGATTCATATTCTCAGTAGCAACGAAAAAGGGGGGAAAGCTTCGTTACATATCGATGCAACTGTGGATTCATATTCTCAGTAGCAACGAAAAAAGGGGGGAAAGCTTCGGATAAAATAACTCGAAATCTGTAAAACCTTATAAAAATAAAATGTGTTTATCCAAATAATTGGGATGGAGATAAAATGCCAAAATTAGGGTTTATGATTAGCACAACTAGGAATAACAATAAATGGAAAAGAAGGGGAAAAGGTAAACAATTTCAACCTTTTGATCCAAAATAGCGTATGGTTTGGAGAGGACTTGTTTCCTGCTGATTTGGAAATTTGACGGATTTCAAAACACTGAAATTTTATTTTTGCAGAAGGAACAATGAAATTATATAAGGGGCTTTGTCAAAGAAAGCTTAAGGTCGCAAATTACCGGAGTGTTTGCACGAACTTGAAATAACTTATGTTTTAATGCTTCTTTAGCTTGTCAAACTAGTTTGTAACCCGTGCGTTGCACACGGTAATTTAATAAAATAATATTTATATTTTAGTTATTGTTAAAAACATAATTTTATTATGCAATACATTATCAATTTATTGAGATAGATGAATTTCGAATTAAAATGGCATACGACGTTCAGATGTAAGGTTGAAATTTAAATCTTTGCTAATTATATATCTATGTGAGAATTAATTTTCTAACTCAAATATGTATTATTATACATGCATATTTTTAATATATGAATGAAAAAAAACTTTACCACTTCTATTAATATGAATGTTGTATATATATTAGATTGTTTTTTAGGATTTACAAATGAATTAATGAATATTACATAATTGAATTTATTTAAATAATTTATAAGGAATTAAATGTAAAAAAGTAGGAGAAAATTGAGAATAGTTCCGTACGTAATTGTAGATGAGAGGAGCATCTTATGGCTAGCTTATCTATATGTGAATCATAATCCATTAGTTGAGATTTTAATTATTAAACAATTTTAACTTTGCTACTAGCCATGGATTTCATTTTGTTGTAAGGGGTCATGTTTATAGTTTTGATAATTGCAAAATAATTGTTATGTAGCATTAGTTGAGTTATGAATTCGGTAAGGTTTAATATCATGTTAAAAGATAATTTTGTATAACCTAATTTTTACAGTGTAATACGTGCGTTTACATTGCAATTTTTTAAAAATATAAATTTATCCTTTAAAGGTTGTTAACAACGAAATTTAGTTATGTAATATATGATAATTTTTTAAGATAAATGAATTATAAATCAAAAAATTGTTATTATTTATGTATACATTTTATATTATGTGATTTATATGTCTTTATATCGAAATAAAAAAATAATTATATCATTTTTGCTCATATATACGAGTACTGTATATATATTTAAATTATATTTTAGGATTTGTTAGATGAATTAATGAATATTAGTTAAGTGAATTTATTTAAATACCTTGGATTTAAGATTAGAAATTAGTTAAATATATGGACTTTAATATAAAATATTAGTAGAGAGTTGAGAAGAGTTTGTAGTAATTGTAGAAAATTTAAAAAATGTAAGTATTTGAAGTTAAAAATAGAAATTTTTAGTGCAGTACATAACTACATTTAGACAAACGAATTATAAAATAAATTTATTGTTATTTTTAATGTATATAATTTATATGCTTTGTATCTAAATGAAAATTTAATTTTATCGATTTGTTGACACGACTAAGGTATACGCATTGAAATTGTCATCTTTTAGGATTTATTTGATGGATTAAATATTTGGTGAGTTTATCAAACGTTTTAAATTTTGAATTATGTAGTTAATTTAAATTTATGGGCTTGAATGTAAAATATTAGAACAGAAGTGTGAAGAGATTTATAATAACAGGAAATTATTGTCAAGGACAAAATTTCTCAGCATTTTAGCCTCAAAGGACAGACCTTCAATATTTTAGCCTGAAGACAACTTTTTGTAGGTATCAGTTTTTAGTTATTGATAGCAGTTTTTAAGTATCAGTTTGTAGTTATCGGTAGCAATTTTTAGGTATCCGTTTTTAGTTCGGTAGCAGTTTTGGAAGAATGTTTGTCTTTATGAATAATTTTGGAAGAATGTTTGTCCTTATGAATAATTTTTAGGAGAATGTTTGTCCTTTTGGTAAAAATATTGAGGTCGTGTCCTTGAGGTTAAAAATATACAAATTTTTGTCATTTAAATTAATTCTCTCATACAACAATTGTAAATTTTGTAAAAAAATTGGTTTTGAATGTAAAGTAGTGTAAAAAATTTACTAGAATAATTTTAAAATGATAAATTATAAAAATTTGAAAACAAAATATCTTGAGAGGATTAAGGAGAGTGGAGAAAACTACTAGAATTAACAAGAGAGTCTGAAATTCTTCCGCTTTACTATTATTTAATAGATTAGCTATCAAGCAGAATATTTGTTGCTGGTGACTTAACGCAAATTCTTAGGCAATTTTGACGAGAGTGATTTTGTTCACACTTTTTTTCCAAAGTGTGAACAAAACACTTGGCTCCTATTGGAGGAATTTAGGGGGTCTCATATGTGACCCCTCAAATTTCTCCAATAGGAAGAAAGTGTTTTGTTCACACTTTGAAAAAAGTGTGAACAAAATTGTATTAAATTTTGATCAAACATTTTTACTTAGAAGTCAAATCACATCTAAATGTTTCTACTTGGAAGTTGAATCACATCGAAATACTTTTACTTATAAATCGTTATTTAAAAACTTAGAAGTTGAATCACATCAAAATACTTCTACTTATAAATATTTATTTAAACTACTTAAAAGTTACCATTTAAAACTTATTTTATGAAGTTTCAAAATTAGTTGTACCTTTAAAGGAACGAAAATATGTGCATGTAGGTTAGTTTTAACAACTTATTACACAATAAAACCTCAAATTAATTACATAAACATATCGATTTCTGTCAAGTACGAAGAAAAAAAAATACATCACGCCATGCTATCACTATTTATTATAGCACAATGATTTTTAATAAAACACTACCGATGATGGCGCAGTCTGGCACTGTCTTAAATCGTGCAGATATTTTCCTCCTCTTACAACGATAGCCTACACTTTGTCCTTCATCTTACTTTATCAATCTCAATTTCTTCCCTTTATCTTTCGCATCTTCTTCGCTTTACTAATCTCGATGAACAACCACTTCACCAATTTCATCTTAAAACGTATCTACAATCGATCAAACAAAGATAATTTCAAAAACCCAATTTATCGTATAATTTGATTTTATTATGTTGATGGTTTTTTCTTTATTGATATGTAATTACATGTTAATTTTGCACTATACTCAGCATTTCGAACACGTGGTATAATTGTTTTGAATGTAGATTGCAAATATGGATTGGTATGATTACACCTCGGGCACACAATTAGATGAAGAAGAATAAAATATTTCAAACACTCCAATTGCAGAATGTTGTACAAATGGTTAATCGTATAGTTGGAAAAGATGTTGTATAAGTCATAAAACGATTTAGTCTAGAAAATTGGTATGATTATGATGTAGACACATAAGTCGACGAAGAAGACAAATATATTTTGAACACTCAAAGTGTTGGTTTGGAACTGATTGTTTAAAGAGACAACATTGAGATTATATGTGACGAGCAACTGGCGGTTCAAAGAGCGTGCAAGGAAGTATGTAACAACGATGATATAGAGCTTGGAAAAGATGTTCAACTAGAAATAGGTTACGTTGATGAGATGTATTATGGGAAAATGTTGATGGGCTGTATTGTAGGGAAAATCGTATTGTTATACCTTAATCGAAGTCGTGGTCTTGACTTCGATGAGGAACCGCCAGCGCGCAACTACCATTATGGAATTGGATGTTCAATCGTGGTTTGCACGACTTAAAAAATGTAGGTCGCCGCTTTTATGGGTGTGGTTGTATTTCATGGATTGCTACCTTCAATTTTTTGAGACCTGAGCTTGCTAAGGTGACCCTAACACATATCTGTGATCCTTGTAATGTGGTTGTGGAGATGGAAATCCGTTATGAGGAGATGCTTGTTGTTTGTGCTAGGGAGAAGCCAATTGGAACCCAGGGTTCTCAGGGAAAGAAGAGAAAGTTCTTTAAGAAGAAGGGAGATGTTGCCAAGAAGGCAAAGGCTAATTTAGTTTGCTACAAATGTGACAAAAAGGGTCATTATGCAAATGAGTGTCGGTCAGGCAAGAGGAAGAAGGATGCAGATAAGAAGAATGTGAAGTGCTTCAACTGTGATTAAGTGGGGCATTATAAGAACCAGTGTCTAGAGCCAATCAGGGCGGACAAGGGAAAGGTTTTTGCCATTGGATTATCTGCTAAGCCAACTACAGCTGAAAAAGGGAAGACTGTGATGGAAGGTACGTTTTTGATTCAGTATACTAGTTAGGATACTATTTGATATCGGTGCATTGCATTCATTTATATCCCAGTGTTTGGTTGATAGGTTATGCTTAGAACTCACATACCTTGTTACTTCCTTAAGGGTTGTGAATCCAATAGGAGGGTATGCAACTCTGGAGATGAGATGTAACCAGTTAGAACTTAATTTGTTAGGTCATAAGTTTGCATGCAGTCAGTATGTTTTTCGATTTCATGGATTTCAGAATCATTTTGGGTATGGATTGGTTGAGAAGGTACAAGGTTAGGATATTTTGCCAGATGGGGAGATATCACCAAGACACCCTGATATTCATAATCGAATTATATTCTCAATGGAGAATTCTGACCGGAGTAGTTGTGCTTTGTTAAGTGCAATGGAAGTAAGAGAAGGGTTAAGTCAGGTTCGAGCAGCAAGAGAGTTTGCAGATGTCTTTGAGCCGGTCACAGGACTACCACCGAAATGAGATGTTGAGTTTCGGATAGATCTTGTGCCACGAGCGAAACTTGTAAGCAGACCACCAACAGGATGACACCGACTGAGATGAAGGAATTGATGGTGCAGCTAGTGGATCTAGAAGGAAGGAATTTTATTAGACCAATCAGTTCGTCTTGGGAAGCGGCCGCCGTACTCGTGAAGAAACCAGATGGGTCGTTGAGGATGTGTATCGACTATCATAAGTTAAATGAAAGGACGATCAAGAATAAATATCCTTTGCTGAAAATTGATGATCTATTTGGTCAGTTTGTGGAGCCAGAGTGTTTTCCCAATTGGATTTGGCGATAAGTTTCCATCAGTTAAGAGTGCAGAGGACAGTATTCCTTTGACAGCATTTCGGACTAGATATGGTTCGTATGAGTGGTTAGTAATTCCATTCGGATTAACGAATGCACCTGCTTTCTTTGCGGATTTGATGAACCAAATCTTCCAAGAGTATTTGGACAAATTCGTGTTGGTGTTTATAGATTACATTTTGGTATACTATAAGAAAATAAGAGAGCATGAAGATCATCTTAGAGTTGTGCTTGAGACGCCGAGGCGGCATCAGTTAAAGGCGAAGTTTTTCAAGTGTCATTTTTGGAAGAAAGAAGTCAATTTTCTTGGTCACGTAGTTTCAGAGAAGGGTTTGTCAATCGATCCAGATAATATCGAAGCTGTTAAAAATTGGAAGGGACTAGAGGTGGTGATTGAGATTAGAAGTTTTGTTGGACTTGTTGGCTATTACCGGAGATTTATTAAGGATTTCTCGCGGATAGCAGCATCTTTGACTAAGCTAACTAGAAAAGAGGTAAAGTTTGTTTAGTCCGACAAATGTGAGGAAGCATTCCTTAAGTTAAAGCATTTGTCGACCAACGCACTTGTGTTAGTAGTTCCAGACGGAAACCAAGGGTTGGTGGTGTATACTGATGCATGTAGAACCAGATTGGGAGCTGTATTGATGTAGAAGGGTAAAGTGATTGCCTACGCTTCATGACAGCTTAGACCGCATGAAGTGAGATATCCTACTCACGATTTGGAGTTGGCTTCGGTGATCTTTGCATTGAAGATTTGGAGACATTATCTCTTAGAGGAGAGATTTGAGCTATACACAGATCATAAGACTTTAAGATACTTATTCTCTTAGAAGGAGTTGAATATGAGACAATAGAGGTGGTTGGAGTTTTGGCTGCTTATGATTTTGGTATAGAGTGTACACCGGGGAAAGGTAATAAGGTGGCGGATGCTCTTAGCAGAAGATATTAATATACGGTGTTGGTATGTTGGCAGAATGGAAGGATTTAGAAGCTTTGACTACCTATAGTGTGCAGTTAAGATCGACTGCTAGTTCTAGTTAGAGTACCGCCATGATGTCCTGTTTAGAAGTTCGACTAGTGTTGATCGAGAGAATTGCTTCTAAGCAGAAGGAGGATCCATTATTAGCTGATAAGATAAGAAGGCTTGAGGTTGGAACTGAGGTGATCAGAAGGATTTTAGTCTTGACCAACGAGGATGGTTGAGAAAGAAGGGACGGCTGTGTGTTCCGAATATTGAGAACTCGAGGAAAGAAGTTCTTGGAGAATGTCATCGATCCAAGTTTACGATTAATCTTGGAGGGACCAAGATGTATCAAGATATGAAGAGGAGCTTCTATTGGGAAGGTATGAAGAGTGATGTTGGCTTGTGGGTTAGGCAGTGTGCAAACTGTCAACAAGTGAAAGCCGAACATCAGAAGTCGAGTAGGTTGCTTCAACCTCTAGAGATTCCAGTTTGGAAATGGGATTCGATATCCATGGATTTTATAGACGGGTTGCCAAGGAAAAATAGAGGAAATGAAAGTATATGGGTCATAGTGGACAGACTGACCAAGTGTGTCCATTTCATTCCAGTAAAGTTCACCAGGACGACACCTGTTTTAGCTAAGTTCTTCATGAAGAACATAGTTAGACTACATGGGATTCCTAGTAGCATAGTCAGTGACAGAGTTGCTTTATTTACTAGCGAATTCTAGAAGAGTCTACAGGATGTGTTAGGCACTAAGCTCAAGATGAGTACTGCATATCAACCTTAGACGGATGGACAGACAGAGAAAGTCAATAAGGTACTCGAGGATTTGTTGAGAGCTTGTGTATTGGACTTTGGTGTATCTTGGGAAGATCACCTATATTTGGTTGAGTTTTCCTATAACAATAGTTATCAAACTAGTATAGGAATGGCGCCTTTTGAAGCTTTGTATGGAAAGCCATGCAAATCACCAGCATGTTAGTTGGAGACTAGAGACAGATTGGTTTTAGGTCTAGATTTGGTTAGGGAAGCATCATAGAAGATTGAGTTGATCCGAGAAAGGATGAAAGAAGCTCAATCCAAACAGAAGAGTTACGCAGATAAGAGACGTAAGGACCTAAAATTCTCGGTTGGAGATAAGGTTTTCATCAAGGTATCATCGAAGAAGGGTGTGGTACGATTTGGGAAGTCAGGGAAACTGGCACCGAGATATGTTGGTCCATTCCAGATTATAGAGAGGTTTGGAAAGCTTGCATACAGAGTAGAGTTGTCGAGCAGTATGGCAGGTGTCCATAATGTATTTCATATGTCTCATCTTCGCAAGTATGTGCATGATCCAGAGACTACTATTCCTCCGACAGAGTTGGAAGACTTAATAGTAGAACCTAATTTGACTTTTGTTAGACAACCAGTTCGGGTTGTAGCGAGAGATGAGAAAAGACTGAGGAACAAGACAGTCAAGTTGGTGAAAGTTCAGTGGAGCGACAACGAGAAGGACTGTACTTGGGAGACAGAAGACATGATTCGAGATACTTATCCTGATCTACTTTGAGGGTATGTCTACATTATATTTATATAGATAATTGCTGGTCCGGTAGACTAGTATGGTTGTTAGGAGTCATTACATATGATTGCTATGTTTAGTATTTAGTCCTTATTGAATTTCGAGGACGAAATTATTTAAGGAGGGGAGTTTGAAACACCCCTAATTTTTGATAATATTATTCAAAAGATTTAATTAGATAAATTAAATAGAATAATGTAAATGTAAGTAATAAGGGGATTGAGATTTGAATAAATACTTAAGGGGCCGTGCTCAATTTATTTAATTAAGTGGGCTTAAAGTTAATTAATTTACATAAGAGTATATTGGAAATTAGCCGCACATAACCCTTACCCTTATATATATTCTCGTTCTCATTCACGTTTCATTTTTCCCATTCATGATTAAAAATAAAACACAAATGTAAAGAGGAGCCGGCCATAGCTAGGAAGAAAAGAGAATTCAAATCAAGCTAAAGAATTAAAGCAAGGGGAATAAATCTCAATCCAATCTCCTTATCTTAATCAAGGTGAATAATAATTTATACTATCTCTATTTTGTTTTATAATCATATTTTTTCGGATTTAAGATTAAATTCGTTTTTATAATGATTTGGATGATGATATGCTTGAACTATAATTTTTTTAATTTAAACAAGATTGTTTGAATGAGGTTTTATGCGGTTTTAGGGCAAAACTGATTGAAATTGATTCTTGAATGCCATGGAAAAAGTTTATGTTATGTAAAACATGATTTTGGTATTGGGTTTTAATTTTGATAATTTTCCAAGCTATGGAAAGATTATTATGAATTTTCAAAGGAAAATATGGTTAATTGGGTTTAAAAATTTATTTCAGAAATTATATTGAGAATTTGGGTCTGAAATTTTGATATGTTAGATAACATGATGAAAGTGAATTTCTGTCATTTTTGAGGATTTTTCCTAAGTGAATTGTTATGGAAATTAGATTATTTTAGAAGAAGGTCTTATTTGCAATATTGGTTTTGCTTAATGGAAGGACTTATTTGCTAAATTAACCTTGTTTTAGATCTAAAATTAAGCGGCAGTTATTTTGGTAAAGAATTTTAAAAGTTGAGGCAACCAATCACATGTTTACACGTGGCAGGTTAGTTAGATAGAATTTGCTTTAATTGGCGTTTACCAGCTTTTACTAAGAAAAGCAGGTTCCGCCTCTATTAAAAGGGCCTTTCGACTCCAATGCTTCCGCTCCATCTCAGTCGAAATCAACCTAGGCTGAAACCAATACATAAGGTATCACTTAGATGGTGCATAGTGGATTGGAGAAAGGCGGAAGGCATGGTGTCGAAAGCATTGCTTCCGATGTGGTTGATACCTTTTGTTTGTTTTAAAAATGTTAAGCGTTTGCCTTTGTTTTATTAAAGCTTTCGAAGGAGACGAGACATATGCTTTCAAAATGAGTTTTCTAATAGCTTTCAAAGGGGTTGCCATTTTATGTTTTAAGTATAAGCTTTCGAATGGGTTTCTTTACTTATAAAAATGATGCTTTCGAAAGTAGTGGTTCCGACTAGGTCAAAACCCAACCGCTATTCTTTTGCCTTTCGAGTGTATTGAAGTCATCAATACTTTTGAAGGGTATTTTTGGTTTTAAACTTATACTAAGCCACTTCCTAAATAATTTCAAAAGGGTTCATGGGTTTTGAAGGCAATGGCTCCGAGAGGGGGTTTCGATGCTAACCTTCAATGTTTTACTCAAGTGTTTTAAAGCTTTCGAAAGGGATGGTGCCGACGCCATCAAGTTTTCCCCAATACTTTTACATGATAAAGAATGGTTTCGAATGAGATACTTTCGTTTATATTCACTTTGACCCAGATGATATTTTTAATATAAACCCAAAGGTTTCGAAAGAGGGGCTTTCAATGGTTTCAGAAGGGAGACTTCCAAAGGTTTCGAAAGGGGTACTTTTAATGGTTTTGAAGCTATGCTTCTAAGAGTTAATAAGTGATACTTTATTGCATTCGAAAGGTTTCAAAAGAGAGGTTTTAAAGTGTTTCGAAAGGCAGGGGCCTAATATTTTTAAAAGAGATTTATATGCTTTCAAAGGAGGTAATCCAGTGAGGTCGAAAGCAAGGTTTTGAAGGTTTCAAAAGTCTTAGTTTTTCAAAACAAATAACCCAATCTCATTTTAAAAGAAAACCATGGCATAAATAAATAAAGTGTTTTGAAAAGGATTTTTTTGAAGAAATTTTCTTCGATTAAAAGATTAAAGGGATTAACCAAGTTATTGTGTTTGCTTCTTCATATATGTATATATTCACATTGTAATAGACCCATAACTGTATTTTGGGGAAGAGCAGAATAACCAGCTAGGTTGACCCAGTAGTGAATATAAATTAAGTTAACTCCCGAATGAGTAGAATTGCATCCAAGAGGTCAGGAAGACCAGAATATAGGATGCTAAAATATTAAAGGAATAAATTGGCAGGGGCTAATAGGTTCACAGTAAGCCTATGAAAACTGTGTATAAGAAAAGATATTGGCAGGGGCCAATAGGTTCATAGTAAGTCCATGAAAACTATGTATAAATGAAGATGTCAGAATGATAGGTTCATATTTATCCCATGAAAATTATGATTTGATATTGGCAGGGGCCAATAGGTTTGTAGTTAGCCCATGAAAACTATATCTGGATTAAGATATTGATAGATGTCAATAGGTTTCTAGTCAGCCCATGAAAATTAGGATAAGAGTAAAGATATTGGAGTTACCAATAGGTTCTTAGTGATCCCATGAAAACTATGTAACTGGACAAGGAGTCCATAATCATTTTACCGGTTAATAGTCATCCCATGAAAACTATTAGATTAATAGTAACCCTAATACTATAACTGTGATAGATCATCAAAATGAATGGGGATGGGTAATCCAGAATTGATTCACTTGTTTCGCATATCATATTGTTTTGAACTGTTTTAACCATTGTGGATGCAGGAGCACAGTATATGGTTTTATAAAGGTTTTAAGATACTAGTGAGGGGAAAACCCATTCCGCTATGTGGCGTGGTCTCACTAGATATCTAAATGGTTTGAGATGGTAGATTATTATTCATACTAGGCTTTATGTCTGACTCGAAGTTTATGTTTTTCCCATTAAACTCTCGGGTACTCAATTGATTTTGAGTAATTTGAGAGCTGAGATTTTCAGGTACCTCTTAAGTCAAATAAGCTTCCGGAGACATGCAGGAGGCATGATAGCTATCTAGAGTTCTCTTTTATTTTGATTTCGCCATGTTGTTTGTAATGGCAAAGTTGTTAAATTGCCTGTATATACTCTGATCATCCAATGGGGCATCTTCATATGTCGCTCTTGGTGTATGTTGTAATAAATATATTTTCTCTGAACGTGGTTAATGATTGTGGAATTATGTAACAAATTTGAGATGTTTTGAAATGGAATGTGGAATTTGTTAGATGTTTTAAATTTTTTCCATATTCATGTGTTTTCTGTGTATCAATGTATCTAACATTGCCGTATTTGGTCACCAAGGATTAATAACTATGGATGACTGCAGCATCCGTACCCGTTAGTTTTGGGCCTCTAAGTAAGGGGATGTTACATTAGTAGTGATAATTACTTACACTAATTCTCTTCGTCAAAACTTTACACATTAGGACTTATGGAATTTGGTTTTGGTCAAAATTCCAACATTGTCCACATTCAACTTGTATAATCCAAACACAAAGTCCTTATTCAATGGTAACATTTATTATTAACCGAACCACTATGGCCACAAACTTTGACTTTGAAATGACTATAGTTCACCGTGATACTAACATCATATAACCGAGGAGACCAATTCTTTATTGAATAGTGTTTCACTTTCAATGCTTCAACTCAGACCCAATTATAAACGTTTTATGGAGTCATGCCATGATTTAATTATAGTCAAAGTGGAGTATCCACGTTGAAGTTCAACGGTATCCTCAAGTCGAGAGAATTGCGTAATATTATCGCTTCGATATTCTTTATTTAACCTTAGCAATATTAACCAACAGAAAATTATCGAGTGAGTCATTTCATAGTTATTCAATAACTATTAGTATGTAACCCCATGATTCCCCTAACAAGTATGAGTAATACACTGCCCAATATTTGAAGAGCGTTACGTACCCTAGTCTTATCGGGTGTATCGATATGCAGTGTCGATACATCTTGATTAAGAATATTTAAAACGATATGTTTATTTTCATTATGATAAATTGGTCATGGTTACAACACATCATAACTATTATCACAAAGCATACCATATATGGATTTTCTATTAAGTATGCTGAAACTAAATAAATAATTAATACAATACATTATAATAAGTATATAATAGAAAGAAAAACACCCTTTATTTTAAACTAGATTTTATTACAGACTTAATAATTTACAATAAATTACAGAATTTCCTCAATGGCATACTACTAATTTTATCAATCTCCCATTTTCACTTGGGGCTGACTATGGAATCTCAATCTCATCCCTTCGATCAGTTTGATAAGAATTGACCAATTTAGTCCCTTCATGGATGGATCTGCTATGGTGTCATTTGTATCTGCTCTTTGAATCACGACTTTTTTCTAAAAGAATGTAGCAACCCGCACCTTAATGGGCCCAAATTTCGACTTAATCAAAACCCAAGTCCATTAGGGCACGAATCGTTGGTTTTGGTAACCTATAATAAACACAGGTATATCATAGTGCGATCAATATAAACTCACATCGAAATAGAAATATAATAGAACATAAATATTGACTGAGGCTGCTACCTTGAACTCAATAGTATTCCTTGGACATCTAATTACCTAGTCAACACCGAGCATAAATAAGAAGACTTCTCCATCTACCTTTCCCATCTTGCACCGATAGCATGTCCTTCTAAATCTATCATGTGGGTTATAATGTGGAGGACGTCAGAACAATGTTCTGGTGACTAGAAAATTACACACTTTACTTATATTATTAATTTATGCTATTTTATTTTCATTTAAGTGTTATATCTATTATTGTTGGCTAGTCCGTTAGATCCTAAGTGCATGTACGATATGCCTAACCTCCTTTAAGGCATGACTATATATTTGTCTATATACATATGTATCTAAAAATATACTACCCAAAAACCCTAGCCACTAAATACTTCTTGAATAGGGAGGAGGCAGGCCCAATGGCCATTTAATACCTCAATCATGGAAGCGGGCCCTTCGCAACATAAACGCTAGTCAATCGGTCCTAGCTATAGAGACCGATGACACCTAAATGCGACTCTATAATTTATAATTTAACCGTCGTACTACTAACGTATTTCAAAGACTCATCTAAAGGTTAACTAGCCTACCTCTGATAAACAAACGTCTAACCATCTAACTTCGAGGTTTGTGCGTATCCCATACGGATTCTACATTAGTAAGAAGCAACATTCATCAAGGCATAACCCAAGTCTTCGCTACAGCTTGCTCAGGATCGCTGGCGGTTAGCTTATATGCCAGCCTACTGCAAATTACTAGTCCGACAAAAATATTGACATTGCACACCGACCTTCCTCATCTAACATCCCGTTTAGACTAACCTAAGTAAGTCAAGGAAAATGCCCCTTTCAGTTACATAATACCTCTTATTAGAAATAAAGCAGACCTCATTTCCTTAAAAGTACTGGGCCATATAATACTTCAAATCTAAGATGAATCATTGGTATATTTTCCCATACCTATCTGCAACGCATACCCCTTCCCCATGGGTCCTACGGTTGGAGATGTCCCACATCAGTAGTAAGTATACACAACTGCTAGTAGTCTCTAGGTGAAGAGCATACTTCTATTGTGTAACTCTACTGACCTCGCATCCCAACTCACTAAACCAAACCAGTCATCCTAAGCTTAAATGTTGGGCTAGGCTCACTAATTCATGCTTGTTCTAATCGTATAATTAAGGCCGCATAATTTCCAGCTATGAAAATTATACTACGTTCTAGCATTTAATTCCTACCCTGTGCGCTTATGTATTATATTCCATAAATGTCAATTATCCATAATAAATGGTCATTTTTATTCTAATTGAAAATATTCTAATAACGTTTATTTTTTCGTTCTATTTTAACCTATTCCACCAATTCATTTCTCCATAAATGCCATAATAAATTCTTTAACCAATCCATTAACACAGTTATGTCCTCATTTAATTCCTGTAACTCCCTATTAACTATATATTTATTGACATATTAATTTTGGAGTTACTATCTCTTTTTAATCTACATCTCTAATCCTATAATTTAATATGCTATTAATAATTACTAGTACGAATATCGTTGTAAACTACGCTATATATATATGTATGTATTTATTTATTTTTAACCAATAAGCGCGGTTATACGTGTGTGTGTGTATTCCTATTTCTAAACATTAATCTTTAAACTAGAACATTCCTTTCCATGTTTTAATTTACCAGAGCCATCCTTTCTAAAATGGTTACCGTTGTAACTTTCTATAAATTAACCAAAATGAGACATTTGTTCCGTTTGAAATTATAAGGAACTGTCTTTTTTATTGAAATAGATAATGCAAACTACTGAGAAGAAGAATATCCATGTTTTACACATCTCTTTCCTTTTTAGTACATTCCTCGTTAATTCAAACAATGCACATTTTTTTACCTTTTGGAATTGCATAATTTATGGAAATAGATACAATTAAATTATACCCCGCTCACAATAAATTAAAACATAACAATTCACATTCCAAGTCAATTTAAGACAATCTAAACTAATACTAACATTTTACAACCTAACTATAAATCTAGAATAAACTTTACAACCTTACCAACACTCAACTTTAACAAATTTAGGAATTGATTTTTAAAGTTTCAGATTAGGGTATAAATAACATTCATATTCTAATTACCCAACTTATTGAATATGTAGGCGATATTTCATCTTTCTAAGCCTACAACTCCATAGATCTTGCTTAAGCGTAATATTTAAATAAAAATCAACGATATAAATTTAAATATTATAAATAAATTATATAATTTCTCATTCATCTTTCAAGCATTCCAAATCTCCCAAATCTAAATCCATTCCTTTACTTAACTCCTTTTTTTCTAATCCAAAAGAATATGTATAATAAGGTATATAAATACTGTTAGAATTGCAGATCTGAGAAGAGATATGGGGTTAAGGGGAATATAGATTTATAACAATTGAAATTTACCTTTTTATTCCACAACGTCGATTCGCTTCTTTTCTTCTTCTCTTTTATTTTCTGTCCTTCTCCAATTTATATGTATATAAAATATTCTATAATTAAAGAAATAGCACATAAGGGAAAATGGCAGAGTTTCGCTGCTTTGGTTAGAAAATATGAGAAAAAAAGTGAGGGGTTAGGCCTATATTTATAGACGCTCGAATCAACCATAACCTTTAGATTAAAATAATTAAATCCGGGTTGTTTAGCCAAGGTTCAAACCCTGGCCGCTACCATACAACAGGCCGACCACTCCCCTACTGGCGGCCGCTCACTAGCGGTCGACTAGCCCAAGGAAAGGGTCGATTCGTAGGGTTTGCATTTAAAAATATTTATTTCCTTTTTCGTTTCTTTAATTATTTTTATTTTGAAAACTTCAAACGCTAATAACATTTTCATTTGAGCTCCAATCGTGAAACTCCAAATATGAAAGTTGCTCGAAAAATTGTTATGAACGCAATGGTGCAAGTTTCATGGCTAAATTTCATCATTTGCTCAAATTCCTTTTTTGGAGCCTTGTTAATTATTTATTAATTATCGATAATTTTATGGGATGCTACATTCTCCCCCTTAAAAGAAATTCATCTCCAAAATTCCCTGAAGGTTGAATCATGTATCATAGCTTGCAACCAATCTAAGTTATTCAACCAATTAGTGTACACCAATTTTGCAGCCAAACATATGCATTGTGTATCATAACATATAAGTCATGCATGCAGAATGATTCTAAATCGACGCCTCCTATATGAATGCGTTCTTTAAAAAAAGTTTGAGAATACAATGCAAATAACTATATATACTAGTAGTTCTATATGCATGCAAGTTTTCAAAAATCAAAAATCCTTTTTCACACAACAATTTTCCACACTCCTATGAGTAGAAATATGGTTCAACTAATTTTGCATTTAATCCCTACCATCCAAAACTTAGCACACAATTTCTAACATCCAATTTTTTTTGAAAAGTTATATTTCTAAATCTACACTCCTATGCCGAAAAAAGAATTTAGATGGAAGAATTTACATTTTCACCCTTCTTTTTCGATACCTATTCTGTTGTACCTTGGAACCTTCTCTATCGCCCCAAATCTTATCCAGTTTTCCAAGTACAATACGCATAAGGAGATTTATCTTTGGATGTTAAAATGTAACTATCCTAAACACATGTTTCGTTTCATTCTCAATAGAGTATGGAAATAGAAATTCCAAAGCTAAACCAGCCTTTTTCCTTATTAGTATGTATCTTATGTATACTGTCACCAATGTCGGACAGTAAAACTCATATTTACTAACACATCAACACTCCCTACACTAAGTATGTGGCATTTGAAAATTAGAAATTTTCTCATTTTAGAAGAAAACCTTTTCCCCTTTAAACAAACTTGCAAAATAGTTTGAAAAATCGAGTTTCCAAAATTATTTAGCGCCATTTGATTGTTCCAAAAATATTTGAACTCAACTTCTCAAAATCATTCAAACAAAAATTTGCAAAAGCATTTGAACACAATTTTCCAAAACATTTGCTACTCCATCTTTAAAACAAATCTAGCCACGTCTTAACGTAATCAGGACTTAGCCAATGAGTTAATGCATACAATTGACCCTAATAATGTGCAGTTAATCCTAAATTTAGGGAACTTTTCTTTTCACTCATAAGCAATGAACAACACACAAGTCTAATTATAAATTTTTGCTTTTAAGGCATAGGGATAGTGACCCGTGATTTCCAACAATCTTTCCTTATCCTTCGCTTGTTAAAATTTATTTTTCTCAAAATTCTAAAATTTTGGGATCTAAGCATTTTTTACTTCTAGCCATTAACCTAATTTCCTAATTCACTTCTAGCTTTAATTACATTTTATCGCTAGTTAAGTATCCTTATAAGATCTCTTTATTTACACCGTTTCCTAACATATTTCTATAGCGGTCAAAGCTCATTCATACCATCAACACAGTAATAAAATAAGAACATATCTCATATTGAGCACTTTTCCAATATCCAAAAGGAGACAACTAGCGATTACAACCTAAAAACCTAAAAGAAAACTATCGCTAGAAGCTGCCCTTCATCATCAGCTGATGTTAATGATGTTGGAGCCATATCGCTCATTACTAAATTAAGATGGACATTTCTAGTATGTCATTCTACTATCACCCACATGTCTTCACTTACTTCTTTGGCTCCCTATAAATAAGGTCTACCCATTACTTCAATTATTACATCCGTTTATAGGATAAATTGTGCATCCCCACGCTGCAGTGGGTATGAAATATAAGCTATGAATATTTAGATTAAGTCATCAGAAAATTGGTTTGGTGGATTAACTTTCCTACAGCCCATCTTTCCTTCTTCAACCTTGAGTTAACCAATATCCTCTATGTTTATTTGCCATCTTATTACTCTCTTCTCCAATCATACTGTTACCTTCTCTTAATTGAAATCCCTTGATAGTATTCTTAAACTTTGGTATTTATTTCCTTATCAATGACCTTTCATGCGGGTATACTCTAGGACTCACAAAATTGCATTTTGATACCATTCTCCATTCTTTTGAGGGTTCTTCTTATGGTTTCCACACATCTTTAATAAAATATTCCTATGTTCATACCAATATTGCTTATATTTAATGGGGATTCCTTGTTGCTACCATATGAACATACATAGCTATTTTATTCATAGCCTAAACCTTTACCCCGTCTTACCTAGGCGGTCAGCTCTTTCTACTCTATATCAAAAACTGGTTTATTTTTCACCATTCTTTATAAGAAAATTAAACTTCACAATCATGAAGTACTTAATTCAAAACTTTTATCTTTGAAAATATAAACATAAAAATCTTTTTCAAAAACTGTTGGGTTCTAAATGGAGCCATGAAAAAAATTTCGTGTCAAAAACTTTCTACAACAAAGATTTACTTCTTCAAAAGTAGGAGTTTTAACTTAAAATATTTTTCATGTTCAAAAACACAATTTTCATATCAAACCATTTTTCAGAAACACATTTTATAACTTTAAAAAATAAAAAATGGAGTAAATGAGGAAAACTTCCATCCTATTATTTTCCTATTACTCACGCTATTTCCACTTCCACCTTTGGCAAAGATTCTAATATCACATAAGGGGGATTTCTAAAAGGTATGTGCAATTGCAACATCCATCTAAGCGTCTATCTAAAATATATGTGGAATTACTACATATCTATGGAATTTATCCATTCTCCCTATCCTATTCCTATTTCTTTTCTTCTATATCATTTCTAACTAGATTACTAATCCTATTGTTATATATATAAATTCATAATGTTAATTCTATCTAAATTTCCCAATATTGACTCATTGCAGTGTGTTCACATACTGCTTTAGTCATTGGGCTTTGCTTCAATAATATGAAAAGAGATACAATCTATTTCAGCTGTTATTCTTCATATTTTCCTTATACAGGAATATTCCTCCTAATCATCATTATTGGGTGTTCATACCCTTCTATTCCTTTACCCCATTTTAAATAAAGTACCATTTCCATTTATCCACCCCATAGAAAGAATTTTAAAATGAACCCCTAAATTTACAAAAAAAGAGAAAATCATCGAGCCGATCCTACTCTCTATTCATTTAAAAAAATGGAAAACCCTTTATCAAAAAACCTTTAAATCAAAACTTTTTGACCCATCCCATAATTTTCATTTTTAGAATTTCCAAATTTTCTTGCTTTTTCAAAACAACAACTTTCCAATAAATTCTTTGAAAAACCCATTCAAAACGTTTCAAGGAATTTTTCAAAATCTTTTGTCAAATTCTTTCACATGGGGTCAGACTTAGAAATGGACTTTACTTCTTTCCTACTCAACCTTAACGCAACTTTGTCAAAAATCTGGCTTATCTTCTTCTCGTGATTAGTTAACACCTTATGCAGGAACTTGCATAACTCCTTCACATCTTGCTTCATGATGTTTGCAACATATAAATTCTTGCTTTCCATTTGTCTAAATGAATATACGTCTTCAATCAGCAATCCATCAAAATCCACAATCATAAGGCAACCTAGGCCCAATAAAGGAGTCAAGTATCATAAAACTTTCGGGATTCTTCCATATGTTGCGCTCATGCTTTTCTTGGTCAATGCCTTAGGTACAACTAATACTCCATGAGGGTAATCGGGGTAGATGTATAACTTTAACTCTATTTACTGGCCCAACTCATAGTTGCCTCGTCCATCCTTTCAGAATATAGTTGCAACTACTTCTATAATTGGAATTTATAGAGTTAGACGTAAATATATATAATTATAGGTAAAAATAAAAATACGTTATGTCGACATATCTTAGTTCCTATGATTGACTTACCTAAACTCTGATATGAAATGTAACAATCTGCACCTTAATGGGCTTGAATTTCGACTAAATCGAAACCCAAGTCTATTAGGACATGGATCGTTGGTTTTGCTAATCTATAATAAACATAAGTATATTAGAGTGTGATCAATATAAACTCACAGCAGAATAGAAAAATATAATAGAACATAAATATTGACTGAGGCTGCTACCTTGGATCAATAGTATTCCTTGGATATCTATTTGCCTAGTCGGCAACGAGCATGAATAAGAAGACATTTCCATCTACCATCCTCATCTTGCATAAGTAGCCCGTCCCTCTAAATATATCATATGGGTTGTAATGAGGAGCAGAACAACGTTCCAGTGAATAGAAAATTACACGCTTTACCTATAACATTAATTTATGCCGATTGATTTCCATTTAATTGTTAGACACGTTGTCTGTGTGTGTATATATTACTTTTAATCGATAAGCGCGGTTATACGTGTGTATGTGTGTGTATATTCTTATTTCTAACTATTAATCCCTAAAATAGAATAGTCCTTTCCACGTTTTAATTTATCAAAGATATCTTTTCTAAAAGGATTACCATTATAACTTTCCGTAAATTACCCAAAAATGAGGTTTTTGCTCCATTTGAAATTACAAGGAATTATCTCTTTTTTTATTGAAATGGACAGTGCAAACCACACAGAAGAATATTCATACTTTACACATTTCTATTCTTTTTGATACATTCCTTGTTAATTCAAATGGTGCACTTTTTTTACCTTTTGAAATTGGATAATTTATGGAAATTAAACGAAAATAGATCCAATTAAATTATACCCCGCTGCCAATAAATTAAAACATAGAAATTCGCATTCCATGTTAATTTAAGGCAATCTAAACTAATATAACATTTTACAATCCAACTATAAATGTAAAATAAACTTTACAACCTTATTAACATTCAACTTTAACAATCTAGGGACTGGTTTCAAAGTTCTAGATTAAGGCATAAATAACATTCCCATTCCAATTACCTAACTTACATAATACGTAGGTGAGATTTCATCTTCCTAAGCCTACAACTTCATAGATTTTGCTTAGGCATACATTTTAAATAAAACTCAATATTATAAACTTCAATTTTATAAATAAATTATATAATTTCAAACTCGTCTTTTAAGCTTTCCAAATCTCTCAAATCTGAATCCATTCCTTTACATAACCCTTTTCCTGTTCAATCCAAAAGAATATGTATAATAAGGTATACGTAATGTTAGAATTGCAGATTTGAAAAGAGATTTGGGGTTAAAGGGAATATAGATTTATAACAATAGAATTTTATCGTTTCCTTCTACAAAGTTGATTCTCTTCTTCTCTTTTATTTTCCATCCTTCTCTAATTTGTATATATATAAAACATTTTATAGTTAATAAAAATAGTGGAGAAGGGAAAAAGGCAGAGCTTCGCTGCTTTGTTTAGAGAAAATGAAATGAGAAGTTAAGGGTTAGGCCAGTATTTATAGGTGCTTGATTCAACCGTAACCGTTAGATCAAAATAATTAAATTCAGCCTATTTGGTCAAGGTTCAAACCTTAACCACCACCATACAACTGGTTGACTGCTCCCTTATAGACGGTCGACCTCTAGCAGTCGACCGGCCTAAGGAGGAGGTCGATCGGTGGGGTCCGCATTTAATAATATTTATTTCTTTTTTCGCTTTTTTAATTATTTTCGTTTCGAAAATTTCAAACGCTAATAACTTTTTCGTTTGGGCTTCGATTGGGAAACTCCAAATAATAAAGTTGCTAAAAAAATAATCACGAACGCAATGGTGCAAGTTTCATGGCCAAATTCCATCATTTGCTTAAATTCCATTTTTGAAGCTTAATTAATTATTTATTAATTATCGTTAATTTTACAGGGTATCACAAAGAAATTCTATAATTAGGTGGAACTTTCGAAGACCGTGTCTTGATTTCTTGTATGGTCTAGGCTCTTTAGCAATCTGCATCGCTGCATTGTTGTCACAAAACAATATCATCGGATTCCCCGTATCGGGAATCACACCTAGCTCACTCGTAAATTTGCGCATTCAAACCGCTTCTTCAGCTACTCGTTGAGGGCATTGTTCTCGGCATTCATCATGGGATCAGCTACCATTTCCTATTTGGAACTTTTTAACAAATGGCCCCACTGTTCAAAGTAAAGATGTAACCTGACACTGACTTACTATTGTCGATGTCGATTTGAAAGCTAGTCTGTATACCCATTCATAAGGTGGTGCCCATTCCCATATATAATGAATAAATCCTTAGTATTTTTTAAACACTTAAGTATACATTTTACGACGGTCCAATTCTTTTCTCCGGTATTAAACCGATATCGGCTTACGCATCCTAATGCATATGACACATTCGGTCTATTACATAGCATAACATACATTATGGAAACGATTGCCAATGCATGTGATATCCTCTTCATACGCTCTTTCTTCTCATTAATCTGGGGAGCATCCTTCTTAGAAAGGACGATTCTAGATTGCATTGAAATGCACTGCACTTGGAATTCTCCATATTGAACCTTTTCAGTATGGTCTAGTATTTAGTATATAAGTCACTTCTCCCAAATCCTTCATGGAGAAGTTCTTAAAAAGCCAAGCTTCCACTTATTGCAATAACAAGATGTCATTGTCAATCAATAATAAATCATTGACGTATAATACTAAGAACACAATAGCACTTCCCCGTTCCTTTTCGTATACACATGCCTCTGTGTTATGATAAAAACCAAACTGTTTGATTAACTTATCAAAACACTTATTCCAACTCCTTGAAACTTGTTTAAAACCATAGATGGATCTTAACAACTTGCATGCTTTGTCGTTACTCCCACTAACTTCGAAACCCTTGGGCCGCGACATATATGTCGGAAGTGGACCAGCCCATAGCGGAAGAAATTAGCGAATTCAAATATTTTTACCATTTTGGATCTTTATTGGACCTATGAAGTCTAATTTATTTAGAACATTTCTAAATTATTTTTAAATAAAATTGTCTTTTGTTTAAATTTATAATATAGTTTTATTATATAATTAATGTTATATTATATATATGTATTATATACACATACATATGTGTGTATGTATAACATAGCAATCCATGCAAGGTTTGACATGTCTGTGTCTAAGTGCTAGGATTTACATCGCAATGGATTTTTTAGCCCCCTCTAGTATACAAATATATCATCCAAATGTATGCTTATATTTTTTTAATTTATATATACAAAATATTACAAATACATACGTATATATATATATATTATTTTGAATGATTTATATGTATACATATGAAATTTATATAATATATATATATAATTAAGCATATGTATACGTAAAATCATTTAAAAATATAAATTACTTTTTTATTCTTTTAAAAAACTCAAAATGAAATTTAAATTTTTTAATGTTTAATATATATATATATATATGCATACTTATAAATAATTTAATAATACATATATATATATATATATATTAATACTTAAATGAAATATATATACACACATATATAATATACAAAATTATATGTATGCATTTAATAATGGTTGCTGTAATTTTTTTATATTAAATTAAATTGTCGATTTTAAATTAATAAAATTAAATAAAAATTTATTTTCGAAAACGTAATTTTTGTGTTTTTGATATTTTATAAAAATTCTAAAATATATTTTAGCATTTGAATATTTCAATATACATGTTATAATTCAAAATCAATTTTATTTAAATTATTAATTTCAGCATTTATATCAATATTTAATTTATAAAAACTTAAATTTTTTTCTACTAAAAGCATATTTGTTGTGAAATTAATTTTATAAAATTTAAATTACATTTTATATAACGTGTTTTTTCGATTTATAGATTTATGTAATTACTTTAGTTTAAATAATATGTATATATATTAAAAAAATTGCCGAAAGCTTTGTTATCCAAAATAATTTATATAAAATTTTAAAACATAATTTTGTGATATAATGATTAACATTTCAATTTATGAAACATTTATGAATTAAACAACATATATTAAGTTAATTTTAAATAAAACAATATTAATTTTATATGTTATGAGTACTAAATGTATATATGTTACAAAAAAATTAATTACACAACACATAAATATATACAACCATCATATATGTGACGATATATCGATATACTAGATTCATCAGTTATCGATCTAAACATCATATGATATGTAAATAATATTAACTTATAATTATAGATCAGAGGACATACCTTCACCAAAGCCTATAGATTACACATGGAAACAAAGAGATTGACTCCTCTAATTCAGCAAAGTGTTTGCTTTTAAACTAACGACCACGGGCTATTGAATAGCTATAGATTAATTTGATTTGAGCTTGGAAATGAATGAGAGAAGGTGGATTTCGGCCATCACTAGGGTAGATGAAGGTACCATTGTTTTTATATTTATTCTCTTCCTTTTATCATATCAAAACCCAAGCCTCTTTATCATCGTATGGTCGCACCCTCCTGGTCATACCATGGTCGAAATACATATGCCTCCATCTATGCTTCAAACCCACTTCAAGCCTAAACAAATTACATCGCATTTAAATCTTATTTAAACTGTATCGATATCGTATATGGATTAATATATTTATAACTATTTTTTGATAAAAGAGCGGTCCACTTATAAGGAGAGCACTCGGAATTTTATTAAAGGTAAAATTAAAATAATATCCATACAATGATGATAAATTACAAATGACCGAGATCAACACTTTAACGATCCATAAAAATTGAATGGAATAGCAAAACAAAAAAAATAAACATTCAGGGCAGGAATAAGTATAAGCCTTATGTTGGCAAGTGCAGTACAAATATTAAAAGCATTTTCCATGAAAATGGGTACTGCTTGGCCATCGTGCATGAGGATAGAACTGTATGGAACTTTTGTGAGAGGAAAATTAGCAGGGGTGACTGGAGGTATATATGCATGGAAGAAGGACTAGGCGTGAGTGAGAAACTTGGCTGGGTCTAAAGTACGTTGCAGGTAAAGGACCTGAGACATGGATGGGATTGAAAGCATGCTGAATATTATGGACTGGGTCTGAAGCAGTGCATGCTGCAGGCCTATATGCATGCTGAAACTACATCATGGAGAGTAGCTTTATATGTACATGCAGGTGACAAGGCATGATGGGACTGATAGCTGCGTAGGGGGTGATCCGAGCTGAATGAGTTGAGTAGCGTATTTTTTAAACTGTGTGAAATTGTTGAAGAGACAATGCGAGTTGTCTTGCTGAACCCTGCTCAGATGCCTGAAAAGAAAAGGAAATGAAGAGCTAAAAGTGAGAAAACCTGTTGCATATATACATATAGTCAGTAGCCTTTTAAGAAATGGCTGCATAAATATAATACATCATAAAGCTCCTTTTAACACCATGTTGCATTTTTACCATGATGCTGAATCAAACCTATATGGGTATTTAATTATATATTTAATTATATGCCTATAGTAAACCATGATTGAATTAATTATATATGTAATTATATGCCTGCACAAACCTAAAAGTGGAAACAGATTACACGTTATTCCATCTAAGCTGAATTGTGGATTTCTGAAATTGTGTTGCAATTGTACATTGTCGCCATTAACGGTCATTGTGGATTAAATATAATTATTATCAAGATTAACTACCTATACAGGTTTAATTAACAAAGAAAAATTAGATATAAAATATACAAGCTATTTATTATATGTATATCATTAAATACCTAGATGTGTGAAAATGTATTATGTTTTAACTCGGTTTCACTGATGTGTATATACATGTATGTGTGTATAAAAGCCTAACATGTTAAAGCCTAGGAAAATCTATCTTAAAAGCTTAAGTTTGGAACTCTATTTGTTATAATGTGTCTGTCTATTAGTATAATATGTATATATTATTATATTTATTAGGCAAAGCATTGTAAAAAATTGCTAAATATAAGTACACACACAGATATATATACTGTTAGCATCAAAATTGGTCACTAACCTCATTGAGAAAGATTGTGAAGAGATATAAATGATGAAGATAAATTAAACAAAGAAGAATATGCTAATTCAAATGCAGAAAGTAAGAACACCGGATTTATAGTGGTTCAGCGTAATTGTCTACGTCCACTTTGAGGTTAAACTTTATTGATCTTCTTAATGATTGATTACAAATACAATTCATAGATCAAATGCTTGAATGGAGTTGCTAAGTAAAAAAGATGAGTCCGAAAAATGGCAGAGTCTCCCAGTGTTCCCGAAAAAAGATCCCTTTTCACTGTGCCCCTGCCCCTCTATTTATAGGCAAAGATGGGTTGGACTTCCCAGGTGGGCTCGGCAGCCGAACATCCTGGCCCAAATAGAGTGGTCGCCGTATGCCGAACCAAATAGGCCGAACACTTGGATGCCGAACCACCTTCTCTATGCCGAACGATACGCTTGCCGCGTGGGAAGAGTAGAACGAACATCAGTCGAAGCCGAACGTGCCTCTGGCCTAACGAAGCGCTTGACCGGACGTTGTCTCTGGCCGAACGTTGGTGCTGGCCGAACGATAGCTTTAGCCAAACAGTGCTTCTGGCCGAACAATGTCCTTGGCCGAACGATGCTTTAGCCGGACGATGCTTCTGGCCGAACGATGTTTCTTGGCCGAACGATGCTTTAGCCGAACGATGCTTCTGGCCGAACAATGTCCTTGGCCGAACGATGCTTTAGCCGGACGATGCTTCTTGGCCGAACGATGTTTCTTGGCCGAACGAGAGTTATGGCCGGACGTTGCCTTTAGCCGAGTAGTGCCTTTGGCCGAATGATGGTTCTGGCCGAATAATACAGCCATGCCGAGCAGTTGTACATGCTGAATGTCTTTCGATGCCGAGCGCTTACAGACGCTGAGTGCTACTGAATGCAGAGTAGTCCTGGAAGCCAAGTACTCTTGAACGCCGAGTGCTACTGAATGCCGAGTACTCCTGGATGCCGAGCACTACTGGATGCCGAGTACTTGCCAATGCCGAGTACTCAGTTGCCTGGTCAAATCTCCAGGAAACACTTGCCCCCCAAAGTGTATTACGTGACTGAACGTGATGCGCTTTGAGTTATGTAACCTTCTCGTTTCGTTTCAAACCCTTGATTAACTTCGAATGGAGATGCCTTTTTGAGAGTACCAGTGGTTGTGTTGTGCGCATGATATGGGATAAATGCCGAACAATACGTTCGAAGCCGAACGTTTCTTATGCGCCGTCCAATTCTACGTTTTGAAGCCGAACGATATAGCTTTGACCGGTTCTACCGGATATAGCCCCTTCGACTTCCACTTTTCCCCCTATAAAACCAGGTTCTTTCCCTCTTCTCTCCTTTACTCTTTTACCTCTGTCACTCCATAAAGATTTTCAATTCTCGCCAGTTGACCAGACTTAAAACTTAACTACTCCTTCCTAAGCTCCAATCTTCAAACTAGGTATTATTCCTTGTACGATTCAAATAGTTTCAAACGAGACGGCCGAGTGTGTCAAACTTTCGAGTAGGTCGTCTTTATTGCGTCTTTATTGCTGAACGATGGTGCAAGGCGAGGAGGGATGATTAGGAGTGTTCGCACATAAGACCGTTGGACTTAGCTTCTTCGTGTCGAACCGAAGTTAAAGGAGAAGAAAGAAGAACGAAAGTGTTGGAGGTGGTAAGGGTGTTGAACGGCATAGCTCTGGTTCGGCGTATGTTGTCATGCGCCGGTCGATGAAATGGGGGGCTGCCGAACAGTATTTTAGCCGAACAAACCAGGGCCGAACACTTATTCAAATGCCGAACAACAACTTAGCCGAACTAAACCAAGGCCGAACACACTTAAATGCCGAACCATATCAAGGCCGAACAATACAAATGCCGAACAATCATAAACGCTGAACAATACTTAGGCCGAACACCACTTAAATGCCGAACAGTATTTTAGCCGAACAGAACAAATGCTGAACCAGACTTAAGCTGAGTAGACATAAATGCCGAACTACACTTAGGCCGAACGATTCAAATGCCGACCAATTGTAAATGTCGAACAGCATAAATGCCGAACCATTCTAAGGCCGATCAATATAAATCCTGAACTACATTTAACAAAACAGGGACAAGGACCCGGGCATGCTAGCATACGAGACTGACCTGGATCGTTAACTCCCTGGTTTTTACAGACATAAATCTGAACTTAGATTAACACACGTTTTCTGAACCCGGAACAGTAATCACCACAAGGCGGGCTTTTTGAGACGGTCAGCGATGACGGTCTTCGGAGGCGACGATTCAAAAACTCGTTTTCGTATCTTTGTAATCTCTAGATTCTCATTGCTTATACACGATTGCTTGCACTAGTTTACACACCACGTGGGGGGAATATTCGTATTGTTAATTCTAACATTCAACGTTTTTCAAGTATAGTTTTCACAGGCACTTAGACAGATTCATTATTTATTGGGGATGTCTAAAAAGTCTAGCTCTGCCACTATATCTGATAGACCTGGGCCGTCATCAAGGCAAGAAGCCGCTGATACATCAAATCCGTCGACTTCCCCTGCCCATAACTTAGCTCCTGATGCCCTGGAGGCAACAATTCTCTTAGACAATCCGATCGACTCACAGGCTTCGAAGATTAATGAAGTCGCACTTCGGCAAATATGCTCCATCCATGGGATTCCTTTCGCCGATGTGTTAGTCCCGT
This sequence comes from Allium fistulosum, assembly GCA_030737815.1. NCBI lineage: Eukaryota > Viridiplantae > Streptophyta > Magnoliopsida > Asparagales > Amaryllidaceae > Allium > Allium fistulosum. The sequence continues at coordinate 225,902,939 of CM060904.1, forward strand.
CGCGACACGATCGTCCTCACCTGCCCCCAGTCGGATATACCACCTGCAACAAGTTCATGTGCTGGATGGGCAGCATGCCTCCATTCAATTTATTCCTTCGGGACGTGTTGCTGTACATAGACATTGCCCCGTCGCAGCTGCATCCAAACGGTCACGCGTTTCTATATGGGACCTACCTACTCTTCATGGCCGTCTTCTCTAGACCTTCAACTTCTGGCGACATCAGATACATTTATATGATCAAGAAGCGGAAAGACAGCCCTTCCTTCATGTTCCTCGAGCCGTACCACAAATGCCAAATCTTGATTGGAGCATGTAGCAAATTCGCCCTGTACAAACAAGAATGGTTCTATGTGCGTTGCCCTCCTGGTTTTGCGAGGAGATGGGTCGAAGGCAGTAAGTCTCTTTGCTGAGTGATCATTCGTGTTTAATTGGAGTTATGCTTTTCCTAACTCCTCGTTTCATCTTTTCAAGTATTAACTCGCGTCCGGAGGGCCGAGGATATTCTGAGGCCGTTGAAGCCATTATAGCTCTTCCTGCCGAGGAACGAGACATCCGAACCATCATTTCAAATGAATCATTGTCAAGGTTCGTCTTGCTAGCCCCTGGTCGTCGGATTAGCCTTCCGGAGGGCGTTTCCATTCCCAAGCCATCATCCGGTAAAGGGAAAAAACAAGCTGGATCGTCGTCACGCCACACTCCCGATGCGCACGAAGAGGGTGATCACAAGGAGGATGAAGCTCCTGAGACTCAAGGCGAGAATGTGGGTCCCGCTTGGAATCCGGCGGTCGAAGTTCACGACATTGAAACGTCATCCTCCCCTTCGAAGGGAGAGAAGAAGTTAAAATACAAGATACGGAAGGAGAAAGTTGGCGGAACTTCAAAAGTTACGCTCATCCCGCCAGAGAAAGGGGCTTCCTCACAGCATATGGAAAGTTCTCTAAGGGGTCTGTCGAATCTTTCCATCCCCGACGATATACTTAATTATGGTTTTGACGATCCTGAAGCCCTCAAGTTTTCTTCGCCCGCTAGAGGCAATGCGGGAGTTCAACTCCCAGCCCAGGGAGACAATACTCCGATTAGTAAAGATAAAAGAACCGGTCCGTCGGGGGGATCACTAGGACACACACGCACATGCACATTCCATCATACACTTCAAGTTTTTTCTTATTTCCCGGATTTCTCTTAACTCGTTGTTATCTTTATTCTTTGTAGGTGACATGGGGCGCTCCCACGGACTCGATCGCCTTCATGGCTCTTCCATATTTCATCATCCCGGATGGGATTCAGATTCGGGCAGGCGTAGGGACAGAGATGATTACGAAGATCGGGACAACCGTCCCCGCGATTCGTCTTATCGTAAGAAGGCATATTCCCAATCTTCACAGTCCCGTGATCCTCTTCCTCCAACTGAGCCGGATAGAGAGAAGCCTTCACAGAAGGGGTCCTAACCCGATGTTTCCCGAGAACAACACTCCGGTTCATCGAGTACAAGGCAAACTCGGGAGCATCGAAAAAGAGCGGAACATTCAAAGCCTCCTCCCCCTACTCCCGCGGTTGACCCAACTGTAGCAGAGAAGATGGTCGATCTTAAGGCCAAATTCCCAAAAATTTGTTTTGATGGTCTGAAATTCCTCCCAGCTATTCATCATATCCCTGGGCATGTGAAGTAGAGTGTCATTGCCTGTAACAACGACGTCTATGTTCAACATGACGCGTTTGTACACTTGGTTGAAAAGATCTTGGAGGTGTCTATTGAGCGACAATATGAAATCGATCGTCTGAAACCGGAGGCTGGCTGTGACAAGAACATCATCAAGCATCAAGACGAAGAGCTCGCTTCGTATAAGTCGAAGCTTGAAGCCACTGAGCAAAGTGCAAAAGATACTGCTGAGGCAGTCACTTGTTTAGAGATGGCCCACAAGAAGGAACTCGATGAAGCAGTCCAGCGCAGAGGTGCCCTTGCCTTAGAAAAAGATTCTATCCAAAAAAAGGGACGCGCTTGCCATACAAGTCAAAGAGTTGAAAGAGTTACTCTCCAAGGAGAAAGAGGATAAAGTAGCTGCTCAAGAAGAGTCACAACGATATTGTGATGAAATCGTCGCTACTCGGCTCTTGAAAACGAAGCTCGATGACGAACTTGCTGGAGTTGAAAAAATGAAAGACGAAGCCCGTGAGGAGGGCAAAAGAAAAGTTGCGGAGGAGATTGATTCTCGCCTCGAGGCGGCCGTAGAGGCCGGCAGGGAAGAGGTCAAGTGCATGTTTGACCCGTTGATTGCTGAATATGGCGCCCGCGTCCTTATGCATCGCGACTTGACATTCTTGGGCGAGGGCTATCTCGAATCCCTAGCTGAGGCCTGGGAAACCCTAGTGAAGATTAGGAAAATCGAGTCGGGCTCTGAAGAAGTCGACGAGGATGCTCTGGTGAAGGAATTTCTTAGAGGGAACGAGCCAGCGGACTTATCTGCAGCTTTGGCTCTTTATAGCAAAGGCTCTCCCCTACCAGAAGAGAAAAATGATGAAGCCGGTCCATCTGGGGCTAAGACTACAGCTCCTCATGCTACTGCTCCTCCTACTGTTCAATCGGCTGGTCGGCCGACACTTGACCCATTCGAGCAGCATGCCGGCTACGATCCTGAAGATCCCGGGCTTGGTGTTCATGTGCTATCCCCTATTCTAGAGGGCGAAACTCCACGCGCAACTGATAGCCAGCCAGAACCTGGTAGGAAATTCTTCTTTTAGAAGCTAAAATATCCGTCACTTTCTAGTATCGGTTATTCGTCATAATGTTCATTCTTTATGTTTTCATGCAGGCTGCTCTGATGCCGAGCCAACTCCGATGAGCGATGACGCCAAGGAGGAGGCAGAGAAAACAAGCGATGTTGCTCATGCGGGAGTAACTCCCGGCCCTGACGCTCAAGTGATCGGGGCGCTAGATGATGATAAGCAAGACACCTCATCTCCCGCCGAAGGGAGTGATGAAATCGAAATCACTGGCGCCTCTGAACATACCTCGAAGATGAGCATGAAAGAGCGTCTCGCCGAAGAGGAGAAGAAAAAAGTCGAGGTCAAAGTTGAGCCTGAAATACTAGAACTCACCGACCCGCGGAACAGACCTTTGAAGATCATTCTCCCGGGCAGGTTCAAACCTCTGGATGTTCCTTCTCCTACTCCTGACTCCGCTTCTTTAGCAAGCAAGAAATCCAAGAAGAAGCGTGAGGGAGAGGAGTCATCGGAAAAAACAAAAGAAGACAAGAAGAAGAAACCGAAGAAATAATCGCTATACTCGTTCAACGAGTTTTTCTTTGCTTAAGTCTTGTAACTACTTTTACCTTTTGTCTCTGTAGTTTGTATAGATAGGTTCTTGACTCCAAGTTTTGGAGGGATAACTGTGTAACCTAATTTTGGACTATTAAATAAAGTTTAGTTCCTTAGTCGTTTGAACGACTCTCTTACTTTTTAGCTTTCTGAATAACTGTGGTCAAAACTCAAGCACTTATGAGTTGTATATTTCCCAGTCCATTCTCGCGTTGTTCGAACATTCTTCGGAGTGGCATACTCTTTGTTCTATATTCCTTGAGCATTTCTAAATTCGTGTTCCATGGACTTATAATAAGTTGACCCGTATTCAGGGGATTCGGAGATTGAGATTGTTAATACTCTAATCCGCACTCTGGGGACTTAGAGTACTATGGTCCATACTCTGGGGACTCGGAGATTGAAATCGTTTATACTCTAGTCCGCGCTCTGGGGACTTAGAGTACTCCGGTCCGCATTCTGGGGACTTGGAGATTGAAATCGTTTATACTCTAGTCCGCGCTCCGGGGACTTAGAGTACTCCGGTCCGCGCTCAGGGGACTCGGAGATTGAAGTCGTTTATACTCTAGTCCGCGCTCCGGGGACTTAGAGTACTCCGGTCCGCGCTCAGGGGACTCGGTGATTGAAGTCGTTTATACTCTAGTCCGCGCTCCGGAGACTTAGAGTACTCCGGTCCGCATTCTGGGGACTTGGAGATTGAAGTCGTTTATACTCTAGTCCGCGCTCCGGGGACTTAGAGTACTCCGGTCCGCGCTCAGGGGACTTGGAGATTGAAGTCGTTTATACTCTAGTCCGTGCTCCGGGGACTTAGAGTACTCCGGTCCGCATTCTGGGGACTCGGAGATCGAAGTCGTTTATACTCTAGTCCACGCTCCGGGGACTTAGAGTACTCCGGTCCGCATTCTGGGGACTCGGAGATCGAAATCGATTATACTCTAGTCCGCGCTCCGGGGACTTAGAGTACTACGGTCCGCGCTCAGGGGACTCGGAGATTGAGATTGTTTATACGAGTTTGCACATTATACAGGACAATGTAGCTCTAGTAGTTCATCACCCGATTATGAGATATAAAAACGTTAGTAATTCATGAAAAATACGGCTTCAAGCCTTTATTAATGAAAAACAACTAAACCGCCTGATTACATGGCTGAAAGGAAACTAAGTTACGACTGAATGGAAACATATAGGAAATAACTGTGCCTAAAACAAGAAAGAAACATACTAAATGTAATAATGTCGCAAATGTTCACTGTTCCATGCTCGGGGGAGTGTCACGCCATCAACGGTCGCCAGCTTGAATGTTCCCTCTCCAAGCTTCCGTTCAATGACGTACGGACCTTCCCAGCTGGGATTCTTACGCGACGGTACCGGGAAAACTCGTTTCAAAACGAGATCACCCACATCGAAAATCCTTGGGCGGACTCTGCCGTCGTAGTAACGCTTGACTCGGTGCCTATGTGCTGCCGCCCTTAATTCGGCCTCTTCACGTTTTTTATCGATGTAGTCCAGCGATTCCAACAAGAGGTCCTGATTCGTCTTGGGATCATAATATGTCACTCGATGCGATGGAACTTCAAGTTCCATGGGTATAACGGCTTCCGAGCCGTATGCCAAGGCGAATGGAGTGTGGCCGGTCGCGGACTTGTGGGTAGTTCTATAAGCCCATAATGCTGTCGGGAGCTCATCTACCCACTTGCCTCCGACCTTCTCCAAACGCTTCTTCAGTATGGACTTGATTATTTTGTTAACGGCCTCGACTTGTCCATTAGCTTTTGGGTGTGCAACGACGGCGAATTTCTTCTCAATGCCATACTTTAAACAGAACTCTTTGATCTCTCTGCTTTCAAATTGCGTCCCGTTGTCCGCAATGATGGTGCGAGGGAGGCCAAAGCGGCATATAATGTTTCGTACAACGAAGTTAATGACCTTCTTAGAGGTGATTGTGGCCAAAGGTTCTGCCTCAGCCCATTTTGTGAAATAGTCGACTGCAACTATCGCGTATTTCGCACCACCTTTGGATATAGGCAAAGAGCCGATTATGTCGATTCCCCAGATTGCAAATGGCCAGGGACTAACCATTTGTGTGAGTTCTGTTGATGGAGTCCTCGGTATTTTCGCATATCTTTGACACTTGTCACATTTCCTTGCGTAGTCTGCAGCGTCCCGATTTACGGTCGGCCAGTAATATCCATAGCGAAGGATCTTTTTTGCTAGCGTTTGCCTCCTAGTATGGTCACCGCATTCTCCTTCGTGTACCTCCTTCAAGACCCGTTTCGTCTCATCATGAGCGATGCATCGTAATAAGGGGACTGAGAACCCCTTTCTATACATTAATCCATCCTGCATCACGTATCGCGCGGCCTTCCAAAGGACCTGTCGTATTTCGCTCCTTTTCTCTGGTAAAACCCCAGTTGTTAGGTATAGTTTGAACTTTGAACGGGGTTATCCACGATTCCCTCTCGATTCCTGTTTCCAACACATAATCAACTTTCATTGCGTCTATACTTGGGGCACGCAAGGCCTCAACGGGAAACAATCCCATTTGCTGAGCATCGCCAGTGCTTGCGAATTTTGCCAATAAGTCGGCTTCTTTGTTCTGTTCACGCGGGACATGCGAAATGTCATAACGCTCAAGGTTTGACAGCAGTTCTTGAACCAGAACAAGGTACGGAGCAAGCTTCTGTCCCTTTGCTTGATAATCTCCTCGCACCTGGTAGACCACCAACTGTGAGTCACAGAAGCTTTCAACTGATTTTACCCCGAGTTCTCCAATGAGTTTCAAGCCCGCAATCAGTGCTTCATATTCTGCTTCGTTACTTGTAGCCGGGAAATCGAGCTTCAGAGCGTAACAAACCGATCGATTTTCCGGAGTTACAAGGACTACGCTAGAGCCGGAGCAACGGTCGTTTGATGCCCCATCGGTGTATAATTTCCATCGAACATGGGGAATGACATCGTGATTATCTGGTTCGTCGGGTATGGTAAACTCAGCGATGAAATCTGCTAACGCTTGCCCTTGTATGGCTCTTCGTGGCAAGTAGGCGATATCGAACTAGCTCAACTCGATGTTCCATTTTAACAATCTTCCAGAAGTTTCTGGTCGTTGGAGTACCTGCCGTAGGGGTTGATCGGTATAAACACTGATTGAGTGTGCTTGAAAGTATGGGCGCAGCTTACGTGATGCAATCACCAAGCAATAGGCCAATTTCTCGATTTTAGGGTAATTTCTTTCTGCCCCCGTTAAACGCTTGCTAACATAATACACCGGCTTCTGGATTCGGTCCTCCTCGCAAACCAAAGCCGCACTTATAGCATGTGGGGATACAGCCAAGTATACATACAGCATCTCATGGTCTACTGGTTTTGACAGCACTGGAGGACTCTCCAGATGCCTCACCAGATCCCAGAATGCTTCCTCACAATTAGATGTCCATTCGAAATTCCTCTTCCCTTTCTTTATTATATCAAAGAAAGGAATGCACTTGTCTGTGGCTCTGGATATGAATCGACTCAGCGCAGCCACTTTTCAATTCAAGCTTTGCACCTGTTTTATGGTTCTGGGGACCTGCACATCCCAAATAGCTTGAATCTTTTCTGGGTTGGCTTCAATTCACCTAGCATTGACAATGAATCCCAAAAACTTTCCCGACGCAACGCCGAAGGAACACTTCAGAGGGTTGATCTTCATCCCATAATATCTGAGTATGTCGAACATTTCAGTCAAGTCTCGAATGTGGTCGTTTGACTGTCGTGACTTCACGAGCATGTCATCCACATAGACTTCCATCGTTCTACCAAGCTGGTCTTTGAACATTCGATTCACCAAATGCTGATAAGTCGCTCCTGCGTTTTTCAGTCCGAAGGGCATCACTACATAGTAATATAGCCCGACATCTGTGACGAAGCTGGTGTGTTCTTGGTCTGGAATATGCATCGGGATTTGGTTGTAACCCGAATATGCATCCATGAATGATAACAGCTCGTGTCCTGCAGTGGAGTCGACCAACTGATCAATCCTAGGCAACGAGAAACTGTCCTTGGGGCACGCTTTGTTCGAGTCGGAATAATATACGCAAGTTCTCCATTTCCCATTCTCCTTTTTCACCAGCACGGGATTCGATACCCATTCAGGGTAGAGGGCGTCGCGGACGAACCCATTGGCTTTGAGTTTGTCCACTTCCTCTCTGAGAGCAGCGGACCTCTCTGGGTCCATTCCTCTCCTCTTTTGCTTAACTGGGACGTATTTCGGGTCTATGTTCAACATATGACTCGTAATGGCGGGAGAAATCCCGCACATATCAGATTGCACCCAGGCGAAAACATCAAGATTTTCCCGGAGGAAATCACTAAGGTCTTCAGTCATCGCGGGGCCGAGTTGTGATCCGATCTTCAGCACTCGCGATGGATCGTCTCGGCTGACTGAAATGTCAATTGTTAATTCAGCCGGCGCTGCCTTTTCTTCCCTGGGTTTCTCATCGTCGTCTCTCGGATCTATGTCTCTGAAGATCCGAGAATTATGCCCGAGCCAGGGCTCGGGCACTACTTGTCAATTATCCGTATTAAGGATGCGGACGGGATTGTCCGCAACCTTTCCCTTCTCCCTCCGATGGGCCTCTCGAAGCTCAGCCACATAACAGGCACGACCAGCCGCTTGGTCGCCATGAACAACACCTACTCCTTTGTCAGTTGGGAACTTCAAAGTTAAGCACCACGGGGCTAATGCTGCCCTAAACTCAGCCAGGGCCGGTCGGCCCAAGAAAACATTATACGGAGAATCCACATCCAAAGCTACGAAGGGTAGGATTTGCACCCTCCGACGTTCGCCTTGTCCCAATTCAACTGGTAACTCAACATACCCCACTGCATCAGTTGCTGCGCCATTAAAGCCGTGTATGCGAGCTTTGGACGGTTTCAAGTCCTTTGTTTCCATTTTCATCTGGTCATAAGCCTTCTTGAAGATGATGTTGACAGAACTTCCATAATCAATCAAAATTCTTTTCACATACGCCGGTCCGATCGTTGCTGATATGACCATCGGGTCGATGGTTGGAGCCTCCACCTGGTCAGCATCTCTGTTTCTGAACACTATATCGTCTGTCATTACGCGCTACTGCTTAGCAGGGGTCCCATCCTACGTGTTCGAACAACATTCGAAATCTACATGCTTCAGGGCACTAGCTTACCGCTCCATCTCCTGCCAATTCTTATCCGCGGGGTGAGGCCCGCCGATGATCGTGTTTATGACTAGCCTACCCACAGTCCGGGTAGGTTCATCGGGATGACGCGGAGCTGGAGCACGACCTGGGTTGGATGTTCCCTGTCCTGCTTCCTGAGGATCCTTCACAAATTCTTGCAGCTTTTTCTGCCTGATCAACTTCTCTATAGCGTCGTGTAGGTGTCTGCATTCTTCCGTATTGTGCCCATAAGTCTCATGGAAGCGGCAATATTTCCCGGTCCGCTTATGTTCCTCGGTTGACTCTTTTGGACGTGGCTTTCTGTACTGAAAAGTATTGCAGGTTGATAGGTAAATGTTCTAAAGAGACGCATTTAGCGGGGTATACTCGTTCTAGCTTGGAATTCTCAGTTTCCACTTCCCCACTTCTCTCTTTTTCCCTTGATTTCTTCCTCTGGACTCCTTTGGATGCCCAGGCTTGTTCTGGACATTGACTTGGACCTTTCCCGAGTTGTCTCCGGACTGCTTCATAGCAAGGTTGCTTTTCACGGACTCTTGGACAGGTCCTGGTGACTTATCTCGCCTTACCCACCTAGCTTCCTCTCTTCTTATGAACTGGTGTGCCTTTGAGTAGAAATGCTCTAGCGTAGTTGGAGGTTTTCCTGCCAACCAGTCTCCAAATTCAGAATCCGGATCCACACCTCTCATTACAACCATTAGGATTGCATGATCATTGGGATTACTGACTTCAGTTGCCGCAACATGGAACCTTTGTAAATATTCCTTCAATGACTCCCCAGGATTTTGGATTACACTTGACAGAGACATTACGTCCTTTGGACGAGTAGTGTGTATCCTGAACTGCTCAATAAACTTCTTTGCCAACTCCTCGAAATTGGATACGGACCGCGGAGGAAGCCGGGTGAACCACATAGTAGCGATCCCAGATAGAGTAATTGGAAAGCATCTACACTTGGTTGCATCATTTGCTCTAGCTGAATCCATCATCCACTCGTACCTCATGACATGCTGTCTGGGATCAGTCTTTCCCTCATAAGCAGGGATAGTTGGCATACTAAACTTTCTGGGGTACGCCGCCTGCAGCACAATGTCTGTAAACGGAGTATGACTTCTTGATACTCCCCAATCGTCATTCGATAAGCCTTGATTTTCTTTCATCAATTGCCTGACCATGGCTGTCAGATCTGGTGTTTGTATGGAAGGCGGAAGGTTAGAGTCTGTTCTACGCGACTGTCCATGCTGATGCCTCCTCTCCTGGCGATCTGCCAAACGTGCATCTTGAGGTTCGACATCGTTAGTGTTTTGTTGGTCTGGGCCTCCAGCCTCCACCTGCACTCTAGTTCCTAAGTTTCCAGCTCCGGCTTGGTCACGGTCTCCAGCTGTTTGAACAGCAGCACCTGCCCGTGCAGCTTCGGTCTTACGGCGTCTGCGCCTGGGAGGTTCATCAGAGGAAGTTGAGCTGTCGGATGAGGAATAAGGAGCGGGCTTGCCCCCAGCATTCTATTGCTGCTATTGAGTGAGTTGTGCCATCAGGTTGGCATTAGCTTGCATCTGCTCTCCTAGTTGTCTCCTGCTTTCCTTGAGTTCTCTCATCAAGTCGTTGAACTCTATTCTGGTGACAACTGGAGTCTGGTCTTGGGTGGCAATTCCTACACCCGGAATCGCTGGCTGATTGCTAGGTCCTGCTTGTTGCACGCTAGCAGTCTCATGGGCATCCGCATTATGAGAAGCTGACCTGGTACGTGGTCTTGCCATTGTAGAGTTACTGGTATGAACTCTGAGTAGAATCAACGGATGTCCTATCAATGAGTCGGATCTTCTTTGGGGGATTTGTTCAATCCAGTAGCTTCAAAGCAGATCCTTGAGGTCTGAGAATTCAATTCTCAGTGAAAGCACCAAAGTGTTAGCACCAAAATTGGTCACTAACCTCGTTGAGAAAGATTGTGAAGAGATATAAATGATGAAGATAAATTAAACATAAGAATATGCTAATTCAAATGCAGAAAGTAAGAACACCGAATTTATAGTGGTTCAGCGTAATTGCCTACATCCACTTTGAGGTTAAACTTTATTGATCTTCTTAATGATTGATTACAAATACAATTCGTAGATCAAATGCTTGAATGGAGTTGCTAAGTAAAGAAGATGAGTCCGAAAAATGGCAGAGTCTCCCCAGTGTTCTCGAAAAAAGATCCCTTTTCACTGTGCCCCTGCCCCTCTATTTATAGGCAAAGATGGGTTGGACTTCCCAGGTGGGCTCGGCAGCCGAACATCCTGGCCCAAATAGAGTGGTCGCCGTATGCCGAACCAAATAGGCCGAACACTTGGATGCCGAACCACCCTCTCTATGCCGAACGATACGCTTCCCGCGTGGGAAGAGTAGAACTAACATCAGTCGAAGCCGAACGTGCCTCTGGCCGAACGAAGCGCTTGACCGGACGTTGTCTCTGGCCGAACGTTGGTGCTAGCCGAACGATAGCTTTAGCCGAACAATGCTTCTGGCCGAACAATGTCCTTGGCCGAACGATGCTTTAGCCGGACGATGCTTCTGGCCGAACGATGTTTCTTGGCCGAACGATGCTTTAGCCGAACAATGCTTCTGGCCGAACAATGTCCTTGGCCGAACGATGCTTTAGCCGGAGGATGCTTCTGGCCGAACGATGTTTCTTGGCCAAATGAGAGTTATGGCCGGACGTTGCCTTTAGCCGAGTAGTGCCTTTGGCCGAATGATGGTTCTGGCCGAATAATACAGCCATGCCGAGCAGTTGTACATGCCGAATGTCTTCCGATGCCGAGCGCTTACAGACGCCGAGTGCTACTGAATGCAGAGTAGTCCTGGAAGCCGAGTACTCCTAAACGCCGAGTGCTACTGAATGCCGAGTACTCCTGGATGCCGAGCACTACTGGATGCCGAGTACTTGCCAATGCCGAGTACTCAGTTGCCTGGTCAAATCTCCAGGAAACATATACATATATATACACGCACGTGCGCACGCGCGTGCGCCCGCACACTCTTAAATATACAAATATTAATTTTATAACGGTTTATGAGCATGTCTAAAAGTCTATTGTATTTCTTCATAGGTGTAACGACCCGTATTTTTAACTACTTTAAATTATATAATTTGATATAATTATTGAATAAAAATGGTTAAAAATAAAAATTTTAATGATGTATTAATATAGTTATCGAATATGAACTTGAACAAGATTTTAAAATAAACAAATTTCGAAGATTTAAGTAATAACAAGTATTGAAAGGAAATGCTATGTATTGAATGTGTTTACAATCAATAGTTGAATTGAATAATAAATGTTGCATTCATTAGATGTAAATAAAGTAATTGATTGATAACTAAAATTCATTTGAAATCTAATATTGGAATTTGTTGAATATTAGACAATTGAATTGTTTAAGTTTAAATTTTGAAAATTATTTGAATAACTGAATCATATATTAAATATGAATGAAAATGATTTCAAAAGTTGATTTAGATGTTATTTAAATATGGATGAAGAGTGTTAACACTTAAAGATTGAATTTAAGTGATTAATTTAAAATTTGAAAATTTTATATTTTAATTGACGAGTAAAAAGGGTCATTTTGACCACAGTCTCGGATTTCGACGAAACCCATTCTATTGAATCCATAGTAGTGTATTATTATAGGGTTTTAAATTTCGTAACGTTTGGAGTAATCGTTTGGTCATACGGGATAAAAATGCATTGAATTTAATATCGAAAATTCAATATAATAATTGGGTCCAAAAAGCTATCTTCTCCATACGATCGAATTAGGACTTGAAACTTGTTCCATTGCGTTTGGAATAGGGTATAATAATACAAATGCTAGGCGGCATGCCTCGATAGGAGTTCGAAATTTTAAGCTGCTTTTAAACGAGATATTTGTAATTAAATAATATTTTAAATTGTTTAAAGTCAAACACAACCGTATATTCTATCTTTTCTAGCCACCCTATGATGTGATCATGCCTATTCCTTCTACAATACACTTCCCTCTCCTTCTCGTTTAAATATCACAGCAGAGCAACAAAAAGAAAAAAAAGCAAACGAAAACTTTGAAAATCAAATTCTCAAATTCTACTTAACTAAAAATTGTGAAACAAGCTCCAAAATTCCTAGTTTAGCGAGAGCTTCCCTCTGGTATGCACAAATTGAAGTGTGGCAGTGAGAGACGCAAGTGGGTTCGATCTAGGGTTGAGCTTTTCTTCAATTTCAGTCATCGATACAAGATATGGAGGCCGTATTTGAGTTTGTAGCGAAGTTTAGCATCTCGGGAAGGATTTTGGAATCGTGCGGCTTCCAATGGGGTCACGACATATGGACAGCGGCGGGGGTGAGGGTAGCAGGTCGCAAATTGTAAAGGGGCTCCAAATTTTGTTACGGATGGATGGAGATTCGCAAGAGAAGACCGATGGCGACGTCGAATGGAGTTCTCTAGCTCCGTATCCGTTAAAGTGCGTGCACAGCCATGGTGTTTCTCGCACATAGGCATCACGTTTGGGGAAGAAGGTGTGATAGTTGGGCCGGGCTTGTGGCTTAGGGGTATGGGTTTTGATATTAAAATAAATTAGTGTTTTAATCTATGTATATTTTAATCGATGAAATTAAAGATTAAATAACTCTTCTATACGAGGTCGAATCGAGACATGGATTTTTGCGTTGCAACCAAGATAACAAGACCTTTGCAATGAAACTAGTTTGGATGGTTTTGGTGACTGTCAAATTTTGGGCTAAAATCGGACGTTGTTCAGTTTTAGTTCCAAACTGGAACGCCTCGGTGACAACAGAAAATAAAGGTGAGTGTTTTATAACGATCACAACGTACTAAAATATTTTTATGCTAGTTAAATTTGAAATTATGAAGTGATATAAATTTATTGATCGTTGTTTGGTAAATTTAAATTGTAATTCGAATTAGCTGTTAAAAATTAAAATTGACAGTTAAATTTGAAATTGGAATTTAATTGCCAGTAAAATAACCGATATTATTAACTATGAAACTGTTGTGAATTATTTTGACTGTTTGGATGATTGATTGTGATGGATGCCAATTGATTGATATTTGGATGATTGGATGCTTATATATATATCATGTTATCACATGGTAAATTAATTATAGTATATAAAACTGTAAATTGAATTATTTTGAATAAATTAAGAAATAGGTTGAAATGATATATACATATGACACTATGATTTAGGTTGAAATAATATATATCCATCCCTGAAATTAAATTGAAATGACCGATCGGCCATAGGAGAGAAAATTATATACGAACACTGGATTGGTTAAATTAAATGATTTTAAAATTTTTGATTTGAAACTTATTTAATGATTTAATTTTAAGAAAATGAAAGATCGAATTTATAGAAATTAAACTATTTTGAAATTGAGCTCGGAACTGAATTATATTGAGGATTTGGATTTCAAATTGGGTATTGAAAGTAAATTGATTTAAGTGTTTTGAATCGATGTTTTGAAAATCGAACACGGAATTGATAAAAATCGAAATGGTTCAAAATTTGAAATTGAAATCAAAATTAATTTGAAATTGGAATTGAAGTTAATTTGAAATTGACATCGAAATTAATTTGGAATCGAAGGAAAATTCGACTTGAAATCGAAACTGAATCGATTAAATCAAAATGGAAATTTAAAAGTGATTTGAATTGGAAAATTTGGAAATTAAATTAGTTTGACTTTGAAACTATTTTCAAATAAATTATTTTGGTATAAACTATTTTAATCTATCATTTTAAATATTCAAATTATTTTGGATTTTCCAAACAATTTTGCTATATAAACCATTTTAATACTTAAACTATTTTAACCATTTAAACTATTTTTAACTATTCTAACCATTTAAACTATTTTTAACTATTTTAACCATTTAAACAATATTTAACTATCTTACTTATTTAAATTATTTTAAAACTATTCAAACTATTTTTCAGAAATTCAAACTGGTTAAGGGTGGAATGTTTAATTTTAAATCATGGATTTAAATACCAATTGGGTCGAATGAAGTTATAACCCAAATGGACATTTGAAACAATTTTGGAACTGAAACCGAGATATTAAGGCGAAAATGATTTTGAATTGAAATATTAGGCCCCGTTTGGTTTCGTTTTGAGTTTTGAGTTTTGTGTTTTCAACATACACTACAAAATACAAACAAACGTGGGAAACCTTTTAGAATTCTTAGCCATCGCGATGATGGACGGGAAATGGAGGAGATGAATTGTTTTTCATCCTTTTGTTATGTTTCAAAACACGAAAAATCAAATAAACTTGGTTTTTGTTTTCTATGTTAGTTTCATTTTTCAAAATTATGTGTTTTTCTACAATCCATAATAAATGTGCACTTTTGTTTAGACGAAAACACAAAACTAAAAATAGCAAACCAAACGGGCCCTTATATTTTGATTAAATATGATGATTTCGAAATGAATTTGATTTTGAAGCGAATATGATATTTTAATATCAAGTATGAACTATTTTCAAAATGTAAAAGTACCAACCGGTGTGTAAAATGACGTTTGGTTGTTAAAGAGACCGGGGTCGGATATGGGCATACTCTCTGTCGATACCGGAACCACTTTAACAAATGTGTATGTGGAGTGATGATCCAAAATGAAGTGGTTGGATTTGGCATACATTTGCTGGATTTGAAGAAAGAGAACGATGATGGATTAGCCTGGCACTTGTGCCAATTTGAAATGACTAAAACAGGAGCCGTACCGACCTAGTGGATTAGCTACCCCGAGCGGACGCACTTCTTCGTATTACCATCATTTACATTGTGATTAATTGGTGCACATCTTTGGATTTTGGGAGCGTTGGACACGGTGGGTGATCATGGCTATGATGCGTTACCACCAGCCGGGAAGGGTAAACTGGTAGTATCCTACCTTGGGCATTGCCTCACGTGCCTTGTCATACTTTTATCCCTATACGAGACCTCTACGATTTTGGTTTAGTGTTGTCGTATCACGACCCATCCTTGACTACCGACATGCTACTAGTGGTGTCAAATGCAAACTGTACGAAAATGCTTAAAAACGCGTTAAGGGGGATTAATGTAAAGCCTTAGCGCTAAGGAAAATATTTATTTTTCTGATTAGACATTATATATGTAGCGTATTCTACTACATATAAATATTTTGATGGATCCTTAAGAGATGGAAAATCCCGTAATAGCTCTTGAGTTATTGCATGCACGTTATACACTAGATAGGAGATGTGAAATCCCGTAAACATCTCTGACGCTATTACACTCATGTTATATGCGATATTGATTTGACTTACATAAGGATATTTTAGTCCCGACTTGAGTGTTTTTGTCTTTTCATTACGCTCGGGTCAGTCTGAGTTTTCAGCTTATTGAAGATTTATTTTGGAGGATGAAGACGAAGATTTGGTATATTATTACTATTATTATTCCCTACATCATGATGTTCTACTGCATTATTTTATTTGTTCTGTTGTATATATAACTCTGATAAATGTTGTATAAATTATAATCAAATGTATAGTAAACTGCTTTATGAACCATTTATTTGATTATTATATTTTTCATTTTGCTGCGAGATTTTGTATTGTTTTCTTCTTCTTTCCTTATTTTTCTTAATTAACCCCATTGATCATATATGTTATGGATTGTTTAGATTGGACATGTGTGGATTATTGTTAATTTAAACCTTCCGAAATGTGGGTCGTCACAACTGGTATCAGAGCCAGGTTTAGCGATAACCTTGGCTTTGAGGGGTAACTCATTAGAGATAGGGTCAGTAGCACCCTAGAATGAGTTTGAGTGTATTAATAGATATGAGCGCGTATTTGTTAGTGAATATAAAAATTGTTCTATATTGTGTTGGTTGATTTGTTGAGTGGCTTATGGATTCTGGTCAATACGAGTAATTAACGTTATTGATAGGGATCTCTAAACACTTGAACAGAACAATTCGACATAATATTGTTTTGATATTGGGTAAATGAAATAATTTTACCCTGATTATATTTTTTATATAAAGGAATAATTTTCAGAAATTATTATGGTATATATAGTGTGAATTTGTTGTTAGAAATGATAATATTGATCATTATCTTTTATTGTTGGATTAGTCAATATTCCTAAACTATTAGCTATTATATGATAATAAGAAAATGAAACTGTATAAATGTGATTTATAAAATATAATTTGCAAGTAAAATGAATATAAAATTGAAAATTTGAGAAATTTAAATTCTGGTGTTTCGGAAAAAGGTTTTCAAGGTTTGGGAAATAATATTAGTATGGTTTAAAAGTATAAACAAATACAAATGGTTTTCAAATAAATTTTAAAAGAAATGAATTCAGTACCCCCCTCTTCCTTCGCTGAAAAATAATTTCGGTGATGACTGCGCGACATCATTGATGTTCATTTTCGAGTCTCAAAGTGGGAGAGACTTCTGAGAAGCTTTGATATGAAATTGTTTTGATAAACGGATTTTGGTTTAAACTCCAAAAGTATGATTTGATATACAAAATATATAAGTGTATATGCTTATTTCAAATGATTTGAAATGAACCCGGTATTTAAATTTTTTAAGTTATGTTAATTAATAATCTTCAAATTATTTGGATGAAATGAAATATTTGAATAACCAAAACTTATAAAATAAGAGAATTAAGAAATCTAAATTAAATGTTTTGAGAAACTTTAGAGTTGAAGTGTGCAACTATTAAATTAAAAGTAAAGAAAATTTGAACAAGTTGCAATAGCGAACATTCTAATTAAGTAAAATGAATCAGATAAATTTGTATAATACCAAATTGCATTCTAATAACATATAATAAGACTTACCAAATGTTAAAAGTCAAAATGATGATTTGGATATGTAATAGAATATTATACAAGCAGACCAATACTTAAGTAATTAAAATGTTTATAAATGAAATTTAGTTGTAATAAT
This sequence comes from Allium fistulosum, assembly GCA_030737815.1. Lineage (NCBI taxonomy): Eukaryota > Viridiplantae > Streptophyta > Magnoliopsida > Asparagales > Amaryllidaceae > Allium > Allium fistulosum. The sequence goes on from CM060904.1 coordinate 225,920,431, forward strand.
AAATGTTATATACTTAATTAGTATAATATGCAATGATTAATGACTAAATGGAATAAGTAAGTGGAACTTAAGAAAGCAAACGAATGAATTAAATAATATCTTCGTAAATTGGTTATAGAAGTAAATATAAATTTGCAAAGAAATTTTGAAATTGAAATTGTAAATTTTGAGATAATTATAAACTTAGATAAAGTCATATATAAGAGGTTGGACTTTTATATAATGATTATAAACTAAATTGATGATTAATAAAATGTTTCACAAATAAATTTGTTATTAAATGAAATTGTGAAAATAAATGTGAATTAAGTTATAAAGAAACTTAAGTAAGGATATAAGAAATACATCATTAATGATGTTGACGCTAAAAATGGAGATATGAACATTATAATTCGAATGTTTCAAGAAAATGCAAAGTAAACTTTATAGTTTATAACTTTGACAAATGTTAGTTATACAAGATGTTAAATGAATCGATAAGAGATGTTGCTAAACGTAAAATGAAACAATTGAAATTTAACAAATTTAATTGAATAAAATGGAATGTAAATGAAATAGATTTGAATAAATTGGAAGTAAACTAATTAAATGTTGATGAATTTTGGATGTTAATAAGGAATGAAGTGTAGAAATTGAAATATTGACATTGGATAATGTATATTCATATCATTATGAATTAATTAGATGAATACTTATAATTGAATGGTTTCTTTTGTTGAAAATCATCGTATAACTATTTTATTGTATATGATTGTTGTTTGTTGAACATTAATGTTTATGTTATGGTTTGGGTTTAAAATTCATGTTATATGCTTCTATAAAACTCATACATGTTCTATATCTTATATAAATGACTAATATTCTAAACTAAGTTGAGATAGGTGCATACGAAGACCGTTTGGATGTATATGCAAATTATATTTTGCTTTTGCTTGCTTAATACGAGCGAACTCGCTCATATTAATAATAATAATAAGGTACACATCTCGGATTACATATCACGTTTTTAAATTTTCCCTACGGGATGCCTCATCATTGAGATGAGATGTATATTTGATATTTATTTGGGTTATATATTGAATTGTAAATTTTTTTCGATCGAGCCGCACAAAGGAGACTCTGTCGAAATTTTCCGTAAATCCGAAAGTCAGAATTTTTTTGAAGTTTTAAAAAGTTTATAACTTGTTTTGATAACTAACATGTAAATTCTGTAAGGCGATCGGAGTAGCGTAGTGGAAACATAGTAATGGTTTTATAAATGAGATTTAATGTTTTATAAGTTGATTGTTTTGAAAAAAGTATTAAATTTTGTACTTGGCCCTTTTCGAGGATGAAAAGTTTTCAGTGGGGAGAATATAACGAACCGTATTTTTAACTACTTTAAATTCTAGAATTTGATAAAATTATTGAATAAAAATGGTTAAAAATAATTTTTTTAATGATTTATTAATATAGTTATTGAATATGAACTTGAACAAGATTTTAAAGTAAACAAATTTCGAAGATTTAAGTAATAACAAGTATTGAAAGGAAATGCTATGTATTGAATGTGTTTACAATCAATAGCTGAATTGAATAATAAATGTTGAATTCATTAGATGTAAATAAAGTAATTGATTGATAACTAAAATTCATTTGAAATCTAATATTGGAATTTCTTGAATATTGGACAATTGAATTGTTTTAGTTTAAATTTTGAAAATTATTAGAATAATTAAATGCTAAATTAAATATGAATGAAAATGATTTCAAAAGTTGATTTAGATGTTATTTAAATATGGATGAAGATTGTCAACACTTAAAGATTGAATTTAAGTGATTAGTTTAAAATTTGAAAATTTTATATTTTAATTCACGAGTAAAAATAGCCATTTTGGCCACAGTCTTAGATTTCGACGAAACCAGTTCCATTGAATCTGTAATAGTGTATTATTATAGGATTTTAAATTTCGTAACGTTGGGAGTTATCATTTGGTTGTATGGGATAAAAACGCGTTGAATTTAATATCGAAAATTCAATATAATAATTAGGTCCAAAAAGCTATCTTCTCCATACGATCGAATTAGGACTTGAAACTTGTTCCATTGCATTTGGAACAGGGGTATAATATTATAAACGCCAAGCGGCATGCCTCGATAGGAGTTCAAAATTTTAAGTTGCTTATAAACGAGATATTGGTAATTAAATAATATTTTAAATTGTTTAAAGTCAAACACAGCCGTGTATTCTATCTTTTCCAGCCACCCTATGATGTGATCGTGCCAATTCCTTCTACAATACACTTCCCTCTCCTTCTCATTTAAATATCACAGTAGAGCAATAGAAAGAAAAAAAGAAGCAAATGAAAACTTTGAAAATCAAATTCTACTCAACTAAAAATTGTGAAACAAGCTCCAAAATTCCTAGTTTAGCGAGAGCTTCCCTCTGCTATGCACAAACTAAAGTGCGGCAGCGAGAGACGCAAGTGGGTTTGATCTAGGGTTGAGCTTTTCTTCTATTTTGTCATCGATTCAAGATATGGAGGCCGTATTTGAGTTTGTAGCGAAGTTTAGCATCTTGGGAAGGATTTCGGAATCGTTCGGCTTCCAATGGGGGGGCGCGACATGTGGACAGTGGCGGCGGTGAGGGTAGCAGGTCGTGAATTGTAAAGGGGGTGCGAGCTGCACAATTTTGTTACAGATGGATAGAGATTCGCGAGAGAAGACCGATGGCGAAATCGGTTCGTCGAATGGAGTTCTCTAGCTTTGTATCTGTTGAAGTGCGTGCACATCCATATTGTTTCTTGTGCACAGGCATCACGTTTGGGGAAGAAGGTGTGATAGTTGGGCCGGGCTTGAGGCTTAGGTGTATGGGTTTTGATATTAAAATAAATTAGTGTTTTAATCTATGTATATTTTAATCGATGAAATTAAAGATTAAATAACTCTTCTATACGAGGTCGAATCGAGACACGGATTTTTGCGTTGCAACCAAGATAACAAGAGCTTTGCAATGAAACTAGTTTGGATGGTTTTGGTGACTGTCAAATTTTGGGCTAAAATCGGATGTTGTTCAGTTTTAGTTCCAAACTGGAACGCCTCGGTGACAACAGAAAATAAAGGTGAGTGTTTTATAACGATCACAACGTACTAAAATATTTTTATGCTAGTTAAATTTGAAATTATGAAGTGATATAAATTTATTGATCGTTGTTTGGTAAATTTAAATTGTAATTCGAATTAGCTGTTAAAAATTAAAATTGACAGTTAAATTTGAAATTGGAATTTAATTACCAGTAAAACCCGATATTATTAACTATGAAACTGTTGTGAATTATTTTGACTGTTTGGATGATTGATTGTGATGGATGCCAATTGATTGATATTTGGATGATTGGATGCTTATATATATATATCCTGTTATCACCTGGTAAATTATTTACAGTATATAAAATTGTTAATTGAATTATTTCGAATAAATTAAGAAATAGGTTGAAATGATATATACCTATGACACTGTGATTTGGGTTGAATTGATATATATCCATCCCTGAAACTAAATTGAAATGACCGATCACTTGGCCATAGGATAGAAAATTATATACGAACACCGGATTGGTTAAATTACATGATTTTAAATTTTTTGATTTGGAATTTATTTAAATGATTTAATTTTAAGAAAATAAAAGATCGAATTTATGGAAATCGAACTATTTCGAAATTGAGTTCGGAACTAAATTATAATTGAGGATTTGGATTTCAAATTGGGTATTGAAAGTAAATTGATTTAAGTGTTTTGAATCGATGTTTTGAAAATCGAACTCGAAATTGATAAAAATCAAAATGGTTCAAAATTTGAAATTGAAATTATTTTGAAATTTTAATTGAAATTAATCTGAAATGGGAATTGAAGTTAATTTGAAATTGACATCAAAATTAATTTGGAATTGAAGGAAAATTCAACTTGAAATCGGAATTGAATCGATTAAATCGAAATGGAAATTTAAAAGTGATTTGAATTGGAAAATTTGGAAATTGAATTAGTTTGACTTTGAAACTATTTTCCAATAAATTATTTTGGTATAAACTATTTAAATCTATCTTTTTAAATATTCAAATTATTTTGGATTTTCCAAACGATTTTGCTATACAAACAATTTTAATACTTAAACTATTTTATATTAAACTATTTTAACCCTTTAAACTATTTTTAACTATTCTAACCATTTAAACTATTTTTAACTATTTTAACCATTTAAACTATTTTAACCATTTAAACAATATTTAACTATCTTACTTATTTAAATTATTTTAAAACTATTCAAACTATTTTTCAGAAATTCAAACTGGTCAAGGGTGGAATGTTTATTTTTAAATCATGGATTTAAATACGAATTGGGTCGAATGAAGTTATAACCAAAATGGAAATTTGAAACAATTTTGGAACTGAAACCCAGATATTAAGCCGAAAATGATTTTGAATTGAAATATTATATTTTGAGTAAATATGATGATTTCGAAATGGATTTGATATTAAAGAGAATATGATATTTTGATATCAAGTATGAACTATTTTCGAAATGTAAGAGTACCGACCGGTGTGTAAAACGACGTTTGGTTGTTAAAGAGACCGAGGCCGGATATGGGCATATTCTCTATCGATACCGGAAACACTTTAACAACTGTGTACGTAGAGTGATGATCTAGAATGGAGTGGTTGGATTTGGCGTACGTTTGCTGGATTTGAAGAAAGAGAATGGTGATGGATTAGCCTGGCACTTGTGCCAATTTGAAATGACTAAAACAGGAGCCGTATCGGCCAAGTGGGTTAGCTACCTCGAGCGGACGTACTTCTTCGTATTACCATCATTTACATTGTGATTGGTTGGTGCGCACCCTCAGATTTTGGGAGTGTTGGACGCGGTGGGCGATCATGGCTATGATGCGTTACCACCAGCCGGGAAGGGTAAACTGGTAGTATCCTACCTTGGGAATTGCCTCACGTGCCTTGTCATACTTTTATCTTTATACGAGACCCCTACGATTTTGGTTTAGTGTTGTCGTATCACGGCGCATCCCTGACTACCGACGTGCTACTAGTGGTGTCAAATGCAAACTGTACGACAATGCTTAAAAACGCATTAAGGGGGATTAATGTAAAGCCTTAACGCTTAGGAAAATATTTATTTTACCAATTAGACATTATATATGTAGCATATTCTACTACATATAAATATTTTGATGGATCCTTAAGAGATAGAAAATCTTGTAACTTCTCTTGAGTTATGCACGCACGTTATACACTGGATAGGAGATGTGAAATCCCGTAAACATCTCTGATGCTATTACACTCATGTTATATGCGATATTGATTTGACTTACATAAGGATATTTTAGTGCTGACTCGAATGTTTTTGTCTTTTCATTACGCTCGGGTCAGTCCTGAGTTTTCAGCTTATTAAAGATTTATTCTGGAGGACGAAGACGAAGATTTGGTATATTATTAATATTATTATTCCCTGCATCATGCTGTTTTGCTACATTATTTTATTTGTTCTGTTGTATATATAACTCTGATAAATGTTGTATAAATTATAATCAAATGTATAGTAAACGGCTTCATGAACTGTTTATTTGATTATTATATTTTGTCATTCCGCTGTGAGGTTCTGTATTATTTTCTTCTTCTTTCCTTATTTTTCTTAATTAACCCCTTTGATTATCTATGTTCCGGATTGTTTGGATTGGACATGTGTGGATCATTGTCAATTTAAACCTTCCAAAATGTGGGTCGTCACAATATTGGTATCTAGCTTTTGCGCATAAAACTTAATGGTTATTTACTATGTACATGAATATGTGTGTGTGTATACATATACATATATATATATATATTTGTGTGTGTGTGTATAGGGGTATATATAATTATAAGATGAATCATTGTATAAAATATTTTGGATAGAGAAATGAATAAATTATGGCAGTTTACGTGCTATGAGGATGTATGTACATGTATGAATAACTATTATAAACATATTTATTACTATTGGTCAACAAATCAAAAATAAAATTTTATAACTAATATTTCATAAATATTAATTAATTAATACAATTACAGGTTAATTAAATCATGTGGTCAAGAAGTATACAATGTTTCGATTATATGACTCTTTATATGTCAATTTGGTCAGCGATTAATATTGAACTATTTAAATATTAGCGTTCACACATCACTTATTAAGTGGTATGACATTTTGGCTAAATTTATCACTTACTTGGTACCGGTAAATTCAATTTTACTTTGTTAAGCGTTACCCGATAGTGACTATTATTACACCAATTATCTTCGTCAAAACTATACCACTTTGGACTTATGGAATTTGATAATGGTCAAAATTCCAATATCATCCATATTCAACTCTACAATCCAAACATAAAGTCATTGGTTAAATAATAACAATTATTATTAATCGAAATGTTCTAACCAAAGATTTTGACTTTGAGTTGACTTTAGTTGAGTGTGATACTAACCTCTTATAATTGAGGAGATGAATTCTCTATTGAAAATTGTTTCACTTTCAGTGCTTTAACTCAGACCCAACTATAGTTATTCGATGGACACCATGCCATGATTTAATTATAATCAAAGTGGAGTGTCCACACTAGGCATCCATCGTATTCAAAATCGAGGAAACTGTGTAACATCGTCACTTCAAGACCCAGTTATAATTGAAGATCCATAGTATTCAAAATGGAGTGTCCATATAATTGTGGAAACGAATTCTTTCTTTAATAGTGTTACACTTCCAATGTTTCCACTCGACCTAATTATAGGAGTTCGATGGACATCGTGCCATGGTTTAACTATAATCATAGCGGAGCTTCCACCTTAAAGATGAATAGTATTCTCAAGTCAGAGAACTGTGTAATTTTGTCATATCGATATTTTCTATTTGACCTTAGGTATATTAACCAATAGAAAACTATCTAGTGAGTCATTCCATAGTTATCTAATAACTATCAGTTTGTGTTATCCCGCCTTTTGTCAAGACCATGATTCCATGGAGTTAGCTAATTGGATTTCATGATCATCAAAGTAGGAAGCCCGAAGAGATGATTGTCAGATTCAGAGATCAGTTATAAGCAAGGCTAATTTAGCATCCAAGAAATGACAGTATGGATTTGCACTTCTGCTCGGCACGGGATCATATTAGATCAATGTGATGGAGTACGGATCAGATCGGATCAATATGGCTATGGATCACTCAGATTGGCAGTTCAACTCAACGATGATCACTCAATAACTCAACAGATACCAAGAGAATTAAGCAAACAACTATGGCAACACGAAGAGGAAGTGGAAGGGGACCACCACAATCAATCGTAGCTTGCTATGTGGCAAGCACCATCGATCAGCTCCGATCCCTAGGGAAGGCTCAGGTGGGCCCCAATTTTTTTGGATCAGTCTATCTTGGCTTCAGTCTTCTGCACATGGATTTTCAGCTAGATAATTGCACATGGATTTTCTCCTTTAAATATAAGATCATTAGCCCATTGCAAAGGATCTTCTTTTGGCCTTCTTCATTGTTTCTCTCTCCTTCCTCCGTTAATTTTCTAAGGATAAAACAAAACTGTATTTGTAATCTTATAGTATAATAAAAAGATTATTGGAGTGGATGTAGGCCAGAACTCGCCGAACCACTATAAAATTCGTATGTTTATTTACTTTTTTAGTATTGAATCTGTGATCTACGCATTTTATTCTCTGCTTGGATATTTAATATCGAATTGGTGGTGCTTTCACATTATTTGGGTGTTGGCGGTCATTTTTGACACCAACATTTTGCTGCTTTCACTGGGAGGACTAGCACCCACCGATTTGGAAAGGATTTGGAGCTTGGATTTGGATCAATGGCTAGATAATCAACAAGTAGAGCATTTGCAGATAGGAGTCGCCATGGTGGGAGTCGGGAGGCTTCCTTAGGAGCCGAGGCTAATCACCCTTCCATCTACATCACAAGGAACGAAATGGAGACGATGATGGATGCTAAGCAGGAGAGGATGACAAAGAGGTAAGAGGAGATGATTCAAAATTTCCTTAGGGAAGTTGGACAAGCTAGAGCAGGAGCTAATGGCAATTTGGATCAAGGAATTGCAGCAGTAGGAGTTGTAGAAAAATCAAAACCAGGAATAGGGAAACGATGCTAACAGGAAGAGGAATGGAGTGGAGTAGCCGGGGGTGGCCTCTGGTCAATATGGATCGATTAGCATCGATCCCCTCACAAGGATCGGTGTCGATCGCTTGGGATTTGGAGGCATTCCCCTCAGTTCATGTTGGATTGGTCGGTTGAAGGCCAGTGGTTGATGTTGTGTAGTTTGGTGCAGATCGGAATGCGAATGTACGTACAGAGGAGCATGTTCCGGGATTCCCACGTGGACTCAAGGGGCGGGTTGGAAATGATGATTAGAGTACCTTTGGATGATAATGACAGGTTTGTAAATATGATCAGACGAGCTATGAGAGGAGGGTTGGTGAACATGGATATGGAGGATCTAAATAGGAGTCCATTCACTCCTAACATCAGGCATGCTAGGAATCCACCGGAGTTTAAGCTACCATCATTGGGGGTATATGACGGAAAATCAGACCCTACGATTCATCTGATGAGGTGTATGAGGCATATGGAAGTCCTGGGGGCATCAGAGGAAGTGATGGCGTGATGTTTTCCCTTGTACTTAGCAAATATAGCTGCACTATGGTTTCGGCAATTGGAGAACGGTTCTATCTATACTTGGACGAAGTTGGTTGATAAATTCATGAGGCAATTTCGGGTCCACATCACAAGACCAAAGAGCATAACAACATTGGAAACACTAAAGCAGAGGGCATGAGATTCCTTGAGGAATTTCTTAACACAGTTTAATGCGACAATCGCTTCGGTGGATCGGTCAGATCCATCAATGGTCTTAATGGCGGCAGTATCTAGGATTGCGGACGACACAGACTTTATGATTTCACTACAACGAAATTTTTCACTAGATTGAGATCCACCAATGGATTTCGGAGAGTTTTTCCATGAAGCTAAGAGATTCCTGTGGTAGGAAAATGCTAAGGCTGGTAGAGAAGAGTTAACGTAGTGAGGGACGGAGGACCGTCTAGGGAAGGTTCGAGCAAGCACAAAGGAAAGTAGAAAGCAGTTGATGGCTTCAACGGATCAAAGCAGCAAAGAAGAGAATGGAAGTTCTCTTCTTATACTTATTTGAATAAGACTTTGGAAAGGATTTATTTGGATACCCGAGGACGAATTCCATACCAAAAGTCGGTAAGGAGGATGGCCACCGAGTGTGAGCGGGCATTAGGAAAATATTGTCTATTCCATGAGCTGGATGGGCACACTACCAACGATTATAGGCACTTAAAGGATATGGTTGAGGAACACAATAGGGATGGTAGGCTACCGTGTTATATAAGGACTCGGATTGCGACAGTGGAAAAGGAGTAGCCACCGTCTGCATCAAATGGAAATGGCCTTGGATCGAGTCACAGATCGTCATCTCTTGATTGAGATGGCATGATTAAATAAATAATAAACTTTGCAATAAGATGTCTAAGTCACTTACATATGTACGAGATCGAGGTCGGTCCTTAGGCATGCTCTGAGATGACAACAAACCGTCGTGTCCAAAGAGACAGTTTTTTGTTTTCCTTGTTTATAGTTTTATGGTTTTTTTTGTTGTAAAAACTTAAGTTTAATAATTCAATAAATGGGTTTTAGAATGCTCAAATCTACTTTGAAAAGTAATGAATGAAACAGGTCGCGGTTGTCCCGATCGAATAGACGGGGCAATAACCGCAAGGTGCGAGTCCTTTCGACGGAGAGCGACAAGATGGACTTGTACACTGATAAGTCCTCGACTGAGGGGTCGAGGCCGAAGAATAATACCCTATAGGTCGCGTTATTTTCCGACCGGAGAGAAGGAAACAGAGAAGTAAGAAGTAGGCCGCTTCGCTAGAGAGCGACAGGATCAGCCTGCTTATCATTGTGCTTTTCTCACAGGAGAGTGAGTGGGGTCCAATACGGGTTCGGAGAGACCATGATCGGCCTAGGAAGGCCATGACATCGCTTTATGTTCAGGGACACTGAATCGGAGTGCGGGAAGTATTACCGCTTCGTCGGAGAGCGACAGGATCGGCTTACTTATTGTTGTTCCCTCTTTCATCGAAGAGTGACTGGATGGGGTCTAGCAAGAGCTCGAAGGGGCTATGATCAGTCCAGAGAGACTATGAACCAGGCTATTGGTCCGACAAGACCTTGAAATTGGCAAACAATCTGGTGAGATCATTCATTTGGTTACCGGCTTTGGATGAAAATGGATTTAGCAAAGGATTTGGAATGATTTTGGAATTGGCTATCGACTCGGAACAGTCGTGTACTGCGGAAACTGATTTGACAAAGGATTGGGTTCTGGATTATAAACTCGACTAACGATGGACTATGGATTATAGATTTTGAACTTATGGCAATTCAGAACATACCTTCCTATCGCAAGGCATGTTTTGGAGGGAAAATGTTATCCCCCCTTTTGGCAAGGCTGTGATACCATGGAGTTTGCTAATTGGATTTCATGATCATCAAGGCAGGAAGCTCGGAGAGATGATTGTCAAGTTCAAATATCAGTTATAAGCAAGGCTATGGATGATAGTCAAACGGGTTCAAGCAAATAGCGTTCAAGAAATGGCTAAGTATAGATTTGCACTTCCCCTAGGCAGGGATCGGATTGGATCAATATGATGGAGTATGGATCGAACCAGATCAAATGGCTATGGATCACTCGGATGGCAATTCAACTCAACGATGATCACTCAATAACTCATCAGATACCAAGGGAATCAAGCAAACTACTACGAAAATACAAAGAGGAACTAGAGAGGGACCACCACAATCGATCGTAGCTTGCCATATGGCAAGCACCATCAATCGACGCCAATCCTTAAGGAAGGCCTAGGTGGGCTCCAAATTTTCTGGATCGGTCCGTCTTGGCTTTGAGCTTCTGCACGTGGATTTTCAGCTGGATATTTGCACATCTTCTCCTATAAATACATGATTATTGGCCCATTGCAAAGGATCTTCTTTTGGCTCTTCGCTCTATCCTTCCTCCATTAATTCTCTAAGGCTAAAAAAACTGTATTTATAATCTTACAGTTTAACAAAAAGATCGTTATAATGGACGTGGGCCAGAGTTCGCCGAGCCACCATAAAATTTGTGTATTCATTTACTTTTTTGCTATTGAATCTGTGATCTACGCATTTAATTCTCTATTTGGATATTTAATATCGGATTGGTGGTGCTTTCACATTATTTGGGTGTGGGTGGCCATTTTAATGCCAATATTATGTAATCGCTTGGTGCCCCCAACTGTCATGGGTTATACACTACACAATAATTGGAGAACATTACGTACTCTAGTCTCAATGGATGCATCGATATCCTGTCTCAATACATCTTGACTAGAAATATTTAAAATGGTATGTTTATATTATTATGATAAATTGCTCATGTTAGAACGCATTGTAACTACTTTCATAAAACATACCATTTATGGATTTTCTATTAAATATACTTTTAATTAAATTGATTAATTAATATAACACGTTATATAAAGTATGTAATAGAAAAAATACCTTTTATTTCAAATAACATTGATTATCGAGTTAGATATATGCAACAAATTACATAATTGCCCCTAGGGCATACCTCTAACTCTATCAATCTCCCACATTCACTTGGAGTAAATTATTGAATCTCTATCCCATCCCTTCAATCAGTTTGGTGAGAACTGATCCAGTTAGATCCTTTGTGAATGGACCCGTTATGTTGGTTTAATTAACTAGTCTGTCAATCAACTCTCTCCGATGTTAGTAAACTTCCTTTATCAAATGGAACTACTCGGAGTATGTTTCTTGACTTCTAGTGAGTTCTTATTAGTACATTGTTATCATATAATGATGATGTAGTATTCTTAATACTTGGAATCATCCCTAGCTCGATTATAAGGTTTTGTGTTTATATTTATATATATTGCTTTTATTGCGGCGCTATTTAAGAAGATGTACTTAGCCTTTCACTGAATCGGCTGCAACTTTTCATTTGGAACATTTCCAACTTAAAGCTTCTTAATTTAAGTTTGAACATGAATTAAATTTCGACATATTATACTCGATAGCACTTATGAAGTTCGAGTCTGAATACTCTTACATAAAGAGTCCGTTGTTTCTTTAAATAATTTTCTAGTATTTTGTAAATACTCAAGAACACTTTAAACTATCATTTGGTGATCTTAATTCAGATTTGATATTTTCTTCATGCATCAAATACATAAGCAAATTACGATACTGTAGACAATTCAACATGTACGATAATTCCTATTGTTAATACATAAGGAATCAATATTACATGTTCCGCATTAAACATTTTAATACGTTGTCTTTGGAAACCATTTGTGATTTTTCCAAGATCTTTTATACTTATTATAAAAGACATAATTTACAAATCTAATATCAAGTATTAAACAATCAGACTATTACTAATTTAAATATAAGTACATCGTTAACAATAAGTAGCATGTTGTCTACAAGAAATATCTATGTACCTTCTTGAGGTTCTTTCTTATGGACACACGTTTCCTCTGCATTTTGATTGAAAATCAAACCATTCGATATTTATACCAAATACTTATTCAGTTTTGGTGCTTATAAAATGATACTTTCGTATCATTTCTTGGATCATATCCGAAAAACCCATAAACTCAATATCTCTCCTGCTGACTTTGAGATACTTCGATTATTATATGCAAACAGTTTATTCTGAATCATTATTTAAAAATTTTCATTTTAGTATAAATGTATGAAGCTCCATTCAACCACTTAATATAAGCTATTTATTTCATTTACTGTAGTTCATCTGCAGTCGATAGTTTTCTAATCAAATATCTTAAACTCAATAAAATAAATCTCACATAAAATAATTTTTTATATAAAAATGCACTTTGGAATAGAATTCAAATTTCTCATTCCACTATTAAATATCAATTATTATTTTACAACTCTTGTTCCCAATGTTTTTCCATGAAGCAGAAGTAACCATTCACTCTCTTCATCTCAACTATGCATTGGATTATATCCAATTTTATACATTCGATTTCCTTTTTAAAAAGTCGAACCATTCAAAGGAAATGCTTACTATAATATCATAACAAACTCTTTATAAAAGTGCATTTGGTCATCCTTAATTTCTAAGGATATCAAATGAATTGCACTTTACGTAAACTGATCAAACTGACATTTCAATAATCGAATTCTTAGATCTATCTTGTAGCCTTTGGTCCAGTATTGCATTTAACACAACAAGATCATTATTGTAATCAATCATATTTAATACACGATCTCACACTACAGTTTACCTGCTCATTTCAATGAACAATTTTCATCGAGTTTTCATACATTACGAATTGTAACCATTCATCATATAACATTTATATGTGATCGTAATGGATCAAATATTCATATTCTTGTATTGCTTTTAGAGTTCAAAACTCATTTAAAACAGTACACAATCGTAGACAAGTAAATTCGTAACTGACCAAGTTGCAAACGTATTTTGTAACAACCCGTATTTTGGGGCTTCAAAAATTGAATATTTAATTAATTTAAATATTTGGATTTGAATTTAAATTATGTTAAATTATCTGTTTCAAACTGAGACTTGATTTCTAATGACGTATTTTTAATTTAATTTATAGAATTTTTCCATAATTTTTAATTTGGAAAAATAAATAAATTTCCGTTTGATATATTTTACGGCAAACGCTAACATTTTGAGACTTCACAAAATTTAATAACTTGTCTATTTTATTTTTGTTTTGTGATCGTGTAACATTGTTATGCATAATTGTACATTTTTTTCTGTCATTCCTAGCTCGGACGTGGACGCAATGTGGGGTAGTCGCATACCATAATCTATTCATTTTCAAAAAAAATATACAGTGTACAAAAGCACACACGGTACACAGTGCAACCGCCAACATGTTGTGTAACGACCCGACAATTTATCACTTTGATAAATTATATTTATTTTTAAATATTTAAATATAAGGCTTTATAACGTAAGTTATGAGGATCTAAACCCTAATAAATAACGATAATACTTGTTTAAAAGGTTTAGAAACAAAAGAAGGATATTCAGATTTTTCGTCAAAAACGACGAGAAATCAGTTTTAGGTAAATTTGAGATTTTCTCAATAATCATGCACGAATTTGGATAGGTACACTTATTTATCTAAATAAGTGAGAATATGAAATAAAATAATTTATTTTATTTTTGGGAATAAAAAGTAACCATGACATCAGCATAATAACTAGTCATTAATTTATTAGGATTAAATCGAGATTTAATAATTTAATAATTCATTTTATATATTATAATGTGATAGGAAATAGATTATAATGATTCATAAGAAGTTATGATCATGCTTAGAAAAGATAACACTAGTTGTAACGTTATTGAGATTTTAACAGCGTAAATCCGCTGCACTTTTTGTATATTCAATATAAAGGATTTTATAATTAATCTAGGGAGTTTAAGTGATATAAGATTATTGAAATATTATTTGTAAACTTTGTTTACACTTATATAAAGATGAGTATATGATGAAATATGTGATGGATAAAGAGAATAAAAATACGTTGTAAAACGTTGCATAAAATGTCGCGTAGAAGTCGCCAAACGTCACCAGAATGTCGTATAACCTGCATATGAGTTAACGAAACCTTAAATGGGTCCCACTCACATAATGTAACGTGTAGAAGAGTATGTGGAAGGGTGTGGTCCGTGTGTAGGTGTGTGGGGGTATGATGTAGCTTGATTTGACATAAAGCAAGAGGTACGGTGCATTAATGGAGGGTATGAGCCATTTAATGGAGGGTATGGTGGTGTAACGTATGTAGAAGCTTCCTAATGGGGCATCCATGATTCGAGGGTGTGGTGGGGGTGTAGGAGAGGATGGCATGGTGTGGGTGATGTGACATAAAGCATCGATGTGACATAAAGTGTCGATGTGACATGAAGCTAAGATATTTCCTAAGGTTTGCCTATAAATACCCCCTCTCTCTCATTTTCACGTTGTTTCTTCTTCATTTTCTATCTTATAACTCTCAAGCTCTCAAGCATCATTAATGGCTTCCATGCATGAATCAAAGAGAAAACAGTTCAAAAATTAGTTAAAACTTAGTTCCAGCCATGGATCTAAACTTCTTGAAGCGTTCCAGAGCCAACTAGCTTGGTTTCGTCGTCGTCGAAGTTCACCAGCTCCACATAAATGCCATGGCCGAAAATTTCAAAGTTAAGATGGAGTTTGTGAAGCTCCGGTGAAGGAAAAGCAAGGGTAGGTTATGCCGGAGTAAAGGCATGAAGCACCGGAGGAGTGTGGAAGCAAATAAAAGAGCAAAGTTTGAAGTTTTGCCTTAGTTCATGTAAAGGCCGAACCGCATAGTGTTGGGGAGGAGATTGGAAGCTTGTCACGGAGGGGAAGCTATGGCAAAATCATCCGAAGAAATCTCGGGAAGGAGGGAGCTTGATTTTAAGAACACTTCGCTGCTTAAAGTTTAGCTTTATGATTATAAAGTGATATTGATGATTAATTAATATGGATGCAAGTTAGTAAGACACATTCCGCCTCTTTAGCTTAGATTTATGATTAATAAGTCATAATGAGTATAACTTGTAAATATGAACATGTTTGGAAAGTTAATTAACAAGTTCTAAAAAGTTAGTAAGCAAACTTGAAAAGTTAGTAAGCAACAAGTAAGAAAAGTTAGTAAACTTGGTTGTGTTGATTTACTAATCTTTGGATGATAACATTGGATGTTATATGGATGATTGAATGATTTGGTTGTGTTGATGGTGTGATATTATATAGTAAGTATAAACAATACACCTATGTTAGTTTGACATATTTATATGTTAATATCATGACTTTTAAAAGGAATTCCATGTCACGTACATATACATTAATATGTGTACAAACGGAAAGGGTTAAGCTTCTTTACAACTAAGAGAAAAAGGATTTAAAATAGGTTTTAAATCATAGAAAAGTTTGAATATATTATTATAATAATATAATATTATAAAAGATAAAATATTGAAAAATAATATTTTATAAGTTGAAAAAGTAGAAATAAATGGTTATAATAATTTATACTCATTTATAAGTGTTTTGGAAGTGTCCCGGGCAAGTTCTAGAACAATTCACCAAACGGTCAAAATTGGGCACTTTCCGGAGTAACAATTCGCGGTTATGCGCCTGTAATTTTGAACGAAAGTGTAAAATGCGTTTCAAGTCGGAATGACTTGAAATGGAAATTTTTGTCTGTAAAGTTAATAGCTTTCAAATGGATTCGAAAAGTTAATTTTTCGATTTGAAAATCTCAAGTTACGAGTAAAATAATTTTCAAAAAGGTCGGTGTAAGAGCGGTTAAATCCAAATTTTTAAAAGTAGAGTTTTATAATTCTGAAAATTCTGAAATACTAAATTCATTATTAATATAATAATGAGGTTTTGGAAGATAAAAATGAGTTTATACTTAACCAAAAGTATAATTATGGGAAATGACCTAGTTAATTACTATTCAATAGCGATTAAGAAATTGGATTTTGAAATTAAGGAACCAAAAGGAGTTTTTGACCCAAATCTTTTATGAATGATCTCATAATAATTAATTATGATTTTTAAGATTTATTGGGAATTTTCTAAAGACATTGAAAAATGTTCAAATTCTATAGTCAAATGAATTATTTAAATAATAAACAATATTTGGAACTTAGCTCGGAAGTGGCATTAGACTTTGACGTATGGAAGCAACTGTTATTTAAAGGATAAAGAATGTGATCGAATCAAGGTCTGAGAGGAAATAGTTCCCAAACTTAGAAGGCCTCATTGTTTGCTGATAAACAACTGAGTTTGAAATCGAAGACTTAAGTTAGGACTGAGGTATTATCTCTGAATGAGAATTAAAATAAATAAGAGAAAGGGGTATGCGGTAATACCTAAGAGTACATCTTGTCCCGCCTATGAGATCTGAGAAAGCAGATAAGGTAGTCAACAAGATGGGAAATCCAAGTGACCTTGTTTATTTCTTAGACGAAGGGTGGAACGGATCGAAAGGTAGATATGGATATCTGTCAAAGATCATATAAAAGTTTTGACAAGAAAAGTTAAAGAGATTGGGTAAAAAGGAGTTGGAACTTAATTGTTGTGATGTTAAGTCGGATAGTTTTCTGGGTGTCGATCTGATGTTGGTTTAGGGCTTCGGGGTTTGCACTTGGGAAATTATTCTCTTAATGTTTTACAATCAGGAACTGATTCTAATTGGAAAAAAAGGGTTAAGCAATTAAATTAAATGAGGCTTAACGATTTTGTATACGCATATACACATTTTATTTCGATAATTTATATCGAAGGAACCGGGGTCAGATTTAAGGTAAATTCCCGATCCGAAGACCACTTCGAATCAATGAACGGCGTTCCAGAAATGGACAAATGATTGAAGAAATCAAGATGGAAAATCTCTATGACGTTGAAGACTGGAGATCTTATATGGCAAGCGGGTTGCTTGTTGATAACCTCGAAGTTGCTCCCGAGGTAAATGAATAGCAGTGATTCCTAGTTGTGGGATCTGCGATGATGTAAGGGCTGTGGCTACGATTAGCTAAGATTCATAAGTTTACTTGAAAAACCCTTTCAAAATAATGTCATTAAAAATAATATCCCTTATTTTTGGCATAATCATTTTATGGTTATCATAAGCAAAAAACGTGTTCAGTGTTTTTATCATGCGTGGTCTTATGAGATACCCTTTGTTTTCAAAATATGAATTTCTGGTTTGGCGTCCAATTGTGACACTGTCACATTTGGGATTGTGTTCTTACGCTGGTTTTTCCAAGCTTGATCTAGGTGTTTTCAACACTCGGGTCAATACCGAGTGATTTTAGGATTAGCTATGCAAACCGAGAAGTGAGAAGGCTGGACTTGGGGAGTTTATTGGATAGAGATCACATAGGATCACATTTGCTTTGGCGTAGTGCAACATGATAGGAGGTTCGAGCTTTCCAAAGGAGTGCTGGAGATCTGCATCTACTTATGGGCGTAGTCTTATTACTTATGCATGCTATGTTTGTTGTTGTTTATCTATTTCAGCAATTGTAAGGACATAGTTTATAACTGTCTAGGCTGATCATAGGTTAGACTCTAATTTATATGTTTTTAAATGTTTTCCGCTGTAAAGATATTGTTCAATATTATATTTTCTCCATGCATTGTGAGATTATGTTATATTTCGCTGTGTTATTATGTTCTGTTCTTGTTTCTTTTATTTAATCCTTAATGAGTCGGTTTTTCGTGTCTTGGGAATTCGTGACTGAGGCGTATCAGTGTGGGTTTTTGGGGTGCGAAAAATCGGGTCGTTACATGTTGCCTTAATATTTTTTTTACCCTACATTTCCATTTCCTGTCTTCTCTTTGTGACTTTCCTTGTCTGCTGCCGGCCTTGTGTCCTATTGATTTTAGGTTATAAAGTACTTTGGGTTTGGATATTGTTTTGCTGCTTTTTCTTCGGGTGTTCATTGAAGTTGTTTAGTTCATCTCCCTGTAAATGCTAAAGCCATGAAAACAAACTCAAAAGCTTCTATTCAAAAATCAATATCTCTAATTTTTGAAACCATTAACCAAGATGATCTAAACAAAAGTTGTCCGTTTTAGTCTCAGCTATTTTTAACGGCACGTGATTTCGTCAAGTGTCGACTGAGTTATCATCAAAAATCTGAAAGGGGATAAAAATGTTCATAAACTTTAAAAAAGGATTTTTCTCAATCCACTTCGAATCGTTCGGCGCCGCTAGCGTCTTTGAGATCGTATGGAAGCGTAGTATTTTTAGGTAAGTTTCGGCGCGATTCCGCATCATGATCGTTGACGGTCGGAAGCTAGGGTTTCGTTTTGTCAGAGCTATGGTCGTTGATTGAAGAAATGGAGTTTGGTTTGGGGTTCGGGGCAGAGAGGAGCTTCGATCGTCAAAGTTTGGGCGAGTTCGGCGAAAAGTTTTGTCGCAAATTTTTTAACCTGGGCGCGTTCATTCTCTCGACATAGGGGGCGCGATGCCATGGACTTGACCGGACGTGGAGGTGAGGGTGCAGCCCTATCGAGTCAGGGGCGAGCAACCCACTGGTGAAGTCGGTTCGGAGAATGGTGCACCGGAGCTTGGTATCATAGGGTTCGTGCTCGTGTGCACTTGCGTGATCGTGCACATGCATAAATGGAAGAAGAAGAGGGAAAGAAGGGGAAGAGGTCTGGCTGCACAGTAGTAGGCTTCGGCTCATTTACAATGTGAGTAATAAACTTCTTTTAATTGTTTAAATATATATATATATATATATATATATATATATATAAAGCTAGTTAACTTTGAAATGGAATATATTGACCGTTTTAAACCCGATAAACCTGATTCTTTTTGCGTTGTACTCGTATGAACGAGCACAACATTATAATGTAATTTGTTGATAGCTTTGGACATGTGTAAATTTATGACATATTTAAACGGACAGGTTTTAAATCACGTTATTTTAAATAATAATGTCGTTTAAATTTATATACCTTAAATATTGATGTTTATTTGGCCAAATAAATTACTATCGAGTTAAATTGAATTGAATATGGTAATTGGACCCCTATTAGCGAAATAAAACACCATTCTGCTAATTAAATTAATTTGAAAATAAATTTGCAGAATAAATTCCCGTTCTGCTATTTCATAGTTTTGGACGTTTGATTATATATCGTAAATGATATGCCACTTTGAATCAGTGATATATTAACTAATGATGGTTAAGTGTTGGATTTATTTACATAGTCGTGGATTATGTAAATATTTGTTATTGACTTGAAAATTTAATTGAATAATATGGTAGCTTATTAAGTACCATGGTAATCGTTATGTCTCCTTCAAATTCAAAAATTAATTTTTGAATTGAAAGTTATTTTAAGAATAATTATTTTTATTATAAGTTTAAAGATAATTATTTTTATTTAGTAATAAGATTTTAAATGGTAATAACTTATCAATAATAATATTTAAAGATAATTTATAATTGTTTTAATAATAATTAAAGTTAATTATTTTATTATTATGATTCTTAAAGGCTATTTCTATAATGTTGTTTATGAATGTTTAATTATTATTTTAAAGTTATTTAGTTATCATTTTAAAAATGTTTTAAATTTTAATTTACTTAATTATTTAAAATGAATTAACAATACTTCAAATTTTTTAATTAAAATTAATTAGTTATATTGATTTAAGTTATTTAATTATATTTAAAGGATAATTAATTTTCATATTAATATTAGTTTAAGGTTAATTAATCACTGTTTTAATAACGTTTAAAGTTAATTAATTATTATATTAGTATTGTTTTGAAGTTAACTTATTAATACAATAATAATATTTAAAAATTAATTTAATATGTTTTAATGAGATTTTAAAGTTATTATTCTGAATGAGATTTTAATTGAATGGAATAGAGGGATGTTAAATAATAACTTATTATTTTAAGTTATTTAAATAATGTATGGTTTATCAAGGGAACCTTGTTGACTTAATGAATTTATTTAAGAGATTAGAAAGCAATTTAGAGGCAAATCCACTCTCATATTTTTGTAAATCAACAACAAATAATTTATGATCTCTCTATTTTGATCTTAAGTGGAGTTAGTGATGTATTTATCATAAG
Source organism: Allium fistulosum (assembly GCA_030737815.1). NCBI lineage: Eukaryota > Viridiplantae > Streptophyta > Magnoliopsida > Asparagales > Amaryllidaceae > Allium > Allium fistulosum. The sequence goes on from CM060904.1 coordinate 225,941,251, forward strand.
TATGGCTTATTTATGTTATTAACTAACATAACTTAAACCATCAAACTATAATACAATACATAAAACCACTTATCAATTCTCATGAAAATGAAGTCAAAGCAAAAGCTATTTTAAGTATGATCTATTTGCTATTGTATTTAGTAACATAGATCATCAAATTTTGTTTCTACTTTAATTTCAAAATCAAAAACCAATTAGTAAAATGATGATGTAAATTGTGTTTATGTGGAGTAAGCATAGCCCATTTGTAATTACAACACACGCTATCAAATTCCATTTGATAAACTTACATCAACATTCATTTTCATGAAGCACAAATGAGACCATAAACCACAAATTATGTTGAATTTACATAAGTAGAGAGCTTCATTACCCCTAAATTGAAGGGGTTTTGCTACTCATTTGTGTTATCAAATCAACACATGTAAATTTCAACATTTAATAAAAGCAAAGAAGGTAAGAGTTAATTAGAATAAAAGAATATCTAAACTAGTTTCATAAAAGTAAAACTAAGCTACTAACATGAAATGAATGAGCATGTAAATAAAAATGAACAAGAAAATAAAATAAGAACAAAGTAGAAGGAAAAGAACAAAAGGCTTAGGAAGCCATTTTTATTTCATATAGCTTTGAAACTACAACTTGCATTCTCATTTCCTAAGTAATTAAAAAGAAGAAGTTTATTTACAAGTACATAAGAGGGCTATTTATACATGCACAAAACTCTAATCCAATTTTTAAGAGGCTTCCCAAAATACTCTTTAGGAAGTGTGGCCACCAAGTAATCATTAGTCTCTAATTAATCCATCATCAAGTATGCATGAAACTTTAACCTCCACTAACTTGTCCATTAGCTTTTAATTGTAGATTAAGGTAAGCGGGTAAGTGGTGCATGGTTTGAATTATTTCCATCTTCATTCCTTTGTTTTTTCCTTGTGCATGCATATTTCCATGAGAATACCTTCATATTTCCATCCAAAAATTCCTATAGTTAAAAAGAAAATGTGCAAATAAATATTCTCCAAAATTCATGCACAAAATTACTATTTTACCCCCACATTGATGTATTAATGATGACTTGAAAGCATATTTGAAATTTTGTTTTAAACATGTAAAATACCCAATTATGACATTTATTTAAATAAAAATAGATTAAATATGGATGTAAAAATATGCACATTTACGTGCACATCAATATAGGAAGAGTTTATAAATGGTTTGGATATTTATAAAAGAATTTATAAATGAGTTTTAAAGATCTGGAAAAGAGAAGTTTTGTAAAATGGGGTTTGAGATTTATTAAGAATGTTTTATGATGGGATCGGAAATTTATAAAGAAACTTTGTAAATGGATTTGGTAACATTTATAAATAAAAGGGATTTGGGAAGAAATGGTTGATCTTCATGACGTAATTCGAGGGCCAGGTATTGTCCATAGTTTACTATGGATTCGCTGGGATAGCGATGTAACCATTGTGTAAGCTGTGATCCATAATCGATATTGAACGGTACTTTCCATATCTATTTTTAAGAGTTTTCAGGTTTCTAAGTTTTGAAAGTTAAATGGTTTGTGAATATACTTATACCATTGAGATAAGTATATGGTTATGTTTTCTAAGTATCGAAAATATAGTGGTTTGTGAATATTCTTATCATGTTGAGATAAGTATATGGAATGATTTCTAAGTATTTGAAATGTGATTTTAAATTAATGAAAGATTAATTTAAGAGGCTTAGTGATTTCCATGGGAAATATAATCTTTGTTTGGAATGTTTTTTTATTTGATAGTTAAATAACTGACTATCAAATCTTTGCCTAAATGTGTAATCCTTCTTAATTTTGGTGGTATGGAAATATTCCCTACCTAACACCGAAGGATTTTAACTCTAAATATCTAGGGGAAACATGGGGATTATATGGTACAGTTACCATCGGTGGTGCTATACTGTACGTATAAACTCGTTTCATTTTTCTAAGACAAATGATAAGGAGATCCATCCACTTAAACGGATAGGGGGTGATCCCCGCTCTTATGTATTGTCTGATTATTTCCTAAAGAACCGGTATTGAGCATTCTGGAAATCGGCGTTTGGTTTTGTGGAGCACCCAGAAAATGGAAGAGTGTACTCGTAAGAGATGACTCGAACCGTGACCACTTCGAAAGCCATATATGGTTTTATGGAGGAGTTTCATGATATATTGAGATGTTGGGATCCATGTGTGATTCCGAGACCAGTTGGGGTATGGGAATCCGGGTGTGATTCCAAGATCTAATTGAGATGTAGGAATCTATGTGTGATTTCGAGACCTGTTGGGGTATTGGAATCCATGTGGGATTCTGTGATCTATTTGGTGGTAGCGCGTAAGCTAGAATGCCGGACGTAGCCTCATCAGTGGGAATGACTAAAACCAGAGATAGGAGGCATGACCAATAGGGTTGGCAAACCCATAGGGTGTAGTCAGCTCCAGTTAGATGTTACCTACAGTTGTTATGCATGCATGGGGGGATGCACCCGGTCTTAGTGAGACCAACTATGTTTTTCCTATGGTACATCACTAGGGATGTATGCTGCTTCGGAAGGATATTTCTGATCCTTGTGCAGGAGGACCATTCCTCGAAGTACTGAGGGCACATCCATGGAAATCCTACACAATTAGCGAACATGCCTTATCGATTTTCGATTATATATCTAGTATTATTATGATGGACACTCACGAGCATCACGGCTACTTGATTATTATTATTCGCCTTTAGACATTATTATTATATCACTGGATTATCTAATATAAAAGGTTTTGGCTATCGTAAGTTAAAAACTTGTCCGTGTTTATTTGTGGCGTGGCCTTACAGGATACCTTTCCTTTGAAAGGTTATTTAAACTTTAAGAATCCATCTGATTGTGTTTCTCACGCTGGTTTTACCAGACCGACCCGGACGTTGTTTTCCTATAATGCTCGGATTAGACCGAGTATATTTCCAGGTTTAACTGGATATTTTTGGAGCTTCAAGAGAGGAGCTAGAGGATCAGAGACGTATTCACGTGGATGGTTATTTTTCTTCCACTGCATTCATTGTTGTATTTATCAGCAATTGTGAGAACACGTTGTTATAACTGTCCATGCTGAATAGGTTAGTATACTCTGATTGATGTCTGTATATACATATATTACAGTTTTGTTATTGTGTAAAGATTTGTTATATATTACAGATTATTCGTTCCGCTGTGAGATTCTTTACCGTTTAGTTTCTTCTTGTCTTCTTTCTTCTTTCTTTTCCCTAACTATCTACTTTTCTGTTGAATTTGGGTTGGACATGTGTGGTTTATTGTCAGCTTAAAGTGTACAGAAAAGTGGGTTGTTACAGTTGGTATCAGAGCTTAGGTTGAGCGAACACCTAAGCTTTGGTGGGTTTACCCATTTGAGATAGGATAAGTGAGACCCTAAGATGAGTTTGAGAGTATATATATAAGAGCACGTACTTGTTATTTTCATAAAAATGTTTTATATTGTGTTTTTTGATCTGTTGAGTGGCTTAAGAATTCTGATCGATGCGTTTGGTCAACGTTATCGATAGGGATTTCATAAACACTCGAACAAGACCAATTGACACGATATTGATTTAAAATATGGGCAAATGAAATAATTTACCTAGAAATATATTATATATATATAAAGGATAATTTTTCAAAGAAAATTTAATATAGTTATTCTTAGTTGTGCTTGGTTGATAGGAAATGTTAATATTCCATCATTATCATCTAGGATTTGATTGGTCATGCTCGCCCATTTCTGAGCATTGACAATTATCAGTTAATCTATCAAGAATCTTCCTTTTGAAATCTGGATGGGATAGATAGGAAATTTAGGAACATTGAAACGAATACCTTGTGAATTAAGTTTCACAATTTGAATATAAGGCGTTTGTTGATAATGTTGAGTTGGAATTTGATTTCTAAGGGTTGTTTATTTAAAAGAAAATTTTGAATATTCCGGAGTGAATATTTTAGAAACAATTTTATAAAAAGATTGATTTGATAAAATTATTTTTTAATAAATGATGTTTTAAAAGAAAATTTGGAATATTTTGAAATAATATTTGGGAATGATTGAATATAAAAGTTGGTTGTTTTAAATTGGGGTTTTATAAAAGAAATTTATTAAAAGAAATTTAAATTTTGCTGAGTATATACTTGAAAAAAACTGATTTATATAAGAAAGCTATAATATTTTTGCAATAAATATTTGAGAATGATTTCCTTTAAATGGGAATATTTTATAAATTTGATTTATTAAAATGTATGTATAAATAAAAGGAATTCGAGAGTTTAAATTCTGATGATTTGGCAAAATGGTTTTCATGGTTTTCAGGTTAATAATAATAATTGAAGTTGTTCTTGGGATTAAAACATTTCTAAGTGGGGTTATGCTACCACTAGGATTTTGCTATATAATTGTTTTGATGGAGCAAATTTTGATTTGATTCCAAAATTGAGGTTTGATTTACTATAAAGTGAATGTGTATATTATTATTATTTCAAATGATTTTTGTATAAAGGAAATAATAATTGAGATAATTTTAGAGTATAAATGATTTTGGAAATAATTTTCTTAGAAATATATTTAAGTGTAAATGTCTTTAAAAAGGAATTTTAAAGAAAAGGTATATTTCTTTAGATTGGTTCGGGAAAATAAGTCCTAATTTTTTTATGGTGATCGGAATAATCTCCTAAGTGACGATCGAACGTTTGCTTTGGCAAATAGTATCGTGCACTTAGTAAATTATTCTCTTTGCCATTGTACGGTTGGGACGAGTTTGAATCCGAACGAATCCAAAGTAAGTTGGAAATTATAGTTCATTAAAAACTACTTATTTGGAAATATATTTAGTATTGTTTCAAAATGGATTTAAAAAGAAAGAAGTGTTTTTTAGTTAACTAGTTCGAGTGGATCGAAAATAACTAGAAATGGGTAAGAGATGCGTTCAAATGGTAAATGTTTCTCTTGAGTATTATCCTTCTGGTAAGGAAATATATGATACTGTTTGGTAGTACCCAGTTCCTTGGTATAATTTTGGGTTACTTGGGCTATATATATATATATTTGTTATGGATTAAAATATATACAACATCATTTCAAAAGTTTTTGAAATAAATATCCAAGTATTTGACCCTTAAGTTTCTAAAATATATAGCATCGTTTCAAAAAGTATCTTAAATAGAAACCGGGTGTTTTAAATTCTTAAGTGAATTCAAAATAAAAGTTTGAATTATAGTTATATATACCCATCGGGAAGGATATGGAATTTTATAACTTAAGCTTTGTTTTACAGAGATGTTTTCATAAATATTTAGTGGTAACAGAATTGGTATTAAGAATAACCAATTTAAAATAAGTGTGAAGGTGGATATATATCATTTCTCTCTTCATATAGTTTTGATCTAATATTCGAGTACAAGACTTTGAGGTGTTTCACACCATTCCAAATAAGGATCTATTACTCGATTTTTGAATGCAAGCACTTGATGAGGGTTCTTGATATGGAACTAAAAGTTTTCTATCATAGTTTATGGCTATGTAAGGAGAGCAGAGGTTCCTAATCAAGGAGCCTGATCAGGGTCTGCACTAGTAAATCAGGTGAACAATACTGGTTTGGAAGTGGAGTCATGTATTCGAGTAGTGATCTAATCTGGCCCTATATATAAATGATCTATGAACATTATGAGGCTTATGAATAATATTAAGTGTTCTTGTGCTGAAATTTCGGGGACGAAATTCTTTTTTTAAGGGGGGAGAGTGTAACAACCCGTATTTTGGGACTTCAAAAATTAAATATTTAATTTAATTAAATATTCGGATTTGAATTTAAATTATGATAAATTATCTGTTTCAAATTGAGACTTGATTTCTAATGATGTATTTTTAATTTATAGAATTTTTCCATAATTTTTAATTTGGAAAAATAAATAAATTTCTGTTTGACGTATTTTACGGCATACGCTGGCATTTTGAGACTTCACAGAATTTAATAACTTGTCTATTTTATTTTTGTTTTGTGATTGTGTATCATTGTTATGCGCAATTGTACATTTTTTTCTATCTTTCCTAGCTCGAACGCAGACACAATGTGGGGTAGCCGGGTACCGTAGTCTATTCATTTTCAAAACAATATATACGGTGTACAAGAGCACACATGGTACACAGTTCAGCCGCCAACATGTTGCCTTGAATTTTTTTTACCCTACATTTCCATTTCCCGTCTTCTCTTTGTGACTTTCCTTTTCTACTGTTTGCCTTGTGTCCTATTGATTTTGGGTTATAAAGTACTTTGGGTTTGGATATGGTTTTGCTGCTTTTTCTTCGGGTGTTCACTGAAGTTGTTTAGTTCATCTCCCTGTAAATGCTAAAGCAATGAAAACAAACTCAAAAGCTTCTATTCAAAAAATATCTCTCATTCTAGACACCATTAGCCAAGATGATCTAAACGAAAGTTGTCCATTTTAGTCTTAGCTATTTTTAAAAATTAACGGCACGTGATTTCGTCAAGTGTCGACTGAGTTATCATCGAAAATCTAAAAGGGGATAAAAATGTTCATAAACTTTAAAAAGGATTTCTCTCAATCCACTTCGAATCATTCGACGCCGCTAACGTCTTTGAGATCGTATAGAAGCGTAGTATTTTTAGGTAAGTTTCAGCGTGATTCCACATCGATGATCATTGATAGTCGGAAGCTAGGGTTTCGTTTTGTCGAAGCTATGGTCGTTGATTGAAGAAATGGAGTTTGGTTTGGGGTTTGGGGCAAAGAGGAGCTTCGATCGGCGAAGTTTGGGCGAGTTCGGCGAAAATTTTTGTCGTGCCTTTTTTAACCTGGGCACGTTCATTCTCTCAGCCTAGGGGGGCGTGACACCATGGACTTGACCAAACATAGGGGTGAGGATGCAGCCATGTTGAGTAAGTGGCGAGAAACCCAATGGTAAAGTCGGTTCGGAGAATGGTGCACTGGAGCTTGGTATCATTGGGTTCGTCCACGTGTGCACTTGCGTGATCGTGCACAAGCATAAATGGAAGAAGAAGAAGAAGAAGGGAAGAAGGGGAGAAGGTCAGGATGCATGGGCTTTGGCTCATTTGCAATGTGAGTAATAAAATCCTTTTAATTGTTTAAGTATATATATAAAGCTAGTTAACTTTGAAATGGAATATATTGATCGTTTTAAACCCGATCAACCTGATTCATTTTGCGTTGTGCTCGTATGAACAAGAATAACATTATAGTGTAATTTGTTGATAGCTTTGGACATATGAAAATTTATGACATATTTAAACGGACATGTTTTAAATCACGTTATTTTAAATATTAACGTCGTTTAAATTTATATATCTTAAATATTGATGTTTATTTGGCCAAATAAATTACTATCGAGTTAAATTGGATTGAATATTGTAATTGGACCCCTGTTAGCAGAATAAAACACCGTTCTGCTAATTAAATTAATTTGGTAATTAATTTGCAGAATAAATCCCCATTCTGCTATTTTATAGTTTTGGACGTTTGATTATATATCGTAATGATATGACACTTTGAATTAGTGATATATTAACTAATGATGGTTAAGTGTTGGATTTATTTACATAGTCGTGGATTATGTAAATATCTGTTATTGACTTGAAAAGTTAATTGAATAATATGGTAGCTTGTTAAGTACCATGGTAATCATTAAGCCTCCTTCAAATTTGAAAAATTAATTTTTGAATTGAAAGTTATTTTAAGAATAATTATTTTTATTATAAGGTTTAAATATAATTATTTTATTTAGTAATAAGATTTTAAAAGGTAGTAACTAATTAATAACAATATTTTAAAGATAATTTATAATTGTTTTAATAATGATTAAGGTTAATTATTTTATTATTACGATTCTTAAAGGTTATTTCTACAATGTTGTTTATGAATGTTTAATTATTATTTTTTTGAGAAAAATGTATGATCCTCTAAAATAGAGGAGAGCACACATGTACATATGTATATATCACAGAAGACAAGGTGCTGCCAAAATGCTTGGCAGGTAGCTAATCATAGTACAAATACAAAGAAAATAACTCCAGTACCTCTAGAATGAGCTCCGGCAAGGCCACCGTCCATTACATCCCAATATAGAGCTCCGACAGGGCCACCGCCCGGTATTGAGGTGTTAGAAGTACCTAAAAAACTATGGAGCATCTCAACGCCAATGATACTAGAAGCCAGCTCCATCTGAGAAGGAATCACCACGCTGCAGACTCGGAAGAAATGGAAATGCGAATGATCTATAATGGAAAGCACCACTCTGTAGACTCGGTAGAACTGGAGAGAGCGTCTCGCTGGAAAGTGAATCATCCAGAAATAGAACGCCATAATGAAGATATAGAAGAACTAAGAAGAACTCCTCACTACAAACAACAATCCTGCCATCCTGCAAAAAGAATCTAACACCATTTCTGGTCAAAACCTATATCTGAAAAAGAAACTAAAAAATTATAAGAATAATACACATATATGTATATAAATGAAATTTATATACATATATATGTATTAATAAAATAAAAGTAAAGAAACAGTGATAACCAAAAGTTAAGATAATAGGACAGAATACAATAAAAATTAGAAAAATAGACTAAAAAGAATCCATGATCAAAAGAAGTTAAAGATCTATAAACTAAAACTAAAACAAACTAAAACTAAAAAAACAAATTAAAACTTATCCTTATGGTCCTTTGATCAAAAGGATATTATGATAAACAGTGAAATCATCATATAAGTTGGAAAAATTTAATACTACAATTATTAATGTCAAAAATATTGTTTTTATGCTCAAATAAGTTAATATTATTACTAACCTTATTAAGATATTCTTTAAAATGATTATTTTTAGCTAATTTATATTTAGGATTTGAGATCCAATTAAAACAAAATGAAGAAATTATAAAAATCAATTTGTTAAAATGACTATTATTATTATTAAAAATTCTCTGATTTCTCTCAAACCAAATATACCAACAAATTATAATGAATAAAGTGTCAGGTAAAAATCTATTTTCCATTTTAAACTTAAATCTAAAATTATTCCAATAGTGATCACAATCAGAAATTTTAGTTGTAAGACTAAAGTTAAAGATTTCGAGAGTATTATTCAGAATGTAGTAAGTATCTATACAATCATAGTACACATGTTTATTATCTTCAAAATGCAGATTACAAAAATAACATATATTATCAATTTGCATATTTTTTCTTTTTAAAAATTCTATTGTATTTAGTTTTCTATGCATGATTAACCACATATGAATTTTAGATTTAGAAGGAGCATTTGTTTTCCAAATAAATTCAAAAGAGTTATTAGCTGCACCCGAGAAGTTAAGAAATTTACAAAAAGAATTAGAAGTATATTTCTTACTCTTATCCCATTCCCAACTAATATTATCAATTTCATTATCGATATTATAAAGATTCAATCTAGCATAAAGTAACGAAAGTTGCCTAAGTGTAGTACCTACTAAAATTCTATTAAAACTAAAATTCCAAGGGGGGTCATTTTTGGGAGAAAAAACATCCATAATTAAAGCATTCTTAAAGTTACAAATTTCATAAAAGTCCTTAAATTCTATCCTCAGAGGGATAACAGAAATTCAACGGTCATGCCAAAAAGAAGTACTATTTCATGAATGAACTATTGTATTAGTACCTAGGTTAAAAATCTCATGGCATTTTAAAATTGATTTCCAAAAATTTGACAATTTACTTATAACTGTAGGAGTAATTTGATGTAAATTAATATTACTATTATAGTAATACTTAGAAATGATTTCTTTGCAAATAGGATTATCATTAATATCCTTAAATTTCCATAACCATTTCCCTAACAAAGACAAATTCATGTTATGCAAATTAATGACTCCTAAACCACCTTCCCTTTTGGATTTACAAACAATTTCCCAATTAACTAAACATTTAATATTGCTGTTAGAGTTTGCTCTACTCCATAAGAAGTCCCTTCTTATTCTATCAATTTTTTTAATCACCCATTTTGAAAAAAGATGCATAGACATCCAATAGATCGGGAGAGCTGATAAAACAGAGTTTATAAGAACTAATTTACCCGCTTTCGATAAAAATCTCTCGTTCCAATTAAAATCCTATTTTTAATTTTATCTGTGATAATAAACCAATCATCATGTTTAAGTTTAGTTGGTCAAATAAAAAAACCAAGATAATCAAATGGAAAATTCATAGTTTTACAATTAAGCGTATTAGCAACTAAATTTTCAACCTTTTCAAAATCATTTAAAACTAAAACCGAACATTTATCAAAATTTATTTTTAAACCTGATAGAAGTTCAAAACTATATAGAATAAATTTAAGAGTAATAACATGTTTAGGCAAATGAGAGGTAAATAGTAAGGTATCATCCACAAATTGAAGGACAGATATACCATTACGCGAGATTTCGTTACCAACACTCCCCAAAGATCCATTATCAACTGCTTTTTTAATTATCTTAGCGAAAACATCTGCGGCTAAGTTAAAAAAAAGAGGCGATAAAGGATCACCTTGCCTTAGACCTCGTTTAGATTAAATTTTATTACCTAAAATACCATTAACCATTATACTAGGTTACAAGTTCTAAGTAAATTCATGATCTAGCTAATCCAACTATGACTAAAACCTCTAGCATGAAACATATCAACTAGAAAATACCAATCCACCAAATCAAAAGCTTTCGCGAAGTCCAATTTTAAAATTGCACAAGTAATATTATTCTTACAACAGTGATTAATGTATTCTTGAACAACAACCACACCATCAGTGACATTTCTCCCCTTAGTGAAAGCAGTCTGTGAACAGTCAATTAGATCATTCATTCTTTTACTAAGTCTATTAGCTAAAAAATTTGAAATAATTTTAACGGAACAATTAATTAAGGAAATAGGTCTAAATCTTTTAAATTATCAACACTAATTTTTTTGTGCAATAAAATAACATTTGCAAAATTAAATCTTCCTAATTGCAATTTTCCATTATAGAATTCCTTAAACATGCTAATTAAATTGAATTTTAAAACATTCCAAAATATTTTGTAAAAGAAAATAGGGAACCCATCAGTACCTGGGGATTTATCACCAGGCATGTCATTAATAGCTTTCAAAATTTCCTCTTCAGAAAAAGGATTATCAAACTCAGAAAGGTCAATGCTAGAATCAGAAGGATAAAGATCATTCCATCTAGCATTAATTCTATGCTTATTTTTATTACCGAAAATATCTCTATAATAGTCGGTAAAAGCCTTATTAAGATCTCTTTGATCGACCAATTCCTCGTTATTCACAAAAATAGAATTAACTATGTTTTCTACCATTAGCCATATTATGAAAAAAATTGGTATTATTATCACCTTCATTAATCCATTGAAATCTAGATCTCTGTTTCCACATAACCTCCTCTTTTTGTAAAATTGAATTAAGCTCTTCTTTTAGATTAGCAAGGACGTTACGCTCACCTAGATTTAGCTGTCTAGTTTCTTCTATCTTGTTAATCTTAAGCATTTCAGAAAGAATGTTTTCTTTTTTAATTTTAATACTACCAAAAATATTCTTACTCCAATTTTTAAGAAAGTTCCTAAGACCCCTAAGCTTTAAAACAATTTTTTTGCAGAATTATCCATATTTCTAATATTATTAAAGCTCCTAGAAATCCATTTATTTTTAATTAGATTCGAAAATTTGGATTCTAATAACCACATTTTTTTCGAATTTAAAAGATCTATTAATAACTCTATGATGATTACACGTAAGAATGATAGGACAATGATCATAATAAGTGTAAGGCAAACCAGAAACTCTACAAATAGGAAATTTATCCTCAATTTCATCACTAATGAAAAACATATCAAGAAGAGCCTTAGATGGGGACTCCTTAGTATTACTCCATGTAAAAGCTCTATTAGAAAGAGGAATTTCAATCAAATTAGAATTAATAATAAATTGGTCAAATTCCTCCATAGCAGATAAATCACCTTCCCGTGGTGAACGTTTACCTAGAAAACGCGTAACATTGAAATCACCTCCCAAAATCCAAGAACCAGGAGCTAAAGATCTAAATTCTAGACATTCGTTCCAAAGAATCCGACGACCATTTTTTGAGTTTGGTCCATAAACATTAGAAATATTTAAAATAGAATTATCACTAAGGTTAATGAGAATAATACACAGTGAGTATTGCTTAGAAATACATTGGAGCAATCTAAATGAATTATCCCGCCACCCAATAAGTAAACCCCCAAAAGTGCCAACAGATGGTAAATAAACCCATTTCCTAAAATGATAACCACCTAATCTTCTAAAAAACGAATATCTGGACATTCGATTTTAGTTTCCTGTAAAAGTGCGATGTCAATAGAATAGTCTTTAACAAAAAGCTCTTATTTTATCACACTTATTTAAATCATGCAACCATCTGATATTCCAACTAATAATCCTCATAAACCAACAGATCTAGCCCTATCAAATTCCCTGCTTCTAATATATGCTAAATATAACTCAACATTAGAAAAAACAAAAGCGGCATCTCTAGCAAACTAACTAAACTCGGATGAAGGCAAATTACCTAAAGCATACGATGAATACATACTACCCAAATCAGACATCATACCTGAGCCTGAATTTGTAGCACCACTCATGGCACTCGAATTAGGTAACTCACCCATAGACTGAGGCCGACTACCATGGATCCTGGCACTACGTCGTACAGATCCACTTACCACCATCCTATGCCTACCTCTCCTCGATGATGAAGAACAAGATGCAGATTTGCTATGGATATCACTAGAGTGAACATTTGTTATGAGACAAGAACGTTGCAACATAGAATTCTCCATATCTCCTCTCACGTTGCTAAGAACAACGTTACACAGTGATCCACACGAATCATGACTTTTGTCATCAAAAATGTCCCCCATCTTTGATTGCCTCTCCAAATCAACTGAACCCATAAATCTATCCATTTCCTCATTCGATCCACCAGCAATCTCCTTCTCCAAACAACCAGCATTCTCCTTCTCCAAACAATCATCTCCAGTATAATCCATAGGCAAAACCGATGATATTGGTTTTCCAAGCATTCCATTAATATCTCCAACATGTTCAATATGACTATCAATATAAGTGTAGTCGGCTCCATAGGGTGTAGTCGGCTCCACCTAGACGTTACCTACGGTTGTTATGCATGCATGGGGCGATGCACTCGGTCTTAGTGAGACCAGCTATGTTTTTCCTATGGTACATCACTAGAGATGTATGGTGCTTCGAAAGGATATCTCTGATCCTTGTGTAGGAGGATCGTTCCTCAAAGTACTAAGGGCACCACCATGGAAATCCTACACAATTAGCGAACATGCCTTATCGATTTTCGATTATATATCTAGTATTGTTGTAATGTACACTCACGAGCATCACAACTACTTGATATTTATTATTTTTGCCCTTAGAAATTATTATAATATCACTGGATTTTCTGATATAAAAGGTTTTCGTTATCGTAAGGTAAAAATCTGTCCGTGTTTATGTATGGCGTTGTCTTACGAGATACCTTTGCTTTGAAAGGTTATTTTAACTTTAGGAATCCATCTGATTGTGTTTCTTACGCTGGTTTTACCATACCGACCCAAACATTGTTTTCCTATAATGCTCGGGTTAGACCGAGCATATTATTAGGTTCAGTTGGATATTTTTAGAACTTCAGGAGAGGAGCTGGAGGCCCAGAGACGTATTCACGTAGATTGTTAATTTTTCTTCCACTGCATTCATTGTCGTATTTATCAGCAATTGTGAGGACAGGTTGTTATAACTATCCGTGCTGAATAGGTTGGTAGACTCTGATTGATGTCTGTATATACATATATTATTGTTTTGTTTTTGTGTAAAGATTTGTTATATATTATAAATTATTTATTCCGCTGTGAGATTCTGTGTTGTTTAGTTTCTTCTTGTCTTCTTTCTTCTTTCTTTTCCCTAACTATCCGCTTTTCCATTCTATTTGGGTTGGACATGTGTGGTTTATTGTCAGGTTATAGTGTACGGAAAAGTGGGTCATTACATATTTAGTGGTTGTATAATTAGATGCTGCATGGGTCAACAAGCAAAAATTTATTGGAAAGTATATTTTATATTTTTGTTTGTCAACATTAATTCAGTTCATTTGTATACTTTAATTAAGAAACATTTTATCAATTTTATTAATTGCATAAATCTATCAATGTAGATTATTATAATTTTATATAGCATACGTTCTTACAATAATCGAAAGGTTAAATGTTTCACTTTCATTTTTCATATAAGGCTGCTCGCCTTTTATGTTTCTCCAGACCCTAAGATGAAACATAGAAGTCTTTCGACTTCACTAGTAAGTGTTATGACTCATCTATCTTGGGATCCTGACATTGAATTTGCTCAACAATCATAGCCTACAAACGGGGGATAACTCCTTATCTATTATATCATATACAACTCGTAACCCATGATTCCTTATCCTAATCTCATTTCGACCTTGAGTTTCCTCAACAAATCAAAAGAAGTTATTCATTTGTACCTACCATTTGCGATGGCCTAAGTATAGTATATGTACCTTGAGTTTGCTCAACAAATACATAAGTTATCTTACCTCATCTAATCAATATATTAATAATATTACACATAATATCTCTAGCTTGAGTTTTCTCAACAACCAGAGAGCATGCAAGTAATTTATTAATATATAAATGGTAGAGGATAACACTTATATTAAAGATTCACAATCTTAAATATATTTAATTGAAAGATATTGACTTATGGAATAATATATTTCTTATGAAATACCCTCGTGATTCAAGTGTCGGACACATCAGAATCACGGTATACGTACTATATGTATGTATTTATTCCATGAGTTGAATTGGGTTACTTGCTATTCCACCTTTAGTTTATACACTTATATTATATAAGTATTATTATGATATAAATTTATACTTTATTTAACTTATATAATATTTTATGTATAACGGTATATGAAATAAATCTTATTTAATTAATTAACACTTTAATTAGTTATTATATGATTCATTTATGACATATTATACTGAATATATACACTACTAACCTTTATAGTAATACACATATATCTCTTTTATATGTGTGTGTACGTACGTATATTTATTTATGTATTTCAATTATAAATTAACTTTCAATTAGTTTATTTAATCAAACAATTTTAATTAAATTTTATTAGTTTTGAAAATTATTTTATATACAAATGTATGCTTATATTGTCTTAAACAATTCAAGACAACATAACATATATCATTATATATACTATACATGTAACGACTCGAAATTTATCACTTTAAATATGGATATTTAATACATTTTTAAATAATTAATTAATAGATTTTATAACTCATGAATACACCTTTTAAATGATAACTAGTAACAGTGAAAATGATTTTCAAAACATGTTTACAAAAATAATTAGTTCAAAGGAAAATAAAAAGTGCGATCGGATAGCGTTTTCCCAATTTTCGACTTTTCGGTGCCTAAAATTTGTTGGTAACGTCATGTACATTTATAATTTACACATACAAAAAATTATTGTCAAGGATAAAATTTCTCGGCGTTTTATCCTCAAGGACAGACCTTCAGTATTTTAGTCTGAAATACAACTTTCTTTAGGTATCAGTTTTTAGTTATTGATAGCAGTTTTATGTATCAGTTTGTAGTTATCAGTAGCAGTTTTTAGGTATCAGTTTTTAGTTCAGTAGCAGTTTTAGAAGAATGTTTGTCCTTATGAATAATTTTGGAAGAATGTTTGTCCTTATTAATAATTTTTAGAAGAATGTTTATCCTTGTGGTTAAAATATTGAAGTCTTGTCCTTGAGGCTAAAAATATACAAATTTTTGTCCTTTAAATTAATTCCCCCTTAAGAAATAAGATGCGACAATTTGCAAAGATTTAAATTAAAATAAAATATAAATTATGAAATGTCACATTATTATATCACATTATGGTACAAGGTAGTGAAATATTTTTTGGATTAAGGGGAAGGCCTTATGGTAGCATGTGCAACAAGGAAGGTGGAGAATGGAGAAGGATATGATGATGTGTCATTATTTCAGTAGAGGGCATTATTCCTAAGGGCTTTTTAGTAATTCAATTATCTCACTTTGTATAAAACATTTTCTAATTTTTCCTCTCTCATTTCCATTCACTCTTACTTTTTCAAAAATTCGTTTTTGTTCTCAAAAGCTCCTAAACATTTTAATGGCTTATATTTTATTTTCTAAGTTTAAAAATAAAAACTTTTTCCTTTTAAAAACTTGTTTAAACCCTTGTTCCTTCTTCGACACCACTTCTTCTTTCAAAATCAAGGACACGCACCCTTGTTCACCCCATAGCCGTGCCATATAGTCTCTAGGTTGAGCCCACTTTCCAAGATCGAAGGCCAAAAGTCAATTCTTTTAAAGAAAAATTCAAAGATCTAGACCTATTTCAAGTTTTAGTGAAAGATTGGTTTGTTTTCATAACTTTTGGTAAGTAAAAACTCACTCCATATTGGGAAAGCTTTAACTTTTATTACGTTTTTTGTTTTGTTGTGCAATATTGTTTGATTTGATGGATTTTAGTGTTGTTTGAGTTTGGTATATATGTTCTTGTATAGGGTGTTGGATTAGACTTGAATTTGAAGTCTAAAGGTTGTTTAATGGTTGAAAGATGTGATCTTATTTTTGTTTTATGATCATGGCATGTAAATATATGATCTTGTTCATGTATGTGTTGAATATTGCTAAGAAAGCTAGCATTTGTACTTGTATAAGTGACTTAGAGATCCCTTGGATTTAAAATCATGTTTACTCTTTTGAAATTACAATAAAAGTTTTCAAAGTTTAAAACTTAAGTTTTAGTTTTCAAACTTCCTACCATGTTTCAAAAAGAAGTAAATCAAATTTAAACGTTTTGAAGAGTTTTTTAGATGTAATACTAATTTTTAGGTTATGGTATCTATAACGATAGTCACTATGGATGCAGTTCGGTAAACGAACAATTTTTGTAAACTAAAGTGTTCCCATTTTAGGTGTTTTGAAAAAGTTTTTCAAACATATTTTAAGTATCAAAAAGATTATTATATATTTATTTAAGTAAGGTTAATGATTACTTAATTTATCAATAAGTAAAAGTAATTAGTACTTAATTATTTATTAAGTAAAGATTTATCTTTAAATTATTATTATTTAGTAAAGTTTTATTTTTAATTAATTATTCATTAAGTAAAGGTTAACTATTAATTAATTGTGTATTAAGTAAAGATTTATATTTAATTAATGTTTAATAATTAATTAACTGTTAATTAATTAAGATTTAACTTACTACAAATCAGGAAGGGTTTAACTATTGATTAATTATTAATTAAATTTTAATTAGTTTTTAATTTGGTTATAATTAAGATTTATTTATTATCAAATAAAGGGTTTATCTTTATTATTGTATTTCCAAGAATCGTTTGTTTAGCTGCTTTCTTTTATAAGTGGATGAGTTTAAAACAAGGGATTCTCTATGTCTTTACCTGTAACAATCTGCCTTTTCAACCCTCAAAAGTCTACACCAATACATCTACGGTATTCACGTGCTGAGCATTCAAGTGCCAAAAAGATAAATGGTTGGGGAAAAGAAGAAATACATAACATAATCTCACATCGTGACCGAGTAATATATAATATACAACAGATCTTTACAAAATAAAACTGTAATATACATACATCAAAATCAGAGTACACTTAATCACTAATCATCAACCTGGGCAGTTATAACAACCTATCCTTATAAATACTGACAAATAGAACAACACATGCAGCGGAATAAAGAATATACGAGAGATACGTCTTGGACATCCAGCTCGTCTCTTGAATTTCCGAAGCATCCAAACTAGATATGTAAATATGCTCAGTCTGACTCGAGCATTATAAGAAAATAACATCCGGATCAGTCTGAAAAACCAGCGTGAGAAACACACCTCAATTTGATTTTAATGTTATAAAACCTTTCAGATAAAGGTACCTTGTAAGGCCACGTTGTACATAAATACAGACAAGGTTTTACCTTACGATAACCATGTAACGATCAGGATTTTTCGAAGCTCGAAAGTCGACATTAATACGTCCACTGTATCAAATGCCGCGCAATCGAATGCCGGAAAACCGAACCATTAGGGTTAAAAGAAGAGGTAGAAGAAGACAGAAGAAAAGGAGAACAGAAAAACATAGAAACAGAAACAATATCAAAATCACACATTCGCAGCGGAACAATATATAATAGAAAATCACTAGTCTTTTAAACAAAGAACTATATCAGTTTATACATACATCAATCAGAGTCAATATACAACTCAATACAACAATAGACAGTTATATAAACTCGTCCTCATACAGAATACACAGCGGAATGAATAAACAAGTACGGGAGTACGTCTCGCCATCCAGCTTGCTTCCAAAACTCCAAAATATCCAGAATATCCTGAAAATATAACTCTAGGCTGCCCGTGTGGAAAATTATGGGCACCCAGAGTTTAGAAAGGAAACAATAAACTCTGAGTCAGTCATGGTGACTGGTGTGAGATCGTAAAACAGTTATTTTCACAAAGAAAATAAAACAGATTCGCAATGCTTTTGGAAAATGAAACTACCATAAGACCTCCCGCCACACACACAATGCAAAAGCAGAATTGGAGGAGATTTCTTATTATGATAGTCAAAGATGCTTACTACGCAAATCATTTGATTATTATTATTAATGTCTAGTGTGGAAAACATTTCGAAAGTATAATATTAATCTTAGCCAGCATAGACATTCCGAACTATGCCTACTATAGCTACCATCTAAACAGTGGTGACCACCATAAGTAAATGGCAGGTTCTACAACTAAAACCGTACAAGTTTCGTACTGGGAAATGGATTTCCAACAAATGGTCAAGCTAAGGAACTTCCTACCGCCACATGGGATCGCCTCTGGCTAGACGTCCCGAGAGACAACTGCTCTCTGCCAACACAAGGCCGGGTTACCCCTGTAACTAGGCAACTCACGAATATGTCATCCCCCGGTCCTTTGGGACCTTTATCCGAGGCGCCTCGATAAACACACAATCACACAGTAAATGAGATTGGAGTATCCACATAGGTTAAATACCAGGGCTCCATACCTGATACCACCCTTTTCCAGAAGGAAATGACATACCCTAAAGGGCGCGACCCTCATAACCTTGCCGCATATTCCTGTTTCGACCATTTCTAGGGAGTGAGCTCTGACGTAGTCTCGTCCACAAAGCTACGCTTTTTCACAAAGCCACGCTTTGATCACAATTGATCAATAAATGATCAACACACATCAACACTCAGCATGCCACATTACCAAATTGGGAATATATCGCTGATAACCTTCAACTACATAACCTTTGAGCTCGTACGTCTAAGAGAAGGGTGTTAAGCTAAGAGAATAAATTCTCCGCCACCAATAGAAATGTATTTGAAAGAAATCAGCTTTATATCTCAAAATGTAATGTCAGACACGTAACCATACAAGTCTGTTCCGGGTTCGAACAGAACCGAAGGCACTTCCAAAGAAGCCCTTGCAATCCGGGTATTCACAATCCCGATCGGACTTCCCATCACAAAAAGAGTGATATAAATCTCTATACCGGAGCAACTCGGTGCAGAGACATTCGACAAGTTGTCCTTTCATTGTCACAAATACCCGGTCTTCACCACCGGTCTTCAATACGATCCATATCGTCGTATCACTAATTCGGAATGGGTTATATGACACAAAGGTCTTTTCCCGGCTAACACGAATAGTGAGCGTTTGTTTTAAAAAAACAAATTCAAGTGCCATTTCAAAGGCAAATATTGATAGTCGGTGATTTAACTATCAATAACGTTCACAACAGTCATCAGATTTAAATAATTTTACCAAATTATTTATTTTTAAAATATCTTCACAAGATATGTATATATTTCCACACTTCAACATTTTGAAAGCAAATTTCACATCACTTTTCACCTTTCAACTTTTGAAAATAAATTTCAAATCTATTTCCTTACGCGGAATGTATTTCCAAATATTTCTTTTAAAAACCAGCTTTAGAACTTTTAATTTATATTTTTAAAAGCTACTTTGGAAATATACTCGGCTTTATAGTGAAAATACACCTTTACTTCAAAATGGTCCATTTAAACCAATTAAATAAATCCTTGTCGATTTATTTTAAATTTACGTTCCAAATTTGTAAATTACTTCCACACTTTAAAAATAAATCAGTGTTTATTTTTAAAACAAATTTCCCTTTCCTTTATAAATTCCATTTGAATTTACATCCCCAAATATTCACTTTTCATACGATTTTCAATTCGATTTCTCAATATTCATTTTTAACTCCAAATCGAATTTCAATTGATTCTACCATTTATTTCCCATACCAAAACAATTTTATAAATTGATTCTTCCAATTTATTTTTCAAACACTAAATTAAATTCCAAATTTGATTAATTTGTTTCAAACATTAAATCGATTACAAATTGATTTACAAGTTATATTTCAAATAACAAAATAATCTTCCATTTCAAATACCAAATCAATTTTATATTGATTCCTAAAAATTTATTACCTTTTTAAATAAATTCCTTCATTCTTTCCAAATTATTTAAAATTCTATTTTCAATAAATTCTTCAACTTTTAAACAATATTATCCAAAATCTATTTATTAAAAATCCTTTGCCATATTTTGGAATTTATTTGATAAGATTACAAAAATCAATTTTTATACTTTAATTCCTTCTTTTAAATTAATTAAATTCTTAAAAATAAATTCACTTAAAGTTTTCCAATTAAATTTCAAAATCCAATTTATATTCATTTTCTGGTATCCAACGATACCAAAAATACATTCGGCTAAATTTTAGCCTTCAACACATTCAATCGTCAGATATAATCATACACAGATTATAAATAATCAACACACAACATATGAAACCAATTCAAATGTTTTGAGGAATCCTGTTGGATCCCTCCAACCTGTTTCCCTACATCCACAGATGTTAGCACAATACCAATTCCACTTCGAGGTGGAATATCGCGGTATATGGGATTTATAAAAATATCATCCGCTATTATGCGGCGCAATAGGGTCTCATCCGCTATATAATGCGGGAAAATCAACAACTCCAATATATACATATGCCAATATATATTGCTATATATTACTATATATAGTATCACATCCAATAGCAATCAATAACTATAATCCAAATTTTCAATTTGAGTGAGAAGATCTCACCTTAGCTTTAATTTGCAGTCCATTTTCCAATTTCGGCTGTTTCTTGATTTTAAACCTTGTATAAGCAATTTATACAATTTATTAATATCCGAGATGATCGAACAATTAAATTTCCATTTTAAAATCTTAATTCAACAAATAAATTAAATTTTAAGCTAGTGATTTAATTTTAAACAAATTCCTTTTGACAAATTTATTTAACTAAAAATTAAAGTTAAGACTAAATTTTCTTTAATAAATATTTTTAGTGACTAAAATGATTAAATGGGTAAATTAAACGAGTTAATCACTATAGCTCATTATTTTAAAAATAAATTAGTGGGTTTAAAATATGTATATGTATATTCGCCTATTTTTCATTTTCAAACTATTTATAATTAATATTCTTTTGATCTATACATATATGTATAAATTCAAAATAGCATTGTTTGTACCTGGATGTGAATCAAAATCCTATCTGCATTTATATTTTTTTTATTCTGTACGTATATAAAATTTACAAATTAAAATAAAGTAAAATAAAATAAAATACCTTGCAGAACATCGCGCATCGTTCGAATCCGCAGTCGAAGTTGCCTTAACCTCAACTCGCGACAACCCTACTCGAATTGAATTCCAGCGAAACCCTAGCTGCGACCATCACCACTGCATCGCGTCGCCTCGTTCACGAACGCCATCAACCACCAGTCTTCGATACTCCCAAAACCGCCGCTCCCACTGTCTCGAGCTCGAGCAAGACACCCAACACGCGACCCAAAGATCACTTCGCCGCCTCCCTTCGCGTGCACGAGTGCGCGCCTCCATTGCGATGCCGCTGCCCTAGTTGCGAGCGCGAGCCACCAGATCTTGAGTTCAATCGAACGAAACGTTTCGTTGTTTTTTTCTTTTTTCTGAGGGAACGAAATCGAGTTTCGTATAAATTGGGACGAGCATGCGTTTGATTCTGAGCTTCGCGAAATAAAACTGAAGGGGGAAAGTTTTTCCTGAAATTTGTTTATTCGATTTCTGAAATTAAAAAGAGAAAGAGGGCGGCCATTGTTTTATCTTTTGGTTTGGCTTCAGAACGAAGAAAGAAAGAGATAAGGTCGGGTACTTGAATAGCTGCTAAACTGATGGAAAAGATAAGTTGATGTGAAATAAATTTAACTGCAGTTGACTAGTAAAATTATTCAATTTAAATTCAAATTCAAATCGTTCGATAAAGTCAGCCAAAATTTTTTGACTTCCAATCGAGGCGTGCCGCTCGGCGTTTATAATGTTATACGCCTATCCCGAATGCAATGGAAAAGGTTCCGAGTCCAAATTCGATCGTATGGAGAAGATAGCTTTTTGGACCAGTTATAATATTAAATTTCGATTTAATTTCAGCGCGTTTGCTTATCGTACGGGCAAACGATCATTCCAAATATTACGAAAATTGAAATCCGATAATAATACACTATTACGGATCCAATAAAACTGGTATCGTCGAATTCCGAGACTGCACCCCGGAATGCTATTTCCAAATTCAATTTAAACGATAAAATTTCAAAACCGAACAAATCATTACCAAATTCGATCCTGAAGCTTCTATTATCTTCAGTATTGTCAATATGAATTTTCGAAGCCTTGAAAATATTTTTAACAAGTCTGAAATTAGCAATTCAGCAATTTATTCAATTTTCAATTATTAAATTCAATTATTTAAATTGCCAAATAAACAGATACATTTGAAATTTAGGTTAAATCAACATTCAAATATTTAAATTCAATTAAATATTATATTTCAAATGTTCAAAATTTCTGGGTCGTTACAATCTTCCCCCCTTAAAAGAATTTCGTCCCGAAATTACAAGTTAAGAAGAATGCTCCAATACCCGTTAACTATTTTACCAAAACCAAACAGTTTTATCAAATTTTCAAAACAAATCTTTCTATTAAAGATTCGTTATCACTTGAACTAACTGTCCAAATCTTAACCATAGTTTCCAAACAACTTTATTTACTTCACAATTCAAATTTAAACTTAAATTGCAAATTATCCAAAATTTCTCAAAAAATTTCTAACTCACTAAATTTTCGAAAAATTTCGCCAGCGTCTTTTTTGCACGGCTAACTCGGTACAACTACAATATGTCCCTACGGACTCTCAAATCCCAATAGAAAACAAAATGCCAAGTGGCAAAATCAGAAACTCATCAAATTTCATACTGAAATTTAAATACATACCTCTTGTTGAGAAATTCAAATTATCTTCAAAATCAAAATCCAATTCCAAATACCCTGTATACTTTACTTAACAACAATATCTAAATTCACTTATTGGATTCCCAATACCCATTTTACTTAAGAATTTTCTTCATTCATTAAGTTCAATACGAGTATTTACATACTTCTTATATCTATTTTCGCTTCACTAACAAAGTCATATATTCATTTTCTTTCAACTTTGCATTTTCAATCCCATTTGAATTCATTTTACAATTTCAATTTCATTTAAATTCATTTTATCTTCAAAAACTAAAAATTCACTTTTGTAGTTCAATTCTTACATTCCATTACAATTTGGAAAATCAATTTTCCGTTAACAAAAATTTTCCAAATTTTTCTAACTCCCAAAATTTCCAGAAAATTTTGGCGGAGTCTCCTTTGTACGGAGGAGCTTTTGCAATTTGACAAAAGATATAAATATATATACATCGAATCACTCGGTCGGAAAAGCAGAAAAACAGTTCATATTTCCTATTTTGTATTGCATAGGCGTACCTTATTAGCATTTTTAAGCAAAGCAGTTATTTATTAGCATTTGCGCAACCCAAAATGCAGCCAAATGGCTTCCAAAAACCTGTACTTACTCAGTTTAAACACGTCAGTGACAACTATAGGCAATCTATTAACATTTCACTTAATTCCAATAGCAAATACATAGATTTCATAAGCAATGCATTCAAAATTATTTCCATTAGCAATTTATAAAGTTTCAATACAAATAAATTTGCTTTCATCTAATTTATATTCAATTCAATGGTTTCTATACAAATTAAATTGCTTACGACCAATTCACATACAATTTCCATTCAATTCAAGTGATTTACAATGCACTTTCTTACATTCAATTAATTTTTAAACGGAACAAACTCATATCTATTTCAATTGATACAAAAATCAATTTTATTGGCTTTTAATAACTCATAGAATTTTATACAATCTCGTTTGCGTCAAATGACAATCGTTTCTATGCCAATTCAACGATATTCACTTAATAGAATATCCATTCTAGTTTATAACTAGTTTAAATTGATACCAACTCAATTTATTTTAATTCCACTTCATTTCAATTGATTCCGTTCAATTTAATTTTCATTTCATATTCACATTCGGTTTATTTCATTAACCAAACAAATTTCATTTAAACCCATTTCACAATTTCCAATTTAATCTTTGATTTGATTTTTTTTCATTTATCAAGTCCATTCCATTTACTAATTTAATTCAATTAGTACATTCACTTATTCATTTTAAATTTCAAATTTCCATATTCAATTCATCCTGAATTTACATTATCAATAACAAGGAAATTTTCAATTTATTTATACTACTTGAATTTATATACAAATTCAAACCATTTTTTATTAAACTAACAATTCCATTTTAATTTAACTAACTCAACTTCCAATTCATTTATTTCATGAATTAATAAATTGTCAAGTTAATTTACTTGAATTCAATCCACTTACTAATTTTTCTTTTCCAAGTTTGGATTTTTCATCAACTTGATTCAAATCCAATCTCATTCTATTTTTCAATTTCAAATATTTTTATAAGTTATCAAACTTATTTACATTCCATAACATTTTAATGAAATTCCAGAGTCTTTTTAATAATTACTCACATTTCAAAACTATTTTTGAAATTTCAATCCAAATTCTTTAATTCGCATTGCAAATATTACTCTAGCACGTCGATACGAGTCTAACGCGACAAACTGCGTTCGATTTGGACCTAGTATGGATGAGATATGATATTTTCAATTTATTTCATCTTATAAACTCATTTATAAATTCACATTACCAATTTCATTCCATCAATGGATTTTATTTCAAATATCTTCCTTGGAATTATATTTCCAATTTATAAATCTCATTACAATTTACATTTACAAATTTCATTCATATATGAATTTTATTTCCTTATACTTCAATTCATATACATAAATTTCATTTGTTAAATGAATTTATCTTCAAATCTTTGGTTATACATTTTATTTCTTATTCAATTTCCATATAATAATGATAATATTTCAATGTTATCACTTCCTAACAACCAAGCATCCATATACTATAATAAGTCATAGAAAATCATTTCTTTTCTACACAAAAAATAGTTTTGGGTAAAATTATTTCATTTACCCTATTCAAACAATACTGTGCCGGTTTATCTTGTTTAAGAGTTTAGAAACCCCTATCGATTACAGTTGGCCAGACTGCACCGACCAGAATCTATAAACAACTAACCGATAAGTCAACACAATACAAAACAAATTTTGTATTCACTAACAAATACGCGCTCATATCTATTATTACACTCACACTCATTCTAGAGTACTACTGACTCTATCTCTAATGAGTAACACCCAACAGAGCCAAGGTTATCGCTTAACCGGCTGCTCTGATACCACATGTAATGATCATGATTTTTCGACGCTCGAAAGTCGACATTAATACGTCCACTGTATCAAACGTCGTGCAATCGAATGCCGGAAAACCGAACCATTAGGATTAAAAGAAGAGTTAGAAGAAGACAGAAGAAAAGGAGAACATAAAAACATAGAAACAGAAACAATATCAGAATCACACATTCGCAGCGGAACAATATATAATAAACAATCACTAGTCTTTTAAACAAAGAACTATATCAGTTTATACATACATCAATCAGAGTCAATATACAACTCAATACAACAATGGATAGTTATATAAACTCGTCCTCATACAGAATACACAACGGAATGAATAAACAAGTACGGGAGTACGTCTCGCCATCCAGCTTGCTTCCAAAGCTCCAGAATATCCAAAATATCCTGATAACATAACTCTAGGCTGCCCGTGTGGAAAATTATGGACACCCAGAGTTTAGAAAGGAAACAATAAACTCCGAGTCAGTCATGGTGACTGGTGTGAGATCGTAAAACAGTTATTTTCACAAAGAAAATAAAACAGATTCGCAATGCTTTTGGAAAATGAAACTACCATAAGACCTCCCGCCACACACACAATGCAAACACAGAATTGGAGGAGATTTCTTCTTATGATAGTTAAAGATGCTTACTATGCAAATAATTGGATTATTATTATTAATGTCTAGTGTGGAAAATATTTCGAAAGTATAATATTAATCTTAGCCAGCATAGACATTCCGAACTATGCCTACTATAGCTACCATCTAAACAGTGGTGACCACCATAAGTAAATGGCAGGTTCTACAACTAAAACCGTACAAGTTTCGTACTGGGAAATGGATTTCCAACAAATGGTCAGGCTAAGGAACTTCCTACCTCCACATGGGATCGCCTCTGGCTGGACGTCCCGAGAGACAATTGCTCTCTGCCAACACAAGGCCGGGTTACCCCTGTAACTAGGTAAATCACGAATATGTCATCCCTCGGTCCTTTGGGACCTTTATCCGAGGCACCTCGATAAACACACAATCACACAATAAATGAGATCGGAGTATCCACATAGGTTAAATACCAGGGCTCCATACCTGATACCACCCTTTTCCAAAAGGAAATGACATACCCTAAAGGGCGCGACCCTCATAACCTTGCCGCATATTCCTATTTCGACCATTTCCAAGGAGTGAGGTCTGACGAAGTCTTGTCCACAAAGCTACGCTTTTTCACAAAGCCACGCTTTGATCACAATTGATCAATAAATGATCAACACACAGCAACACTCAGCATGCCACATTACCAAATTGGGAATATATCGCTGATAACCTTCAACTACATAACCTTTGAGCTCGTACGTCTAAGAGAAGGGTGTTAAGCTAAGAGAATAAATTCTCCGCCACCAACAGAAATGTATTTGAAAGAAATCAGCTTTATATCTCAAAATGTAATTTCAGACACGTAACCATACAAGTTTGTTCCGGGTTCGAACAGAACCGAAGGCACTTCTAAAGAAGCCCTTGCAATCCGGGTATTCATAATCCCGATCGGACTTCCCATCACAAAAAGAGTGATATAAATCTCTATACCGGAGCAACTCGGTGCAGAGACATTCGACAGGTTGTCCATTCATTTTCACAAATACCCGGTCTTCACCACCGGTCTTCAATACGATCCATATCGTCGTATCACTAATTCGGAATGGGTTATATGACACAAAGGTCTTTTCCCGGCTAACCCCAATAGTGAGCGTTTGTTTTAAAATAACAAATTCAAGTGCCATTTCAAAGGCAAATATTGATAGTCGGTGATTTAACTATCAATAACGTTCACAACAGTCATCAGATTTAAATAATTTTCCCAAATTATTTATTTTCAAAATATCTTCACAAGATATGTATATATTTCCACACTTCAACATTTTGAAAGCAAATTTCAAATCACTTTTCATCTTTCAACTTTTGAAAATAAATTTCAAATCTATTTCCTTACGCGGAATGTATTTCCAAATATTTCATTTAAAAACCAGCTTTAGAACTTTTAATTTATATTTTTAAAAGCTACTTTGGAAATATACTCGGCTTTATAGTGAAAATACACCTTTACTTCAAAATGGTCCATTTAAACCAATTAAATAAATCCTTATCGATTTATTTTAAATTTACGTTCCAAATTTGTAAATTACTTCCACACTTTAAAAATAAATCAGTGTTTATTTTTAAAACAAATTTCCCTTTCCTTTATAAATTCCATTTGAATTTACATCCCCAAATATTCACTTTTCATACGATTTTCAATTCGATTTCTCAATATTCATTTTTAACTCCAAATTGAATTTCAACTGATTCTAACATTTATTTCCCATACCAAAACAATTTTATAAATTGATTCTTCCAATTTATTTTTCAAACACTAAATTAAATTCCAAATTTGATTAATTTGTTTCAAACATTAAATCGATTACAAATTGATTTACAAGTTATATTTCAAATAACAAAATAATCTTCCATTTCAAATACCAAATCAATTTTATATTGATTCCTAAAAATTTATTACCTTTTTAAATAAATTCCTTCATTCTTTCCAAATTATTTAAAATTCTATTTTCAATAAATTCTTCAACTTTTAAACAATATTATCCAAAATCTATTTATTAAAAATCCTTTGCCATATTTTGGAATTTATTTGATAAGATTACAAAAATCAATTTTTATACTTTAATTCCTTCTTTTAAATTAATTAAATTCTTAAAAATAAATTCACTTAAAGTTTTCCAATTAAATTTCAAAATCCAATTTATATTCATTTTCTGGTATCCAACGATACCAAAAATACATTCGGCTAAATTTTAGCCTTCAACACATTCAATCGTCAGATATAATCATACACAGATTATAAATAATCAACACACAACATATGAAACCAATTCAAATGTTTTGAGGAATCCTGTTGGATCCCTCCAACCTATTTCCCTACATCCACAGATGTTAGCACAATACCAATTCCACTTCGAGGTGGAATATCGCGGTATATGGGATTTATAAAAATATCATCCGCTATTATGCGGCGCAATAGGGTCTCATCCGCTATATAATGTGGGAAAATCAACAACTCCAATATATACATATGCCAATATATATATTGCTATATATTACTATATACAGTATCACATCCAATAGCAATCAATAACTGTAATCCAAATTTTCAATTTGAGTGAGAAGATCTCACCTTAGCTTTAATTTGCAGTCCATTTTCCAATTTCGGTTGTTTCTTGATTTTAAACCTTATATAAGCAATTTATACAATTTATTAATATCCGAGATGATCGAACAATTAAATTTCCATTTTAAAATCTTAATTCAACAAATAAATTAAATTTTAAGCTAGTGATTTAATTTTAAACAAATTCCTTTTGACAAATTTATTTAACTAAAAATTAAAGTTAAGACTAAATTTTCTTTAATAAATATTTTTAGTGACTAAAATGATTAAATGGGTAAATTAAACGAGTTAATCACTATAGCTCATTATTTTAAAAATAAATTAGTGGGTTTAAAATATGTATATGTATATTCGCCTATTTTTCATTTTCAAACTGTTTATAATTAATATTCTTTTGATCTATACATATATGTATAAATTCAAAATAGCATTGTTTGTACCTAGATGTGAATCAAAATCCTATCTGCATTTATATTTTTTTTATTCTGTACGTATATTAATTTTACAAGTTAAAATAAAGTAAAATAAAATAAAATACCTTGCAGAACATCGCGCATCGTTCGAATCCGCAGTCGAAGTTGCCTTAACCTCAACTCGCGACAACCCTACTCGAATTGAATTCCAGCGAAACCCTAGCTGTGACCATCACCACTGCATCGCGTCGCCTCGTTGACGAACGCCATCAACCACCAGTCTTCGATACTCCCAAAACCGCCGCTCCCACTGTCTCGAGTTCTAGCAAGACACCCAACACGCGACCCAAAGATCACTTCGCAGCCTCCCTTCGCGTGCGCGAGTGCGCGCCTCCATTGCGATGTCGCTGCCCCAGTCGTGAGCGCGAGTGCGCGCCACCAGATCTTGAGTTCGATCGAACGAAACATTTCGTTGTTTTTTTTCCTGAGGGAACGAAATCGAGTTTCGTATAAATTGGGACGAGCACGCGTTTGATTCTGAGCTTCGCGAAATAAAACTGAAGGGGAAAGTTTTTCGTGAAATTTGTTTATTCGATTTTTGAAATTAAAAATGGAAAGAGGGCGGTCATTGTTTTATCTTTTGGTTTGGCTTCAGAACGAAGAAAGAAAGAGATAAGGTCGGGTACTTGAATAGCTGCTGAATTGATGGAAAAGATAAGTTGATGTGAAATAAATTTAACTGCAGTTGACTAGTAAAATTATTCAATTTAAATTCAAATTCAAATCGTTCGATAAAGTCAACCAAAATTTTTTGACTTCCTATCGAGGCGTGCCGCTAGGCGTTTATAATGTTATACGCCTATCCCGAACGCAATGGAAAAGGTTCCGAGTCCAAATTCGATCGTATGGAGAAGATAGCTTTTTGGACCAATTATAATATTAAATTTCGATTTAATTTCAGCGCGTTTGCTTATCGTACGGCCAAACGATCACTCCAAATATTACGAAAATTGAAATCCGATAATAATACACTATTACGGATCCAATGAAACTGGTTTCGTCGAATTCCGAGACTACGCCCCGGAATGCTATTTCCAAATTCAATTTAAACGATAAAATTTCAAAACCGAACAAATTATTTCCAAATTTGATCCTGAAGCTTCTATTATCTTTAGTATTGTCAATATGAATTTTCAAAGCCTTGAAAATATTTTTAACAAGTCCAAAATTAGCAATTCAGCAATTTATTCAATTTTCAATTATTAAATTCAATTATTTAAATTGCCAAATAAACAGATACATTTGAAATTTAGGTTAAATCAACATTCAAATATTTAAATTCAATTAAATATTCTATTTCAAATGTTCAAAATTTCTGGGTCGTTACAATAACCAAAACATTTTTATAGAAAATACAGTAAAATTATAATAATGTCTAGGATATAAAGTAAATTATGAATATAGCTGGAATGCTTGCATCTCACATTCCAGCATAGTTAGGTAGAACCAAGTCCGTACAACGCTTATTGGAGAATGGACACCATCAATAACAAGGCACCGGGGTACCATCTACTACAGTACACCTATAGAAAATGTACCGAGTTCCTCACATGGACCCCCTACAAATCAAGACCAGCCTTACCCCTTACTGGATAGTTCCCAATATTTCATCATCCCGATTTCTTTGGCGACCTTTTTCAAGAGATCTCATGCACAACCAAATCTATAAATATATATACCGAGAAAGGGTGATGACAATACCGTAATAGGTGCGACCAACTTATACCTGAACCATATCCCCTATTTTAGTCATTTCTAGTTATTGAGGCTATGTTTTACCTTTTGGAATAGCAATCCCAGTTGGAATGCTAACACTGCCCTTCAGGAAGAAGTGCAATGCCAACATTCATCCATACAAGTTCGTTCTGAGTTTGAACGAAACTAAAGGCACTACTTCTATTGCATCCATTTTGAAATACCTTCAGGATTAGTAGCAAGTAGCCCTTATACATCAAAGAACTCCGTCTTCAAAACCATCATCAAGATGTCTTCCATTCAAATGTTTATGTCGGTTCAAAGTGTTTTTCGGATAACATATCTGATCCCGGCCTTTACGAACCGACAATGATAGTTTAAAACTGGCCAAGTTTGTTAGTCGGTTATTTAATATCAAATAAAAACAACAATTAAATCAGGGATTCATTTCCATAGGGAAACCAACATTGGTTAAGCACATAAGTAACCACTAACCTCTTTAATTAATCAAAAGCACTTTGTAAATACTTGCATCAAAATACTTTTACAAAGATATATTCACAGACCCTTTATACTTCTTTCAATACTTAGAAAAATATCCATATACTTATCTCAACGGTATAAGTATATTCACAAAAACACTACACTTTCCTTACTTAGAAAATGTATTCATATACTTATCTCAACGGTATAAGTATATTCATAAAACATTATAAAAGATTTCTTGTTTCAAAATCATATTAAAAGGATTAAAACAAATATTGTTTTAAAAGAAACGAAGATAAGAATAAACCGAAACAGTATTCCTTTGGTGTTAACCTAGAACGGATGTCCATACCACCAAAATTAAGAAGGTCAATTTAGGGAAATCCAATCTCAATTTCTTCAATAAATCCTTTTAATAAATCTCTTTCATTTATGAACATCTCCTTTACTAAAATTCCAAATCCATTTATAAAATTCTATATAAATATCCAAGGCATTTATAAAACTCTTTTACAAATATCCAAAATCATTTATAAAACTTCTTTTACAAACATCCAAAATCATTTATAAAACTTCTTCCCAAATTTCAAGATCTCTTTTCAAGTTATAAACTCCCTTATTAATCTCTAAAACAATTTGTAAAACCCTTTTATAAGTATAAGCTCTAAATTCATTTTTGAATTCTGTTCATAAAACATTATTTATAAATTCCTTCATATATATATATATATATATATATATATATAACATGATTATAGCCTTTGTTTGTACCAAAATTGGGCACAACACTCCTCGATAGTATTTGAAGAGATAAAATGAAGAAGTGAAATGAAAAAGGAGGATTATCTAACAAACACTTCAAAAACAAATAAGAAAGTACGCAGAAACACAGGGATTTAGAGTGGTTCGGCGTGTTGCCTACGTCCACTATGAAATGATTGACTTTTATTAACTTTTCTCTGCTGGTTACAATGGACTACAACAGTAAATCTCGAATACAACAGTGAAATTCGAATACAATGGTGAATTCGGCAGAGTCTGGACATCAAAGAGCCAAAAGATCCCTTTTCTGTAGGTTTTGGGCTGCTATTTATAGGCGTAGGTTGTAAATATCTCGTTTAGATCTCGGGAGACCTCTTCTGGCATGTGGGTGGGCCCACGCGATCGATCCCACACGATTTGCACTCGGTCCGTAATCGATACGAACGAATTTCGTATCGATCAAGATTTGACCCAATCGAGTCGAAATTGGGAATGAGCATTCCTTAGGTTGTACACAAGCTTCTGTGAAAATTTCGTAGCATTTGGACTTGTAGATTGTGAGTTATGATCGATGCAAACTTGGAATTTACGTAGGCTGTCTTGTTCGAATCGATACCTTCGTATCGATCAGTTCGAATCGCTTTTGAGCACGTGCCTACAAGTTGACGTGGTGCTAACTCCTCGGATAGATCCACTTTTCGTGCCGTGTTGACTGCTTCCTTATTTTTATCCAATATCGATGCCTTGTTCATATCGATCGATTTTGGTCTTGTTCGTATCGATCAACTTTGGCCTTGTTCGTATCAATCGACTCCGGCCTCGTTCATGTCGATGTTAGCTATTCTGTTGGTATCGATCGTATTTGGTCCTGTTCGTATCGATCAATTGCTCTATTATATTCGTACAAAATCGAGTGCTTGGTTCTGTTCGTATCGATGGGAAATGGCTATTTTGTATCGATCTGTGGTGGATCGATACGGAATATACATGATGTTTCATCGATACGAACTAAGCTTTCATATCACAGTCGATGGATACGAAATAGGCAATAGCCGATTGATTGGAAGTGAGCTTCTGATGGATACGAAGAAGGCTATCTTTGATGGATATGAACGAAACAGCTCCCGATCGATACAAAGCGGAGTCGTTTGCTGATGGAGTCGAATAGATCGATACGAATAAAGTCTCTTCCTCTGATGGATACGAAGTAGTGTATTTCGATGGATACGAATAGACACCCGCCAATGGATTTGAACATGTCGAACCTTTGATGGATACGAACAGATGGTTGCGAAGTGATGGACGTGGTTGCGTTGATTTCCTTGATTTGTATCGATCATATCTTGAGCATACGAACTCGGATTGACTTGAAATTTGGGACGTTGGCTTTCATAGCTTTGGTTGTCATGTCTTGTCAATTGTAGCTCGATCCGGACCCGGACAAAATTCATCGATATCCATAGTGAGTCTGCGGATAACCAATCCACGGGATGGACTGTCTTCGGTTTCCAGTTAAGTTCCTGGTATCATGGCCTTGCCAAAAGGCGGGATAACAACCTCCTTTTATAAATTCCAAAATTTTGATTTATGTCTCCTTTATAAACATCTTTTATATTATTTATAAAATTTCTTTTTATAAAAATTTCATTTACAAACTTATTTTATAAATCCCTAACTTATTTGCAACTCTTTTATAAAACTCCAAATTCATTTATAAAATCCTCTTTTATAATTTGTATTTAAATAAAATTACCAAAACTCCAAATATAACACCATACTCCATATACAAGCAAATTCCAAATATCATTATAAAACCCATATGCTTTCCATAACACGATCTTTCCATATATTTTAATAAATTCCCAAATGGAATTTATTGCTCCAATTTATCAAAATGATATTAATTTCCTTTTATAAATTCATTTCAATTTATAAAACATCCCTTATACATCTCCAAATTTATTACACTTCCACTTTCCAAAATAAATCCAACTACTTTCTCTAAAATAACCAATCCACGTATTATTATAAATCCACAAATGTGATTTATTTCTTAAATTTATCAAACGGAAATAGCTTCCCTTTTTACAAAATATCACTTATAACACTCTCCTTAAATTTATAAGATACCATTTATAAATTTGTTCTTTTATTTACGACATTTAATATAAAATGTCTCACAAACATTCATTTTCAGAATATTTCCATCTTCTTTAAAACATAAATCACTTTTAAATAAAAGATAACCTTTTTTATTACTTTTGAATACACCTATTATAATAATAATAATTTTCTATTAAAACAAATACTTTCAAAAATAATTATTAAAACATTTACTTAAATATATATATATTAGAAAAGAAAAACGAAAGAAGTTGAAATAAAATAGAAAATTTTAAAAACTCCTTTAAATTAAAATATCATAGAAATTCCTAAACAGTCATTTTCACATAGCACTTAACGAGCGCCATAACTACATTTTCTACTAAAAAGTTCAGTTTTCACATATGTCGATGTCACATCCAAAAGGCCCAACAATCAAATTCAACATTTAACAATCTATATCACAAATATATAACTGAAATAAATCAGTGGGTAAATAACTGGAAACTAAAAGTAACAATATCGAGAAATCTAGATTTCTCGATAAAATTCCTATATTTCAAATTTAAATGCCAATCGCTTTAAAAGCGGATATTTTAACCAATCGGCCAATAATTTCAACCAAACTCAAACAGTAAAATTTATCTACTATATGATACACTAATTTACCCAAAGAGGTGAGTTATACTAATCGAAATTCCAGTTGTCGCTGAAGCATTCCGGTTTGAACTAAAATCAAACGACGTCTGATTTTAGTCCAAATTCCGACTTACTCTAAATACATCCAAACTGATTCCATTTTGAAGCCTTTACCGTTATGAGCGCAATGCAAGAGGTTTCGTCTTGATTGGATCTCATATGAGAGAGATATTTCTTTTACAAGTTATCAAATTAATTAATTATATTAAATACACTAGTTACATTACTAAACCCTTAAGTGCCGTATTTACTACCCATCCCACATCTTCTTCTCCAATCTGCACATCCTCATTCCGGTACACGCTATACATAGAGCATAACTGTCCACTCTCCCCACCACCTTGGACTACGAAACCACTCACTACCTTTACTGACGAGCTTCTCTCCATGCGAGCACCCAAACCCACACATCCACGTTGAACTCGATCGACTGCCCTGGATTTCGACCGAAACTCATCTATGACCTGCAAATGACGCATTCTTCTATGGTATGCCGCCCACTCCCAAATTCCACCTCGAGATGCTCCTTGTGTAACACCCCGCATTTTTATATAGTTAAAATTTAACGTATAACGATAAGTAATGAAAATAAATAATTCTTGAATTGTCGGAATATGGCTCCGGAACTTGTACCATTGCGTCCAGGGCAATTTTCCGATCAGTTTCCATATATACTTGTCTAAAACCGTACCGATATGAAGGAGTTAAGAACGAAACAAAATAAGCAATCGAATCGAAAATAAATAAATAAAATATATTAAATAACACGGATATGTGCCGACCAGGAGGTCGACCCAATGGACGCAACGGTCGACCCACGCGCAATCTGGACGAGGATTCGTCCAGATTTATACCATGACGTGTTTTTTCCTTTTTGTGCGATCTGAGCCGTATGTTCTTCAATCCTATGGCTTCGAACGACCCTGTGACATGGTGCCTCCAGGTTCAATCCAAGGATCCGATGGTCTGAGATCCCCAGACTCTAATATAAATAGGACCCTAGGCCTAGCCATCTTCTAACAGTTAGATTTTCCCCCATAGGTTCATTGCCTAAGGCTGAACCCTAAATAGAAAATAATTTCTAGGGAGAAGATCTTCTGAATTAAAATATAATACAAATTGGAAGAAGGGGATCTAGAAGGACTGTGAAACCAAGCGGAGCACAAGCGAAGCTAAGGACGACAGGTGGGTGGATTTATTTATATATCTTTAAAGTTTAAGATATACTATCGTTAAATTCCCGTTTGGAAAATTTTATTCGGTAATGAATCATATTAATTAAATTAGGATAAACTATAAGAAAACTTGCAGTTTATTTACAGTATTTAAACACTAATTTCTATGCCTTATTTACATCTTTTGTTCTACGTTTTGGATTTTTATGCAAGCGACAGTTTTATTCCATCCCTTCTTTTCTTTCTTTGCGTATGGATTAGAATAGTTAAAACACGAATATGGATTATATAAATAAGAAAAACTGAAAAGAAATAAAATAGATATAAAATAATAAAAGTTGAGGGATAAAATTTTTGTAATAAATTGCATTGAAACGGGAAAAGTTAATTTGGGGGTAATTATTAGATTAATTGGTTGGTTAGAGATGTGATACATTTCCATAATTTAATAGCTAAAAGATAACGATAAACGCAACTGCCAGAATAAAAGAAATAAAAAGGGGAAATTAGTGTAAAATAGAGAAACCACTGTATTTTACACTACTCCAAAATAGTAAAAGAGACACCTTGCAATTACGGATTATTGTTTAAAGTATTATTCCATATTAAAATATGGAAATGGATTATATAGTCTTCATAACCAACCGAATAAAATAGAATTACTTCCTAAAATATCAGATAATAAAGTAAAGTATGATTTGAAACAAGAAAATGATTAATTTAAGAATTTGAGGCTATGAAGAAATTTAAGGAATCCAGGTCTGCATTTACTACGCAGGCTATTTAACTAGGAAATTATTATGATAAGTGAATCATGTAATATTAGGGAATTAAAGAAATTCTATATCGTAATAAAAGAACGCCGACTAGGCAAGAAACACTTGTAATTGTGTAACAGACTATAAAAGAAGAAAAAGTAACAATTCCAAGTAGAATTATAACATAGGTTATAATTATGAAATAAGAACGGAAAAGCTTATCGTGAAACTTAAAACAAATTGGTAAGTGATGATAGTAGAGAATAATGATGAAGGTTATTTAAACAACTTGTATTAAGTTAATAAGCAAATAAAACAGAAATAATAAAAGGGGCTTATTTTAAGGAACTTAAAATTATATATATTAAGTTAAATAAGCAAGATAGTAAATGTGGCTCATACTAATAGCATTCCCTATTAGACGGGGACAAAAATATGCTAATTAAATTAAAATAGGTAGCCAACAGAATAAGAAAGCAAACTAAACGCAATTTTAAAGGTTAGACTTAGGGTCTAATAAAAGAATCGGAATGCGTTTGGAGCAGCCCAAAGGATGAAGCACCTAACGAAGTAGTTCATCACGGATTTCAGAAATGGAGGAGCACGTCCAACTTATTGATTTTGGGCTAGAGGGAAGTGCGAGACTACAACGGGACGTGAGGATACTCTAAGATGGCCCTCTGGGTAGGCCTAACGAAGCAGCATCCCCGGAGGCAGGTCTATTGGTGTTCCATCAAAAGAGTATGCCTTAACTGCATTTGCATTGTAGGCCTAACGAAGCGAATCCTTTGTAGACAGTCAGAAGGGCTTAGTGTTCAAAGTAGGGTATTCGTATGTCCGGTACTTGCAAGTAATGTTAAGGATAGTTGCAGGCGGATATCGGCCAACATCAAGGCCAAGAGCGAGTTCGGGAAAGATTAGAGTTAAACCGACAGTCCAATAATACTTTCACTGTCGAGACATTGGATGGAGGTGCACCGCCAATTGGATGTTAGATTGTTTGCAGTAGGGCACAGCCACTTAACTCTTCAGAAGTCTTTCGATTAGTTGAGAGGTGGTTGCGTGGGGCCATAGCCACGAAGATAAAGAGACAGACCAACTAGAATATTTGTATTATAAGCCTAATGAAGCAATCCTTTACAGATATAGAAAATCCCCGACCGAGTTTCGTACAAGATAAACCTTGTAGGCGGAACTCAGATAGTAGACAGAATGATCATGTAGTCCCCAACGTACGCACTGGGTGGTACATTGTGGATGTCCGAGCACTGGTATAGACTAGTGCGGAGGCTATTTACGTTTTCGTAGTAAGTAATGGAGCATTTGTAGGTCCTATGAAGCGGTCCTTTACAGATGAAAATTTCGGAACGCTCTCGAAGCTAGACGATGGAGTTCTTTTCGAGGAGGACACGGAAGGTACCATGGGTGGTACCTAGGACCAATATGGTCATTGGGCATATAGCTACATATATGTATATATTAGTTATTAGGTTTTTATCTACTATGGAGTAGATGGGCACGGTTCACGAGTAGGGGTGAGAGTATTATAACCTAATGAATCTAATATAAGAATAAATGGAAATAACATAGTATATATAGAGTTAAGCCTAGAAGTATATAATTTATTCATTCACCAGAACTTTTGTTCTGACCCCCTCCTCATAACATCCTATAGGTTAGGTAGATGGCAGAGACTTCTCAGCTTTATGACACTTGCTTAGAAAGTGTTGTTATTTGGGTGAGTATTTACTTACTATTATATTTTAGCCAATTCTGTTGTGAGATAAATGATTGAGCTCTAATATATTTATCTTTGCCTATTTGCAGGATACCAGATACCCAACTTAGGCTTCAGTGGCTTGGGTTTTAACATTCTTGCGAAAAATCCAGACTGCTAGAATTTAGGTTGTTACACCTTGCCACAACAATCACTCCCGAACTCTCCAAATCTCTAATTGACGACCTAACCAGAAGAAAGATCAAGCCCTAGCTTAAAAACCACGACGCTCAAAACGTCAAGCACCTTAAACTTCAATCAAGCTCCATAAAACTTATACCATCTTGTAGATCTCAATAATTTAAATGCAAAGATCACACCTTTTAATTTTCATGATTTTTATAGAATTGTTATGGATTTTACAAGGAAGTTGATTTTCTTTTCTCTTTGTTTAGTGAAATGGATTGAACAATATAATAAGGAGAGGGGCAGATGTGTTTTAATAGGTTATGTATTTTAGTTTACTATCTATTGAAATTTTCGGCATCTCACCGCATAGATTTTCATTCGCGTATGAATGACGAACGACAAAACAAAAATACGATCATGCTCAAAACAGCGAAGTGATCTCAAAACAATAATAATATATACTAGTTATTCAATTCTATTAAATCACAAAATACCATCGTCTGCCAAAAATCATCAAACGATAATTTGAATACTTTCCAAACTAAAAATTATTTGAATACTTTCCAAACTAAAAATTATGGAAAGATCAAGTTAACTATAGTAAAAATACACCGTTAAAAATCAAGTCGTTATATTAATAATTGATTTTCTGATAATTTATTCGAACTATTTATTACTATAAATAAATTTACAAAATGAATTTACCTTTATTATTTATTAATTAAAAGAAGTTAAATATGACCATTAAATTCTTTTAATAAATATTATATTTAAAAACCTGATATTTGAATCACTATCCTAATATTCTAAGTTCACAAATTCAAATATTTTAAATAACCTCTGTAATTGAATTAAAGCTATAAACTTTTAAAAACCAATTGTTCAATATTTAAAATAAATTAAATGTTCAAAATCAAATGACTAAAATTCCGGGTCGTTACATTTCCCCTTTAAAAGGATTTCGTCCCCGAAATTCGAAAGATAAGAAAAATGCCTCCAAACCCATTAACTTTTCAAAAATAATTAGTTGGAAAGGATTATTTAAATTTCTAAGTCTTTTAAAGTAACAGAAAATTTCGATAGCGTCTCCTTTACGCAGTTCGATCGAAAAAACTATAAACCACCACTATAGGCCCAAAGCAAATAAGGAAAACAAAAGTCAAGTGGCCTCACATTCTGGGACATAAAATCATCAAATCAGACAACAAAAATATAAATATGCACCTATTATTCAAGCAACCAACTCTACTCATAAAACAAAAAGCATCAATCTAGCCTTTGCTTCCATGAACCTGCATCTCACTTACAAGTAATATACAACCATATATAATTTACATCCATAAAATTTGCAATTTCTGATGTCAACAACTTATAATCATATTAAATCCCGTACGATGTACATATATCATCCATACACAATATCAAATCTGATCGCTTGCTCGATCATACAATGTTACTTTCAAACTAGTATCGTTCACTCGACTTCCCTAGTGCGGACTCTGATCTGATTCCTTCATTAAAAACCTCTGTTCCCCTTACATAGCCATAAACTATAATAGAAAACTTCAGAATCAAATCAAAAATCCATATCAAGTGTTTTCCGTCAAGAATCGAGTGAAAAATCCTAACTCGGACCAGTGTAAATCATCTCGAAATCGTGTACAATAGTCTAGAGCAAAACAGCTATACGAATAAAATGATCTACGTACAACTTACGTACTTATTCCGTTGGTTTCTCTTAACTATACCAAATTCTTTTTATTCACATTCGATTTAAATAAAAATTAATTTTCCAATAGTATTTCCTTTAATGCTAAAATTCATTTATGAACCATTTCATAAAATTATTACTTAAGTTTATAAACATTCAATAACTCAAGTTCATATTTATATACTGCACCATGAGAACTTATGAATATATAAACAATTTTAAAACTTCAGTTTATACACATTTCAAAAAGCCACAACTTCATCTTTAAAGCCTTCCATACTTAAGTTTATTATAAACATTTTATAAAGCACACTTATGTTTATTATCCACTTTAAACTTAAGTCCATATTTGTATAACACTTCACTACAATATAAGAGTATATATACAAATTTTAGATTTGTTTTTACTTAACCCAAATGTCCAACAAATTAAAATTTGTTTTAACTTACTATTTATCATATTTATAAGTTACAAAAACTTATTATCTTATATTTTCACCAAAAACACTTAGCTTTTATTTCCTGGGGAATTGACCAGGAAACTTAGTACTCGACCTCCCCATCGATCGGTTAAACTATTGTTCGGCATCACGTTACGACCGGCATCCAAGATGCACTCGGCGTCCAAGCTCATTCGGCATCTATGGAACGTTCGACATCAATGAGCGTTCAGCGTGTTAAGATCGTTCGGCACGAGCGCATCGTTCGGCACGAGCGCATCGTTCGGCATCTAAAGGGCGTTCGGCATGGGATAGCGTTTGGCATCTAGGAGCATCCAGCATCGAGAAACATTCAGTATTGAATACCGTTCGGCCAAAGAAGAACGTTTGGCAACCAAAGATTGTTCGGCCTCTCGAGTACGTTCGACCAAAGACATCGTTCGGCCAAGGGACGTTCGGCATATGAGGGACGTTCGGCATCCATGAACGTTCGGCCTACAAGGTACGCCCGGCATTCCCGGACTGTTCGGCAATCCAGCCTCATTCGACCTGCATCCCTCACTCAACACCACATCTCGTCCGGTACATATCTCGTTCGGCAATCACCTGCAGCTCGTCATCCAAGGTCATTCAGAACAAACAGATGTTCGGCATTCAGAGTGTCCGGCCTCACCTCGTTCGGCATAAAGGGGGAGGCTCGACATTCTGCCGTTCGGCCTCTCTGGTTCGGCGCACAGAACTTACACTATTTGGACTGAGTTATTCAGCTACCAGGCCCACCAAAGAAGTCCAACCCACCTTCGTCTATAAATAGAGAGGCATGGGCACAGTGAAATGGACCTTTTTTCGAGAACACTGGGGAGACTCTACCGCTTTCAAGACTCATTCTCTTTACTTAGCAATTGTATTCAAGTAGTTGGTCTACGGATTGTATCTGTAATCAATTATCAAGTAAAGCAATAAAGTTTAACCTCAAAGTAGACGTAGGCAATTACGCCGAACCACTATAAATCCGGTGTTCTCATTTTCGCATTCAAATTAGCATATTGTTATTTGTTTACATTTACTTTCTTCATTAATCTCTCTACATAATCTTTCTAAACGGGGTTAGTGACCAATTTTGGTGCTAACACTTTGGTGCTTTCATTGAGAATCGAATTCTCAGGCCTCAAGGATCTGCTTTGAAGCTACTGGATTGAATAAATCCCCCCAAAGAAGATCCGATTCATTCGTAGGATGTCCGTTGATTCTACTGAGAGTTCATACCAATAACTCTACAATGGCAAGACCACGTACCAGATCAGCCTCTCATAATGCAGACGCCCATGAGACTGCTAGCGTACAACAAGCAGGACCTAGCAATCAGCAAGCAATTCTAGGTCCAGGGACTACCGCCCAGGACCAAATGCCGGTTGTCACTAGAATAGAGTTCAACGACTTGATGAGAGAACTCAGGGAAAGCAGGAGACAACTCGGAGAGCAGATGCAAGCCAACACCTACCTCATGGCACAACTCACTCAACAAAATCATCATATTTCTGGGGGAAATCCCGCTCCTTATTCTTCATCCGACCGCTCAACTTCATCCGATGAACCTCCCCGGCGTAGACGCCGTAAGACTGAAACTACGCAGGCAGGTGCTGCTGTCCGAACAGCTGGAGACCGTGACCTAGCAGGAGCTGGAGTGCAGATGGAGGCTGGAGGCCCGGCTCATCAAGATGCCAATGATGTCGAAGCTCAAGATGCACATTTGGCAGATCGCCAGTAGAGGAGGCATCAGCCTGGTCAATACCGTAGGACAGACTCCAACCTTCCATCCTCCATACAAACCCCAGACCTGATAGCTATGATCAAACAGTTGATGAAAGAGAATCAAGGCTTATCAAATGATGATTGGGGAATGTCCAGAAGTCACTCCATTCACAAACGTTGTTCTACAGGCGGAGTACCCCAGGAAGTTCAGCATGCCAACTATCCCAGCTTAGGAAGGAAAGTCTGATCCCAGGTAGCATGTGATGATGTACGAATGGATGATGGATTCAGCTAGAGCGAATGATGCAACCAAGTGCAGGTGCTTTCCAATAATTCTATCCGGGATCGCTACTATGTGGTTCACCCGACTTCCTCCGCGGTCCGTATCCAGTTTCGAGGAGTTGGCGAAGAAGTTTATAGAACAGTTCAGGATACACACTACTCGTCCAAAGGACGTGATGTCTCTATCAAGTGTAATCCAAGCTCCTGGGGAGTCATTGAAGGAGTATTTACAAAGATTCCATGTTGCGGCTACTGAAGTCAGCAATCCCAATGATCATGCAATTCTTATGGCTGTGATGTGAGGAGTGGATCCGGATTCAGAATTTGGAGATTGGTTAGCAGGAAAACCTCCAACTACGCTAGAACGTTTTTACTCAAAGGCATATCAGTTCATAAGGAGGGAGGAAGCC
This sequence comes from Allium fistulosum, assembly GCA_030737815.1. Lineage (NCBI taxonomy): Eukaryota > Viridiplantae > Streptophyta > Magnoliopsida > Asparagales > Amaryllidaceae > Allium > Allium fistulosum. The sequence continues at coordinate 225,985,156 of CM060904.1, forward strand.
AGGTGGATAAGGCGAGATAAAGCACCGGGGCCTGCTCAGGAGTCTGTAAAAAGCAACATCGCTGTGAAGCAGTCTGGAGATAACTCGGGGAAAGTTCAAGTCAATGTCCAGAACAAGCCCGGGCAATCTAAGGAATCCGGAGGAAGAAACCAAGGGAAGAAGAGAGAAGCGAGGAAATGGAAGCCGAGAATTCCAACCTACAACGAGTACACCCCGCTGAACGCGTCTCTTGAAAACATTTACCTATCGACTTACAATACCTTTCAGTACAGAAAGCCACGCCCGAAGGAGTCTACCGAGGAACAAAAGCGGACTGGGAAATACTGTCGCTTCCATGAAACTTATGGGCACAATACTGAAGAGTGCAGACACCTACATGATGCAATAGAAAAGTTGATTAGATAGAAAAAGTTACAAGAGTTTGTGAAGAATCCGCAGGAAGGAGGACAGGGAACATCCAATCCAGGTCGTGCACCAGCTCCGCGTCATCCCGAGGAGCCTGCCCGGACTGTGGGCAGACTAGTCATAAACACGATCATCGGCGGGCCTCACCCTGCGGATAAGAACTGTCAAGAGATGGAGCGGTATGCTAGTTCCCTGAAGCACGCAAATTTCGAGTGTTGTTCCAACATAGAGGATGGGACCCCTGCTAAACAGCTGCGCGTGATGACAGACGATATAGTATTCAGGAGCAGAGATGCTGACCAAGTAGAGGCCCCTACCATCGACCCGATGGTCATATCTGCGACAATCGGGCCGGCTTATGTGAAGAGAATTTTGATTGATTGTGGAAGTTCCGTCAATATCATCTTCAAGAAGGCTTATGACCAGATGAAGATGGAGACGAAGGATTTGAAACCGTCTAAAGCTCGTATACATGGCTTTAATGGCGCAGCAACCGATGCAGTGGGATATGTTGAGTTACCAGTTGAACTGGGACAGGGTGAGCGAAGGAGGGTGTGAATCCTACCTTTCGTAGTTTTGGATGTGGATTCTCCGTACAATGTGTTCTTGGGTCGACCGGCCCTGGCTGAGTTTAGGGCAGCGTTAGCCCAGTGGTGCTTGACTTTGAAGTTTCCGACTGACAAAGGAGTAGGTGTTGTTCATGGCGACCAGGCGACTGGTCGTGCATGTTATGTGGCTGAGCTCCGAGAGGCCCATCGGAGGGAGAAAGGAAAGGCTGCGGACAATCCCGTCCGCATCCGTAATACCGATAATTGACAAATAATGCCCGAGCCCTGGCTCGGGCATAATCCTCGGATCTACAGAGACATAGATCCGAGAGACGACGATGAGGAACCCAGGGAAGAAAAGGCAGCACCGGCTGAATTGACAATTGACATTTCAGTCAGCCGAGACGATCCGTCGCGAGTACTGAAGATCGGATCACAACTCAGCCCCACAATGACTGAAGATCTCAGTGATTTCCTCCGAGCGAATCTTGATGTTTTTGCTTGGACACATTCTGACATGTGTAGGATTTCTCCCGCTATTACGAGTCATATGTTGAACATAGACCCTAAGTACGTCCCGGTTAAACAAAAGAGGAGAGGAATGGACCCGGAGAGGTCCGCTGCTTTCAGAGATGAGGTGGACAAACTCAAAGCCAATGGGTTCGTCTGCGACGCCCTCTACCCTGAATGGGTATCAAACCCCATGCTGGTGAAAAAGGCAAACGGGAAATGGAGAACTTGCGTAGATTATTCCGATTTGAACAAAGCGTGCCCCGATGACAATTTCCCATTGCCTCAGATTGATCAGTTGGTCGACTCCACTGCAGGACACGAGTTGTTGTCATTCATGGATGCGTACTCGGGATACAATCAAATCCCGATGCATATTCCAGACCAGGAACACACCAGTTTCGTCACGGACGTTGGGCTATATTGCTATGTAGTGATGCCTTTCGGATTGAAAAACGCGGGAGCGACCTATCAGCGTTTGGTGAATCGAATTTTGAAAGACCAGATTGGTAGAACGATGGAAGTCTATGTGGATGACATGCTCGTGAAGTCATGACAGTCAAACGACCACATTCGAGACTTAGCAGAGATGTTCGATATACTCAGATATTATGGGATGAAGATCAACCCTCTGAAGTGTTCCTTCAGCGTTGCGTTGGGGAATTTTTGGGATTCATTGTTAATGCTAGGGGAATTGAGGCTAACCCGGAAAAGATTCAAGCTATTCGAGATGTGCGAGCACCCAGAACTATAAAACAGGTGCAAAGCTTGAATGAAAAGGTGGCTGCGCTGAGTCGATTTATATCCAGAGCCACGGACAAGTGCATTCCTTTCTTCGATATAATAAAGAAAGGGAAGAGTAATTTCGAATGGACATCCCACTGTGAGGAAGCGTTTCGAGATCTGGTGAGGCATTTGGAGTGTCCTCCAGTGTTATCGAAACCAGTAGACCACGAGATGCTGTACGTATACTTAGCCGTATCTCCGCATGCTATAAGTGCGGCTTTGGTCCGCGAGGTGGACCGAGTCCAAAAGCCGGTGTATTACGTTAGTAAACGTTTAACGGGGGCAGAAAGAAATTACCCTAAAATTGAGAAATTGGTCTATTGCTTGGTGATTGCATCACGTAAGCTACGTCCATACTTTCAAGCACACTCGGTCAGTGTCTATACCGATCAGCCCTTACGGCATGTACTCCAATGACCAGAAACTTCTAGAAGGATGTTAAAATGGAATATCGAGTTGAGTCAGTTCGATATTACCTACCTGCCAAGAAGAGCCATACAAGGGCAAGCACTAGCAGATTTCATCGCTGAGTTTACTGTATCTGACGAACCAGATAATTATAGTGTCATTCCCCCCATTCGATGGAAATTGTACACCGATGGGGCATCAAACGACCGTTGCTCCGGGGCTGGTGTAGTTCTCGTAACTCCAGAAAATCGATCGATTTGTTATGCTTTGAAGCTCAATTTCTCGGCTACGAATAATGAAGCAGAATACAAAGCACTGGTTGCTGGCTTAAAACTCATTGGAGAACTCGGGGTTAAATCAGTTGAAATCTTTTGTGACTCGCAGCTGGTGGTGTACCAAGTGCGAGGAGACTACCAAGCAAGGGGACAAAAGCTTGCTCCATACCTTGCTCTGGTTCAGGAACTATTGGCGAACTTCGAACATTATGACATTTCGCATGTCCCGCATGAACAAAACAAGGAACATGACATTTCACATGACTCGTTGGCCAAATTCGCAAGCACTGGCGATGCGCAGCAAATGGGATTGGTTCCCGTCGAAACCTTACACACTCCAAGCATAGATGTGATGGAAGTCGATTTTGCGTTGGAAACGGAAATCGAGGAGGAGTCGTGGATGACCCCATTCAAACGATAACTGCTAAACGGGACTTTGCACGAAAGAAGAAGCGAAAGACGACAGGTCATTCGCAAAGCCGCTCGATATGTGATGCAGGGCGAAGTAATGTATCGGAGAGGGTTCTCGGTCCCTTTACTACGGTGCATTGCCCGTGATGAGGCAAAGCGGGTCTTGGAGGAGGTTCACGAAGGAGAATGTGGCGACCATACTAGGGGGCAGACACTAGCAAAAAAGATCCTCCGCTACGGATACTATTGGCCAACTGTGAATCGGGATGCTGCAGATTACGCAAGAAAATGTGACAAGTGTCAAAGATATGTGAAACTCCCGAGAGCTCCACCAACAGAACTCACACAAATGGTTAGTCCCTGCCCGTTTGCAATCTGGGGAATCGACATAATCGGTTCTTTGCCTATATCCAAAGGTGGTGCAAAATACGCGATAGTTGCGGTCGACTACTTCACAAAATGGGCCGAGGTAGAGCCTTTAGCCACAATCACCTCCAAGAAGGTCATTAATTTCGTTGTACAAAACATTATATGCCGCTTTGGCCTTCTGCGAACCATCATTACGGACAATGGAACGCAGTTCGAAAGCAGGGAATTCAAAGACTTCTGTTTAAAGTATGGCGTTGAGAAAAAGTTCGCCGCCGTTGCACATCCGAAAGCTAACGGCAAGTCGAGGCCGTGAACAAAATAATCAAGTCCATATTGAAGAAGCGTTTGGAAAAAGTCAGAGGCAAGTGGGTAGATGAACTCCCAACATCGCTATGGGCTTATAGGACTACCCACAAGTCCACGACTGGCCACACTCCCTTCGCATTGGCATACGGCTCGGAAGTTGTTATACCCGTGGAGCTTGAAGTTCCATCGCATCGAGTGACGTATTATGATCCTAAAACAAATCAGGATCTTTTGTTGGAATCACTAGACTGCATCGATGAAAAACGTGAAGAGGCTGAATTAAGGGCGGCAGCATATAGGCACCGAGTCAAGCGATATTACGACGACAAAGTCCGCCCAAGAATCTTTGATGTGAGAGATCTCGTTTTGAAACGAGTTTTCCCGGTACCATCACGTATGAATCCCAACTGGGAAGGTCCTTATGTCGTTGAACGGAGGCTTGGAGAGGGAACTTTCAAGCTAGCGACCGTTGATGGCATGACACTCCCATGAGCGTGGAACAGTGAACATTTATGACTTTATTATGATTAGCATGTTTCTTTTCTGTTTTAGGTACGATTGTTTGCTGTATATTTTATTCCATTGGTTCTTAGTTTCCTTTTTAGCGTGTAATCGGACAATCCAGTTTGTTTCATTAATAAAGGCTTGAAGCCGTCTTTTCCATGAATTATTGATGTTTTTGTGATGAACCGCTGGAGTTACATTATTCCATATGATGTACGAACTCGCATAAACGACTTGAATCTCCGAGTCCCCTGAGTGTGGACCGGAGTACTCTAAGTCCCCGGAGCGTGGGCTAGAGTATAAACGACTTGAATCTCCGAGTCCCCTGAGTGCGGACCGGAGTACTCTAAGTCCCCAGAGCACGGAATAGAGTATAAACAACTTGAATCTCCGAGTCCCCTGAGTGCGGACTGGAGTACTCTAAGTCCCCAGAGCGCGGAATAGAGTATAAACAACTTGAATCTCCGAGTCACCTGAGTGTGAAACGGAGTACTCTAAGTCCCCAGAGCGCGGACTAGAGTATAAACGACTTCAATCTCCGAGTCCTCTGAATGCGGACCGGAATACTCTAAGTCCCCGGAGCGCGGACTAGAGTATAAACGACTCTAATCTCCGAGTCCCCTGAATGCGGACCGAATTACTCTGAGTCCCTGGAGTGCGGATTAGAAAATATTCTGAGTACCAAAGATGTGAAACGAGAAATGTACAATTCCAAAGAATGTTCGAACAATGTAAGAATGGATTGGGAAATTATGCAACTCATAAGAACTTGAGTTTCGACCACAGTTATACAGAAAGCTAAAAAGCAAAAGAATCGTTCAAATGACAAAGAAACTAAACTTTATTCTGAAATCCAAAATGGGGTTATACAACCACTCCTCCAAAACTTGGAGTAAAAAATCTATCTACACAAACTACGAAAACGAAAAAGTAAAAGTAGTTACAGGACCTAAGTAAAATCTCGTTGAACGAGTATAGTGGCTATTTCTTCGGCTTCTTTTTATTGTCTTCCTTTGTTTTCTCAGATGACTCCTCTCCCTCACGCTTCCTCTTGGACTTTTTTCTTGCCAAAGAAGCGGAGTCAGGAGTGGGAGAAGGAACATCCAGTGGTTTGGATTTGCCGGGAAGAATGATTTTCAGAGGCCTATTCAGCGGGTCGGTAAGTTCTAGTATTTGAGGCTCGACCTTGATCTCGACCTTCTTTTTCTTCTCTTCTGCGAGTCACTCCTTCATACTCACCTTCGAAGTATGTTCTGAGGCGCCAGTGATTTCGATTTCATAACTCCCTTCAACGGGAGATGAAGTGTCAGACTTATCATCATCTAGCGCCCCGATCAATTGAGCGTCACGGCCGGGAGTTACTCCCGCATGAGCGACATCGCTTGTTTTCCCCGCCTCCTCCTTGGCGTCATTGCTCCTCGGAGTCGGTTCAGGATCAGAGCGGCCTGCATAAAAACATAAAGAATAAACGTTAGAATCAATAACCGTTCGCAGAAACAGACGGATCTTTGAGCTTCAAGAAGAAGAGTTTTGTACCGATTTCTTGCTGGCTTTCAACTGTGCGCGGAGTCTCACCCTCTAGAATGGGAGATAGCACGTGAACGCCGAGACCAGGGTCTTCCGGATCATAGCCGGCATGCTGTTCAAATGGGTTAAGTGCTGGCCGATCGGCAGATTAAGTAGAAGGAGGAGCTGCAGGCCCAGTTCCAGACGAGCCAGCTATGTCATTTTTCTCCTTAGATGGAGGAGAACCTTTGCTGAAAAGAGCCTTAGCTGCGGACAAGTCTGATGGCTCATTCCCCCTGAGAAACTCTTTCACTAAAGCCTCCTCGTCAACCTCTTCGACGCCCGACTCCACCTGCCTGATCTTTATCAAAGTCTCCCAAGCCTCGGCCAAAGATTCAAGGTAGCCCTCGCCTAAAAAGGTCAAGTCCCGGTGCTTGAGGACGCGGGCACTGTATTCGGCTATTGGTGGGTCGAACATACACTTGATTTCTTCTCTACCGGCCTCTACAGCTGCTTCAAGATGGGAGTCGATCTCCTCGGAAGCTAGTCTCTTGCCCTCCTCACGGGCTTCACTCTTCATCGTCTCAACCTTAGACAGCTCATCATCGAGCTTTGCTTTTCAAAGACGTGTATCGACGATCTCGTTACAATACCGTTGAGACTCTTTTTGAGCCGCTATCTTCTCTTCCCTCTCCTTAGTGAGTAGCTCCTTCAACTCTTTGACCTTCAGGGCGAGTGTGTCCCTTTCTTTTTGAATAGAATCTTTTTCCAAAGCTAGGGCCCCACTGCGTTGGACTGCGACGTCAAGTTTTTTCTTATGGGTCGTCTCAAGACGAGCGACGACCTCCGCAGTCTCCTTAGCACTCTGTTCCGCGGGTTCAAGCTTGGACTTATACGAAGCGAGCTCTTCATCTTGATTCTTGATGATGTCCTTGTCGAAGATAGCTTCAAGCTTCAAGCGGTCAATTTCCTGTTGGCGCTCAACAGATACTTCCGAAAGTTTTTCGACCAAATGTACAAATGCGTCATGTTGAACATAGACGTCGTTGTTGCAAGCTATGACACTCTGCTTGACATGTCCTGGAATGTGATGAATAGCTGGGAGGAACTTCAAGTCGTCAAAGCAGATCTTGGGAAATTTAGCTTTAAGATCGACCATCTTCTCTGCTATCGTTGGGTCAGCCGCAGGAATAGGGGGAGGAGGCTTTGAAAGTTCTGTTCTCTTCCGATTTTCCCGAGATTGCCGCGTGCTCGATGAACCGGAATGTTGATCACGGGAGGCATCGGGTTGAGACCCCTTCTGCAAAAGTTTTTCTCTGTCTGGCTCAGTTTGAGGAGGGAGGTCGCGAGAGTATGAAGACTGGGAATATGTTTTCTTTCGATAAGACGACTCACGGGGACGGTGGTCTCGATCTTCATAATCGTCTCTGTCCCTGCGTCTACCGGAGCCTGAATCCCGTCCAGAATGATGAAATATAAAAGAGCCGTGGAGGCGATCGAATCCGTGGGAGCGCCCCATGTCACCTGCATAGAATAAAAATAACAACAAGTTAGGAAGAATCGAGATAATGGCAAAATTTGAAGTGTATGGCGAAGTGTGTGTGTGTGTGCGTGTGTGTCCTAGTGTTCCCCCCGACGGACCAGTTCCTTTATCTCTACTGATTGGAGTATTATCTCCCTGGACTCTTGCTTGAACTCCCGTATCGCCTCTAGCAGGCAAATGAAACTTAAGGGCCTCCAGATCGTCGAAACCGTAGTTGAGTAGATCATCAGGAATGGTGAGGTTCGATAGACCCTTTAGAGAACTTTCTAGATGTTGTGAGGAAGCTTCTTTCTCCGCTGGGACAAGGGTAATTTTAGAAGTTCCACCAACTTCCTCTATCCTCATCTTGTACTTCGGTTTCTTTTTCCCCTTGGAAGGGGAAGACGATGTTTCGATGTCGTGAACTTCGACCGTTGGGTCTTGAGTGTGACCGACATTCTCATCTTGCCTGGGAATAGTGACACCCTGAGGAAGGCTTATTCGACGGACTTCTGCCAACAACCCAAGTCTTGTAAGTGACTCGTTCGAGATGAGAGCTCTATTGTCCCATTCCCCGGCAGGAAGGGCTCGAATAGCATCAACGGCATCAGAATATCCGCGGCCGTCAGGACGTGGAATGGTACCTGGAAAGATGGGTAAAAGTTAGAAGAGGTAAGGCTGCTGCTAAACACCAGTAACAGTTTAAGAAAAGGCTTACTTCCTTCAACCCATCTCCTCGCGAAACCAGGAGGGCAACGCACATAGAACCATTCCTGTTTGTACAGGGCAAATTTGCTACATGCTCCGGTCAAAATTTGGCATTTGTGGTGCGGCTCGAGGAACACAAAAAAGGGGCTATCTTTCCGCTTCTTAATCATATAAATATATCTGATGTCGCCGGGAGTTGGAGTCCTAGAGAAGACGGCCATGAAAAGGAGGTAGGTAACGTATATGAACGCGTGGTCGTTTGGGTGCAGCTGCGATGGGGCGATGTCTATGTATTGCAACACGTCCCGAAGAAATAAATTGAATGGAGGCACGCTTCCCATCCAGCACATAAACTTATTACAGGCAGTATATCCAATTGGGGGCAGATATGGGCGATCATGCCTCGATGGAACTAACACATCGGCGAAAGGGATTCCGTGGATAGAGCATATTCACCGAAGCGCGACTTTGTTAATCTTCGAAGCCTGTGAGTCGATCGGATTATCCAAGGGAATCGATGCCTCCAGGGCATCAAAAGCTAAATTATGAGCGGGGGAAGTCGACGGATTTGAAGTGTCCGCGACTTCTTTCTTTGAAGATGGCCCGGGCCTATCTGAGATAGTGGCGGAGCTAGATTTTTTAGACATCTCCAATAAATAGTGAATCTGGCAAAGCACCTGTGAGAACTATACTTGAAAAATGTTCAACGTTAGAATTAACAACACGAATATTCCCCCCACATGGTGTGTGAACTAGTGCAATCAATCGTGTATAAGCGTTGAAAATTTGAAAGTCACAAGGTTACTGACATAAAACTAAGCTTCAAATCATCGCCTTCGAAGACCGTCATCGCTGACCGTCTCCAAAAGCCTGCCTTATGGTGACTACAATTTCAGATTCAGAAAACGTTAAAAGAAGTTATCTGATTATGTCAATCTAAGTTCAGGTTTATGTCTACTGAAGCTAGGGAGTTAATAGTCCAGATCAGTTTGATATGCTAGTATGCTAGAGTCCTTGTCCTTGTTTTGTTATATGATTAGGCAAGGCAATTGTTGGTTCGACACTTATGATGGTTCGGCACTTATGATTGTTCGGCATTTATGTTTGATCGGCCTAAGTATGGTTCGGCATTTACGTTGATCGGCCTAAGTATGTTTCAGCGTTTATCATTGTTCGGCCTTGATATGGTTCGGCATTTGTGATTGTTCGGCTAAGCTACCGTTCGGCCAAAAACTTGTTCGGCCAAATTCTCGTTCGGCCTGACTATCGTTCGAACTAGTTAGCGATCGACAAAGCATCGTTCGGCCAAGATTCTGTTCGGCCGAAACAACACTCAACATCCCCACTAACTCATGCTTCCTCCCTAACCTTCCATCCCATCGTTCGGCATATGGTGTGTCACGCCGAACCTGAATTACGCCGAGCCTCAACGCTCGGCACTGCCTTCAATTTTTCCTCTCTTCCACCATCCACGACCGAACAACGAGAACCGAGCGTTCGGCAAGTCATGCCAGACCTTGCTGTTCGGCGTCCCAACCATCTCCTGCACCTCCTATATTCTTTCTTCCTCCCATCTCGTTCGGCACAGGAGAATTATGCCGAACCACAACACATCTCCCAACAGCTTCCTAGAAAGCTCGTCTCTATTCACTCCTCCTTCCACCCTCATCGTTTAACTCTAAAAACTCTTAGAATACCTTAATCAAGGCTCGATTCACCCTATCGATTACGGAACTCGAGCGTAAAGACCGTTTTAAGTTATAGGAAGGATTTAGACGGAAGAATCGATACCTAGTTAGTAGGTCGAAGACTTGGAAAGGATTGATGAATCGTTGGAGGTTGTTAACTGGAAATGTCTGCAAGTACAAGGCAGCGGTGATGAAAATGTGAAAAGAGAAGAAGGAGGAAGGCGCCAGTCTTTATAGGGAAGAAGAAGAAGTCGAAGAGGCTATGGCCGGTGGAACCGGTCAAAGCCGCAACTTTCGGCTTCGGCACACAAAGTCGTTCGGCACATGAGGAGTGTTCGGCTTTGACTGCATCATTCGGCATTTACACCACGTTCGGCACACACCTCCACCACTGATATTCTCAAGAAGGCATCTCCAAGAAAATTTAACCAAGGTTCGAAGCGAAGCATAGAGGATATGTAATTCAAAGCGTATCACGTTCGGTCACGTAATACACTTTGGGGGGCAAGTGTTTCCTGGGGAATTGACCAGGCAACTTAGTACTCGGCCTCCCCATCGATCGGTTAAACTATCGTTTGGCATCACATTACGACCGGCATCCAAGAAGCACTCGGCGTCCAAGCTCATTCGGCGTCTATGGAACGTTCGGCATCAATGAGCGTTCGGCGTGTTAAGACCGTTCGGCACGAGCGCATCGTTCGACATCTAAAGAGTGTTCGGCATGGGATAGCGTTCGGCATCTAGGAGCATCCGGCATCGAGAAACGTTCGGTATTGAATACCGTTCGACCAAAGAATAACGTTCGGCAACCAAAGATTGTTTGGCCTCCCGAGTACGTTCGGCCAAAGACATCGTTCGGCCAAGGGACGTTCGGCATATGAGGGACGTTCGGCATCCATGAACGTTCGGCCTACAAGGTACGCTCGGCATTCCCGGACTGTCGGCATTCCAGCCTCATTCGACTTGCATCCCTCACTCAACACCACATCTCGTCCGGTACATATCTCGTTTGGCAATCACCTACAGCTCGTCGTCCAAGGTCATTCAGAACAAACAGATGTTCGGCATTCAGAGTGTCCAGCCTCACCTCGTTCGGCATAAAGGGGGAGGCTCGGCATTCTGTCGTTCGGCCTCTCTGGTTCGGCGCACAGAACTTACACTATTTGGACTGAGTTATTCAGCTACCAGGCCCACAAGAGAAGTCCAACCCACCTTCGTCTATAAATAGAGAGGCAGGGGCACAATGAAGTGGACCTTTTTTCGAGAACACTAAGGAGACTCTGCCGCTTTCAAGACTCATTCTCTTTACTTAGCAATTGTATTCAAGTAGTTGGTCTACGGATTGTATCTGTAATCAATTATCAAGTAAAGCAATAAAGTTTAACCTCGAAGTGGACGTAGGCAATTACGCCGAACCACTATAAATCCGGTGTTTTCATTTTCGCATTCAAATTAGCATATTGTTATCTATTTACATTTACTTTCTTCATTAATCTCTCTACATGATCTTTCTAAACGGGGTTAGTGACCAATTTTGGTGCTAACAGCTTTTATTTTCTCTGGAGTTTTCGACCATCCAAAATCGTCGAAAATTCCATTCATTTTAATAAATAAAATCACCAACAACATCTCAAAATGAGATGCACAAACAAACTATCCAAATGGATAAGATATATGAGTCTATAGTATCTCTTAACTGAAAATTTAAGAATTTAAATATCCGGTTTTTTATTTCAAATCATTTTGGAATAATAATAATAATAATAATAATGCAATATACTTATCTTCTTTGTATATATCAAATCATACTTTTGGAATTTTTAAAGCAAAACTTGTTTTACCAAACAACTCTATACCCAATTTCTATTTGTGTAGCAATCCATCACTTAGAAACTCGAAAATGAACACTGACGGTGCTGCAATCATCACCAGAATTATTTTCTAACAATCGAAGTGAGTTTAGTGCTTTTTATCTCAATCAAAATCCCTTTTTGAATATATTTATTCATAAATACTTTCAAAATGATACCATTATTATTTTCTCCAAAATCTTGAAAAACAATTTTCAAAAACATCGGGATTTAAGTTCTCAAATTCTAAGTTTAAATCCATTTTACTTATTAACCATACTTATATAATTTTACTTTTCTCATACAAAACATTTTATAAATGTTTATCTTTGTTTAGTTTTTTTATAAACAACTTTATTAAAATTAAATTTTTAGTCCAACCTTATCACCGAATGCCTTATAGTCAAATCATGAAATTGAATTCACAAAGTATTCGTATTCAATTCATCCAAACAATAAATGATCATAAAATACTTGAGCACAATAAATAAGCAATAAATGATAATAACCTAATATTATCATCCTCTAACATCCAAACACACCATATATTACTATATCAATTTCTGAAAATTATTCTTTTCATATATAAAATATAATTTAAATAAAATTATTTCATTTACCCATTTTAAAACAATACTATGTCGGTTTTCCTTGTTCAAGAGTTTAGAAACTCCTATCGATACAGTTGTTCCTTCTGTACCGACTAGAGTTCATAAACCACTCAACCGATAAATCAACATAACATAAAACATTTTATATCACTAAAAACATGTGCTTATATATATACACTCAAACTCATCCTAGGGTCTCGCTTACACTATCTCAAATGAGTTAACCCCACCAATGCCTAGGTGTTCGCTTAACCTAAGCTCTGATACCACATTATAACGACATGCCTTTTTGACCCACAAAAGTCGACACTAATACATCCATGGTATTCATGTGTCAAACATCTGAGTAATATATAATATACAATAGATCTTTACAAAAGAAAACTGTAATATACATACATCAAAATCAAAGTACACTTAATCATTAATCATCCTTGACAGTTATAATAACCTGTCCTTATAAATGTTGACAAATAAAACAACACATGTAGTGGAAATAAAGAATATACGAGAGATACGTCTTGGACATCCAGCTCGTATCCTCAAGCTCCAAAGTATCCAAACTAGATCTATAAATATGCTCGGTCTAACCCGAGCATTATAAGAAAATAACACCCAGATCAGTCTGGAAAGCCAACGCGAGAAACGCACACCTTAATTGGATTTTAATGTTATAAAACCTTTCAAGATAAAGGTATCCCGTAAGACCATGTCACATATAAACATGGATGGGTTTTTACCTTACAATAACCAAAACAATTTTATAGAAAATCTAGTGATATTATAATAATGTCTAGGATTTAAAGTAAATTATGAATATAGCTGGAATGTTTGCATCTCACGTTCCAACATAGTTGGGCACAAAAGCCCATATAGCGCTTGTTGGAGAATGGATTCCATCAATAACAAGGCACCGAGGAACCACCTATCAAAGTACACCTCTAGAAAGTGTACGAGGGCCTCACATGGACTCCCTATGAATCAGGACCGGCCCTACCCCTTATTATATAGTTCTGAATATTTCATTACCCCGGTTGCTTTTGCAACCTTTTTCGAGGGCTCTCATGCACAACCAAATCCATAAATATATACACCTAGAAAGGATGATGAGAATACCCTAATAGGTCCCATGTTTTAGTCATTCCGGTTGTTGAGGCTAGAGGCTACGTTTTACTTTTTGAATAGCAATCTCAGTTGGAATGCTAACACTGCCCTCTAAGCAGAAATGCGATGCTAGCATTCATCCATACAAGTCTGTCCTGGGTCTGAATGAAACCAAAGGCACTACTTCTACTACATCCATTTTGGAATCAACCTCGGGATTAGCAGCAAGTAGCCCTTGTACATCAAAGAACTCCGTCTTCAAAACCATCATTAAGATGTCTTCCGTTCGAATGCTTATGTCGGTTCAAAGTGTTTTTTGGATAACATATCCAATCCCGGTCTTCCCGAACTGACAATGATAATTTAAAACTGGCCAAGTTTGTTAGTCAGTTATTTAACTATCAAATAAAAACAACAATCAAATCAAAGATTCATTTCTATAGGGAAACCAACATTGGTTAAGCATATTAGAAACCACTAACCTCTTTAATTAATCCTTTCATTAATTAAAAGCACTCTGTAAATACTTGTATAAAAATACTTTTACAAAGATATATCCACAAACCTTTTATACTTCTTTCAGTACTTGGAAAAATATCCATATACTTATCTCAATGGGATAAGTATATTCAAAAAAACACTAAGGCTTTCCTTACATAGAATGTGTATTCATATACTTATCTCAACGGTATAAGTATATTCACAAAAAATATGAAAGACTTCCTATTTCAAAATCATATCAAAAGGATTAAAACAAATATTGTTTTAAAAGAAACAGATTTAAGGATAAATCCATACACTATTCCTTCGGTATTAAGCATGGAAAATGTCCATACCAACAAAATTAAAAAGGTCAATTTGAGAAAATCCAATCTCAATTTCTTTTATAAATTTCTTCAGTAAATCCTTTTAATATATCTCTTTCATTTATAAACATCTCCTTCACTAAAATTCCAAATCCATTTATATAACTCTTGATAAATCTCCAAGTTTATTTATAGAACTCTTTTATAAATATCCAAAGCCAGTTATAAATCTCTTTTATAAATATCCAAAATCATTTATAAAACTTCTTCCCAAATTTCAAGATCTCTTTTCAATTTATAAAACTCCCTTATTAATCTCTAAAATCTCTACTACTAATAATGAGAATTCCATGAATAGGATTCATCCGTGTCTTTTTGAATTTCCTAAAATACCCTTTACATCTCCATAATAGCTAAAAATTAGTTATCGTTCAATTTGCATACCATCTATTAATGGACCGTGTTATTAAACTACATGGCATCATCTCAACTCCATTAGATGTTATTGGAACAACTACTTTCTTCATCCCTTAGCTTATATACAACAACAATTGATGTATTTTTGACGGTGTGGGACAAATCAATTCTAGAGTATATATGACCAACATCCACACGTTCATTGATAGCTTCCCTAATTAATCTATATAAACAGCCGTTAGTAGCACGAAAGCAATTATAATATTTTGGGACAAGCAAGAAAACATTACATAAAAAGCATGAATTGTGTGAGTATGAGGGAGGGATGGAGGGAGGGAGGGGGTGTACATGGTTTTGTTAGAAGGTAAAGCATGTCGCTTTATCACTTCATTAACATGCATCCATGTTCTCGGGCACTGTGCAAATGAATGGATACAAACATTATGTTATTCTACATTAGCATGACAAAATTGAGAAAAAAAAGTTTATAAATTAGCTTAAAGGCTTGTAGGTTCTTGAAAAATGTCAAAGACTAACTTGCGGATACCAGTCTCTGAACTCGGCATGGAAGTAGATGGTGTGACTTAAAGCATTGAAAATGTTAAGTGATTGAATAGAAATGTATAATTATAAACTAGCTTTGTAATATAGTTTTACTTGATTAGCCATGCTCATCCTCATTTGAATGTCTGTTCCCATGCTAGAACTAGCCCGAATAAAGAAGAGTACATGAATACATGCACTAAAGAATAGATAGAAAAAATGATTATTATTATTTTGCACACCTTGGGTCTGGTGTTCTCCAAACGAACATGAACACACTCAAAATGAAGTGTTATAACATTGAATTGGACCACGGGTCTGGAAAGAAAAATGTACATTACCATTACTAATTATCTGGAGTGTGTATAAATTGGCCTATATGATCATTATATGCTATAACAGCATTAGTGAAATTGCTAAAATTTTGTCACTCAGATACATTTAAAGATTGTGATAATACTTCAAATTAATATAAGGTTGTCATCTAATTCTACATTTTGCATGTTGAATGGAAGAAACTTAAAAGTTATTATAAAGTAATAAACTAACAAAGTTATGTATTTATTGATGACAAGTCATGTGTAACTAAAGGCCGAGGACGTATAAATTTTTTTTATGCTCTAATCAATATACAAACCACCTACACATAAATGTACATGACTGCTTTTCATCAATTTTGAAGGATTGTACGTATATTAGCAATAATGGCATAAGTACTTACTGTAGCAACTCTTCTTATCAATTAGGTTTACTTCTGTAAATTCAAACTTGCTAAAATTTGATATTCCCAAAATCAAATTTCATCTCAAAAGAGATGCCCAATTTCAGTAGTCATTATAATAATCAGACCCATAGCATTTTGAAAGTTAATTATCTCCATCTCTACTATTAATAAAGAGAATTCAATCAGCATGATTTACTCGGTGTCTTTTTGAAATTCCAAAATTACCCCCATTCATTAATGGAATCTCACCACCCTTTTCATCTACTCACCAACAGAATTTTACTATCAATTTGTCATCGATATCACCAACAAAACAACTTGAAATGTATTGTGACTACAAAAACATTTGCACTTAAAGCACACATCAATCCAAGGTAAACATCTTTGGAAATTAGATGCACGTACGTGCGTTGTATACTAGTAATTTATAAAACTCTTTTATAAGTATAAGATCTAAATTCATTTTAGAATTCCTTTCATAAAAATATTACTTATAAATTCCTTTATAAATATGTATAACATGATTAGAGCCTCCTTTTATAAATTCCGAAATTTTAATTAATGTCTCCTTTATAAACATCTTTTATATTATTTATAAAATCTTTTATAAAACTTCTTTTTATAAAATATCATTTATAAACTTATTTTATAAATCCCCGGTTTATTTGCAACTCTTTTATAATACTCCAAATTCATTTATAAAATCCCCTTTTATAAAAAAATTAAATAAAATTACCGAAACTCCTTTCTAAAATAAAACTCCAAATATAACAGCAAACTCCAAATATAAACAAATTCCAAATATAATTATAAAACTCATATGCTTTCCATAACACGGTCTTTTCATATATTTAAATAAATTTCTGAATGGAATTTAGTGCTCCAATTTATCGAAATGATATCAATTTCCTTTTATAGATTTTGTTTCAATTTATAAAACACCACTTATACACCTCTAAATTTATCACACTTCCAGTTTCCAAAATAGATCCAACTACTATCTCTAAAACGACCATTCCACATATTATTATAAATCCAAAAATGTGATTTATTTCTCAAATTTATCAAATGGAAATATCTTCCTATTTTATAAAATATCACTTATAAGACTCTTCTTAACTTTATAAGATACCATTTATAAATCTATTCTTTTATTTACAACATTTTATATAAAATGTCTCACAAATATTTATTTTCAAAATATTTCCATCTTCTTTAACATAAAAATCACTTTTAAATAAAAGATAACCCCTTTTATTACTTTTGTATACAACTATTGTCATAATAATAATTTCTATTAAAACAAATATTTCAAAAAATAAGTATTAAAATATTTACTTAAATATATATATTAGAAAAGAAAAATGAAAGAAGCTGAAATAAAATAGAAAAGTTTAAAACTCCTTTTAAATTAAAATATCATAGAAATTCCAAAATAGTTAGAGTTAAAATCACTTTCCCAAATCAAAAATCATTTCCAAACCAAATCAACAATTTATAGTATTTCAAAAAAACTATATCGAGGCCAAATAGTTACTATAGCACTTAACAACTGTATAACTTCCTTTTCTGGTTCAATTTTCACGTATATCGGTGTCCCATCCAAAATGGCCAACAGCCAAATTCAACATTTAACAATTTATACCAAAAATATATAACTAAAATAAATCAACAAGTAAATAACTGGAAATTAAAAAGAATTTTATTGAGAAATCCTGAATTCTCCATAAAATTCATGTATTTCAGTTGTAAATGCCAATCGGTTTAAAAGCGGATAGTTTAACCAATCAGCCAATAATTTCAATCAAACTCGAATAGTATTTTTTTTAACTATATAACCTGTTGATTTATCTAAAGAGGTGAGTTATACTCACCAAAATTCCAGTTGTCGCCAAAGCGTTCTGGTTTGAACTAAAATTAAACGACATTCGATTTTAGCCCAAGTTCCAACTTACTCCAAATTCACCCAAACTGATTCCATCACAAAGCCTTCTCTATTACAAGCACAACGCAAAAAGTTTTATCTCGATTGGACCTCATATGAAAGAGATATTGATTTTATAATTTATCGAATTAATTTAATATATTAAATACACTAATTACATTACTAAACCCTTAATTACCGTATTAATTACCCACCCCACATATTCTTCTCCAATCTCCACATCCTTGGTATGTCGATCACCCCTAAATTCTACCTCGAGATGCTCCTTTCATGGTATGTCGCTCGTATGGAAGATTGCAAATGATGTGTTCTTCCATGGTATGCCGCTCACCCCTAAATTCTACCTCAAGATGCTCCTTGCCACAACAATCACTCCCGAACTCTCCAAATCTTCAATCGATGACCCAAGCAAGAGAAAGATAAAACCCTAGCTTATAACTCACCACGCTCAAAACGTCAAGCACCTTAAACTTCAATTGAGCTCTACAAAACTTATACCATCTTGTAGATCTCACTAATTCAGATGCAAAGATCAAACTTTTTAATTTTTATGACTTTTACATGAGTTGTTATGGATTTTATAAGGAAGTTGATTTTCATTTTCTCTTTGTTCAGTGAAATGGATTGAACAGTACAAAGGGGAGAGAGGCAGATGTGTTTTGATGGGCTAGGTATTTTCGTTTACTGTATGTTGAAATTTTTGGCATCTCGCCACACGGATTTTGATTCGCATATGAATGGCGAAAGACTAAACAAAATACAATTGCGCTCAAAACAACGACGTGATCTCAAATCAATAATAATATACACTGGTTAGTTGATTCTGTAAAATCACAAAAATACCGTCATTTGTTGAAAAATCGTCAAACGATAATTTGAATACTTTCCAAATTAAAAATTATGGAAAAATCAAATTAATTAAAGTAAAAATACATCATTAAAAATCGAGTCGTTATATTAATAATTGATTTCCTGATTATTTATTCAAACTATTTATTACTATAAATAAATTTACAAAATGAGTTTACCATTATTATTTATTAATTAAAAGAAGTTAAATATGACCATTAAATCCATTCAATAAATTTGATTTAAAAATCTTGATATTTGAATCACTATCCAAATATCTAAGTTCACAAATTCAAATATTTTAAATAACCTCTACAATTGAATTCAAGCCATAAGCTTTTAAAAACCAAGTATTCAATATTTAAAATAAATTAAATATTC
This sequence comes from Allium fistulosum, assembly GCA_030737815.1. Lineage (NCBI taxonomy): Eukaryota > Viridiplantae > Streptophyta > Magnoliopsida > Asparagales > Amaryllidaceae > Allium > Allium fistulosum. Next base: position 226,004,332 of record CM060904.1, read on the forward strand.
AAAATCAAATGAACAAAATTCTTGGTCGTTACATTACCCTAAGTAGTTGAACAAATTGAATAGATTATTGATGACATCTGTTTTACAGAATAAATTACCATTCTGCTACAACTTAATTGAATATATTAATTTAGGCATCTTTTTAGCAGAATAAATCCCTGTTCTGCTATAACTTAATTAAATAGATTATTTTAGATATCTGTTTAGCAGAATAAAACATTGTTCAACTATCATTTAATTAGATAAAATATGGATGACATTCGTTTAGTAGAATAAATCCCCGTTCTGCTATTATACTGATTTAGACATTAAATTGTATACTAGTAAATTAATATTGGATAAGAGATTTTTCTTTATGTGTGCATAGTTGTTACGTACCTTTGTATTTGTGCTCACCCTTATGTTATGTAATGTTTGGCTGAATTAGTGACATGAAAAGTGATTATGGTAGTGTTCGTAAAGCGACTATTGCCATATCGACACTCTAAAAAATGTTATCCCTTTTGAAAAATTTTGGTAAAATCTTATGCTCGGGGTTTTGCAAATATAAGTGATTATTCAAGTAAAGATGTGAATAAAGTTAATTATTTATCTTAATAATGATATTTTAAAATTAACTGATCATTTTAAATAATGATGATTAAGGTTGATTAATTATTTAAATAATGACGAGATTAAGATTAATTAATCATTTTATTAACGATGTTTTAAAATTAATTAGTCATTTTAACTAATGATGTTTAAGGCTAATTAATTATTTAAATAATTATGCATTAAAATTAATTAATCATTTTGCTAATAATATTTTAAGATTAATTAATCACTTTAATAATAATGTTTTAAATTTTATTAATCATTTTAATAATGATGTTTAAAATTTAATAATCATTTTAATAAGGATGTTTAAGAGTTAGTTAATTATTCTAATAACTATGTTTTAAAGTTAATAAATCATTTAAACAAGGATGACTAAAGTTAATTTATCATTTTAAATAGTGTTGTTTGAAGTAATTAATCATTTTTATAAAGTTGTTTTAAAGTTAATTAATCATTTTAAATAGTGTTGTTTAAAGTAATTAATCATTTTTATAAAGTTTTTATAAAGTTATTTAATTATTTTGATAAAGTGGTTTAAAGTTAATATTTTTAATGTGAAACCCCAGCATGTGTTCAGTTTTAAAAGTATAAAAGTTCAATTCGGTTATAGAAAGGAAGTTCCATAAATGATATCGCTTATATAGAAAGGATTTAGTCATACTTTTAACACTAAATGTCGAGGCATGGACTCGTTTCTATCTCGAAGGTTAAAAATGATATCAAGGCAATGCCTAGAGGTAACACTACCTCAACTTGCCCAGCTTCATGTTCACCCGATGGATATCACAAATTTGAAATCAACGAGTAGTGGAAAGAATATGAAATTTAATTTCTATATACCATCATTTTTAGTTATCCCCGATAGTTGATTTATTAACTATCGGTTCGACTTTCTTCTTTGAGTATTATCAATTTAAGACGATTTGTTGCTCATTTGAGCTTTGTTATCCTTTGTCGGAAATGACTTAAACCATAAAGCGAGTGGGGGCCAAGTTATGTATGGTTTCTCCCATTAGGGTATATTCACATCATCTCTAGGTTGGTTTCGGTTATATGTGTGCTAAGATATTAAATACTCGGATTCTCGGTAAGGTTGGCAGGGTCGGCTTGGAGTTCCCAAGAGGAGTCACATAAGAGAATGAACCTCTCAAGTATATTGACTAGAGGTATACTGTAGGTAAGAGGGGCGCACCCTCCTAGTCATTTGTTGGAAATTTCCTTTTCCTTTCCTTTGATTCCAAATTTTTGAAATTTTCCACTTTCTTAATTGCATCGGGAAGCGTCATGAGCTCTTCGCGATGTTTAATTATTTGTATCCATTATTATGGTTGGATACTGTTATTGTGATGGGAAACTCGTTCCACGGTTGGCGGCGTAGTCTCACACATCGTGTTATTTCCACCCTTTTATTTAGAGATATACTCATACCAAACTTATTGTCTGACCCGAGTTGTTTGTTTTCCTTAAACTCTTAGGTACTTAAGTGTATTTGAGTAGTCCGGGAGTAGCAGGTATTCTTTGGGCTCTTTGAAGACGATGGACGAGCAGAAGGCTCTTTCATCTATCTAGTTACTTATTTCAGCTGTTATATCTATTATGTATGTGTATTTTATATCAGCACGTGTAAAGGCGGAGTGTATGACTGTGTAGTATGATAAGGTGTAGTACTTTTGTGTAACTCTGATAACTCTGTGTAAGGGGCAACCTTTTGTGTTGTATTATTTTGTATTATATGTACCGTTCCATTGCGAGATTTTTCTATTCTGCCATATTCTATTCTTTTATTTTATCCCATGACAACTTGTCTTTCGGACACTTGGGCAATGACACATGAATATTGTGGATGTTTTAAGCGTCATTCCCAGGGGTGAGAAAGGTGGGTCATCAAAATTGGTATCAGAGCTTCGGTTGAGCGAACACCTAGGCTTTGGGTGAGGTAAACTCATTGGAGATAGGGTAAGTGACACCCTAGAAGGAGTTTGAGCATATATATATATAAGAGCGCGTTTTTGTTATTTTTATAAAAGTGTTTTATATTATGTTGATTGATTTGTTGAGTGGTTTGTGGATGTCGGTCAAAATGAGTAGCTAAAGTTATTGATAGGGATCTCTAAAGAACTTAAACAAGGCCAACCGACACAGTATTATTCTAAATTAGGTAAATGATATAATTTTACCTAGATTATATTTATATAAAAGAAAATTTTCAAAAAATTATTATAGTTATTAGGATATGCTTGTTGTTAGAGAATGATAATATTTGATCATTATCATTTATCGTTGATTAGTTAGGCTAAGATAGTTTATAAGCATTTATTGTTTTAGTTAAATTAAACATGAACATCTTGTGAATTCAGTTTCACAATTTGACTATAAGGCGTTCGGTGATAGTGTTGGAATAAAATTTTAATTTTAATTTGATTTTGATAAGAATTGCTTATTATAATCTAAACTAAGAATAAACATTGTGAAATGTTTTTATAAAAAGGTGAAATTATATAAGTATGATTTATTTATATGAGTTATGAATGATAGAGGATTCAAACTGAGAATTTGAGAACTGAAAAACCCGATGTTTTGGAAATTGTTTTCAAAGTTTTAGGAAAAATAATAATGGTATTGTTTTGAAAAGTATTTAAAAATGAAGGTATTTTGGAATTATTTTAGAAAAGGTAGGGAGCACTGACTCACTTCGATCGCTATAAAATAATTCTGATAATGATTACAGCAACATCGATGTTCATTTTCGAGTCCTGAATGGGGAAATGTTACCATAGCAATTTGCTATAGGATTGTTTTGATAAAGAAAATTTTGATTAAATCCCAAAATCATGAGTTGTTTTGGGAAAAAAACAAATATGTATATTATCATTTTAAATGATTTTTGGAGAAAATAATAAATAGTATTACTTGAAAGATTTTACAAGTATGAATTGTTGGAAAGAGAATTGTAAGTAAGAAGTATATATTTTTTTATTTTACAAAGTGGATTTTAAATAGAAGAAGAATTTTATGTTAACTAGATCAGGTGACTCGAAAATAACTAAAAAGGGGGAAAGATGTATTCGGATAGTAAGCACTTCTCTTAAGTATTACTCTTCTTGGTAAGGGAATATATGATACTATTTGGTAGTACCCGTTTCCTTAGTATCATTTTGGGGTACTCGGGCTTTATAAATATATTTTCTATGGGTAATATGTATAAAATCATTTCAAAAGAGTTTTGAAATAAAACCTATATACTCTTAGGGTGTAGAAGGGTATTATACAAGTTAAACTTAAGTTTAGTTTTTTTGAAATGTTTTCATAAAATTATTTTAACGAAAAAGAATTGGTATTAGTAAGAACCAATAAAATAAGCACGTATGATGAACATAGATCATTCCTCTTTTCATATAGGTTTGATCCAAGGTTCGAGTACATGACTTTGAGGTGTGTCATACCGTTCCAAATAAGGACCTATCACTCGATTTTTAACGGCGAACACTTGATGAGGGTTCTTGATATGGAACCAAAGTTTACTATCATAGTATATTGCAATGCAAGAAGAACGGAGGTTCCTAATCAAGGAGTCAGATCAGAGTCCAAACTAGGAAATCGGGTAAGCGATATTAGTTCGAAAAAGAAGTTATGTATTCAAGTAAATATTTAATCAGACTTTACATAGGGATGATCTATGAACATCATGTGGACTTATGAATAATTTGGATGTTTCTTTCTAGGTCTGGGTTGTGATGGAATTTCAGGGTTGAAATTCTTTTATGGGGGAGAATGTAACAACTCGAAATTTAATCACTTTAAATATGGATATTTAAAATATTTTTAAATAATTAATTAATGTATTTTATTATTCAAAAATACCCCTTTTAAATAATAACTAGTAATGATGAAAATTATTTTCAAAATGTGTTTACAAAAATAATTAGTTCAAAGAAAAATAGAAAATGCGATTGGAAATCGTTTTCTGAATTTTCGACTTTTCGGCGTCTAAAAGTTGTCGAAAACATTGTGCACATTTATAGTTAACACATAACCACACTTATAATTATAATATAAGCATGGTTAGGAATATTATGGGGTAAATATATGTTTACTTATGTTAAGAAATAAGATGCAATTTTCCAAGATTTAAATTAAAATAAAATGTAAATTATGAAATGTCACATTATCATTTCACATCATGGTACAAAGTAGTGAAATATTTGTTGGATAAAGGGGAGGGCCTTATGGTGGCGTGTACAACAAGGAAGGTGGAGTGCGGAGATGGATGTGATGGTGTGTTATTATTTGAGTGAAGGGCATTTTTCCTAAGGGCTTTTTGGTAATTCAATTATCTCACTTTGTATAAAACATTTTCTAATTTTTCCTCTTTCGCTTTTTCCACTCACTCTTACTTTTTCAAAAACTTCATTTTTGTTTTCAAAAGCTCCCAAACATTTAATTGCTTCAATTTTATTTTCAAAGTTTAAAAATCAAAATTTTTCCTTTTTAATCCTTTTAAAAACTTGTTTAAACCCTTATTCCTTCTTCTACACCACTTTTTCTTTCAAAATCAAGGCCACACACCCTTGTTCACCCCATGGCCGAGCCATATAGTCTTTAGGATAAGCCCACTTTCTAAGATCCAAGGCAAAAAATCATTCCTTTAAAGAAAAATTCAAAGATCTAGGCCTATTTCAAGTTTTTGTGAATGATTGGTTTGTTTTCATTACTTTTGGTGAGTAAAAACTTACATCTTTTTATGAATGTTTTAACCTTTATTATGCTATTTGTTTTATTGTGCAATATTGTTTGATTTGATGGATTTTAGTGTTGTTTGAGCTTGGTATATATTTTCTAGTATAGGCTATTGGATTAGATTTGAATTTGAAGTCTAAAGGTTGATTAATGGTTGAAAGATGTGATCTTGCTTTTGTTTTATGGTTGTGGCATGTAAATATATGATCTTGTTCATGTATGTGTTGGATATTTCTAAGAAAGTTAGCGTGTGTACTTTTATAAGTGACTTAGTGGTCCCTTGATTTTAAAATCATGTTTACTCTTTTGAAATTAATAGAAAAAATTTCAAAGTTTAAAACTTTATTTTTAGTTTTCAAACTTCCTACTTTTTAGTTCCTGTGATGATGGTTTTGATGAAAACAACCTTAGGACTTGTTATAAAATATAAATACTAATATTCTTGTCTAGATATATATATATATATATGTATGTATATGCAGGGTATATATATGCAGGTACTGAGAATGAAGACTGTACAGTATAGAGATTCAAGACTGACGAATTCAAGATTGAAGAAATCAAGACTGAAGACTCATGAGTATCAAGAGTTCAAGAGTTCCAGATATTAAGATAAGTAATAGAGTCTAGATTTATGTTAAAACTTCATAATAGCACTAAAATCTTTATTCGGATTTTAATTATGGAATGGAATCCACCTTCTTGCTTTAATAGTGGGATGGAACCCACGACCTTCTCTAGTGGAATGGAATCCACAAAATATTCAAAATAATTTATTTTAACTATTTTTCCAAAAACTATCTTTTTAAAAGTCATCTCTATCAATTTAAATATTTTAGCCTTAATTCAAAAACTATTCTTATCATCTTTTAATATTTTGATCTCAAAATCATTTCTTGTTTTTTAAACTATCTCTTGATTTTAATATTTTAGCTTTAAATCTCAAAAATATATTTTAAAGAAGTCTATACTTAGTTTTTAATATTACTTTTATATTATAGATTATATATTTTAAGATTACTTTCTAAAACTCTTTTATAAGTTTAAACTATATTCAAAATGGTTTACAAAGTTTAGAAATTGTTTTGACAAGTTTTAGAATGGAAATCATTTTAAAGCAAAATCAATTTTCAAAATAACATAGGCATGTCGACATCCTTATACCCCCCATGTCGACATGGTAGCCATAGATTTCCAATTTCAAATTTTCAAAAGAAGTGTCTATTCGTTATAACCTTTCCCGAATGGACATGACCGTTGTTCTCCTATATATACCAGTTGTTTTCAACGAATTTTAAGTTAGTTTTTCTTCATTTCTTCACTCCTTCTTCTCCACTCAAATATTCTCTTATATTTCAAATGCTTTAACAAAATTCTACCAAAATCCTAAGTGAATCAAACTCGGTCGTCTCTAGTTTGATTCTCTGCCACTCTCTCTCAAAGATCTCGGTGCTATTCAGAGTTATAGGATCATTTGTAATCAAAGATCGAAAGATTGAAGTGTATCGAGTCTCTCTCTATCAAAGTGTGATTGGAAACAGTGTGATTGGGGCCCGTAAATCGGTTGGGTGTGATTGTAGCTCGTAAATCAATTAGGTGATCTTGTAGCCTGGTTAAATCAAGAGAGTTTGTTTTGGATTCGCACACAGGAGGGTGTATCTCGTGGCCTTGAAATCGAGGTTGTAACATTGACATTATATTTGAAAAGAAATCCGCATAAGAAATTGTGTGGGACTGGATGTATGGTAACTCCGAACCAGTATAAAATTCCGGTGTGTTCTTTCCTTTACTGCTTTTATTTACTATTTGCATCTGTGTCTGGTTTTGTGATTGTCTCTGTATTTGTGAATTGCATCTGTTTGTGTTTAATTTGAAAAGATTTCAAAAATTCCATAAAATCCATTAAACACTATTCACCCCCCCTCCAGTGTTAATCCAGCCTTAAGATCTGTAATCTGCATTTCCACCATTACCGTGTTTCAAAAAGAAGTAAATCGAAGTGAAAGGTTTTGACGGGTTTTTGAGATGTAATACTAATTTTTAGGTTATGGTATCAATATCGATAGTAACTACGGATGTAATTCGGTAAACGAACAATTTTTGTAAACTATAGTATTTTCTTTTTAAGTGTTTTGCAAAAAGTTTTTCAAACATACTTTAAGTATCAAAAAGGTTATTATTTATTTATTATTTAAGTAAGGTTAATGATTATTTAATTTATTAATTTATTAAAGGTAATTAGTACTTAATAAATATATTAAGTAAAGATTTAATTTTAATTATTTATTTATTTAGTAAAGTTTTATTATTATTCATTGAGTAACGGTCAACTATTAATTAATTATGTATTAAGTAAAGATTTATATTTAATTAATTATTATTTAATTAAGGTTTAATAATTAATTAACTATTAATTAATTATAAATCAGGAAGGTATTAACTATTAATGAATTATTAATTATGTTAAGTTTTAATTAAGTCTTTAATTAAGTTTTAATTTGGATTTTATTAAGATTTAATATTATCAAATAAAGGGTTTATCTTGAATTATTTTATTTCGTAGCATCATTTGTTTTAAAATGCGTCTTTCCTTTTAGGTGCATGAGTTTAAAACAAGGGATTCTCTATGTCTTTACCTTAAGTAGTTGAACAAATTGAATATATTATTGATGACATCCGTTTAGCAGAATAAATCCCTGTTCTGCTATAACTGAATTGAATAGATTAATTTGGGCATTTGTTTAGCAGAATAGATCCCCGTTCTGCTATAACTTAATTAAATAGATTATTTTAGACATCTGTTTAGCAGAATAAAACATTGTTCTGCTATCATTTAATTAGATAAAATATGGATGACATTCGTTTAGAAGAATAAATTCCCGTTCTGCTATTATACTGATTTGGACATTAAATTTATGCCAGTGAAATAATATGGGATAAGAGATGTTCTCTATATGTGCATAGTTGTTACTTACCTTTGTATTTGTGCTCACCTTATGTTATGTGATGTTTGGTTGAATTAGTGACATATGAAAAGTGATTATGGTAGTGTCCATATAGCGACTATCGCTGTATCAACACTTTGAAAAATGTTACTCCTTTTGAAAATTTTTGGTAAAATCTTGAGCTTGGATTTTTGCAAAGATAGGTAATTATTCAAATAAAGATGTGAATAAAGTTAATTATTTATCATAATATTGATATTTTAAAATTAATTAACCATTTTAAATAATGATGATTAAGGTTGATCAATTATTTAAATAATGATGAGATTAAGATTAATTAGTCATTTTATCAACGATGTTTTAAATTTTTATCATTCATTTTAACTAATGATGTTTAAGGCTAATTAATTATTTAAATAATTATGTATTATAGTTAATCAATCATTTTGCTAATAATGTTTTAAGATTAATTAATCACTTGAATAATAATGTTTTAAATTTAATTTATCATTTTAATAACAATGTTTAAACTTTATTAATCATTTTCATAAGGATGTTTAAGGGTTAATTAATTATTCTAATAACGATGTTTTAAAGTTAATAAATCATTTACACAACGATAATTAAAGCTAATCAATCATTTTAAGTAGTGTTCTTTGAAGTAATTAATCGTTATTATAAAGTTTTTTAAATGTTAATTAATCATTTTAAATAGTATTGTTTGAAGTAATTAATCATTTTTATAAAGTTGTTTAAAAGTTAATTAACCATTTTGATAAAGTGGTTTAAAGTTAATATTTTTAATGTGAAACCCCAACACAAGTTCAGTTTTAAAAGTATAAAAGTTCAATTTAGTTATGGAAAATTAGTTCCATAAACGATGTAGCTTATATGGAAAGGATTTAGTCATACTTTTAACACGAAACATCGAGGAATGGACTCGTTTCTATCTCGAAGGTTAAAAATGTCGTCAAAGCAATGCCAAGAGGTAACACTACATCAATTTGTCTGGCTTCATTTTCAACCGAGGAATAACACAAGTTTGAAATCAATGAGTAGTGGTAAGAATATGAAATTTAATTTCCATATACGATCATTTTTAGTTATCCCCGATAGTTGATTTATTAACTATCGGTTCGGTTTCTTCTTTGAGTATCGTCAATTTAAGATGATTTGTTGCTCATTTGAGCATTGTTATCTTTTGTCGAAAAATGACTAAAACCAGGAAGCGGGTGGGGCCAAGTTATGTGGGGTTGCTTCCATTAGGGTATATTCGCATCATCTCTAGGTTGGTTTTGGTTATATGTGCACTAAGATGTGAAACACTCAGATTCTCGGTAAGGTTGGCGGAGTCCGGCTTGGAGTTCCCTAGAGGAGTCATATGAGAGAATGAACCTCTCAAGTATATTGACTATAGGTATACTTTCGGTAAAGGGGCGCATCCTCCTAATCATTTGTTGGAAAATTTCCATTTCTTTTCCTCTGATTCCAAATTTTTGAAATTTACCTCTTTCTTAATTACACCGGGAAGTGTCGTGAGCACTTTGCGATGTTTAATTTTCTGTATCCATTTTTGTGGTTGGATGTTGTTATTGTGAGGGGAAATATGTTTTGCAGTTGGCGGCATAGTCTCACATATTGTGTTATTTCCACCCTTTTGTTTAGAGATTTACTCATACCAGACTTATTGTCTAACCCGAGTTGTTTATTTTCCCAAAACTCTCGAGTACTCAATTATATTTGAGTAATTCGAGAGCAGTTGGTTTTCTTTGGGCTCTTTGAAGATGTTAAACGAGCAGGAGGCTCTTTTATCTATCTAGTTACTTATATATGCTATTATGTCTATTATGTATGTGTATTTTGTATGAGCAAGTGTAAAGGCAGAGTGTATAACTGCCTAGTCTGATAAGTTGTAGTACTTTTGTGTAACTACGATTACTCCATGTAAGGAGCAACCTTTTGTACTACACTATTTTGTATTATATGTAACCGTTTCGTTGTGAGATTTTTCTATTCTATCATGTTCTGTTCTTTTATTTTACCCCATAACAACTTGTCTTTCGGATGCTTGGGCAATGGCACACAAATACCGTGGATGTATTAAGTGTCGCTCCTAGGGGTCAGAAAGGTGGGTCGTCACAATACATACATACATACATATATATTTGATTAACTAACTTACTTAATTAATTCATTTTTTATTAATCTTACTAATAAATAATACTTTCAATATTAATTTGTAACATTTTCAGAATTTTGAAAAATTATATTATAACTTTTATAATATGTGTTTTATTTTAAATTTAACTTTTAAATTTAAAACTTTTATTTTAATTTTCAAAACGATTTGAAAATCTATATTATAACATTTATAATATTTTTCTTATTTTAAATTGAACGTTTAAATTTAAAACTTTTATTTCAAATTCAAAATAATTTTGAAACTAGCCTAAGACCCAATTCAAATTGGGTCTTTGCTATTAGGGGCAACCTTTGGTCTTACATAAGTATACTGGCCAGGCCGGTAGCTAGGTAAGATAGGTTACTTGATTACGCAACAATTCAGTTTAGACACTACCTTTCTTAGACATCGTACTAAATGGGTTGTAAGCTTTATTAATTTGCTATAATATGACTAATTTAAACCGCATAGACCATTAGGCTCTGATACCATTTGTTGGAATTGGGCCAACCTACAGCAGAAGAAATGAGTGAATTTTAACTAAATTTTTTAACCTATTTGAATCTTTAATGGGCTTATGAATTCTAAATTTTTAGATTATTTTTAAATCAAATCATTATTTTATTTTAATTTATAATAGTTTTATTATGTAATTAATGTTATATTATATATATATATATGTATGTATGTATCATACACACACAAATATATATATATATGTGTGTGTGTGTGTGTGTGTGTGTGCATCATAACAATCCATGCAAGGTTTGATGCGTCCATGTATGAGTGCTGGGATGTACACTGCAAATAGCCCCTCTAGTATACAAATATATCGTCCAGATGTATGCTTATGTGCTTTAATTTATATATACAAAATATCGCAAATACACACACACACACATATATATATATATATACATACGTTAACTTTATATTTTATTTTGAATGACTTGTATATATACATATATGGAATTATGCATATGTATATGTAAACTAATTTAAAAATATATTTTAAATTTTTTGTTTTTTAAAAGGAAACAAAATTTAATTTTTCAACGTTTAATATATATATATATATATAAACACACACACACACACATACTCTTATAAATAATTTAATAAAATATATATTAATGCATAAATGATATATATATATATATATAATATATATATAATATATACGCACTCATTTCATAAATCTCATGATAAAATTTGTTTATTTTATTTAATAAATTAAAATTTCAATTAGAAATTAATAAAATTAAATAAAAATTATTTTTTAAAATATAATTTTGTGTTTGTGATATTTTATAAAAAATATGAATGATATTTTTGCATTTGAATATTTTAATATATAATTTATAATTTAAAATACATGAACGCTTATCGAGTACTATTTCTATAATTATTTTTATTATATCTTAAACCATTTTTATTGTAACTACGGCCTTTTCGACCATCGAAAGTCGACACCGAATACATTCACGGTATTCAAATGTCAAACATCCAATCGTCGAAAAGGCAGATGTTAGGGTAAAATAAAAAGTAAAGAACAAAGAACAGGGAAAACCGAATCTTACACCGAAAACGACAACATATAATATAAAAAAGATAGTATAAACTTTCACTCCAAAATACAAGTACATCAGAGTTAAAAACAAACCTTATCAGCTGGACAGTTATAAAATCCTAACCTTACAAGCTGATGGGTGTACAAAATAATACAGTGGAAAAAAAAACACTATGATAGGTGAACATCCAACTCTTCTCCAAGAACTCCATATCACCAAAGCCAACCAGGAAAAATACTCAATCAGACCCGAGCATTATAATAAAATAACACCCGGATCAGTTTGAAAAACCAACGTGAGAAAACTTAAGTAATATGATAAACATATAAAAATTCTATGAGACCACGTCGCTGAATGCAGATCGGGTTTTTACCTTACAAGAACAACATCCATACAAAAAAGAGTGGGAATAAACAACGGGAAACAAATCCAAATATAAAAGACGGGTGCTAGTAAGAACAAATCCCATACTTAAGGAATGGGCATAAATAATATCAAAATCCAGACTTAAAATAGTGGAAATAATTTGAACAAAAACTAAACTGGAAAGAATAGACAAACCAGGTAAAAATCCAAAACTTGAAAGAATGGACACAAATAATTAAATATTGAGAAGAGCACAAGGCAATTCTCAATGAAATTAAGGAAACAATTCAAAGATTTGAATTAACAACATGGAAAAATAATTTTCCAACAATGACTAGGGGTGCATTCCCCTTACCGAAAGTATACCTCTAGAAATATACTTGAGAACTCTGATGGCTCTCGGACACGTCCAAGCTGGACCCTGCCAACTGTTACCACGTATTCGAGTATTTCACATCTCTACGTGCAAAACCGAATCCAATCTAGAGTGGATGTGAAAACCCTATCCCATAGCTTAAGTTCCACTCGCTTTTTGGGTTTAGTCATTTTCGACAAAGGATAACAAAACTCAAATGAGTAACACATCGTCTTAAAGTGATGAAATATAAAGAAGAAAGCAAAATCAAAGTCGATAGTGGATAAATCAACTATCAGGAATGATAAAATGTTATTCACACTTGTGTTTCACATCACAATACTTTTAAAGACGCTTTAAACACACGTTTTAAGATATTCTTTTAGAAGAGAAAATTATATTTTCTAAGTGTACTAAAACCAAGGTCGAAACAAATGTCAAAGCATTGTTTATTATAAACCCAAAGCAATTTACACTTAGCTTTATTTTGAAACTATTCTTTTTAAAAGATCTTTTCATTTAAAAACTATTATTTATAAAACTTTCTAAAACATTTATTATCTCGGAAATTACTAGATATTTGAAATTGGAATATTTAATTGATTTTAAATATTTAAAAGTTAGTTTTTAACTGGAATTTCAAATATCACTGTTTATTGGATAATTAAAATTTTGAATTTAATAATTGGAAATTGGATAAAATAGTGAATCTGGAGTTTCAAGCTGTCTAAAAATAATTGGAAGGTTTGTAAAATTTATATTAAAATTACTAGAGATAATAGAAGTTTTAAAATTGAATTTAAAAGTGGTTTGTTCAGTTTTAAAAATATATCGTTTAAATTGATATTTAAAAATAGCCTTCCGAGGCATAGTCTCGGAATTCGACGAAACCAATTCCACTGGATCTATAGTAGTGTATTATTATCGGATTTCAAATTTTGTAGCGTTTGGAGTTATCGTTTGGTCGTACGGTATATAAACGCGTTGAAATTTATATCGAAAATTCAATATATTAACTGGGGCCAAAAGCTATCTTCTCTATACGATCGAATTAGAACTCAAAACCTTTTCCATTGCGTTCGGAATAGGGGTATAACATTATAAACGCCTAGCGGCATGCCTCGATAGGAGGACGAAATTTTAATTTGCAAATTCAAGACGATTTAAATATATATATATATATATATATATATATATATTACTAATTGACATATATATTCAAATCAGAGCTTTATCCTTTCACCTCAGGTCAATGTAGCAAGATAATTTGAACACACATTCCCTCCTTTATATCACGTCTTCGTTCACTTCATTTTCACAAGCTTCAAAATAAAAATAAAAAAAATTAAAACCGAACAGTTCAACAAAACAAGGTAGAAAAAAATGTTTATTCGTTCAAATCAAATGGCTCATTGGATATAACCTCTTTCCCCTTACTATTTGAGATCGAAATCACTAAAGAAATAATTCGAATCAAAGCAGAAAAAAAATGGCATACGAATTCGATTCGAACTCGAGGCTGCCTTCCTCTCTCGATTCATCGGCGAGAAGCAGGGGGGGCGCGCACGCTTGCGCGAAGGGAGGGAGGTCGGAATCTGCGAAGTGCGTCAGCGATGCATCTTCGCATCAAAGATTCATCGCGAACCAGTCGCGATGACGTGAGCAGTTTCGGGCAGCTCGTCGATGGTCTAGAGGAGCTCGGGCATGGCGTTTTGGGCCAGGCGAGTCGAATGCGAGTCGAATGCGAGGCTAGGGATGCTCCGTTTAGTTTGCGAGTGTGGGAATGGGGATGTTCGATTTGCGAGGCAGAGCGAAGCTTGGTGAGGCGAAGCTAGGTGGTCCAGGCGTCGAACGGTCATGAGCAGAGATGAGGTCATTCTCGTGTTCGCGATTCTTACATGAGGTATATACAATTCATTTTTTTTCAATTTAAGTTTAATAATATATATATATATATATGTATGTATATATACAGAGAAAGGAATTTTAAATTCAAGTTTTTATTTTTACAAATATATATATTAAAGAAGAAAACTTTTTACAGTAAAGAAAATTACTATCTTTGTTATTTACTGAAAAAGGAAAAAAATATATAAATATAAATATATCTATATAAAATATACACACATATTTTATCTTACTAGTTTATTTTAAATATGTATTAGGGTGATCAACTTGTTCAATTGACTTATTGAATTATTTTAGTTGCTAAAAATTATTTATCATAGATTAAAATTAAATTATTAGTTTAAATTAAATTAATAAATGGTAATTGGCTGTTCGATTATTTCAAATGTTAATAAACTGTATAATGTTTATACAAGGTATAAAATCATGAAGAAAACAAGTCGAGATGGAAATGGGTCGCAAATAAAATCAAAGGTGAGATTTTCTCACTCATTTGGATTACCCTGTTTAAAATTAAATGTTAAATTTAAATTATTACATGCCTGACTTGATTGATAAATTTATAATTTATCTATTGGATGATATTATATATAATAGTATATATATTAGAGTGATTGATATTCCTGCATTATATAGCGAATGAGACCCTATGCGCCCCGCATAATAGCGGATGACCCTATATACCACGATATCACCCTCGAAGGGGGATTGGTATTTTTATATTGTGCTAACATCTGTGGATGTAGGGAAACAGGTTGGAGGGATCCAACTAGATTCCTCAAAAATGTTGAATTTAATTTCATTTCAGTGATATATGAAATGTTGAATAATCTGTGATAGATTATGTTGAAAAATTAAATTTATGGAATGCTATGATTTTGCTGGATATATTTTTGACATTTTGAAATACCAGAAATATAAATATTGAATTTTTAAAGGGAAATAAAAAGGGAAAATTTGAAGCAAGAAATTTATAGTAAAGATGGATAAATTTAAAAGTAATGAATTTGGGAAAAATGAATAGTTTGATTTTAAATTTTGTACTTGATAATTTCTAAATATGGAAGATAGAGATTTTGAAATAATTGAATAAAAGGATTTAATGAGGGGACTTAAGCGATTTGGTTAAGTACAAATTATTTATTTTTAAATCCGAGGTTTAAACGGATTTGAGAAAAATAAAGAATAAATTTAGGGAAAAATATAAAATATGAAATTAATGTTTCAGATTTAAATGAGGTTTTAAATCATAATAAAGGAGTGAATCTAGGATTTATGGAATTTGGAATAAACTTGAGTAAATCAAGAAATAAACTTTAAAATGGAATTTAATTCAAGGAAATCGATTTGGAAATCGATTAAGTGTTTTGAAACGGTGGATAAAAAGGGGAATGAGACTATGGGATTTATAAACTAGGTTTATAAATAAAGTGAAGTATTTATCAGTGGATAATTTGAAACTATAAATTCACGGTGGGAATTTATAAGGGGATGACAAATAGTTTTAAAAATAAATGGTAGATTTATTTTTAAGAATATGAAAAGGAATTTACGGGATTGAGACGTAAATTAAATGGAAATAAATCGAGAAGGGTTTATCAATATAGGATTGGCAATATTGAAGTGAATATATATATTTTTCTGAAAAGTTAAGTATATTTTAAAGAAGAGATTTTTCAGGGATAATTAGAGAATTTAAAAGTGTTTCAAAGAATGTTATAGAAAATTTATTATAGATTGTTTTAAAATTGTTAAAGTAAATATTAATTAAGTTAGTATAGTAGTTAATTATTTTTTTAAAGGTTAAATTAGTATTATGATTTTAAAAAGGATAATTATTAAATATTTACACCTTATAAAATAGCTTTTATTTAAAAAGTAGTTTTTGTTTAAAGTTTTACTTTGAAAATTATTATAGAAATTTCGTAAGTACTATTTTGAAAATTATTTAAAAAAAATTTCCAAATATTTTTGAAAGAAAGTTTGAAGTGAATTTACTTAACTCGATAAGATAAGTATATATTTTGGATAAAGGAATTTATTTATTTAAAGTTAAATTAAAAAGAGATTTGGAGTTTCAGTGGAAATGAAATGTTTGGTTGAATTGATTGTTAATTTGATAGTTAAATAACCGACTATCAAAAATCTGGACCCAAATATAACTTTGGAAATATCTAGAAGAAGTACGAGAATTATATGGTACAGTTACCGTTCGAGGTGCTATACTGTACGTATAAACTCGTTGTGTTCTTCTAGGATGTTTATAAGGAAATCCGTCCACTAACGGTTAGGAGGTGATCTCCGATCTTATTTTCGTCTGTTTATTTCCTAGAGAATCGGAGTTGAGTTTACCGGAAATAGCGAACGTTGTTTCGAAGAGATCGGGATCGGATTTGTGATCCGAAAACCTCTTCGATCCAATGAGTATGTTTTCGAAAGGAAGACAAGAGTTTGGAGTCGAAGATGGAGCAGTGAAGTGCAAGGGCTAATCGCTACTAATCCTGAGGGTGATTCCAAAATGGATGTAGTAGGAGTAGTGCCTTCGGTTCCGTTCGGACCGGGAACAGACTTGTATGGATGAATGCTACCAGTACATTGTCATTAGAGGACAATGATCGTCCTAAGTGAATCTTTCTAAAAAGGTAATCGTAGCCTCTAGCCTCATCAACCGGGAATGACTGAAAATCAGGGGGGATGCAGCAAGGCTAAGTGGGTCGCACCCAAGTAGGGTATGTCTATCACCTTTCTAGATACCCTCGGATAGTATTATTACTACGATTTATGGAAGGAGCTCGATAAAGGGTGGGAGCACCTGGGGTGATAGCATATTCGGGCTATCCAGTAAGGGATAGTTCCGGTCTTGTGTTGCAGGGGATCGGGAGTGGTCCTCGGTACGGTGTTTCTAGACAGGTACCGTGACGGGTGGTACCCCAGTGCTTAGTCATTTGGAATCCATTCTCCATAAGCGCCGTACGGACTTGATTGTGCCCAACTATGCTGGAACGTGAGATGCAAGCATTTCAGCTATTTGAATAAGTATTTGTACTTAGACACTATTATAATATCAGAGGATTTTGATATAAAAATGTTTTGGGTATCGTAAGGTAAAACCCGGCATGTTTATTTGTTGTGTGGTCTTACGAGATACCTTTGATTTCAAAGGATTTTGAAAACTTTAATAATTCAATTGAGTGTGTTTTCTCACGTTGGTTTTCCAGACTGACTCAGGTATTATTTTATTATAATGCTCGGGTCAGACCGAGTATTACAGATACAGGATAGGATGCTATAGAGCTCAGGAGACGAGCTGGATGACGGAGACGTATACCACGTATTTGACTTATATTCCGTCGTGTATGGTATGCTGTATATTCGGTTTTGTGAGGACAAGTTATTATAACTGTCCAGTATTGTGTTATTGATTGTGTTGTACTCTGATGATGTAATGTATAAAAATAGTTATAGTTTCTTTTGTATAAAGATCTGTTGTTATCTATTATATATTGTTCCACTGCGATTGTGAGATTCTGATGTTGTTTTCTATTCTCTTCTTCTACCTCTTTCTTCTCTTCCCTAACGATCTGGTATTTCCGGCATTCGATTGTTCGGCATGTAATACAGGGAACGTATTGATGTCAATTTTCGGACGTCGAAAATATCGGGTTTGTTACAAATACACACTTGCTAATCGAAAGGTAAGTTAACTGGGCATATCGTACCACCGATTCTTACGACTATCGGTGATGTCTATAAATCTTTGTGCCAACTTTCCTTTCAACTCTGGCCTAAATTTCAGGAATTCTGGTAGCACCTCCTTTGCATGTCTGTTCCGAAAAAACTACAACTCACCTCAACAGGCCCACATCAACTAATAGAAAACAAAACCAAGTGGCCTCCCTTATTTGGGTTATAAAATCGTCAGTCCAATCACCAATATCTAAATCTACCACATACCTCTTTGGCGATTGATTTTCTTAGCAACCCACAACTATCTCAAAACCAATGCAAGTGCACAAACAATCCAATAGTAACCTCTTGCTTCTCTGTATCTATCTTGCACTTACATAATCCAAAAGAGAATCAGGATGATAAAAGAGCAATACACTAGCTATTTCTATCATAAGCTCAAATATCATAATCAATGTAACAACATGTGCAACAAGGCGATATGATGCAACTAATAATAATGATGCATTCTACATGCAAAACTAGCATGATATAAACGTACATACAACTCTAACACGTAATAAAGCTGCATACAACCAAAAGCAACATAACATCCAAATGCTACAAAAGTATAGAGAATATTCTGTAATAAATACTATGCATCCAATAATTTCACAAGATAAATTTAAACAAAATGCCCGGGTTTAGTATTCAAAATATTTTCAAATTTCACCAAAGAAAAACGTATCAAAACCAAAATTAATAATAACAAGGAGGGGTTACTCCTACCGAAGCGTGGTATAACTCCAGACTCAAACAACTTGGAGCATCCAGTGGTATTCTGGTTCCTCCTAAACAACAACTAGAGTAAAGAAGTATACCCGGCGAGTCTCTTGAATCGGAAAACCCCCAATTACCCAACTTTTGTCATGACAAAACATTTCAAAAACCATTTCAAAAATATTATTTCCAAACGGTCTGAAATAATAACACTTCATCAATATTTTTCAAAACAATATTTTCATTAATTCTTTCCACATTCGAAATTACCTTTTCTAAAGCACCAACATTTAAGTCCTAATAAACAATAATTCAAAAACCTATGTTTATAAATTCAAACTTTATAAACAATGGTATATAAAATCACACAATCAATAAATCAAATTATGTAAAGGAATAACTAACACTTAACATTATTTAAAATGTTATATGTATAACGACCCGATATTTTCAACCATTCGCATCCGCACATGTCGGACTTGAATTGCTCAAAATACCGCGTTGTAAATAAAATTTGGCAAATCTCAGAATATACGTAAATAAATAATCACAGACACAGAGTAAGAAGTGCAGCGGAAGTAAAAGAAATGTAGTTCATGAAGCTACTAGGTAAATATATCAGAGTTAAATAAGATACAATAGAAGAAATAAAGTACAACAGAAGTCTCAATATGATAACCAAGTACAAGCTGAATAGAACAACAAAACTGAGATAGATAAAACTAGATAAGCAGATAATCTCCAGCGATTCCAATCTCTAGAAAGTGGAATCCAAATCTGTAAATACTCAGGCTGACCCGAGCGTAAATAAAAATACAACACTAGAGTCAGGACATATATACTTATACAATGTAAACCAACTCAAGTGAACTGTAGTAAAAGTACAAGTAACTTAAAGGATGCTTGGGATCGCCCATTCTTTAAGGATCCGTTAAACTATCTACTATGTAGTAATAATCGCTATTATAATAATGTCTAATCATAAAATAAACATACTTTTAAATTGCGTTAAGGCTTTACATTTCCCACCTTAACACGTAAAATGCCAATGGTCTACACAGTACCTGCATACCTCGAAAGGCTATGAGAAGATACTCCATAGGTACGACACAAATAGAAACTCGTAGTAAAGCTCGATATGGTAGGTGACACGGCACACAAGGCAATGCCAGGGTAGATATACCAATTACGCACACGGACTGATGGAAACGCATAGCAGCCACTACCGCTCCACCTCGGACAACACTCCCAAATTAAGGGGTGCACCCAAAAAATCACAAAGTAATAGAATGGTATCGAAGAAGTGCGTCCGATAAGAGATGCTACCTCATTGGCCCGAGATCGCTCCTGTTTTAGCCACCTTATGCCAACTCGCGGGAGTTGGGTCCACGCATATACCTTAGGATCGTCGCCACCATCCTACTTCATTCTGGAAAGTCCACCGCGTACACAGTTGTCAAAGTGGTTTCGGTATCGACAGAGAGTATGTCCATATCCGATCCCGGTCTCTTTAACAACTAATCGTTATTATAACCCGTGGTTATAATTTTGAAAACAGTTTATACTTCAAAATAGAATATCATTTCAAATCCAAATCTTTATCAAAATAAAGATTAAATCAATTCCAAACCATTTCAATATATTTAAAATATCATATCATTTCAAACTTCATTTCAAATCATTTCAATATATCAAAATATCATATCCTTTCAAAAACTTCATTTCAAATCATTTAATATATCAAAATATCATATCTTTTCAAAAACTTCATTTCAAATCATTATTTGAGTTCAAATCCAAATATTCAACTTTAAATACCTTTTAAATTCAAAGATATCATTCATTTATTATCATTTCAAGTCACCTTTTAAATAGTTTATATTTCAATCAAAATAATTCATCTAAACCATTTAAAAGTGTAATTATTATACTTTCAAATCAAGTATTCAATTTCCAAAATTTTAAACTATTCTGAGTTCATTTACTAAGTTAAAAACCATAAACATTGAAAATTTCAGCCTTTCACATCATTCAGAAAAAGCTGTTATAAGTTATTCTTGAAAACATTTTAATTCAGCAAAGACAGCATTTTAAAACTGCTGTTAAATCTCAGTTTAGTTGAAATTTAGTTTAAAACAGCAAAGACAGCATTTCCAGAAATGCTGTCATAGCTCAGGTTTCAAATTAAAGGTTATGATTAAATTCAGCAAAGACAGCAGACCACTACAGCAATTACAGAACTGCTGTAATAGGCCTTTATCAAGTTTTTAGCCTTTTAATTTACTTCAGCAACTACAGCATTACAGAACTGCTGTAATGGCCTCTTATTTAAGTTTTAGTTCATTTACAGAAATCATAACATTTCTGAATGCTATAAAAAGTAATTTCCAGATTTTAGTGTATTTCCAGCAAATAATAACCTTCAATATTAAACCTTTTAAACATTATAAAAATCATATTTTGACATTCAAAAATGTTCATTAAAATTACTCTTTTAATTTATGATTTTTATAAGAAACATTTACAGTAAAATCAAATTTCCAATAATTTTACTTAACAAATCCAAATGTACAATTTTCTTTTCTTCACATTTTTAACAAATAAACTTAACACTTATATTTTATTTCCATTCCACAAATTAAACTAAATTTTCAATTTTATTTAATTACTTAAACCTTTAATAAAAACCAAATTCACATTTCCAAGTCAAGTTATATTTTAAAATTTCACTTTTAAGCATTCATTTATTTAACCATTTTAATACATAGAAAACTCAATAACACTTTATTAAATCATTTAAATTCAAATTCAAATCAAATTATCATATTTACCATTTTCCAAATATAATTAAATTTCCATTTTATTTATATAACTTAAATATCATTTTAAAACCAAAATTCCAAATTTCCAAACTTAAGTTATATTTCAAAAATTCACTTTTACCATTCATTTAAATTAAATTTTTAACTTCTAGAAAAATCCAAATTTCTTTATTTAACATTAAAAATCCAATTAAAATCAAATTAGCATAAATTTACACTTTCAAACATATTTAATATATTCAAAATACTTTATAAAATAACCACGGGCCTGTATATAGTTTTCTCACCTAGGTCAAGTGATACGGATATGTATCATTTCAATCCGCAGTTTACAAAGAAAATCCGGGTTCTATCATTTCAAACCCGCAATCCCAAGTTAAAATAAAATAAATAAAAACCATTCAGGCCTATCATTTCAGCCCATAACGATTTTTCCATATTCTAAAGTCCGTTCGGGTATGTATCATTTCAACCCATAGTGAATCTAATCTACAGGGAACTTGCAGTGTGATAAACAGGTATAAATGAACAGTTTAACAATAAATAACAGTAACAGATAATATGACAGGTAAAATAACAGGTTTAACATCATATAATTAATAATCATAGGCAGTTATAACATCATATATAATATTCTACACATTCAATTATTGTCAATTCACATTTGCATAAGTATAAATGTCAAGTGAGATTTACTCACCTCTATGGCTGGAGATTGCAATACAAATGACACAACGGAATCAAAAGCACGATGACAAGACTAGAATTTGGGTGGAGAGCGAGATCCAAGCTATAGAACTTGTGTTACAACCCAAATCAAAACAAAATAAAATTACAATTCAATACAACATTCAATTTGAAATAACTTTGAAATGAAAAGTGATTTGAATACACAACTTTTTGCCTTGCTTTCTACATTTGCTTGCACGGCCTAGGGGATGGTTTTGGTTCAGGTTTGGACATGGTTTGGGTCGGGTATGGTCTGGTTTGGACCTAAAAAGTCATGGCTACAAGGCAAGAACAAGGAGGAGGTTACAAGGCATGAGAATACAAAGGGTCTAGGCTTGATAGTGGAGTTTTGGTGCACCACAAGGCTCGTCTACATGCATTGTTTGGCTCGGCTCTTCATGTTTCAGATCTGGATAGAGGATGAAGTGATGGGTGGTGGTCATACCAAGGTGGTGGTGGAGCATGGGAAGGTGGCCAAGGTGATCTAAGGTGAAGGTGATGAAGACTAGGTGGCTAGGCATGCAATTTGGAAGGTTTTGTGCAACTTTTGAGGTGTTTGTCTTCATTTAAAGGCCATCGCCTGATCTGGTCAGAGGGGAAGAGAGGGGTTTGAAGCCGTGGAAGGGGAGGAGGAAGGTGGTGGAGGCTATGGTGGAGATGGTGGAGGGTTTGGTCGAGCAAAGCTAGGTGAAATCATGGCAAAACATAGGAAAAAGGAAGGAGAAAAAGTAGAAAATGAGAAGAGGCCATTACCATTTGCTTTTGCCATGAGAAATAAAGTGAGGAGGAAATGTTTTCACGTGAAATGGTTTGAGAAACTCACGGCTAAGCATTTAGGGTGTACGGCCAAAACAAAGCTAATGAAAGGTCGTGAAAAATGAAAAGGTTTTGGCAATGAAAAGTCACACAAGTTAAAGCTTAAGTCCTTTCAAATTTCCACTTCTTTTAATTAAATAAAAACAAATGAAATTTCAGTAAATGCCTTAGAAAATGAAAACAAAACAAAATAAACTGAAATAAATAAGTATGTTTAAGGAAAATAGAAAAAGAATTAAAGAAATTATTTTAAAAATTCAAAATAGGGCTTAAAAATTTCAAATAAAATATCACCAACTTTAGAAAATTTCTATTTCACTTTAAAACAAACAAAAGGTCAAATAAATAAAATAAATGAGGAAAAAAATAAAGTGGGAATGAGAATAAAATAAGATCTTAAGAAAAATAGAAAAATAAATAAAGAATTACTTTAATTAATTGAAACTGGAAATTAGAAATTGTAAACAAAATACAACTGACACTGGAAAATGTCAATTATACCTTTAAAATGTTTTAAAACCAAAATATATACATAACCTATTATTTTACCCATATAAATAAAAATTAGAATATTACGTGACCAAATAAAATATTATTTATATAATTTAAAATAAACAATTTTGTTAAATACAGCAAATTACACACAATATTTAAAAGGGCATAACTTTCACATTATAAATCAGATTTCAACGAAACGAAAAGCAGTGTTCTTGAAATTTTATTTACTTTCATAATAAAAGATAAAATTCAAAATTTCAACATTTTAATTTTTTTATTTAAAAGTCAAAGTTGACCATATTGACCAAAATTCACTGTTTTGGAAGATATGTTATTTATACATGTTTGGAACTCTAATTCATATTAAAAAAATCAAAACTTATATTAAAATACAAAATTAATCATTCAAAGTAAATAAAATAAGTTTTTAAATCAAAATTTTAATAAAAAAATTAAAATATACAATTAAAATAATCACAAAATATAGGATTGTTAAAATATGTCTAACAATCAAATCTTAGCTTAGCTTCCAAACTTTCTTAATTATCTAAGAGTATAGATAATTTCTCAAGCGTATCATTTTGCTCATCGGCCTATGGTTATTGCTTAGAAGATTATCTATGCTCCCTTGGACAAAATTGAAAGTCACTCTCTAGATTATTGGTTTCTTAACTACACCAATTTTTTTATATCACTTATATTTATTATTTAATACTAAAATTATTTATGAATTACTTCGTAAATTTTCACCTAAGTTTATAAATATTTTTCAAAGACATTTCTCTATAAAATATTAAATAAAAATTTACTCCATTATATTTACTTGTATAATACCCTTCTAGATCCTAAGAACATATACAAAACACCAATTTTATTTTAGTTTTCAAAATTTAGATGGAGGCCCAATAAAAATATGGGTCTTTAAAAATTAAGTCAACCTTCCTATCTTTCTACCTTAAGGTGTTATAATGAAAGATGTTTATGAGTTGACCGAAAAATAACAAATAGTTTACACACTCAAATGTTTCAAACAAAAGCTACAGTAACAAATAAACAATGTCTATTAAACCTCCCTATCTAATTTAACCCATTTTAAACATGTGTTAAATTATACTTTCCTATTAAGGGTAAAATTCATTTATCAAATCATCTTTTTATCAAAAATACCTTTTATTTTGAAATCGATTCCCTTTAAGGGAACTTAAAATTAAATACCCAGTTTTTAAATTTCAAAAACTCATTTTTGAAAGCATACTACATATATTTCTTTATGAAATAACTTTAACAATTTATTTATTAAAACTCACTTTATGTGTGTTCGGATTTGAACTCATTTCGATCGCACAATGATAAAGAGAATAATTTACTAAGTACTCCATAACTTTGCCTAAGCAACATCCAATCGTCACTTAGAAGATTATTCAGATTACCACAAAACTAATCGAAATGTTTTCCCCGAATTACCCCAAAGAAAATGCATTCTATTTAAAATTTCACTTTCAAAATATTTTAATTAAAATACTTCTAAGTAATATTTTCTCTAAATCTTTTTGAAATTATTTTCAAACAACTCCGGGATTTAAAATTCAAAAATCCTTTTCCAAAAAATTTTGTAAACTAAATTTATATAAAATTTGCTTTATATAAAATCAATTTATATTATAATAATTCTTCTTTATTATAATAATTTTTTTCCAAATATTCATTCTTTGAATGTCTTATCCAACCATTTAGATTATATTAAACAACTTTTATTAAAAGTTTACTTTTTAACTTATCATTATAACCAAACTCCTTATAGTCAAATTGTGAAACTTAATTCACAAGGGTTCATTTATAATCAAAACAATAAATGCTTAAAAATAAGCTGAATAAAATTATCAAAAAATTAACAAATGATAATCAACGCTCCTAATTTAATCAAGCATGACTGATCAAACAATAGTGATAATAAATAAATATTATCACTTTCAAACAAACAATCACACTCTATAACTATATATATTTTTTAAAATTATTCCATTATATATATAACCCTAGGTAAAATATTTCATTTACCAAATTTTTCAAAAATCAATATCATGTCTATTTGTCTTGTTCAAGTGTTTAGAAATTCCTATAGACACCGTGGCATCCCATGTCTCAACCATATTTCATAAATAACTCAATACACCAATTAACATAATATGATTTTTATAGCATTAACAAATACGCTCTCGTATATATAATACTCTCAACTCATTTCAGGGTTCGCTTACCCTATCTTTAATGAGTTACCCATTCTAGGGCATTATACCATATCTCTAATGGTAGTAGCCAGCAAGTCCAAGAAAACTTCTAATCACGGTCACTGTCTCTAGTCTCTTCCAATTGTTCACAGCTTCGATCTTATCGGGATCGACTGACAATCCTTTCTCTGAAACCACATGACCAAGAAACTTAACTCTTTCTTCCAAAACCGACACTTGGAAAACTTCGCCTTTTGTTAATTCTGCCTCAGCGTCTCTAGCACAATTATAAGATGATCTTTATGCCCTCTCTCAACTTTAGAGTATACCAAAATGTCATCTATAAACACCAACACGAATCTATCCAAATACACTCGGAAGACTCAATTCATCAAATCCACAAAGAAAGCAGGTGCATTCGTCAACCCGAATGGCATCACTAACCACTCATACGAACCACATCTCGTTCGAATGCGGTCAAAAGAACACTGTCCTCTGCCACTCTCAACTGATGGAACCCTATCGCCAAATCCAATTGGGAAAACACTCTGGCTCCACTCAACCGATCAAGTAGATCATCAATTCTCGACAAAGGATACTTATTCTTTATCGTTCTTTCGTTTAGCTTACGATAGTCGATACACACGCTTAATGACCCGTCTGGTTTCTTTACGAATACCGCGGCCGCTCCCCAAGGGGAACTGCTTGGTCTAATAAAATTCCTTCCTTCTAGATCCACTAGCCGCACCTTTAATTCCTTCATCTCAGTCAGTGTCATCCTACTAGCTGGTCTACTTACAGGTTCGGCTCCAGGCACAAGATCTATTCGAAAATCAACAGCTCGTTTCGATGGTAGTTCTGTGATTGGCTCAAACACGTTTGCAAACTCTCTTGCTATTCGAACCTAACTTAAATCTTCTTCCACTTTCATTATACTTAACAAAGCACAACTGCTCTGGTAAAAATTCTCTACTGAGAATATAATTCGGTTATGACTATTAGGGTGTCTCAAAGATATCTCCCCATCTTGACAGAATATCCGGACTTCGGTTGCCGGTGCAATAGAATAGGTAGGAGTAAATTATGGCAGGATCAGTCACCTGGCGCCCTCCTCCAAGAAGAATTGTGCTATGCCCCCCCGAGATCCCTATAGAGCGAAAGACTGGTGATCCCTAGGTTGCAGCACGTCTGGTCTTCCTTCGGGCGCCTCGCGCCGCTACCGCCGTTTCTAGGACCGACCGACAAAGGGACCGTCCCGGTTGTCCCCGCTCACTTCGCTCGCCTCACCTGCACAGGCGACAACCAACAAGGCGACCAACGGGAGGTCGCACATTCATAATAGCGTTCCCTCATACCTTCTCAACCAATCCATACCCAAAATGTTTCTGAAATCTACGAAATCATATGCATACAAACTGCATGCAAACTTATGACCTAGTAAATCAAGTTCTAACTGGTCACATTTCATCCCAGAGTTGCATACCCTCCTATTGAGTTCGTAGCCCATAAGGAAGTAACAAGGTATATGGGTTCTAAGCATAACCTATCAACCAAACACTGGGATATAAGTGAATGTGATGCATCGATATCAAAAAGTATCCTAACTGGTATACTCTGAATCAAAAATGTACCTTCCATCACAGTCTTTCCCTTATCAGCTGTAGTGGGCTTAGCTGATGATCCAACAGCAAAAACTTTCCCATTGTCCGCCCTGGCTAGCTCTAGACACTGGTTCTTGTAATGCCCAACTTATTCACAGTTAAAGCATTTCACATTCTTCTTGTCTGCGGCCTTCTTTCCCTTGCTTGACTGGCACTCATTTTCATAATGACACTTCTTGTAACATTTGTCGCAAACCAAATCAGCCTTTGCCTTCTTGGCAGTATCCCCTTTCTGGACTCCCTTTTTCTTAAAGAACTTTCTCTTCTTTCACTGAAGACCCTGGGATTCAGCTGGCTTTTCTCTAGCAGAAATAGAAAGCATCACTTCATGGAAAATTGCCATCTCCCCCACCACATTACTAGGTTCTCAGATATGGGTTATGGTCATCCTAGCAAGCTCAGGTCTCAGTCCTCGAATGAACCTTTCATTCCTTCTGACATCAGTGTCAACCAAAGCATATCCATATCGGGACAGCTCGTCAAACTTTGTAGCATACTCGATCACTGACATCTCTCCTTGAACCAGATCCATGAAATTCCTCATCAATGCCGACTTAGCAACCTCAGACAGAAACCTCTGCTCAAACCTTCTCCTGAAATCAGCCCATGTCAGCTCTTCCTCCGGTACCCCAGCGGTCACACTATTCCACTAGTGAAGCGCTGCCCCTTGCAACTGCCTAGAGGCTAGCCTTCTCTTTTGCCCATCATCCAAGCCTAGATTAGTACAGATCCTTTCATAGCTCAATAGCCAATTCTCAACCTCAACTTCATCCTCCGTTCCAACAAACGGTTTTCCACCCAAACTGTTATAGTCTCTGCTTAGCTTAGCATAGTTATTCCCAATTGGAGCCACAGGATTAGCTCCTCCAACATTACCAGATACTCTAGCTTGCAAAAGATTGGCTAACAACTGATACACCATCCCCGCATCTACTGGCGGATTTCTAGCACCTACATTGGATTCAGCATTTGGATTAGTATTGGCCTGTCGACCTTGATTCCTCCTGGTACTAGGTCGAGCATTTTTGTTGGTTGTGGTGCTCCCTCGACCTAGATTTCCTCTTCTGTTTCCTGCTTCCATATCTTCTTTCTCGTAAATATGCATACGAGCCTTAGTAAGATACAGAAGAACGGTCTAAGAGAGAGGGGAATACGTACTTATATATATATCAAATAAAAGTACGTTACTATAGCTTTAACCCAAACCTCGATCATATTTTCAAATTCATTGGATTATGTTTCAAAAAATTTAGGTTTTACTTTCTTTTAAAGTTTCATAAACCTATGCTCTAATTCAACTTGTAACATCCCCCTACTTGGAGGCCCAAAACTAACGGCTACTGATGCTGCAGTCATCCATAGTTATTAATTCTCAGCGACCAAATACGACTAAATTAGATTCATTGATACACAAAAATACATGAATATGGAAAAAAATTAAACTTAAAAAAAAATCACATATCATTTCAAAATATTAACAATTCATTACATAATCCCATACTCGCAAACCACGTTAAGAGAAAATATGTTTATTACAACATATGCCAAGAGTGACATATGAAGATGCCCCCTTAGTAGATCATACTATATACAGGTAATATAACAACTTTGCCATTACAAACAACACAGCATAATCAAAAGAAAAGAGAACTCTAAATAGCTATCATGCCTCCTGCACGTCTCTGGAAGCTTATTTGTCTTAAAAGGTACCTGAAAACCTCAACTCTCAAACTACTCAAAATCAATTGAGTACCCGAGAGTTTTAGGGGAAAACATAAACTTCGAGCTAGACATAAAGCGTGGAATGAATAATAATCTACCATCTCAAATCAATTAGATATCTAGTGAGACCATGTCGCTTAGAAGAACGGGTTTCGCCTCACTAGTATCTCAAAACCTTTTATAAAACCATATACTGTGTTCCTGCACACGATAGTTAAAACAATTCAAAACAGTATAATATGATGATATGCAAAAACAAATGAATCAATTCTGGATTACCCATCCCCATTCATTTTAGACTATCTGTCTTAATTATAGTTTCTATGATTACTATTAACCTATTAGTTTTCATGAGCTGACTAATAACCAATTATTCAATTAAGGACTCCCTGTCCAATTACATAGTTTCATGGGATCATTATGAACTTATTGGTAACTCCAATATCTTACTCTTATCCTAGTTTTCATGGGTTGACTAGGAACCTATTGGTGACTCCAATATCCTTTCTCTTATCCTAGTTTTCATGGGTTGACTAGGAACCTATTGACATCTGTCAATATTTCATCCGGATATAGTTTTCATGGGCTAATTACAAACCTACTGGCCCCTACCAGTATCCAATCATAGTTTTCATGGGCTTACTATGAACCTGTCTTTCTAACATCTTCCTTTATACATAGTTTTCATGGGCTAACTATGAACCCGTCTTTCTGACATCTTCCTTTATACATAGTTTTCATGGGCTAACTATGAACCTATTGGACCCTACCAATATCTTTTCTTATACACAGTTTTCATGGGCTTACTGAGAACCTATTGGCCCCTGCCAATATCATTCTTTTATATTTTAGCATCCTATATTCTGGTCTTCCTGACTTCCTGGATGCAATTCTGCTCATTCAGAAGTTTAATCAATTTATATTCACTACTGGATTAACCTAACTGGTTCTTCTACCCCTTATCCCCAAAATGCAGTTATGGGTACATTATAAAGTGAATATATTCATATTTGAAGAAGCAACATAACAACATAGCAATACCACTCGTGTGGGTTTAAAACAAAACGTGGTTAATCTCTTTAACCTATTACTTTCTCAAAGATAGCTTCTTCTTAAAAACCATTATCAAAACTCCTTTAGTAAATAGCCACGATTTTTTCCTTTAACAATAGAGTTTGGATTATAAAACCATTCGATACCTTCGTAACCTAGCTTTCGACTTCATAGGACAACCTCCTTCGAAAGCCTTAAAATCTATCTTCAAAACATTAGGCTCCTGCCTTTTAATACTTTAAAATCTACCTTTCGAAACCTTTTGATTGTAGTGAGTATTAATATTTAACCTTTAGAAGCTTAGCTTCGAAATCAGTTGAAAGTACCCCTTTCGACACTCTTGGAAGTAACCCTTCCGAAATCATTAAAAGTACCCCTTTCGAAAGCGTTTGGTTTATACTTAAAACATTATTTAGGTCAAAGTGAATATAGGTGAAAGCAACTGTTTCGAAACCATCTTTATCATATAAAAATATTAGGGAAAACTTGATGGCGTCGGCACCATCTTTTTCGGAAGCATTTAACATCTAGGTAAAAATACTAGAAGGTTGGTGTCGAAACCCCTTTCGAAACCATCACCTTCGAAACCCCTAACCCCTTTCGAAAGCTATAGGAAGTATCTCTAACTTATAAAACAAAATATCCTTTCGACAGCATCAATATCTTTAACACCATTGAATGGTTAAAGAATGGCAGTAGGGTTTCGACTAGGTCGGAACCCCTTCTTTCAAAACATTCTTTCATAAGTAAGGAACCCAGTCGAAAGCAATCTTAAGTTAATGGCAACCCTTTCGAAATCCTTTAAAAATCTATTTCGAAACCATATATGCTTCGACTTTGTCGAAGGCTAAAACAAGACAAAGGAAGGCGCTTTTCATTTTTAAAACAAACCAAGATTTCGACTCCTTCGGAAGCTTTTCTTTCGACACTTAACCTTTCGCCTATCTCCAATCCACTACGTACCATCATGGTGAAACCTTGTGTATTTTGTTTCGGCATAGTTGGTTTCGACAAAGATGAAAGTGGAAGCTTCTGTGTCAAAAGGTGCTTTCCTAAGTAGGCGAAACCAAGTTTCTGATGGAATCCTGGTTTAGTTCTTATTAAAGTAAACTTTATCTAACTAACATGCCACGTGTCAATACCAGATTGGCTGTCTTAACTTTTTCAAATTTTTTTCAAAAATAATTGCCACTAATCATATCTAAACTGTGGTTAAGTAAATCAATTAAGCCCTTCCCTTAGTCAAAACCAATTTTGAAAAGAAGTCCCTCTTCTAAAACATTTTATTTTGCATAGAAAATCACATCGTAAAAATCCTTAAATATTCCAGAAATTCACTTTAATCATGTTATCTAATATATCAAAATTCCAGACCTAAATTCTCAATATATTTTCCAAAATAAATTTATAAATCCAAATAATCATAATCTTCTTTGAAAATTCATAATAATCTGTCCATAACTTGGAAAATTCTCGAAATTGAAACCCAACTCCGAAATCATGTTTCTCATAAAATAAAATTTTCCCATGGCATTTAAACATCATTAAATCTTGGTTTTGACCTAAAACCGTGCTTTTGCCCTTTTAAACAATCTTTTTTAAATCATTTAAATCATAAATCAAGCATATCATCATCCAATATATCATAAATATGAATTTACCCTTAAATCCGAAAGTATATGATTCAAAACAAAATAGAGATGGAATCATTATTCACTTGATCTAGATAAGGAGATTGAATTGAGATTGATTTCCCCTAAGCTTGATTCTTTAGCTTTTATTTTGAGTTCTTCTTGTCAATGGCCGACTTCTCTCTTGTGTTTTAATTTTTTTAAATGACGTAAATGGGAAGAAAAATGGTAGGAATGAAAATATATAAGGGTGGGAGTTTTGGATTCCTAATATACCCTTATGAGATTTAATTAACCAAAAACCCATTTCTAAGCCCATTAATTAGTTTATTAGGCACGACCTTAATTAGTTAATTCAAATCTCAACCCCTTTAGCACTTACATTTGCATTATTCTATTTAATTTATCTAATTAAATTCCTGAATAATGTTATCAAAAATTAGGGGTGTTATAGGCTCTCCTCCTTAAAGAATTTCGTCCTCGAAATTCAGTAAGGACAAACATAGTAATCATCTGTAACGACTCCTAACAACCATACTAGTCTATCTGACTAGGAAATATCTATATAAATCTAATATAGACATACCCTCAAAGCAGATTAGGATAAGTATCTCGAATCATGTCCTCTGTCTCCCAAGTACAGTCCTTCTCGTTGTCGCTCCACTGAACTTTCACCAACTTGACTGTCTCCTCAATCTCTTCTCATCTCTCGCTACAACTCGAATTGGTTGTCTAACAAAATCAAATCAGGCTCTACTACCAAATCCTCTAACTCTGTTTGAGGAATAGTAGCCTCTGGATCATGCATATACTTGCAAAGATGAGACACATGAAATACATTATGGACACCTGCCATATTGCTCGGTAACTCAACTCTGTATGCGAGCTTTCCAATCCTCTCTATTATCTAGAATGGACCAACATATCTCGGTGCCAGTTTCCCTAACTTCCCGAACTGTACCACACCCTTCATCGGTGATGCCTTAATGAAAAACCTGTCTCCAACTGAGAACTCTAGGTCCTTACACCTTTTATCTGCGTAACTCTTTTGTCTCGATTGAGCTTCCTTCATCCGTTCTCGGATCAACTCAATCTTCTCTGACGCCTCCCTAACCAAATCTGGACCTAAGACCAATCTGTCTCCAGTCTCCAACCAACATGCAGGGGATTTGCATGGCCTTCCATACAATGCTTCAAAAGACGTCATTCCTATACTAGTCGGGTAACCATTGGTATAGGAAAACTCAACAAATGCAGGTGATCTTCCCAAGATCCACCAAAATCCAACACACAAGCTCTCAACAAATCCTCGAGCACCTTATTGACTCTCTCTGTCTGCCCATCCGTCTGTGGGTGATATGTGGTACTCATCTTGAGCTTAGTGCCTAACACATCCTGTAGAGTCTTCCAGAATTCGTAGTGAATAAATCATCTCTGTCGCTGACTATGCTACTAGGAACTCCATGAAATATAGCTATGTTCTTCATGAATAACTTCGCCAAAACAGATGCCGTCCTGGTCGACTTTACTGGAATGAAATGGGCACTCTTAGTCAACCTATCCACAATAACCCATATACTTTCATTTCCTCTCCTTGACCTTAGTAACCCATCTATGAAATCCATGGATATCAAATCTCATTTCCAAACTGGAATATCTAGAGGCTGAAGTAACCCACTCGGCTTCTAATGTTCGGCTTTCACTTGTCGACAGTTTACACACTGCCTAACCAACAAGCCAACATCCCTCTTCATACCTTCCCAATAGAAGCTCCTCTTCATATCTTGATACATCTTGGTCCCTCTAGGATGAATCGTAAACTTGGATCGATGACACTCCTCAAGAACTTCTCTTCTCAAGTTCTCTACATCTGGAACACATAACCGCCCCTTCTTTCTCAACCATCATCTTTGGTCAAGGCAAAAATCATTTAAATCATCAACCTCGGTTCCAACCTCAAGCCTTATGATCCTCTCAGCTAATAATGGATCCTCCTTCTGCGTAGAAGCAATTCACTCGATCAACCCCAGTCAAACTTCTAAACAGGAGATCATGGCAGTACTCTGACTAGAACTAGCAGTCGATCTTAACTGCATGCCACAACTGGCCAAAGCTTCTATATCTTTCCACTCTGCCAACATAGCCAACAACACATTCTGGTGTCTTCTGCTAAGAGCATCTGCTACCTTATTTCCTTTCCCAGGAGTATACTCTATACCAAAATCATAAGCAGTCAAAAACTCTAGCCACCTCTGTTGTCTCATATTCAACTCCTTCTGAGAGAATAAGTATCTCAAAGACTTATAATCAGTATATAACTCAAATCTCTCCTCCAAGAGATAATGCCTCCAAATCTTCAAGGCAAAAATCACTGCAGCCAACTCCAAGTCATGAGTAGGGTATCTTACTTCATGCGGTCTAAGCTGCCTAGATGCGTAGGCAATGATTTTCCCCTTCGGCATCAACACTGCTCCCAATCCAGTCCCACATGCATCTGTGTATACCACCAACCCTTGGTTTCCATCTGGAACTACTAACACTGGAGCATTGGTCCATAAGTTCTTTAACTTAAGGAATGCTTCCTCACATTTGTCGGACCCAACAAACTTCACTTCCTTCCTGGTAAGCTGAGTCAAAGGCACTGCTATCCGCAAGAAATCCTTGATGAATCTCTGGTCGTAGCCAGCGAGTCCAAGAAAACTTCTGATCTCGGTCACTGTCTCTGGTCTCTTTCAATTGTTCACATCTTCGATCTTATCTGGATCGACTGACAATCCTTTTTCTGAAACCACATGACCAAGAAATGTAACTTCTTTCTTCCAAAAATGACACTTGGAAAACTTCACCTTTAGCTAATTCTGCCTCAACGTCTCTAGCACAACTCTAAGATGATCTTCGTGCTCTCTCTCATCCTTAGAGTATACCAAAATTTCATCTATAAACAGAAACATAAATCTATCCAAATACTCTCGGAAGACTCGATTCATCAAATCCACAAAGAAAGCAGGTGCATTAGTCAACCCAAATGGCATCACTAACCACTCATACGAACAATATCTCGTTTGAAATGCTATCAAAGGAACACTGTCCTTTGGCACTCTCAACTGGTGGAACCCTGTCGCCGAATCCAACAGGGAAAACACTTTGGCTCCACTCAACTGATCAAACAGATCATCAATTCGCGGCAAAGGATACTTATTCTTTATCATCCTTTCGTTTAGTTTACGATAGTCGATACATACCCTTAACGACCCGTCTGGTTTCTTTACGAATAGTGCGATCGCCCCCCAAGGCGAACTGTTTGGTCTAATAAAATTCCTTCCTTCTAGATCCACTAGCTGCACCTTTAATTCCTTCATCTCAGTCGGTGTCATCCTGCTAGGTGGTCTACTTACAGGTTCAGCTCTAGGCACAAGATCTATCTGAAACTCAACAGCTTGTTTCGGTGGTAGTCTTATGACTGGATCAAACACGTCTACAAACTCTCTTGCTATTCGAACCTGACTTAGCTCTTCTTCCACTTCCGCTGCACTTAACAAAGCACAACTACTCCGGTCAGAATTCTCTACTGAGAATATAATTCGGTTATGACTATTAGGGTGTCTCAAAGATATCTCCCCATCTTGATAGAATATCCTGGCCTCATAACTTCTCAACTAATCCATACCAAAATGATTCTGAAATCTACGAAATCATATACATAAAAACTGCATGCAAACTTATGACCTAATAAATCAAGTTCTAACTGGTCACATCTCATTCCCAGAGTTGCATACCCTCTTATTGGGTTCGCAAGCATTAAGGAAGTAACAAGGTATATGGGTTCTAAGCATAACCTATCAACCAAACACTGGGATATAAATGAATGTGATGCACCAGTATTAAAAAGTATCCTAACCGGTATACTTTGAATCAAAAACGTACCTTCCATCACAATCTTTCCCTTATCAGCTGCAGTAGGCTTAGCTGATGATCCAACAACAAAAACTTTCCCTTTGTTCGCCCTAGCAGGCTCCGAACACTGGTTCTTGTAATGCCCAACTTGATCATAGTTAAAGCATTTCACATTCTTCTTGTCTGCAGCCATCTTTCACTCATTTTCATAATGACCATTCTTGTCACATTTGTAGCAAACCAAATCAGCCTTTGCCTTCTTGGCAGTATCCCCTTTCTGGACACCCTTCTTCTTAAAGAACTTTCTCTTCTTTCCCTGAGGACTGCAGCCATCTTTCACTCATTTTCGTAATGACCCTTCTTGTCACATTTGTAGCAAACCAAATCAGCCTTTGCCTTCTTGGCAGTATCCCCTTTCTGGACACCCTTCTTCTTAAAGAACTTTCTCTTCTTTTCCTGAGGACCCTGGGATTCAACTGGCTTTTCTCTAGCAAAAACAATAAGCATCTCTTCATGCTGAATGGCCATCTTCACCACCACATTACTAGGTTCTCGGATATGGGTCATGGTCATCCTCAGGTCTCAGTCCTCGAATGAACCTTTCATTCCTTCTGACATCATTGTCAACCAAAGCATATCCATATCGAGACAGCTCGTCAAACTTAGCAGCATACTCGATCACTGACATCTCTCCTTGAACCAGATCCATGAACTTCCTCATCAATGCCGACTTAGCAACCTCAGACAGAAACCTCTGCTCAAACCTTCTCCTGAAATCAGCCCATGTCAGCTCTTCCTCCGGTACCCCGATGGTCACACTATTCCACCAGTGAAGCGCTGCCCCTTGCAACTGCATAAAGGCTAGCCTTCTCTTTTGCCCATCATCCAAGCATAGATCAGTACAGAACCTTTCATGGCTCAATAGCTAGTTCTCAACCTCAACTGCATCCTCCGTTCCAACAAACGGTTTTCCACCCAAACTAGTGTAGTCTCTACTTAGCTTAGCATAGTTATTCCCAATTGGAGCCACAGGATTAGCTCCTCCAACATTACCAGCTACTCCAGCTAGCAAAAGATTAGCTAACAACTGATACACCATCCCCACATCTACTGGCGAATTTCTAGCGCTTACATTGGCTTCAACGTTTGGATTAGCATTAGCCTATCGACCTTGATTCCACCTAGTACTAGGTCGAGCATTTCCGTTGGTTGTGATGCTTCCTCCACCTAGATTTCCTCTTCCGTTTCCAGCTTCCATATCTTCTTTCTCGTAAATCTGCATACGAGCCTTAGTAAGATATAGAAGAATGGTCTAAGAGAGAAGGAAATACATACTTATATATGTATGTATGTATGTATATATCAAATACAAGTACGTTACTATAGTGTTAACCCAAACCCCGATCATATTTTCAAATTCATTAAATTACGTTTCAAAAACTTTTAGGTTTAACTTTCTTTTAAAGTTTCATAAACCTATGCTTTGATGCCAACTTGTAACATCCCCCTACTTGGAGGCCCAAAACTAACGGCTACTGATGCTGCAGTCATCCATAGTTATTAATTCTCAACGACCAAATACGGCGAAGTTAGATTCATTGATACACAAAAATACATGAATATGGAAAATATTTAAACTTCAAATAAAATCACATATCATTTCAAAATATTTCCAATTCGTTACATAATCCCAAACTCGCAAATCACGTTCAGCGAAAATATGTTTATTACAACATACGCCAAGAGTGACATACGAAGATGCCCCCTTGATAGATCAGAGTATATACAGGCAATATAACAATTTTTCCATTACAAACAACACAGCAGAATCAAAAGAAAAGTGAACTCTAAATAGCTATCATGCCTCCTCCATGTCTCCGGAAGCTTATTCGTCTTAATAGGTACCTGAAAACTTCAACTCTCAAACTACTCAAAATCAATTTAGTACCCGAGAGTTTAAGGGGAAAACATAAACTGCGAGTTAGACATAAAGCCTAATATGAATAATAATCTACCATCTCAAATCATTTAGATATCAAGTGAGATCACGCCGAGTAGCGGAATGGGTTTCCCCTCTCTAGTATCTCAAAACCTTTTATAAAACCATATATTGTGCTCCTGCACCCACAATGGTTAAAAAAATTCAAAACAATATAATACGATGATATGCAAAAAAAATGAATCAATCTGGATTACCCATCCCCATTCATTTTTGACTATCTGTCTTAATTATAGTTTCTAGGATTACTATTAACCTATTAGTTTTCATGGGCTGACTAATAACCAATTAATCAATTAAGGACTCCCTGTCCAATTACATAATTTTCATGGGATCACTATGAACCTATTTGTAACTTAATATCTTACTATCATCCTAGTTTTCATGGGTTGACTAGGAACCTATTGGTGACTCCAATATCCTTTCTCTTATCCTAGTTTTCATGGGTTGACTAGGAACCTATTGACATTTGTCAATATTTCATCCGGATATAGTTTTCATGGGCTAACTACAAACCTACTAGCCCCTGCCAGTATCCAATCATAGTTTTCATAGGCTTACAATGAACCTGTCTTTCTGACATCTTCCTTTATACATAGTTTTCATAGGCTAACTATGAACCGTCTTTCTGACATCTTCCTTTATACATAGTTTTCATGGGCTAACTATGAACCTATTGGCCCCTGCCAATATCTTTTTCTATACAAAGTTTTCATGGGCTTACTGAGAACCTATTGGCCTCTGCCAATATCTTTGTTTTATATTTTAGCATCCTATATTCTGGTCTTCCTGACCTCCTAGATGCAATTCTACTCATTCAGAAGTTTAATCAATTTATATTCACTACTGGGTTAACCTAACTGATTCTTCTACCCTTTATCCCCAAAATGCAGTTATGGGTACATTATAAAGTGAATATATTCATATTTGAAGAAGCAACATAACAACATAGCAATACCACTCCTGTGGGTTTAAAACAAAACATGGTTAATCTCTTTAACCTATTACTTTCTCAAAGATGGCTTCTTCTTAAAAACCATTATCAAAACTCCTTTAGTAAATAGCCACGATTTTTTCCTTTAAAAATAGAGTTTGGGTTATAAAACCATTCGATACCTTCATAACCTAGCGTTCGACTTCATAGGACAACCTCCTTCGAAAGCCTTAAAATCCATCTTCAAAACATTATGCTCCTGCCTTTTAATACTTTAAAATCTACCTTTCGATTGTAGTGAGTATTAATATTTATCCTTTAGAAGCTTAGCTTTGAAACCAGTTGAAAGTACCCCTTTCGACACTCTTGGAAGTAACCCTTCCGAAATCATTAAAAGTACCCCTTTCGAAATCATTTGGTTTATACTTAAAACATTATTTGGGTCAAAGTGAATATAGGCGAAAGCAACTATTTCGAAACCATCTTTATCATATAAAAATATTGGGGAAAACTTGATGGCGTCGGCACCATCTCTTTCGGAAGCATTTAACATCTGGGTAAAAATACAAGAAGGTTAGTGTCAAAACCCCTTTCGAAACTATCACCTTCGAAACCCCTAACCCCTTTCGAAAGCTATAGGAAGTGGCTCTAACTTATAAAACATAGTATCCTTTCAACAGCATTAATATCTTTAACACCATCGAATGGTTAAAGAATGGCAGTAGGGTTTCGACTAGGTCGGAACCCCTTCTTTCAAAACATTCTTTCATAAGTAAGGAACCCAATCGAAAGCAATCTTAAGTTAATGGCAACCCTTTCGAAACCCTTTAAAAATCTATTTCGAAACCATATGCTTCGACTCTATCGAAGGCTAAAACAAGACAAAGGAAGGCAATTTTCATTTTTGAAACAAACCAAGATTTCGACTCCTTCGGAAGCTTTGCTTTCGACACTTAACCTTTCGCCTATCTCCAATCTACTACGTACCATCATGGTGATACCTTGTGTATTTTGTTTCGGCATAGTTGGTTTCGAAAAAGATGAAAGCGGAAGTTTCTATGTCAAAAGGTGCTTTCCTAAGTAGGCGAAACCAATTTTCTGATGTAATCCTAGTTTAGTTCTTATTAAAGTAAACTCTCTCTAACTAACCTGCCACGTGTCAACACCAGATTGGTTGCCTTAACTTTTTAAAATTCTTTTTCAAAAATAACTGCTGCTAATCAGATCTAAACCATGGTTGAGTAAATAAATTAAGCCCTTCCCTTAGTCAAAACCAATTTTGCAAAGAAGTCCCTCTTCTAAAACAATTTATTTTGCATAGCATATCAGATTGGAAAAATCACCAAAAATTCCAAAAATTCACTTTAATCATGTTTTCTAACATATCAAAATTCCAGACCCAAATTCTCAATATATTTTCCAAAATAAATTTATAAACCCAAATAACCATAATCTCCTTTGAAAATTCATAATAATCTTTCCATAGCTTGGAAAATTCTCAAAATTGAAACCGAACTCCAAAATCATGTTTCTCATAACATAAAATTTTCCCATTGCACTTAAACATCTTTTAAATCTCGGTTTTGACCTAAAACCGTGCTTTCGCCCTTTTAAACAATCTTGTTTAAATCATTTAAATCATAAATCAAGCATATCATCATCCAATATATCATAAAAACGAATTTACCCTTAAATTCGAAAATATACGATTCAAAACAAAATAGAGATGGAATTATTAGTCACCTTGATCTAGATACGGAGATTGGATTAAGATTGATTTCCCCTAAGCTTGATTCTCTAGCTTTTACTTTGAGTTCTTCTTGTTAATGCTGGCCTCTCTCTTGCATTTTTAATTTTTAAAATGATGTAAATGGGAAGAAAAATAGTAGGAATGAAAATATATAAGGGTGGGAGTTTTGGACGGCAATTTCCTAATATACCCTTATGAGATTTAATTAACCAAAAACCCATTTCTAAGCCAATTAATTAGTTTATTAGGCACGGCCTTAATTAGTTAATTCAAATCTCAATCCCCTTATCACTTACATTTACATTATTCTATTTAATTTATCTAATTAAATCTCTTGGATAATGTTATCAAAAATTAGGGGTGTTACAATTAATTAACTTTAAACACCTTTATTTAAACAGTTAATTATCTCTAAAACACTTTTATTAAATCAATTAATTAACATTTAAAACACCATTAGTTATTGCTCAAATTCTACAAGCTCCAAACTCCACTAATCCAATTCATTAATTGATTAATTAACGTTTAAAACGCCATTAACTAGTTAGTTAATTAACTTTAAATACCTTTATTAAATTCTTTAATTAACGTTTAGCACAAAATTCTGCAAGCTTCAAACTCCACCAATCCAATTCCAAAATGTAGATAATGATTCCATGAGTCCAACGCAACTCACCGCGCTCGAATCCAACCT
This sequence comes from Allium fistulosum, assembly GCA_030737815.1. NCBI lineage: Eukaryota > Viridiplantae > Streptophyta > Magnoliopsida > Asparagales > Amaryllidaceae > Allium > Allium fistulosum. The sequence continues at coordinate 226,045,870 of CM060904.1, forward strand.
CGTATGAAATAGTTACGAGTTTAATAAGATATGGAATTAAATAATATAATTTATTACTAATTACATCACTAATCCCTATTACCCTAATTAACAAATCACGGCCTCTAATCATCTTCCTTGTTTTAAAACTTTGACCGCCTAATAAGAAAACCCATCGTCTTCTTCTTCACCAAACCACCGCCGCCTCTATTGACCTAATGCCGCCGCACTCCATCAAGTACCTCCCTAGACCGAACCCTTCCCAATGACATCGGCCTTGACCCTAACGGCGCCTGAAACACCACTGCCGAGCCAAAACGCTGCCAACATTCATCTCAGGATTCACGCCGCCACACCTCTCCAATCGACAATCTAATTGTCCAATCCCCTTATCTCCCCTAGCCGGACGTTTTTATAGTTGGGTGTTTAGGCCTGAAACGGCCCTTAGCGGCGTTGAGCGTCACTGGCCGTTGGATTTCTAGGGATAGGATTTAAAGAAAATGGTGGCTAGGGTTTTATAATTCTGAGTTGAGAGAATGGAGAGAGCTACTGCCCTTATATAGACATTCTCTCCGATACTATTCACCCTAAAATTTTACGAACTCCTGATGAGGCGTGCTTACTAGCCTTCCTAGCTAAATACCCCTATTCTGAACTCAATGGAACTATTTTCGAGACCTAATTCCAACATATACACAAGTTAACTTTTTAAGTCGCTCAATTTTATGAACTGAACTCGACCTTTTAACTCTAAATCAAATAGTCGGAATATATCAACGCTTATACTCATTCTGGCTCGCTCAGACCATCCAGACCTAATGGAAATAATCCAAGTCGTAAAAAGTCCATCTATGGAAATCGAGTTTTCAACTCATCGATAAAATAACCCAATTAAATAAATTAAAAACCCATTATTGAAAAATGAAGTTATTTTATTAACAAATAAATTTTCTTATTATTATTTATTAACAAAAAGGGAATTAATTGATGTTATTAAATTCATTTAATTAATATTGAATTTGCAATTGAAATATTTTAAATAAAATTCCTATATTTAAATATTAGTTGTTAAATTTTAAAAACCAATTATTAAATATTCAAAATTAATTAAATATCTAAAATTTAAACGATAAAATTCTGGGATGTTACATTTATTACCAATGAGGTCTAGATTCAGATAAAATTGAATTTAATCATTTTGACCTTTATTGAAATTTGTCACTTTTTTGTTAATTTTATCAAATTTTACCTTATAATTTACCAGTCTCTTTTTCATATATTTCAATTTATTTCTCAAACTATCTGTTTCTTAAATTAATTTTGAATTCTCATTCTTTAAAGCACGATTCTCATTTCCAAGAATCAAAAATTGAGACTTTGAATTATTTAAGAAATTTCAAAATCAATTTTCAAATTGTCAAATTTTTTTGAAATTTTTCATTTTCTCTTTATAAAGAATTATTTAATTTTTCAAGATGATCAGTTTCATTTTCTAAAATATGTTTTTCATTTTTCAACATATTAATTTCTAGCTCATATTTATTTAGTTTGTCCAAACTTTCTTTATGCTCCTTTTAAAGATTTTTAAACTTTTTAAAATAAATCTTAACAAAATTCATATAATTGATTACAAGTAGTTAATACCTCATATTTGATTAATGCATGGGATTATGTTTTGTGATTTTTATAACTTGGATATGATATTGTTTGAAATGTAATCACTAAAAATTATTGTTTTTTTAGAAATATGTGATTTTGTTCATATTCAAGTGCTTCTAATATTATGGATACCATTAGCATAACCGTATTTTGTCACCAGAAGTTAATACTGTGGATGACTGTAGCATCCATAGCGCATAGCTTTTGGCCTCCAGATACGGGATGTTACATTTATACTAAATTACATAATTGCCCATGGTGCCCCCTAACTCTATCAGAACTGACCGATTTGGCAATGGGTGAAAAGAGGTAAATTTCAAAAGAAATTCTCTAAGTGAATCTTAGTGGGCTTATATAAACTAATAGTTAGCATTTAGATCCAATTTACATTTTAAAATAACATCTTATTTTATTTTAAAACAAGTACGAAGCCCGTGCCGATGGCATAGGTGCGAACTTATTTTATGTAAATTTCATGGCACTTTATGTTGTAGTGATGTGAATTTGATTGATGTAAAATATGTTGTGTATAAAAAATGTAAGAAAATATATTTTTTTGTAAACATATTTGAAAATATATAATTAATCAAGTGATATACGAATTGTTGTTGCATATATTATTTTTCTGTGTATTATCTTCAATCTCTCTACTTATCGAACAAACATTACATTTATTTCCGATTTGAAGGTTGTACATCTTTAAATGGAAGATATGTTAGTTGGTAGAAAATGTATATCAGTACTAAGAAGTAGGTCTAAAGTGTCTATTTGGAGCTAGCTTCTAGATGACCATGTGTTGCATAAAATTTAATCAAGTAACCAAGGGTAAATTAATTTGTAAATCACTAACATATAATATGGTCAATGCTAGTGTTACAAACAATAAAATCCCATATAACCATCAATATGAACAATGATAAGTTTTTGTAGCAAAATCAACATGCAGCAAAGCAACTTGCTTCAGGTAATAGTAGTCCTTACTTATTTACATTTTCTCTTGGAATGTCAAAAATAGCTGGTATAACTAATTATTAGTAAAGTATAATTAGCAAAGTAGCATTATCAAGGCAAAGTATAAATGTGCTTTATTTCTCACATTGTAAGACAGATAATTAAATTTGGATGACTTTAATACCCATTGCATTAAATTATAAGTCAAGTATATTTGGTAAAGTAGTACAATCAAAGCACTGTTGTAACAACTCGACTTTTCGACCCTTGAATGTCAACATAAATACATCCACGGTTTTGTGTACCGAGCACCCAAGTGTTAAAAGGACAGAAAGTTAGGGTAAAATAAAATAAAAATAGAATAGAACAAGAAAGGAAGAACAGAACATCAAAATCTCACAACGAAATAGTAATATATAATACCCAAAGATTAGTACAAAGAGTTATTCTGAATACAGAAATCTCGGAGTTACTAAAACCTAAGTATTATCATCAGTCAGGATAGTTATAACTGCATGTCCTCACAATGCTGATATATACAATACAGAAATGCAGCGAAATAAGAATACTACAGAAGTAATCATCCAGCTCTTCTCCATAAGCTCCAAAGCATCCTTAGCTAAATCTGGAAACATACATGACACGAACTCGAGCATTATAAGAAAACATTTTTCGAATCAGTCTCGTAAACCTACGTGAGAAACTCAAGAAATAAGACTAACATATAATAGCACCTTTTTGAGATCGTATGGATTACCATAATGGTTTTCCTTCAAATGAATCCAACCGTTCATTAAGTTCAACATATAGTGATATGATAGATAATGTCTAATGTATAGCACATAAATCATATCAAATAGCTGTTGTGTGAATGACATAATAATAATAGGTATACAATTAATTCTGCTAAGGCGCATTCGCATAGTGTATTTTCCATGGAGATCTCCTCGAATCAAGCTGAATAAGAACTCGTGGACAAGGATCAGAGATATTTTTTCAAGCAACGTACATATCTAGGGAATGTACTATAGGAAATACACAACTGGCCCACGCCCAAAACACTTATGGTTCCAAATGCATAGCTCCCGCATGTATATCCGTCAGTAATACTAGATAGAGTCGTATGCACCCTTGGGATTGCTAAAATGATATGTTCCCTTTGGCTATGCATCCTATCTCTTTTTTTAGTCATTTGTGATGTTGAGGCTACGTTCGATATCTCTCACTTGAGTCTTCATCACTCGAATAGATCACGAATCTCTAGATGGATTCCCACATCTCAAACAGATCACATATCACTACATGGATTCGAGCATCTTGTGTAGATCTCGAATCTCCACATAGATTCCCTCATAAATCTTCCAACGAATGCTAATGTTGTCCTCTCTTTTGGAATACTTTTCAAGATAGACAGTCCCACATGATAGCATCGTTTGAAATGTTAACGCTGACCTCCCCTTTGGACTTAATCTTAGGATTGACAGTTCAACTTTATAACTGTAATATCCCCCATTCTGAAGCCCGGAACTAACCGCTATGGATGCTATAGTCATCCATGGTTATTAATTCTCGACGACAAAATGCGGCTATATTAATCATATCAATAATCAGAAGCACATGAATACGAAAAAATTTCAAACATAATTCAGAAATAACTTTTACATTCTATTTCAAAATATGATTTCATATTCGTTACATAATTCATTCATGAACCTACGTTCAGAGGAATTATAATTATTAAAAAATACTCCAAGGGCGACATATAAAGATGACCCTTGGTTAATCAGAGTCAAATTCTTGGCAATTATACAACTTTGCCATTACATCCAAATAGACAAAACCAAACTACATAGCGGAAATAGATAAAGCTCCTAATAGCTAGATTTCCTCCTGCACATCTCTGGAAGCTTATTCGTCTAACTGGAACTTGAAATCCCTGACTTCCGACCTATTCAAATAAGTACCCGAGAGTTTAAAGGGAAAAACAAAAACTTCGGGTCAGACAACAGTCAAGTGTGAATAATAACCTACCATCTCGAACCAAATAGATATCTAGTGAGATTACACCACTGAGCAGAATGGGGTTTCCCCTCACTAGTATCTTAATCAAAAATAATTAACCATATACTATGCTCCTACAACCATAATGGTTAAAAAATAGCATTTATACTTGTGCAACATATACTGGATTACCCATCCAATTTATTAGATTACCCATCTTAATTTCAAATGACTACCCGTTACAATTTAAACTGACTATCCATGTTATTTTAATTTGACTACCCATCTTATAATTATGTGGACTACTCATCTTACATTTAAACATATTCATAGTTATGTGGACTATCCATCTCACACGCAATTATTACTTGGAATACCCATCCCCTACCATATTGACTACCCATCACATATGGTTCCATTGTTTAAATTATGTGGACTATCCATCATAGATATTCCATTTAATTTGCAATGATATGGACCATCCATCACACATCCCATAGTTTTCCTAGGATGACTGTGAACGCTTCATTAACCTCATAGAGACTATCCATCTTCGGAATGATGTGGACTAACCATCTAACATCTCATAGTTTTCCTAGGATGACTATAAACTCATCATTTAACAATTTGATTCATGTTACCCACATGTTTAACCTATGTCTATTGGTGTCCCTAATTAGCTTATCCCCCTTTAAGTTATAACATTTCAATATGACATACATTGGTATCCCCAATTGATCAATGTCGAACCCATTTAAGAAAATGCATTGGTATCCCCAATGATAAAGTCTTATTTATAAAACATTTAGTTGGTCAAAACTAATCTACTTTAGTGTCCCCAATGATAAAGTCGACATCTATAATCAAAATAACATGGGTATCTCCAATGTTTAAAATCAAAGTCATAAAACAACAGGCTTGCCGCCCTTATTAGGTTAATATAGATCAATGTCGAAGTGAAAACATTTAGAATGTCAAAGCTTATCAACATTAGTGTCCCCGATGATAGTGTCGAAATTTATACTTGTAACGACCCGTATTTTTAGCCATCGGATATTGGGCAATTAACTGATTTTAATTATTGGAATATTAATTTTTATTAGTCGAATAAATAAATTTTCTAATGTTTAAAATATCTGAACCTATATATTGATTAAAAACTATATTAATTTTAAATTATAAATTTCTAGATATGATAGATTTTATAGAAATATGTATATAAACTCCACCATTTAAATTTAAGATAGAATATCCATATAAATATATATATGTATATATAAATATATACAAGCTTTATGATGTTTAAAAATGTATATATATATAAGTCTAGATATATATGGTTATAAAAGAATATAGTATATGAAAAACTTGTGCTATAAAAGTTTAAAAAAATGAAAATAATATATATATATATATGTATAGTTATATATGTTATAAAAGTAATATATATAAAGATGTAAGATAGGATGTAAATTAAATATGTACATTGTATAGATATGCATATATATATATATGTATGTATGTATGTATGTATGTATGTATGTATGTATGTATGTATGTATGTATGTATTTTTGGCAAAATATGTGTGTGTGAATAAATTTGAAAACGATTGCATATGTAAATATATGTAAAACATGTGTGTATTTAAATGTATGTGAATATATATGGTAACATAGTGTAAATGTATACATAACTATATATATGCATATAAATGTTTATACATAAGGGAACATCATCATGGCAAGACATCATTTCAAGCACCCAAACATTAAATCAAGTCATATAAAATCAAATCAATTCATAATAAATCAAATCAAGATAAAAGAAAAAAAAATTAAAAGGAAAATAAAATCAATTAAGTGGAAAGCCTGTACAAAATCTGCAGCCACCCTATTGCTTGCCTTATACACTTCCATCCTCTCTTTATATATACAGGCCGAGCCTGTTCTTGTTCATACTTGTCCATGTTCATATATAAAAAAAAAGTTTTGCCATTAAAGCAAAGACCAAGTTAGAGTCAAAAACTTGAAGCGGGAAATTGAAAATAAGTAGCAGCAGTGTCTCATCTTTCAAAAGAACTGTGAGTAACACTTAAACATTTTGCTTGCTGGAAATTTTGTATGCATCTTTATGCTTGTAAACTTTGATGAACCCTTGAAGTTTGTCAAGTATTCATGTGCTATTAGATTTCTTTGACTGGTATATATGTGTTTAGTCATGGTAATATACCCTGTAACTCAAGAGACATAATTATCACCCCTCTGTTCCTTAAAAAAAGGATCCAACAACTTTAAAAATCATTATCCCGTTTCCTATTTGGTTTTAAGTCCTGATTACAAAACAAAAGTTGGTTGTTTTTAAGCATTTAACACTTTAAAATTTATTTCCTTAAATTCTATCAAGAATAGAGAGAGGAAACCAAGTTTTACTGTAAGTAATCAAAATATAGCTGAGAATCGACTATCGTAATTTCACAAACAAATAATACAGTGATGATCATTAGTGAAAATGACGATTTTTAAGAGTAGTATGGTGAGTTTTAGTGCGGTGTGGAGTGAGAAACGTTGGGATGAACGGAATTGGGGATATTGGCAAATTCCGACGATAGGGTGTTTCTCGTGGTGAAGTAATTGGCAGGAAGGGGCGTGGGATGATGGATAATCGAGGAAAAATGGCCTGGCATTTTTCTATGGCCTATGGTGGCTAGGCGTGGTGGTTTTAGGGTTTTAGGTTTGTTTTGGTGGGGGCTCGGTTTGGAGGCAATGGCGACGTGGAGAGGTGAAGGTGGACGTGCAGTCCAGGGGGTTAGGAAGAGGAGGTCGCGGTGATGCTCTAGGCAGAATTTGGTGGTCGGTGGTGGTCCGGGTTGTCGTGGCGAGGAGTGGTGATGGGTTCGATGCTTCTAGATTTTTGAGTAGAAGTTGAATTTTGGAACGAGTGGATAGGCTGCGTTTTTAGGTGAGTGGTTATGTTGTGATGGTCGTATGTGACTCGCGAAGCCAGTCGACGGCAAGGGATGGTGGTCGGAAGTTGAGTACATGTGCACACATACGTGCACGGTATCCCGGAACAAATGAAATATGAGGGGGAAGAGGAGAGAACTGGAGAGGAGAAGGAAATATTTTGGGCCGGTTTAATCTTGTTTGGGCCGAGAGAGAGAAAAAATAATAATAAGGAAAAGAAAGGGAAATAGAATTTATTAATTAATTACCTAATAACCTATAAACATTATTTTCTTTAAATCCAACCAACATGATAAGTTTCGGTAATTGAATCCTATCGCCCAATATCTTAGTCTAAAATTGATGTTATTAATTTCCTATAATACAAAGTTTAATTATTTTATAATAGTAAAGTGAGTTATTAATTAAAGCTTATTTGATTAAATCCTATGTTGATTAGAAAATAATTAAATTCTTAACTGTTTAAAATCTTATGTTGATTGATAAAATCAGTTATCAATTGGATTAGTTAATTTTAATTAACTAATAATAAATTGTTTATAATTTCTTAAATTATAAGTAAATTTGGATTAAAAATATAAGTAGATCCAGTTAATTTGAGTTAATTAAATCATGATTGTGAATTAGTTAATATTAATTATTTATCGTTAAATTAAGTTAACGATATATGCTTGACTTTATTGCTCTTGAATATTTATTTCAAGTATTTTGCCTAGGCCATTAAGTAGCTAAACGAATTGAAATGTTTGGAATAAAACGTTGACATGTTTTTTTGAGAATAAAACATATTTCCAAATGTGAATTTCCTTATCTTGAATATAAATTGTTTATCTAAAAATGACGTGGACATTTTAAGTTTATCGATTAGATTCGAAGAGACATGGATCCGATATCAGTGTTATCCGGAACCACTTGGATTTAATAATCATTACGAACCTTTACGGTTTTGATTATAAAGTCCTGTATGCTAGAATTGGATAAATTTAACAAATTTGACCATTTTAAATAAGTAGTTGTACTTAAACATTGTTAAAATATCGATGGATTTCTGAAAAGTGTTTTGGTTATAATGAGATAAATATTCGTCGTGTTTGTATGAGTTACCTTGGGATTTCAAAGGATTTCGATAACTTAAGTAATCCAAATTAAGTGTGTTTTACTCACGTTGGTTTCCAGCCTGACTCGGGTGTTACTTTATTGTAATGCTCGGGTCAGACCGAGTATTACAGTTTCAGGTTAGGACGCTTTGGAGCTCAGGAGACGAGCTGGATGGCAGAGACGTATTGCACGTATTTTCCGTTGTGTATTGTAGGCTGTATATTCAGCATTTAGGGACAAGTTATTATAACTGTCCAGATTTATTTATTGATATTTGTACTCTGATAACTTGTATGTATATTAACATTTATAGTTTTCCTTTGTATAAACTATTGTTATTGTATATTATATTTTGTTTCGCTGCGATGTGAGATTCTGTGTTGTTGTTATTTTTGTTTTCTTTTCTATCTCTTTTCTTCTTTAACCCTAACAACCTGGTATTTCCGACACTCGATTGCTCGGCACTCTATATAGTGAACGTATTAGTGTCAATTTTCGGGGGTCGAAAAACGCCTGGTCATTACAATACTTTACAATGTATTGGTATCCCCAATTACAATGTCAAAGATGAAAGATAAAGGCTCTCCGCCCTTAATAAAAAATAGGTGACAACCTTGCCGCACTATATCTCGTCGAACCTTTACCCAAGGTTTAGAAAAAAAAATAAAAATTAACTTTCCTTTATGTATAAAACTCTTTATCGAAAATGATGTTGTCGACTTTCATACTTGATAGGTTATCCGCCTATTTAAAACAAAGTCGAAGCTAATATCCATGGCAACAATGCCGCACGACATCATAGCCAGAACAATGAAAAATACCTCACCGACCTTGCTGAATAGCAGCATCAAGACCGTCGACGACAGTATAAAATAGTTCACTTAACTCGCTTCGGCTATTATGTCACCAATTGTATAGGGTTGACTTCGAAAGCATTCAAAGTAGTGATATGCGACATCTCTTTAAAACATATTTAAATAGTTCGGCTATTATGCCACCCAATGTATATGTGCAAAGTCAAAACATAGATGAAGAGAGATGAATCACAACGCTGCAATGCCACCAAATTTAGATTGTCGCCCATGTCTATGTTGATCCAGTTGGAATCACTCCATAACTACCTAAGTAGTTATCATGCGCTTCCCACCTCATCGACGTCGACATCCATGGATGCGGCCATGTATTAGGCTCGGAGACGGTGCTGGCGACATGGCATTACCGTAAATTATATAAAACTGATTTATTTCCAATAAAAGCATATACTTTTAACCAACCCCAAACTTTTTGTCCAATTTCTATTTGATAAAAACAACTTTTAACATTTCCTTTACAAAAATGATGCCGCATACCATTTTCAAGTTCCAAAACATTTATCAACTTTAATTAATAATAACCTTAGTTATTTATTAATTTAAATGCTTATCTAGCATATGAAATTCATAATAAATCATATTCACTTGGGAAAAATTATAGAAATTCGAGAATATATTTCTCTTTACCATATAAAAATTTCAGGATCAAAAACCATATTTAGTTATTTTAAATAATTAAAACCTGAAATTAAGTTATTTCATCCTTAGGAAATTCATAAATTTTTTAATTTAACTTGGAAAATTATGAAATTAAAAACTTATTTCTAATTTAACATTTTACATCAAATCAAGTCGATTAAAGATTATAAATTATGGTTTTACCCTTAAAAGCCAATCAATTAATTTCATGAAAATCCCATAATTCATTGTTCTATCCAAACAATAATAAATCAACCAAAGCATGGTATAATTTATCACAATAACTTGGGTATTACCCATAACCGAATTCAAAAGCAATTAAAAGAGATGGAACCTTATTAATCACCATAGATTTTGATGGAATTGAGATTTGATGTTGCTCTAATTTCCTTAGGCACTTTCTCTTTTGAATCCCCTTGATTTCATGCTTCTTCCTCCTAGGTTATAGTCGGCCTCTTTAGGTTTTTCTTTTAATTGTTTTTGTTTGTGAAAAATGAGAATGATATGAGGGAGAGCGTTTATGGGATAAAAGATAGGTCATACCTAAATTGCCCCTCTCATATATCCTCCTATATATTAAGTTTTTCAAAACAATCTCATTGGTTAATTTATTAAGGCACGACCTTATTAATGACCAAATCTCATTCTCCATAACTATTTACATTATTCTATTTAATTTATCCAATTAAATATCCTGAATAATGTTAAACTAAAATTTATGAATGTTACAGGCTCCCCTCCTTAAAGAATTTCGCCCTCAAAATTCAGTAAGAACTACTTAACGAGCATATCAAACGTGCAAGCAATGCTATTATATCCTACCAGCTATATTGTCTATATACGATAAATATAGAACATATCATCATAACAGCTCAGGATAAGTATCCCTAATCTTGTCCTTTGTCTTCCAGGTATAGTCCTTCTCGTTGTCACTCCACTGAACTTTCACTAATCTGACTGTCTTGTTCCTTAACTTCTTCTCATCACTCGCTACAACTGGAACTGGTTGTCTTAAAAAAGTCAAATCTGGTTCTACTACTAAATCTTCAAATACAGTTAGATAATAATAGTCTCTGGATCATGCACATACTTCCTAAGATGAGTAACATGAAACACGTTATGGACATTGCCAAACTACTCAGTAACTCCACTCGGTACGCAAGTTTACCGATCCTTTCTATAATAGGTAACGGTTGAACATATCTCGGTATCAGTTTCCCCAACTTTCCAAATCGTACCATACCCTTCATCGATGATACTTTAATGAAAAAAGGCTCTCCAATTGAGAACTCTACATCCATACGCCTCTTATACACGTAACTTTTCTGCCTAGACCGAGCTTCTCTCATCTTGATCAGATTAACTCAACTTTGGGTACCCGAAAATCATGAAGAAAAATCCGAAAGAATAACTTCTATTTATTTTAGAGAATTTTCCGAAAATAGGGTATTTTACCGAACTGCACTTGTAGCGACTATTTCGCTATAACTTTTTGCGTTTCGTTCAACTAGCTATCAAATGAATTAGGCTTCAATACTTTTCCAATAAGAATAATATATTATTTACTTTATTAATTACCAAAAAACCCCTAAGAAAGTTTCCACAAAAATGCACGTTATTTTCAAAGGTGGGCTATTTTTAAAAGTGTCACTATAGCGACCTTTTTACTTGAATCTTTTGTTACTTTGATTTACTTCTTCTATAACTTTCCAAAACATATTTTGTGCTTTTTAACACACATATAGAAGTGTAGGTATAATAATCAAACAAGTTATTATTAAGATATGTTATTAAATCACCATTTTCATAAGTTATAGTTTAAAGGATTCAAAGTGCATGTATAGCGACTATCGCTATATAGACAATTCTGTATTCAATCCAATATTTGGTGTCATGTTATTTTATACACATATATGATTCCAAGTTCCAACCATAATACTACTAAACATGTATTAACACATATACAAGTTAACATATGTATTTTAAGCATTCAAAAGCACTTAATTTTAAACTACACATCTTAATTGTTTAAGAGGTAATATTTCTCCAAATCACATACTTTTAGAACCATAGAATTATGGTCATAACTTTAAGTAGTTAGGGAATATTATCATAGATAATAGCAAGCAATATTTCAAGTTAACTTGCAACCAATTTATAGTGTAATCAAAGCGAGGTTAACTCACTTTTATCAAACCAATTATCTTCCTACCAACATTCTTTTCAAACAACACTTCTTCTATCACCCTTAGCTCATGGCCATAAGGCTTCATCTCCTTCCATGTTCATGCAATCACTCCCTCCTCCCTTCTTTTCCACACATCCAAGACCACCTCCAACCCCATACTCACAGCCTAAAGGACATTCTCTTCATATAGCTCACGTCTAAGGTTAGAAGAGGGAAAGAAAGAAAACATTTGTGAAGAGAAAGAAGTGTAAGAACTTGGATATTGATTGTGAATAAATGAATGTGTATACATGTGTACTTATAGTGTTAGGAAATGGATGGATAAGTGTGAATAAACCCCTCCTTAGCCATGAAGTTAAGCATGTAAGACCATGCTCTTACACAAGCATGCTTTCCTTAAATCAAGGAGTGGTTTAAGGATCCTTTATGTACTCTTGTTCCCTTATTTAATAACAGACGTCTGTCATCCTAGACAGACGTCTGAATTAAAATACAGACGTCTGAAATGACTGTTTTTTTATTTCTTTTATTTTTTGAATTTTAACACTTTATTCAGACATCTGTCACTTTTCTCTCAGACATCTGAACTTGACGAACTGAAGCATCTCTTCATGAAATATCAAATTCTGAAGAGTTGTCTTCTTCATCAAGAGTTGCACTTCTTCTAATAGTTGCAACTATTAAATTAAGACTATTCAATACTATAAATAGAGATGAAAATCCACTATTTAAAACACCAATTCTTTCTATCTATACTTGCTTTGTATTATCATAATCACAAGTGATTTTCAATCTATACTTCCTATCTTTGCACATTCAAATCATCATATCAAGAAGATTATAGGAAGGGTGTACTACATTGACTATATTCGTGTTATTCAAAGAACACACAAGTCAAGAAACAATTTACCAAATTGTATTTGAAGTCCTATTCGGTTGCTTAGGCGGAAAAGTCCTGTTCGGTTGCTCAGGCGGTGTAATACCTGTTCCTCCGGGTTAAGTGAGGGTTGTTAGAGAAATTCCAGAAGGAGTCTGGGACTGGACGTAGAACGAGAAGTTCGAACCAGTATAAAAATCCCTGGTGTCTTTTTTATTACTGCCATTTACTATTATTTATAATTCTGCACTTGCTAGTAGTAGTTTAAACTATATTATCGATCCATATACACTTTCATTTGGTATCAGAGCAAGGTCATCACATAACTATAACATAGTTATCTGATATATATTTTTATTAAAATGGACAATAACACTAGCAACAGTTTTACTGAGGGACAAGCCACTACTCGACCACCATTGTTTAACGGATTAAATTATAGTTATTGGTCAACTAGAATGAGAATTTTTATGCAAGCAAGTGGATTTGAAACCTGGAATATCATTCAAACTGAATATCATATTCCTACTACAGAGTATGCTACATGGTCTAATACCCAAAAACTAGATGCTACTGCAAATGCAAAAGCAATGAACATGTTATTTTGCGCTTTAGACAAAAATGAATTCAATCGAGTCAGTATCTGTAAAACTGGATATGAAATTTGGAATACTCTTAAGGTTACACACGAAGGAACAAATAAAGTAAAACAAAGAAAGATTTCTATGCTTAAAAACCAATTTCAAAACTTTAGGATGAAACAAGGAGAAAGTATTAGTGAAATGTACTCTAGATTCCAGGATATTTATCACTCACTTTTAGCTTTAGAAGTTACTTTTACTGAATCTGATGTTGTATCAAAAATCCTTAACTCTTTAACTGATGAATGGGAACAAAAAGTATTAGCTATCGAGGAAGCTAATGATATTTCAACCATAAAAACAGAAGAGTTAATAGGAAATCTAATGTCCTATGAAGTAAATTTACAAGCAAGACGAGCACAAGCACAGGACAAGAAAACTATCGCTTTTCAAGCAGAAAAAGAAGACTCTGAATCAGAAGATGATATGGCATTTATAGCTAAGAATTTCAAAAAGTTTTTAAAATTCAAAAAGGGTAATAAATTTGGAAATGACAAGGATTTTAATAAGCCATCAAGCTCATCTCTTGAATGCTACGAATGTCACAAGAAGGGCCACATAAAGAAAGATTGTCCTGATCGGAAGAAAGAAAATAATCTCAAAAAGGACAAATATAAAAAGAAACAAGCCTTCTCAGTTACATGGGATGATACAGAATCTTCTTCGTCAGACAGTGATAATGACAGTGATTCAGAACAAGCCAATGTTTGTTTTATGGCAACAAATGATGATGTAAGTGATCTAACTTTTGACGATTTAATAGAAATAAACTCTGAATTGTTAGATAAACTTAGAATCCTAAAGAGTAAATATAAAGATGCTTTAGGAAAATTAAATAGAACTGAAATAGAAACTGACATGTTAAAAGATGAAAAGAAAATATTAGAGGAAGAGTTAGTAAAATCTCAAGAATCTTATGTGAATATAACATCTCAATTCACTGATTTAAGGAGTGAAATAGAAAGACTAAAATATGAGAATGTTAAATTAGCAAAAGAGAATTATGATTTAAACTCTAATATTAAAACACTTGATATAGAAGTATCAAACCTTAAAACAAAACTGGAAAATATTTCTAAAAACGTTTCTAAATTTAACAGTGGAAGAGAGAGTCTCTCTAAAATAATTGAGAACTCTCAAACCTGTTCAAATAAAAAGGGGTTAGGATATAAAAAACCAATACAAAAGTATTCTAAAAATAATGATTCTTTATATACTAATTTTAAGAAAAAGGAATCTATATCTATTCAAAAAGCTCCTTCAAAAGTTATTCATCCAAAATCAATTATGATTTGGCTTCCAAAAACTAATAATAATTTGATTAGGAAAAATTACATTAAATCTTTCATTATGTCTGTACATAAGAATGAAAATTTTATTTTTAAAGGGAACTCTAAACCCAACTGGGTTTGGCTTCCTAAGATTTAACCCTTAGGACCCTAACAGAGGAATTAGGTACCAATAGAATTTCAATATTTTTTGCAGGTACCGATTAAGAAAAGAGGAAAATGGATTCTAGACGGTGGTTGCTCAAAACACATGACAAGCGACAAAAATATGTTAACTAACATTATCTACTCAGATGGAGGATCTGTCACTTTTGGAGATAATTCCAAAGGTTACATCATCGGCAAAGGCGATGTGAGCAATGACGGTACATCTAATTTACCTCTTATTACAAATGTCTTATTAGTTAAAAATTTAAAACATAACTTACTAAGTATTAGTCAATTATGTGATAAAGGTTTTAACATAATATTTTCTGAAAATAAATGTAATATTTTTTATCATAACAAAAATATTATTTTCGAAGGAGTAAGAGATCGTAATATTTATATTTTGAATATGAAAATAAATCATAATACAAATATGTGCTTATTAGTCAAAGAAAATGATCCTTGGCTATGGCATAAAAGATTTTGTCATATAAATTTCAAAGCTATTAATAAATTATCCAAAAACAATTTAGTAAAAGGATTACCTAAAATGAATTTTAAGGTAAATAGCATTTGTGATGCTTGTCAACTAGGAAAGCTAACTGAATCTTCTTTTAAATCTAAGAAGGTCATCTCAACATTACAACCTCTTGAGTTGTTACATCTAGACTTATTTGGACCAACTCAGACTCAATCTATTAATCACAATAGATATGTTTTTGTAATAGTTGATGACTTCTCTAGATATACTTGGACTTTATTTATGAAAAACAAAAATGATACATTTGAAAATTTCAAAATCTTTGCTAAACGTATTCAAAATATTAAAAATCTAAAAATTAAAAACATTAGAAGTGATCATGGAGGTGAATTTGAAAATGAAATGTTTGAGAAGTTTTGTAATAAGAAAGGAATATTTCATAACTTTTCATTTCCAAGAACGCCTCAACAAAATGGAGTTGTTGAACGTAAAAATAGAACACTTCAAGAATGTGCTAGGACTTTATTGAATGGAACCACTCTTCCAAAACAATTTTGGGCAGAAGCCGTTGCTACTGCTTGTTATGTCCTAAATTGTGTCTCTATTCGACCTTTAACTAAACATACTCCATATGAACTCTTCATCGGTAGAAAACCTAATATATCTTACTTTAAAGTTTTTGGTTCTAAATGTTTTGCCTTAAATACGAAAGATCAATTAGGAAAATTTGATCCAAAATCGGATGAATGTATATTCATCGGATATTCAGAACGAAGCAAAGCATATAGAATCTATAATATAAGAACCAAATCTATTGAAGAAACACTTCATGTATCATTTGATGAAAATTTCAAAATTAAAACAAATGATGATGAAGACATTGTAATAAATTCAAACTCTACTTTTGACAACATTGTGCTTGACAATACCTCTTCTATAAATCAAATTGAAACTGAATTAAAAACTCCTCCAAAAATTTTAAAATATCATCCTATTCAAAATATAATAGGAGAAATTGATGAAAGAGTTAAAACAAGGAATCAACTAAATCAAATGGGTCATATAGCTTTTCTTTCTAATATAGAACCTAAAAATATTAGGGAAGCCTCAACTGATGATTATTGGATTATTGCGATGCAAGAAGAACTAAACCAATTCGAAAGAAATAACGTTTGGGATTTAGTTCCACGACCAAATGATCAATCAGTCATTGGCACTAAATGGGTTTTTAAAAATAAAGCTGATGAAAATGGTAATATCACTAGAAATAAAGCTAGATTAGTTGCACAAGGATATAATCAGGAAGAAGGAATTGACTATGAAGAAACGTTTGCTCCTATCGCGAGATTAGAAGCAATACGAATCCTATTATCCTTTGCTTGCTTTCATGATTTCAAATTATATCAAATGGATGTTAAAAGTGCATTTTTAAATGGATTTATTAAAGAAAATGTTTATGTTGAACAACCTCCCTTGTTTATACACAAACAATTTCCAGACCATGTTTATAAACTTAAAAAGGCTTTATACGGTTTAAAGCAAGCACCTCGTGCTTGGTATGATCGTTTAAAAAGTTATTTAATCGACTCTGGTTTTGAAATTGGAAAGGTTGATCAAACTCTTTTTATTAAGAAAAGGAAACATGATATTTTAATTGTTCAAATCTATGTAGATGATATTATTTTTGGATCAACTAATGATAAATTATGTCAAGAATTTTCTAAAATAATGACAAATGAATTTGAAATGTCTCACATGGGAGAATTAACATATTTTCTTGGACTTCAAATTAAACAAGTTAATAATGGCATTTTTATAAATAAAGAAAAATATTGTAATAATTTAATCAAACGCTTTGGTATGGAAAATACTTCTGCCAAACCAACTCCCATGAGTACAACCATACATCTTGAAAAAGATGAAAATGGCAAGAGTGTAGACCAAAAATTATATCGAAGTATGATTGGATCATTATTATATTTAACCGCTAGTAGACCCGATATAATGATGAGCGTTTGTTTGTGTGCACAATTTCAAGCCGATCCTAAAGAATCACACATTAGAGCAGTGAAACGTATTTTACGTTATCTCAACAAAACCAAAGATTTTGGACTATTTTATCCGAAAGAATGTCCTTTTGAATTAGTGTCATATAGTGATGCTGATTTTGGAGGAAGTCGGACGGATAGAAAAAGTACAAGTGGGACTTGTCACTTCATTGGACGGTCTCTAGTATCTTGGTTCAGTAAGAAACAAAATTGCGTATCACTTTCTACTTGTGAAGCAGAATATATATCTGCAGCTTTGGCATGTGCTCAAGTAATTTATATGCAACAAACTCTTCAAGATTTTGGTTTTAACTTATCTAAATCTACAATCTTCTGTGATAATTCTAGTGCTATTAATTTATCTAAAAATCCAGTAAATCATTCACGGACAAAACATATTGATATTCGTCATCATTTTCTTCGTGATAATATTGAAAAAGATATCATCAATCTAGAATTCGTATCTTCGGAAAATCAATTAGCAGATATTTTTACCAAACCTTTAAATGAAAACACTTTTGTAAAATTGAGACGAGAACTTGGAATTATCTCTTTCAAAAATTTATGAAGTTTACCTCAACTCAATTCTGTTTTTATTTAAAGGTTAATATAAAAAACTTGTTTTAATCCACACATATTTTTTCTTGGTTAAAATTAAATTATTCTTCTTTTAATCTTAACCATTCATTATTTAGCTTTCAGTTTTTTATAAATTCTTTCTTTCCGAAGAAAATTGTCATTCAGCTTATTCTTCACAAAGGTGAAAGCAAAAATTCAATTATGTTTTTTAACTTTGCATTATTCATATATACCATGGCTGGTTCATCTTCAGATGAGCCTTCCTATTCATCTGAATATTCGTCAATTAATTTTGAAACACCTAGTTCTGGGTCTTCCGAACTTCCAACACCAACTCCAGCTTATATTCCGATATGTCCACCACAAAGTTATCATACGGGGTATACGCCAGAAAATAAACGCACGCGAAGAAATTTATTTCCATCTCCAACTAAGGAAAAGATAGATAACTTACATCACTATCAGAGGGAAACACTTAATCTTCAGCGTGAAATGTATTTTGAGCAAAAGAGTCATGGTAGACGACTCAGTTTTCTTGAACGTTGTGCTGCAAAAATATGTGGTTCATCTCCGATCAACACAAATGCACATATTCTTTCACCTCAACGTCCTCATGTTTCCCCAAATTCGTGGGATCGTCAGCCTCAATGGTCTCCCATTAAACAGTCTGATGAACAAAATCAACACGAATCATCCAAAGGGAAGTTTCCGAAGTCTCCAAAAACTCCAAAGACTCCTAAGTAGATAATATATATATGACTGTATGTTGATTTGGTTATTCATGTTTACTTTGTTCTTATCAAAATAAATAAATAATTGAATATTTTTTGTTTCTTTTCTTTAAACTAAGCAAAAACATTCATCATCAGACATACATACGTCTACTCTTTTTCAACAGACGTCTGTAAAACACCTTCTTTTACTTTTTTCAGCCACACAGACGTCTGAAGCATTAATCACAGACGTCTAAATCAAGTATAAAAAGTTTCAAATTTGCTGCTTTACAATTAGTCGTCTGTTTAAAAATAACAGACGTCTGTTCTTCAATATAGACGTCTAACATAAAATTTTCAGACGTCTGATTTTAGTTCAAAATGTTTTTTACTCTCTGTTTCATTTTGAACCTACTGAGCCGTCTGTCACTATTTTTTAGACGTCTGTCATGCTTCTTAGCCGTCTGTTATAAAAATTTAGACGTCTAAACTTCACTTAATTGTTTCTTATCTACAGAACCTCAGACGTCTGTATATTATTTAGACGTCTGAAATCCTGTTCGAAAGAAAACAATATTAACCCTACCAACGGTTTCTCTTCTTCATCACGTATTTTTTTTTCAAAATCAAAATTCAAAACCCTAGCCGTCTCCTAATTAAACAATGGCGCCCAAATCAAAGAAACAAAAAGGAGATTCTTCTCAACAAGCTCCTCATATTCTCCCTTCAGAAGATCAAATTGCAGCTTGGCTATACCATGAACCCCGAAGTATGGCTCGTTACAAACATCTATCTTCTCTACCATCATTTCATGGTATTTTTCATGATCTTGATCATTTTCCTACGTACAAACTTAGGCTCTATACTGATAGATCTCAGATTACTAGTCTTATTGATTTCAAAGACAATCAAGTCAACATTTGTAGACTTAGTATCCTATTATTTCTTGCAAATGTTAACAATCCAAAAATTAGACTTCATCGAGATAAAGGAATGCTTTGGACAAGCGTATTTGGAAACATTCTACAAATAACTCCTGCTGACATTGGACGAGTTTTAAAATGTAGCTCGGATGGGGTCGACTTAGATGATTTTAAGTTAGAAGGAGAGGAACTTAAACAAATAGAATATTATCTTTTTGAACCAGGAAAGTCCACAGATAGATCAAATCATCTTCGTCCTCGACCTCGATTATTGCTTAGAATGCTAATAAAAACAATTTTTCCCCGGCAAGGAAGCCATGAGGTCATCTATGATGATGAAGATAAGGCGCTTCAATCAATATTATCTAATACACAAATCAATTGGGCACAATATTTTTATGATGCATTTCGTACTTATCACGACTCGAAGAAGCGTTCAATTGTCTATGCTCCTTATATTACTCGAATTCTATCTGACTTATCTATTCAAAGTCCGTCAATTGAATTTGAAAAGATCAAGGTATCCAACATTCGCTTCTTTAGTTTGATGGGATTACCGGAATATCCTCCGACATTTCCAACATATAATGATTATAAAGCGGAACAACTAGCTTTACAAAAAGAAAAAGGAAAAACAAAAGTAGGCAGTTCCGAACATGATGGAGATGAAGGAGATATTGAACAAGAAAGGGATGATGAAGATGAAAGGGAAGATGAAGAAGGAGAAGACGAAGCTTTTGAGCAAGCTTTTATCCAAAGTTCAAACCCGGAAACTTACGAGATTGAACTAATTTCTGGTACTTCACGCACTTATACTAAAAATGAAAAACTCAAGTCTGACATCACCATCTCTAAAAATCAAAAGAAAATCTCTCAACAAATTGCACAAGGCTTTTCGTCCATCAATTCTAGATTCGATGATTTAGATGCCAAAGTCGAAGAGAATGCACGAGAATTGAAAAATATCAAGACAATTCTTCGTCAATTGTGGAAAAAGTCTCATGGATCTTCTCCTCCTTCCTCTCCAACTTGGGGAGAATGGTGAAAGAAGATGTTTTTCCTTTGGTTTTCCTTTTGGTCCTAAAACTTCACTTTCATAAAAATTCTGTTTTTTTTTTGTGATGTTTAAAACTTATTAGTTGTTCTTTGTATAATTTTCTATGTCTCTCTTAGTTCTTTGTGTTGGTTAAACAAATGCTCTGTCTTAATATATATTGTTTTGTTATTATCATCTTGGTACATGCTTGGTCTGTCTACACTTCTTAACTATTTTGTTTTGTCATTTCTCTATATCTAACACCCCCCTACAACTCTTTTTGTTAATGACAAAGGGGGAGAAATAATAACATTTCTGCTATATAAATTGGTCATATTGACAAGGGGAGCAAAAGGTATGGTTATACTAACCGTTGAGTTATATAGTTGTCATCATCAAAAAGGGGGAGAATGTTGGAACCTGCCTTCTTCGATTTTAATGCGACAACTATATATTTCAACCTATATACTATAATTTCAAATATTATTGCAGGAATTTACAAGAGAAGCTATTATCATATCTTCAACAAGATTAAGTTCTCAAAATTTTATTATTTCTAAGTTAGATATTTTTTGTACAATCTCTGATATGATGATAAAACACACACACAAATATACTTTTGAAAATCATGCTTTAAAATAATAAATATCTTTAATTATTTAAAAGATATAAAAAGGTATTTTCAAAATTATATAATATCTCAAGTTCAAAAGTGCTAAAATAAAGGAAGGAACAAAACAGTACAGATTTAGACGTCCGTATATTAATTTAGACGTCTGACATCAATATCAGACGTCTAAAGATAATATAACAGATGTCTAAACTCTATGTATATAGTGCTTCTATTTCTATATGAAATAGACGTCTGTCAATTTAATAACAGATGTCTGTCATCCTAGAAAGACGTCTGAATTAAAATACAGACGTCTGAAATGACTGTTTTTTTCTTTCTTTTATTTTTTGAATTTTAACACTTTATTCAGACATCTGTCACTTTTCTCTCAGACATCTGAACTTGACAAACTGAAGCATCTCTTCATGAAATATCAAATTCTGAAGAGTTGTCTTCTTCACCAAGAGTTGCACTTCTTCTAATAGTTGCAACTATTAAATTAAGACTATTCAATACTATAAATAGAGATGAAAATCCACTATTTAAAACACCAATTCTTTCTATCTATACTTGCTTTGTATTATCATAATCACAAGTGATTTTCAATCTATACTTCCTATCTTTGCACATTCAAATCATCATATCAAGAAGATTATAGGAAGGGTGTACTACATTGACTATATTCGTGTTATTCAAAGAACACACAAGTCAAGAAACAATTTACCAAATTGTATTTGAAGTCCTATTCGGTTGCTTAGGCGGAAAAGTCCTGTTCGGTTGCTCAGGCGGTGTAATACCTGTTCCTCCGGGTTAAGTGAGGGTTGTTAGAGAAATTCCAGAAGGAGTCTGGGACTGGACGTAGAACGAGAAGTTCGAACCAGTATAAAAATCCCTGGTGTCTTTTTTATTACTGCCATTTACTATTATTTATAATTCCGCACTTGCTAGTAGTAGTTTAAACTATATTATCGATCCATATACACTTTCAGGAATTTGATTATGTGATTATTTAACAACCACCAGATATCTTTTCTATTTTGAATCTTTATCATTCTTTGTCTCTTGCTTTTGCCATAGTTAACAAAATTGATGCCTTTTGTTATACAGATATTTAAATATGTGAAAAATAGTCCCAAGGACAAATTTTGAAAAACAATTAGGCAGAAGGACAATAAGTTTCATTTTTAGGCTGAAGGACAAACTTTGAAAAAAATTAGACTAAAGGACAATGCTAAATAAAACTAGCATTTTGTACAGTATAAAACTGAATATAATGCTAGCTATAACTAGCATTTTGTATAGTGTAAAAATTGAAAATAATGCTAGAAATAGCATTGTCTTTCAATCTAATTTTATTTTAAAGTTTGTCCTTCAGCCCAAAAATGAAACTTCGTGTCCTTCAGCCTAATTTTTTTTAAGGTTTGTCCTTATGCCTAATTCCTTCTTTAAATATTATATTTGTTGTATTTAGGATCTGACAAATATATGCATAACACAATAATATAAGACAACTGCACTATGTGTATAAATATACATACACATATCGACATTGAGATTTATATCAATTGTGTATATATAATATACTTATATATATATACACATGTATATATGTGTATATATATGTATATGTATATGACAATTTCTTATACATATTAAAGGGTGATATAAATATCTAAGTTTATACATATGAATCAATATATCAAGATACGTGTATATGGTTTTTCATACATGTATTCTTAATATCATATCTCTATTATTGATAAGGAATACTCAATCAATAGGGTTTCCATCATGTCCTCTTGAAATTTCAAAAATACCCTAGAGAGTATCCTCTTTATGATCACTCAATAATGGAATATTACTATCGATGTGAAGCATGCACAGCCATCTTTTTCGTCACCGCCCATCAATAGAGTCACCCTATAGATTTACAACCTTCACCACCAAACATTACTTGAAATAAAGGCATCTGTGAGTACCAAAGGTTTTTCACCTACACACATACTAAAAACAACATAATTGTGATAAAATTGTTTTCCCACGTTAAACATTTCTTAAATACAAAGTAAATATCTTTATTTATTGGATGCACACAAGCGTGTGCATTTGTAATACTATATATACAGTGTGTGTGCACAATATTTACATATTTAATATTATACAAAATCATATAAAAATATATTTTTTAAATAAAAAATCCAAGTTATATTATATGTATATACAAAGATATTTAAAATTCAAATTCACTGATAAATCTAGTTATTTTGACTAAGTTACTATTTATGTATATTTGAAATTTAAAATTTTAAATATCATAATTTAAAATGTAAATATTTAATACTTTGATAAAGTCAAATGAATTAATTTTTCAAAATTTATTTTATTTATTTTCAACCAAAATTATTATATAATACACACATGTGTGTGTTTTATCTGTTAATATATATGCATGCATGTAAAATATATTAATATGTATAATAATATTTACAGTATTTTATTTTCGTCCATGAAAAAGAAAATTTGTTTTCTTGAATTAAAATAGATGGCCGAAATTTTTGCGACTACCCACCTTTTCGACCCTCAGAAATCGACACTAATACATCCACGGTATTCACGTGCCGAATATCCAAGTGTTGAAAAGATAGATTGATCAAGTTTAAAAAGAAAAATAAAGACAGAACAGAATTTTACACGAATGGAATAACATATATTATTTCAATATATAATCTTTACAGCAGAAATTTTAAATACATACATCAGAGTTAATCCTAACCTAAGCCTAGGCAGTTATAAATATATGTCCCTACTAACGCTGAATATAAACAATAAACAAATGCAGTGGAAATGGATATGGACAACCATCCATAGAGGAAACTCCAGATCCTCCTCCAAGCTCCTCCAAAATGTTCCGAGCTAAAACTGAACTACTTGCCTGCTAGAAAAATTAGGACACCTTGAGTTTAAGGGAAAGGAAAATATACTCTAGGTCTGTCATGGGACTGGTGTGAGAAAACTCAAAATAACAGATACTTTTGAAAACAAAGGAATCTCATAAGACCACACTGCATATAAACATGAATGAGTTTTTACCTTATGATAACCAAAACATTTCATATGTAAATTCAGAGATATTATTTTTAATAACTTTCTTTGAAAACCACCTTTCAAATAAATATATAACATAGCTAAAATGCTTGCATCTCAAATTCCAGTATTTGCACAAATAAGTCCGTAAAGCTCGTATTGGAAATTGGATTCCATGGGACTACCTTCCGTATAGTACATCTCTAGAGGAATTTATCGAGGACCCACAGATAGTCCTCCGCATCTGGCAAGACCGACCTATCCCTTTTTGAATGACCAACACAATGATCCTGGATAGTACCGAGTATGACATCACCCCTCTTGTTACCAATTTATCTAAGACGTCACATAGCATACACAACAAACCCGATATATAGAGGGTAATCTAGAAAGGTGATGACCATACCCTAATGGTTGCGAACCACATAGCCTTACGGCATACCCTGTTTAAGCCATTTCTGGGTGTAAGGCCTAAGGTAACATTTACCTTTCACAGAACACATTGCACTTTAATGTCATATTGCCATTTTTAACAACGCACTATTGATTTCCATAAAAGTACAACCTCTGAGCACATACGTCTCAGAGAAGGGTGTTAAATATAAGAAGGGTTACCTCCTACACAATCGAACAGATGTACGTTTGTAAAAATCAATGTACGTGGTCTTAGAAATGCAATGTTAGACACTCATCCATACAAGTTGTCCAAGAATAGGACTAACTGAAGGCACTCCTCCTACAACATCCTATTTGGGAATCACCCTTAGGATTAGTAGCGAGTGGTCCTTGGATCGAAGATTTCAAACTGAAGGAACCACTGCCACCATATGTATGATAAGGGAATTACCCCAAAGGTTAGTGGCAAGCAGCCCTTCATTATGCAGATCTCTATCTTCAAAATCGTTGCCTTCAGCATGTTTTCACTTTCGAACGTATATTTGTTCGAAGTGGTTTTCGGATAGGAATCACCCAATCCGACCTCGGTTTCTTCGAACCAAATTATCGATAAAAGATGTCAAGTATGTGGGTGTTTATTATTTAATTAATCAATATTATATATCCAAGTAAAATATCTCTTTGGAGATATACATCTTTAAATCATATTCTGTTTCAGTATATACAGGATAATTAAACCTCACTTATAAAATTCTCTGGCTAGTTAAATCCTTTTTAAAACTTGGAATAACTCCGAATCAATTCACCTTTTACTTAGGAAAATATTTTCAAATCATTTATTTAAATCTTAACAAAGATTTCTTATTTTCAAATCATAACTTTTAAATGGGTCAAAAATAATGTTATTCAAGACATCGTTTACTATAAACCCAAACCAAATTTATATTGAGTAAAAAGGATCCATAGAAATCATACTAAATATACTTCAATACTAATTTCTGTATTCAACCTATACTATTCATCGAATAATGGTGAAATCACTTTTTAAATTCACACGGATAGTATGAGTTCCCTCGGTATTTAACATAGAGTTTAACCAATACATTTCATATCCCACCAAAATCTTATTATTCTAAAATCTTGTTTAACTTTTGGAAATCTCCAAACCTCTTTTTATCTAGGAATACGTGGTCCGAGTAAATCAAATTTACTATCCCCTCCGTTGGGCTAGTCCGGATAGCTAGAGCGGAACCCAAACACCGGTTGTCTAACCACGGGTCTAGAGACTATCTCTCTGTCACGCATAAGGCGGTCAAGTTATTTGATCAACTCTAAATTCTTTTATATGATCTTTTAGAGATGATTTTCATTTACTTAACACAATTCTAAATATTTTTTAAAATAATTTTCCTTTAACCATTTATTTAAAACTCCTTTAAAATAATTACAAAATAGCCAAATCATCTTCAAAATACTTAATTATTCATTTGGAAAAATTACTAAAATGATTTGGAAAGAATAATTAAGTTAAAACCATAATTAGCAAAAGTTACCAAAACCGTTGCAAAAACTGCTGCGAATAGTGTTTTTAAAGTTTCTTAGTTCAAAACACTAATTCCATTTCATATATGTCCATTTTTATAACTCAAATCTCTTTTAAAATATTTTAATTCATATTTTTAAAGATTAAAAATATCCATTTTAAACCATTTACCTCTTTAGTTCCTAAAACTGTCAAACCGTGATGTTTTTAAAAACTTGATTTGGACATTACTCAAATTCTATTCAATGAAATCTTGATTTTTCTTCTTCATTTGAAAAATATAGTTATAAGAGTTCGAAAAATTCTTTTTTCAAACAATTCTGAGCGATATTCCATTCTACACATTAATTTAAGTTTTACGGCGTGAAATCGCGAACTACTGTTACGTGATGTGCTTATTTTGACTCCATTTTCAAATCTTTTCCAAACTTTACTAAAATGAGTTTTAATATTTATAAAATATTTTTAAACCATTTTATTCAAGTTTAAAGAAGTTTAACTATTCCGTAACACTTTTATAATTTAGACAAGAAAGTGACTTCTTATAACACGCCATATTTTTTGTAACATTATTTAGGATATTTAAGTTAAATTAAATTAAATAATGTGTTGATTGGGGGATTAAGATTTGATTTTTATTAAGGGGTAGCCGTGCCATTTGACCAATGAATTAAAATAAGAGTTAATATGAAATAGAGGAGGATAAAATAGGAAAGAGGCCATTCTTATACCCTAAACCCTTGGTCATGTATCCTATACATGTTCATTTTCATTCATCAAATTTTTTTAAACCTTGTGGCCGGCCACCATTAACAAGAAAAAGGGGAAGAAGATTGAGAAAAGCTAAGGGAGAAGCTAATTCAAATCAAATCCATTCACATCTCAATCTCTTTAATTTCTAAAGCTAAGGTGAATAATGTTTACATCTCAAATTTCTTATTGTTTTCGGTTTTAAGTTGAATCCGAACTTGTTTGCAATGATTTGCTATGTTTTTGAATGATGGAATGATTATATATACTTGTTGATGATTTATGGTTGTTCATACAGATTTTATGACATGTTTTGATATGAAAACCCTATTAAATGACATCCAAATGCCTTGCGAATTTTTTATATAGACCAAAAATATTATTTTGGAGATGGGTTTCAATTTTCAGAATTTTTCAGAGTTTTTGTGGAATTTATATAAATTTTCTAGTGAAGAAAATATTATTTGGGATTATAAATTATTTACGGTTAAATAATAATTGGTTTGGGTCTGAAATTAATATATGTTAGTGTTAACAAGAAATCTTGTCAACACCCAAGGTTGTGTTAAGGAATGAATTTTATCCTTTAGGTCGGTAGAATAAGAAGGAAGGTATGTATCCTTCTTTAATTTCCTTTCGAATAGGCTTTAGGCTGAAGTTTTCCAAATTGACCTTTCGACTCAATCGAAAGGGTTGGTTTCTACGCTTAATGACCTTTCGACCTAATTGAGTTAGTATAGATTCTCCTTCGAAAGCTTTCCTTTTTGATTCAGTCGAGATACCATAAATAGGTTTATTCTGGTTGGTTTCAACCTGGTCGGAGGACCTAAGCAGTCGAGTGGCTTGGGTTTAAGTTAAAGATCAGAAAAAGGGGTTTCGACCTTGTTGAAAGCGGTTAGCTTAACCATCTTGGGTTTGAATTAATAATCTCAAGCTACAGTGCTTTGGAGATGGGTTTCGACCTTGTCGAAAGCTAGATCCTTAGGCTCCTTGTATTAGTAGAAGGTTTAAGTAAGTTATGACTTGGTTCCGACCTTGACGAAAGCTAAAACATGGAGGAAGGTTACTTGAAGTATGAACCTAAAGTTGTTTAAATCTTCTTGGTTTCGACTGTGTCGACAGTGGCCTTTCGACGAAGGCGAAACCTGTAACACAAGAGTGAAACCGACAAGAACTTTGATGAAATAATAAAGTAATCTAAAATATTTGAAAACTTCCCTTTTATGTGTAAAGGATGACTTTATTGCTTCAAACCCCCAAATCAATTTTGTAATTAGGGTTACCACACTTTTGATTAAAGAAATACAAGTTTGGAATCAAAGAAATCGGATCCCTAAAACATTACCCCTTGGGTCTTATTTATAGATGCGGGTCAGCACCTTTTGACCTTGATGCTTTCGACTTGGTGGAAAGGTGGCTGCCGAATGACTCAAGTATGCTTCGTCTTTGTCGAAAGGAAGGGCTGCGCCTCTCTTCTTTGTATGGATTTGTAAGTGCTTCCGACTCCATCGATAGGTATTGTTCAATGGTTTTGATGATGCTGGTTACGCTTGAGCACTTGTTTCTGATCTAATGTGGAACCCTCCTGGATCACACTGGTTTCGACCAGTTCGAAAGGCTTACCATAGCTTTCGAAGGGGTTGTCCTAGACAATGCTTGTTTTCGCATGGTTTAAACAAAGGCAAAACCTTTGGTGTTGAAAGGTTTGGCGCATATGCAAATAGATGTTCTCATTGTCTTCGAAGGGTGCTGCTTTGACTCATTCGAAAGGTCATCATGCATATGAAATGACCCAGTCGAGAGGTGGCTATTTGAGGCGGAAGGGTGCTTTCGACTCCTTTGTCTCCTTCGAAAGGTATGAACTCACTGGACCTTTGTTGTAGAGACCTTCTGACGCCTTCGAAAGGTTTTGAAGCTTCCAAACTTTGACGGTAGCATCCCTTCGACTCCTTCAAAAGGTTTAGCTGGAACCTTCTTCACTTGTCCTTCTTTGACTTCTGCTTAAATTGGTTTCGACTAGGTCGAAAGGTTGATTTTTGGAGTAACCCCCCTCCCCCCTCCCCTTCCCCCGCGAAGGGATGCTCTTGACTTTCAAGTCAACTATGTCGAAACCTGAATGTTTCCCGTCTCTTGGTCTTCCCACGTGAATCTAAGCCGCTTATTTAAATATGATCTAACGGTTAGAAGTTCTTGGAAGACCTTTCTTATAAGTACACTCTTTCTCCTTCTTCCTCATTTACATGCAATTGAAATTTCTAGTAAAAGTAAAAGAATTCCCAAAATTTCTCAAACGTTTTTCCTACTTCCAAAAATAAAAGTAAACACCAAATCAAATTCGTAAGTTTAGATTCATCTCAGTTTTGCTAATTTTTCTTTTCTATTATTCATGTTTTAGTCAGATTCTGATTTCCCAAATCTTAAAATTGAGATTTTGTTCTTAAACTGTTCAAACTTTTACTTTCTAAAAACATGTCCGATTCAATTTTCTAAAATTGTTTGATTCGACTTATATATATTATTATTATTATTCTAGAGAATTTTGTGATTCAGTTCCTTGAGCCGATAAAGTTTGTTTTTCATTTTGAATTTACTTTAGTGTTTTAGGATTTTCGATATTTTTGAAAGAGTTTGAATTTTCGCTTATAATTTTGAAATTGAAAGTGGTTGGTGTTGAAATCCATTTCCTTATCGGGTTTGGTTTGTTTGCTTTTAAGGAATTTTGAATCTCTGGATTTGCAATCGGGTTTGGGAAAGACGGTGGAACCTGTTTTCTTCGCTCGGAAGTTTCAAGTGTACGGATGAAAAATTGGTGCCACAAAATGACCTTTTTACCCCTTCGACCGGGGTTGAGGCGGCAACATTGGTTTTGTTTCCTTATCCCCTTTCGATGGGGTCAAAAGGCATTGTAGCACCAATTTGATCAACCTTGTCGAAAGGTTATGTAGTTAAGTAGAGTGGAATTATCTCTTCGATAACAAAACGTTTCGACTTAGTCGAACCTTTTGTGCCGATTGCAATCCATTTTCTTTAGTATGCTTTCAGAACCATAGTACCCCTTCGACCCTTTCGACACCGTTTAAATCTAATGAGTTTAAACCCTCTACAGTTATCTTTCTCCAACATCATCGAAACGTTCCAAGTGCACATGAGTTTAACTTAGGACCTTTCGATCCAATGAACACATAAGGTTCCGACAACATTTATTTTTCTCTTAGGTCATGAGTCATAGGTTTCGACAGCGTCGAAGGGTCTTGTTACTTGGTTTATAGAATGTTTATAGTATATATTTTTGTTCAAGTTTTAAGTTAACTTGGACTACTTTCTTTTAACAACTTGGCTCCTGTGAAGCTTTCGTCAAAGTACCACTTTACATTCTCATCTTTTCTTTCAACCATGTCGGAAGCCCAGTGATTGCTCATATTTATGCTTTCGACACTATCGAAAGATTATGGCTAAATGTTAACTTCCTTTTCCTTTGGACTCTGTCGAAAGCTCCATGAACACTCCTATTTAGGTTTTTGATAGTGTCAAGAAATATTTGTTAAGTATTATTGTCCCTACCCTTTCGACTCTGTCGAAAGCCCAATATCTTAAACTCTAACTTAGACATTTTTAGAAAATTTAAAATTTCATGTTTGGTTTTTGTTTAAGTTACTCAAGTAGGTTTTTAACTAATCCTTGAATGAATTCTACGTTCATATAAACTTGAAAATTTTAACTGAAACGTTTTCACCTGACAGAATCATGAGCTCTCCAAAGAAGGCCGAAGCGACTTCCAAGCATTCTCTCATATCAACCCAGGACGAAGTTAATGCTCCCGCCAATATCAAATCATAGTTTTCATGGGCTAACTATGAACCTATTGGCCCCTGCCAATAACTTTTCCGTTATACAGTTTTCATGGGCTTACTGTGAACCTATTGGCCCCTGCCAATATATTTAATTAAGATTTTAACATTTCTTAAGTTATATTCACATCGGGTCAACTAGCTGTTTATTCTGCCCTTCCCCAAAGCACCGTTATGGGTTAATTACAATGTGAATAAATATATGAAGAAGCAATCATAACAACAATATAATACTAACACATGTGGTTTAATATCCTTGAAATCATATTATATAAAACTTGGTATCTCGTTGACTCTCTCTGTCTGCCCATCCGTCTGAGGGTGATATGCAGTACTCATATTAAGCTTAGTACCTAATACTTAATATAGACTTTTCCAGAATTCGATAGTGAACAAAGCATCTCTGTCACTTACTATACTACTAGGAACTCCATGCAGTCTAAATATGTTCTTCATGAAAAACTTAGCTAAAACAAGTGTCGTCCTGGTTGACTTATCTGGAATGAAATGGGCACTCTTGGTCAACTTGTCCACTATAACCCATAAACTTTTATTTCCTCTATTTGACCTCGACAACCCGTCTATAAAATCTATGGATATTGAATCCCATTTCCAAACTGGAATCTCTAAAGGTTGAAGCAACCCACTCGGCTTTTGATGTTCAGCTTTCAGTTGTTGACAGTTTGCACACTGCCTAACCCACAAGCCAACATCCCTATTCATACCTTCCCAATATAAGCTCCTCTTTATATCTTGATACATCTTGGTCCCTCCAGAATGAATCGTAAACTTGGATCGATGACATTCTCCAAGAACTTCTTTCCTCAAGTTCTACATATTCGGAACACACAATCGTCCCTTCTTTCTCAACCACCCTCTTTGGTCAAGACTAAATCCCTTTAGATCATCGATATCTATTCCAACTTCAAGTCTCCTAATCCTCTCGGCTATTACTGGATCCTCTCTCTGTTTAGAATCTATCCTCTCGATCAACACTGGCTGAACTTCTAAACATGACAACATGGCAATACTCTGACTAGAACTAGTAGTCGATCTTAACTGCATAGCGCAGCTGGCCAAAACTTCCAAATCCTTCCATTCTGCCAACATAAATAACACCACATTCTGATGTCTTCTGCTAAGAGCATCCGCTACCTTATTACCTTTCCATGGTGTATACTTTATTCCAAAATCATAAGCAGCCAAAAACTCCAGCCACCTCTCCTGTCTCATAATCAACTCCTTCTGAGAGAATAAATACCATAAAGACTTATAATCGGTATAAAGCTCAAACCTCTCCCGTAAGAGATAATGTCTCCAAATCTTCAATGAAAAGATCACCGTAGCCAACTCCAAATCATGAGTATGATACCTCACTTCATGCGATCTAAGCTGTCTCGATACGTAGGCAATAACATTACCCTTCTGCATCAATATTGCTCCCAATCCAGTTCCGCAGGCATCAGTATATACCACCAACCCTTGGTTTCCGTCTGGAACTACTAACACCGGTGCATTGGTCAACAATTGCTTTAACTTATGGAATGCTTCCTCACATTTTTCAGACAAGACAAACTTCACCTCCTTCCTGGTTAACTTAGTCAAAGGTGCTGCTATCCGCAAGAAATCCTTGATGAATCTCTGGTGGTAGCCAGCAAGTCAAAGAAAACTTCTAATCTCAATCACCGTCTCTGGTCTCTTCCAATTATTCACAGCTTCGATCTTATCTGGATCGACTGACAGGCCTTTCTTTGAAATCACATGACCAAGAAACTTAACCTCTTTCTTTCAAAAATGACACTTGGTAAACTTCGCATTTTGTTGATTCTGCCTCAGCGTCTCAAGTACCACTCTAAGATGAACTTCATGCTCTCTTTCATTCTTAGAGTATACTAAAATGTCATCTATAAACACCAGTACAAACCTATCCAAGTACTTTCGGAAAACTCGGATCATCAAATTCCCAAAGAAAACAGGTGCATTCATTAATCCAAATGGCATCACTAACCACTCATATGAACCATACCAAGTCCGAAATGCTGTCAAAGGAATACTGTCCTCTGCCACTCTTAATTGATGGAAACCTATCGTTAAATCCAACTGGGAAAACACTCTGGCTCCACTCAACTGATCGAACATATTGTCTATTCTTGGCAAAGGATACTTATTCTTAATCGTCTTTTCATTCAACTTACGATAGTCGATACACATCCTCAACGACCCATCTGGTTTCTTTATGAACACGGCCGCTCCCCAAGGTGAACTGCTTGGCCTAATAAAATTTCTTCCTTCTAGATCCACTAGCTGCACTTTCAATTCCTTCATCTCAATCGGTGTCATCCTGCTAGGTGGTCTACTCACAGGTTCATCTCTAGGCACAAGATCTATATGAAACTCAACTGCTCATCTCAGTGGTAGTCCTGTGACTGGCTCAAAGACATCTGCGAACTCCCTTGCTACTCGAACCTGACTTAACTCATCTCCTATCTCCATAGCACTAAGCAAAGTACTAACACTCCAGTCAGAATTCTCCATTGAGAATATTACTCGGTTATGGCTATCAGGATGTCTCGGTGATATCTCCATATCTTGGCAAAATATTCTTGCCTCATACCTATCCAACCAATCCATACCCAAAATGATCTCGAAATCTACGAAATCAATAGCATACAAGTTGCATGCAAACTTATGACCTAACAAATCAAGCTCTAACCAGTCACATCTCAACCCTAGAGTTGCATACCCTCCTATTGGATTCGCAACCCTTAAGGAAGCAACAAGGTAGGTGGGTTCTAAGCAAATCTATCAACCAAACACTGAGATATAAATGAATGTGATGCACCGGTATCAAAAAATACCATAATTAGAATACTCTGAATCAAAAGCGTGATTTCCATCACAGACTTCTCTTTATCCGTTGTAGTAGGCCTAGCTGGTCCAATAGCAAAAATCTTTCCTTTGTCTGCCCTAAATGGCTCTGGACACTGATTCTTGTCATACCTAACTTGATCACAGTTGAAGCACTTCACATTCTTCTTATTTGCAGCCTTCGTCCCTTTACCCGATCGGCACTCATTTGCATAATGACCATTCTTGTCACATTTATAGCAAACCGGCTCTACCTTTGTCTTCTTGGCAGTATCTCCCTTCTAGGCTCCCTTCTTTTTAAAGAACTTTCACTTCTTCCCCGAGAACCCTAAATTTCCACTGGCTTCTCTCTAGCACAACTAGCAAGCATCTCCTCTTGGCGAATTGCCATCTCCACAACTAAATTACTAGGATCATGGAGATGTGGCAGGGTCGCCCAAGCAATCTCGGGCCTCAGTCCACTAATGAACTTCTCGTTTCTTCTATTGATGGTGTCTATAGTATTATGTCCATAATGGGACAACTCCTCGAACTTAGTGGCATACTCAACAATCGGCATCTCTCCCTACTCCAGATCCATAAACTTCCTCATTAGCTCTGACTTAGCAAACTCAGACACAAACTTTTGCTCAAATCTCCTTCTAAACTCAGCCCAAATCAACTGTTCTTCCGAAACTCCGATAGTAATACTGTTCCACCAGTGACGCATTGACTCTTGCAACTTCCTAGAGGTGAACATTCTCTTTTTCCCATCATCTAAACCCAAATCAACGAAGATAGGCTCACAATGCAACAACCAATTCTCTACTTCTATTGCATCCTCCGTCCTCATGAATGGCTTCCCACCAAGACTGGTGTAGTCTCTACTCAGCCTAGCATAATTATTCCCAACTGGAGCCACAGGATTAGCTCCTCCAACATTTCCAGCAACACCAGCAGCAACCATTGCTTGCATCATATCGATGAAGAACTCTAAATTATGAGTAGGATACCTCACTTCATGTGGTCTAAGATGTTTGGATGCGTAGGCAATAACTTTACGCTTATGCATCAATAATGCTCCCAATCCAGTTCCGCAAGCATCAGTATATACCACAAACCCTTGGTTTCCATCCGAAACTATTAACACTGGTGCATTGGTCAACAATTGCTTTAACTTAAGGAATGCTCCCTCACATTTGTCAGACTAGACAAACTTCACCTCCTTCCTGGTTAACTTAGTCAAAGGTGCTGCTATCCACGAGAAATCTATGATGAATCTCCGGTAGTAGCCAGCAAGTCAAAGAAAACTTCTAATCTCTATCACCGTCTCTGGTCTCTTCCAATTATTCACAGTTTCGATCTTATCTAGATTGATTGACAAGCCTTTCTCTGAAACCACATGACCAAGAAACTTAACATCTTTCTTCCAAAAATGACACTTGGTAAACTTCGCCTTTAGCTGATTCTGCCTCAACGTCTTAAGTACCACTCTAAGATGAACTTCATGCTCTCTTTCATTCTTAGAGGATACTAAAATGTCATCTATAACACCAGTACAAACCTATCCAAGTACTCTCGGAAAACTCAGTTCATTAAATCCACAAAGAAAGCAGGTGCATTCGTTAATCCAAATGGCATCACTAACCACTCATACGAACCATACCTAGTTTGAAATGTTGTCAAAGGAATACTGTCCTCTGCCATTCTTAACTGATGGAAACCTGTTGCAAAATCCAACTGGGAAAACACTCTGGCTCTACTCAACTGATAGAACATATCATTTATTCTTGGCAAATGACACTTATTCTTAATCGTCCTTTCATTCAACTTACGATAGTCGATACACATCCTCAACGACCCATCTGGTTTCTTCACGAACACTGCGGTCGCTCCCCAAAGCAAACTGCTTGGCCTAATAAAATTTCTTCCTTCTAGATCCATTAGCCGCACCTTCAATTCCTTCATTTCAGTCGGTGTCATCCTGCTAGGTGGTCTCCTTACAGGTTCAGCTCCGGGCACAAGATCTATACGAAACTCTACTGTGCATTTCGGTGGTAGTTCTGTGACTAGCTCAAAGAAAACTGCAAACTTCCTTGCTACTCGAAGCTGACTTAACTCATCTCCTATCTCTATAGCAATAAGCAAAGTACTAACACTCCGGTCAGAATTCTCCACTGAGAATATTACTCGGTTATGGATATCAGGATGTCTCGGTGATATCTCACTATCTTGGCAAAATATTCTAGCCTCATACCTACCCATCAATCCATATCCAAAATGATCCCGAAATCTACGAAATCAATAGCATATAAGTTGCATGCAAACTTATAACCTAAAATCAAGTTCTAACTGGTCACATCTCAACCCTAGAGTTGCATACCCTCATATTGGATTCGCAACCCTTAAGGAAGTAACAAGGTAGGTGGGTTCTAAGCATAATCTATCAACCAAACATTAAGATATAAATGAATGTGATGCACCAGTATCAAAAAGTACCCTAACTGGAATACTATGAATCAAAAGCGTGCCTTCCATCACAGCCTTCCCTTTATCGGCTACAGTAGGCCTTATTGGTCCAATAGCAAAAACCTTTCCTTTGTCTGCCCTGATTGGCTTTGAACACTGATTCTTGTAATGCCCAACTTGATCACAATTGAAGCACTTCACATTCTTCTTATTTGCAGCCTTCTTCCCATTACCTGACCGGCACTCATTCGCACAATGACCCTTCTTGTCACACTTATAGCAAACCAACTCTGCCTTTGCCTTCTTGGCAGTATCTCCCTTCTGAGCTTCCTTCTTCTTAAAGAACTTTCTTTTCTTCCCTAAGAACACTGAATTTCCATTGGCTTCTCTATAGCACAACTAGCAAACATCTCCTCATGGCGAATGGCCATCTCCACAACTAAATTACTAGGATCACGGAGATGTGGCAGGGTTGCCTAAGCAATCTTGGGCCTTAGTCCCCTAATGAACTTCTCGTTCCTTCTGATGACTGTGTCTATAGTATTATGTCCATAACGGGACAACTCCTCGAACTTAGTGGCATAGTCAACAACCGACATCTCTCCCTACTCCAAATCTATAAACTTCCTCATCAGCTCTGACTTAGCAAACTCAGACACAAACTTTTGCTCAAATCTCTTTCTAAACTCAGCCCAAGTCAACCGTTCTTCCAGAACTTCGGCAGTAATAATGTTCCACCGGTGAGGCGTTGACCCTTGCAACTGCCTAGAGGCCAACCTTCTCTTTTTCCCATCATCTAAACCCAAATCAATAAAGATACGCTCACAATGCAACAACCAATTCTCTACTTCTATTGCATCCTCCGTCCCCATGAATAGCTTCCCACTAAGACTAGTGTAGTCTCTACTCAGCTTAGCATAATTATTCCCAACTGGAGCCATAGGATTAGCTCCTCCAATATTTCCAGCAACACCACCAGCAACTCCTGCTTGCATCATGTTAACGAAGAACTGATACATCACTCCCATATCTACTGGTGGATTTCTAGCATCCACATTGGCATCAACATTTTGGTTATTTGCATTAGCCGGTTGACCCGGGTTCCTCCTGGTGGTGGGTTGAGCATTTCCATTGGTTGTGGTGCTTCCTCCAACGAGATGTCCTCTTCAGTTTCCTGCTTCCATATCTCCTTTCTCGTAAATCTACATACGAGACTTAGTAAGATACAGAAGAACGGTCTAAGAGAGCGGGGAATATGTACTTATATAAATATAACTATATATCAAAT
This sequence comes from Allium fistulosum, assembly GCA_030737815.1. NCBI lineage: Eukaryota > Viridiplantae > Streptophyta > Magnoliopsida > Asparagales > Amaryllidaceae > Allium > Allium fistulosum. The sequence goes on from CM060904.1 coordinate 226,083,793, forward strand.
ACAAGTATGTTATTATAGCGTTAACCCAAACCCCAATCTTGTTATCTGATTTATTGGATTATGCTTGAAAAATCTTTTAGGTTTAAGTTTCTTTTAAAGTTTCATAAACCTATGCTCTGATACCAACTTATAACATCCCCATACTTGGGCCCAAAACTAACGGCTACGGATGCTGCAGTCATCTATAGTTATTAATCCTTAGCGACCAAATACAGCAATGTTAGATATATTGATACACAGAGACATAAGAACATGGAAAAATTTTAAAACAGTAAACAAAGTCCACATTCCATTTCAAAAAATTTCAAATTCATTACATAATCCAGTGCGCAGACCACGTTTAGACAAAATATACTTATTACAAAATACGCCAAGAGCGACATATGAAGATGCCCCCTGGATGATTAGAATATATAATAAGGCAATAAAGCAAGTTTGCCTTTACAACCAAACACAGCAGAAATAAAAGAACTCTAAGTAGCTAGCATGCCTCCTACACGTCACCGGAAGCTTTATTCGTCTAAAAGAACACCTTAAGACCCTAAACCTCAAACTACTTCAAATCAATTGAGTACCCGAGAGTTTAAGGGGAAAACAAAAACTTCGAGTCAGACATAAAGCCTGGTATGAATAATAATCCACCATCTCAAACCATTTAGATTTCTAGTGAGACCACGCCGCTTAGCGGAACTGATTTCCCCTCACCGGTATCTTAAAAACTTTATAAAACCATATACCGTGCTCCTGCATCCATAATGGTTAAAATAATTCAAATAATATAATGATATGCAAACTAGTAAGTTAATTCTGGATTACCCATCCCCATTCATTCCTACTATCTATCTCAATTATAGTTTCTAGGATTACTATTAACCTATTAGTTTTCATGGGCCCACTAATAACTGGTTAAATGTTTATGGACTACCTGTCTGATTTCATAGTTTTCATGGGATCACTAAGAACCTATTAGTAACTCTAATATCTTTTCTCTTATCCTAGTTTTCATGGGCTGACAAGGAACCTACTGACTAACTATCAATTTCTTAATCCGGATATAGTTTTCATGGACTAACTATAAACATATTGGCCCCTGCCAATATCAAATCATAGTTTTCATGGGTTGACTATGAACCTATTGGCCCTTGCCAATATCTTTTCCCTTATACAGTTTTCATGGGCTTACTGCGAACCTATTGGTCTCTGCCAATATCTTTAATTAAGATTTTAACATTTCTTAAGTTATATTTACATTGGGTCAACCTAGCTGGTTATTCTGCCCTTCCCTAAAGCACCGTCATGGGTTAATTACAATGTGAATAAATATATGAAGAAGTAATCATAACAACAAAATAGTACTAACACATGTGGTTTAATATCCTTGAAATCATTTTATATAAAACCTTGTTAATCCCTTAAACTTGTTATTCAAGAAAAACTTCTTCTAAAACTTCATTTCAAAGCTCTTTATTTATGCCATGGTTTTTCCTTTAAAATGAGATTGGGTTATTTGTTTTGAAAACCTTAAAACATCTCTTTCGAAACCCCTAGATAACCTCCTTCGAAAGCAAAGAAAATTCCTTTTCAAAACATTATGAATATACCTTTCGAAGCCCTTGTTAAATAATCTCTTTCAAAACCAAATATACCTTTCGATGATATCAAAACAATACTCAAAATCTTTAAAAACATAGCTTCAAAACAAGTGAAAGTATCCCTTTCGAAAGTATTGGGTTTTACTTTTTGAAACATCTTTTGGGTCAAAGTGAATATAGGCAAAAGCATCTCCTTCGAAACCATTGATAAAATTGTTTTAGGAAAATTTTGATGGTGTCGGAACCATCTATTCGAAAGCTCAAAACCTTTGAGTAAAACTTAGAAGGATAGCTTCGAAACCCCATTGACACCATTGCCTTCGAAACCCATAACCCCTTTCGAAAGCATTTAGGAAGTGGCTTAACATAAGTTTAAAAAAAAGCACCCTTCGAAAGTATTGATGACTTCAATATACTCGAAAGGTAAAAGAAAAGCTGTCGGGTCTCGACTGAGTCGGAACCATTTCTTTCGGAAGAATTCTTTTATAAATAAAGTAACCCCTCCGAAAGTCTGTACCTTTAAAACAAAAAATGGCAACCTCCTTTGAAAGCTATTTATAAAACCCTTTTCAAAAATATATGTTTCGACTACGTCGAAAGCTTTAAGTAAAACAAAGCAGGCACTTAGCATTTGAAAACAAAACTAAGGTTTCGATCCCATCGGAAGCATTGTTTTCGACACCATGGCTTCCGCATTTCCTTCAATCCACTACATACTATCTAAGCGATACCTTGTGCATTGGTTTTGACTAGGTGGATTTCGGTTGGGTTGGTTTCGACTGAGTTGGAGTGGAAGCATTTGAGTCGAAAGGCGCTACTGTAGGAGGCGGAACCAACTTTTCTGAATAAAGACCGAAATTATGCTACTTTTAGTAATTGCTTTATAACTACCTGCCTATTTGTAATCCTTTGATTGGTTGCCTCAAAACTTTCCAAATACTTTACAAAATAACCGACGCACTTATCAAATCTAAATCAAGGGAAAAGTAACGTTTAAGCCCTTCCATTAAGCAAATCCAATATTGTAAATAAGTCCTTTTAAAATAATTTATTTTTCATAGCAAATCAATTAAGAAAAATTCCCAAAAATCACAGAAATTCACTTTCATCATGTTATCAAACATATTAAAATTTCAGACTCAATTTCTTTTTGAAATAATCGAAATAAGTTTTAAACCCAAATATATCATATTTTCCTTTAGAAATTCATAATAAATTTTCCATAGCTTAGAAAATTATGAAAATTGAAACCCAACTCTAAAATCATGTTTTACCTAATATATAATTTTTCCATAGTATTTTAAAATCAATAATAATCGGTTTTTGCTCTAAAACCGTGCAAATTCTTATGTAAATGAATTGGTTTAAATCAAACATAGAATAATTCAAGCATATCATCATCCAAAACATCATAAAAACGAATTTAATCTTAAATCCAAAAACATATGATTATAAAAACAAAATAGAGATGGTATAAATTATTATTCACCTTGGATATGATAAGGAATTTGAGATTTGTATAAGATTGATTCCCCTAGCTTTGATTTAATTTTTCTTCCTCTTTTCCCTTGTTAATGGCCGGCTTCTCTTAGGGTCGTGAAAAATGATAAAATGAACATGAATGGGTATAGCCGTGAATCAAAAGGTGCGGCTATTTACTAACATGCCCGTGTTTTTAATTAATGACATATAAGCCATTCTAAGTCCATTTAATTAATTACTTAAGCATAACCTTCTTATAGTTTTATTCAAATTTCAATCCTTTTATCGTCATTATTCGATTTTATTTATCTAACTAAATCTTCTGAATAATGTTATCAAAAATTAGAGGTGTTACACATGATTTGACTATAATCAAAGTGGAGTATTCACATCAAAGTTCCACCGAATCCTCAATTTGAGAGAACTGTGTAACATAGTCATATTGAGATTTATCTAATAACTATAAGTACATAACCCTTGACGCCCCCTACAACCATGACTAATACGCTACCAAACATTTGGAGAGCATTATGTACTATGATCTTAATAGAAGTATTGAGATTTAAAATAAAATGTTATTTAAGTTATGATTAATTACTGACAGTTGCAACTATTTGCAACTACAATTACATAACATTTCATTTAAGGATTTTCCTATTCATATACTTTAAATTAACTAATAATTATTTATACCACAATATAACACAGTATATAAATGAAAAACGAACACCGAAAATAACTTATATTATGAACAAGATTGATTACGAGGTTATATATAACATATTACATAATTCCTCTATGGCATATCATTAACTCTCTCAATCTTCCACTTGCACTTAGGGCCAATTATAGATTCTCAATCCCATTCCATTGATCGTTTGCTCCGAGCTAATCCCTTCATGAACGAGTCTGATGTATTATCATTACTATATACTATGCTAACAAACACCTCTCCACCGTAGATAAATTGATTTTATCACGAGGAACTTTCGAATTAGTTGTCTTGACTTATTGTAAGCCCTAAGTTCTTTCACGATTTATATCGCACCATTGTTATCACAAAAAAATATCATAGGATTCTCAACATTTGGAATCACCCATAGTCTAAATTCTCCCACTTTTAAGCTTTAAAATGAATGCTAATGATGCTAAAGTCATCACCGAAATTATTTTCAAGTGACG